>JANFAF010000002.1:1200000-1800000 GCA_024663475.1 Pisolithus thermaeus
GGCACTCTGTAGGGTTGCACCACTTTCTGGAATTCCAGCCTGACCTGTGATTGGTTGTTGGTGAGTGCTCCATCATGTTCTTATCTGTTTGTAGATATATCCCTTGTCTTGTCCATTCCTCTGCTGTTAGACTTCTGTCTGTTGTGAAGTTTTCTGACATATGTTCCCCCTTGAAAACTTCTGTACCCCCATATATTAATTCTGGTACCCCAATACTGTACCACCTCAGTGCCACCATAGCATATAAATACCTGTATAGTACACCAATGTCACCTCAGTATGAATATTGACATAAGTTCCCAACTCCAAGTCTCTGTCCCTCCCCTCTGAGTCTTCCTCTGACCTCTCCATACTTGCCCACCTCTGAAATACAAGGGCTGAGCTTGTACAAGGGGGCAGCACACAAGCTGAACCCAATGCCCTCCTCTGACCTCTGCTCTGCTAGTTGGAACCCCTGTCAGCCCCCTTTGGTCAATCCCCACTCCACTCTGCTAGTTGGAATCTTGTCAGCTCCCTTTGGAAGCCCCTATCCCAGTCCCTACCAGTTGGACTAGTGTTGGACTCATGACCTCCAACATCAGTCAACCTCCTAGTACTCTTTTGGGACCCTCTTGACCCTGCAAACCCTTGGAGTGAGGCCTGAACTTGACAACCCCTTGGGATGAGCCTAGGTACTACCTACAGCTTTCCCCTTTTATTTCCCCTAGCACTCTCACAAGAAGAGTCACCCACATTGGGTGTCCCACTTTCAGGACTATGGTTGACTGAACTATGTGAGACAACCTGAAGATGCAGGCAAACCCATAGAGTGTTGGTTTTTGCCCTGTATCTTGTTCATTTTCATGCCATATGTTTCACTTTTTTGCATATTCATCCTACCTCCAGGCACCCTACTGATGATACCCACTGCATCCCAGTATCCCCCACCATTTGTGAAATACCTCATTTTTCATGTGCAGTGCTCATTTGTGCATCATATCCCATTCTCAGTCTCCTCTCTACTCTTGGGTCATTTACTCACCATACTTTAGATGTATGAAATGGATATAACTAGCCACAGTTCATTTGGGGCAATACAATTTTCTTTGGAGTTGTCACTTTCAAGTCATACATCTAAGTTACCTCTGAGTTTATGTTGAGACACTGACAGCTGTTTGCACTCAGTCCATAATTTTTTTAATACCCCTCCTGGTTGGGTCTCTGTTACTTTCACTCACCCTAGCCCTTCATCATGACCACCTCAGCTGAAATGAATGAAGTTGACCATTCTATTGTGCTGAAACATCAGCTGGGAGTTCCCAATCCCAAAAGACCATTCAGGTACATACATCTATAAAATTATATAGACCTAATAGGTCTTAGTTTGGGGTGACTGAAGTGATAATACATTATGAGTGAGGATGAAGGGCAGGGGAGGATGAAACAGGAGGAAGAAAAAGTGAGCCCATGGCTCAGTGGGAGTGGGAGTTGATGAGGATTGTGGCTGCATGATGGGGTGAGGAGGGGGGAATACAATTAAACCAATCAACACATTGGGGAATTTTATAATCCTTGGACCTGGCTCTCTTCTGGTGGTCTTTCTGTGTAGTAGATGAAATGGCACTATGGGTTGATTCCTAAGGCCTATGAATTGCAGTGACTATGTTGCTGACATTGTGATGGGTGCAATAATGAATTGGCACCCTGGCTGCTCTGTAGTCTATCCTTCCAATGACACCTAGCATAAAGAAGGTTTTTTCCCCACTCCAATCTCTATGCAGTCCTGACCCCTGAGGCTGCTATGGGACATCCCACTTTCCTTCAGAGATGCAGATGAGATTTCCCACAGTAGCCTCTCACATCATTTCATTTAAAAGCAAATCCCAGGGCAGGGAAGATAGGAAATCCCAGGCCTGTAGTCATGCCTTCCCCTGGGACATGAGCAGATGTCCTTGGGAGGACCATGGTCTGGGAGGCAATTAGCTGGAATGGTTCAGAGAAACTATTCAGCCTAAATGCCTGCAGAAAAGGGTTACCTGAAGTGCTTGGGGAATCTTCAACCTGTCATGGAGAATCCCCAAGTCACTGTGGAGAATCTCCAACCTGCCATGGAGAATCTCCATACCTCCCTGGAGAATGTCCAAGTCACTGTGGAGAATCTCCAACCAGCCATGGAGAACATCCAAGTCACTGTGGAGAATCTCCAACCAGCCATGGAGAATGTCCAAGTCACTGTGGAGAATCTCCAACCAGCCATGGAGAATCTCCATGACCCCTTGGGGAATCTCCAACCTGTCATAGAGAATCCCCAAGTCACTGCAGAGAATCTCCATGGCCCCTTGGGGAATCTCCAACCTGTCATGGAGAATCCCCAAGTCACTGTGGAGAATCTCCAAAATGACATGGTGAATCTCCATCATGTCATGGAGAATCCCCAAGTCACTGCGGAGAATCTCCAATGTGCCATGGAGAATCTCCATATCTCCCCATCATGTCATGGGGAATCCCCAGGTCACTGGAAAATCTCCAACCTGTCATGGAGATTCCCCAAGCCCCCCCAGAGAATCTCCAACCTGCCATGGAGAATCTCCATGCCCCCTCAGAGAATCACCAACCAGTCATGGGGAATCCCAAAATCACTGGAAAATATCCAAAATGACATGGAGTATTTCCAACCAGTCATGAAGAATCCCCAAGTCACTGTGGAGAATCTCCATGACCCCTTGGGGAATCTCCAACCTGTCATGGAGAATCTCCAAATCACTGTGGAGAATCCATAACCTGTCATGGAGATTCCCCAAGCCCCCCCTGGAGAATGTCCAACCTGCCATGGAGAATCTCCAAGGTGCTGTGCATGGTCATAGTGATGTTAATTTGGCATGGAGATGCCAGAATTTCTTTCCCCAGGGGTAAGTCAAATGGGGGAATACTGTATCCAGGTGTAGCCTGTTCAATGGCCAGCTGCCACCCAGGCTAGCTCAACTTAGCATATGGCATGTCCATGTTTGCAATGGAACAGGGCTCAATTGAGCCTGGGTACAACCCAATTATCACCAGGCATAGGTCTATTCAGCCTGGGAATTCCCAGGAGAAGTCCAGTTATCACTAGGAATAGGTCAATTTTACTGGGGAATGTCCAGGTACAGACTAGAGAAGGGGTCAACCTACCCTGGAAAAGTTTCAACTGCTACCCTAGGGTAGGTCAAAAGAGGATGGGGAATTCCCAGGTTTAGCCAAGTAGGGGGGTCCATTTTAGTCTGGAGAATACCCAATTGCCTTCAGGGACTGGTCAATTTGGCAAGGGAAATGGCCAGGGTTGGACTGGGAGTGGGTCAATTTAGCCTGGAGAAGATCCAGTTGCCACCTGGGCCAAGTCAATTTACCATGGGGAATGCCCAGGGTCATATTGGGAGCTTGGTCATTTTAGGCTGGAGAAGATCCAGCTGCCACCTGAGACAGGTCAATTTGGCATGGGGAAAATCATATCAGGACCCCAGCCACTCCTGTTATATGGGAGATTCCCCAGGCATGTTCTGGAGAATCCCCAGATGTCAGGTATTTCCCAACCACTTGACACCTATTAGGTCATAACATCTTTAAGAATATATGAACCTAATAGGTCCCCATAGGGGGTTGACTGAAGTGTCAGATGGTTACTTTCTCAGTAACAACCAGCTACTAAATTGATATGTACCTGTCACATAATTACTCTACAGGTGGTCAGTAAATGTAAGGCTAAATATGAAAGAGTGGCTTACTCCTCAGTAATACCAGCTACTGAGGAGACTAAGAGAAAATTTACTCTACTGTAGTCCGCTTTTCTGCTTATGTAAGCAACTAATCTTCGCACCTAAAGTATGTACTACTTAGGGGGCAGTTTATATTCCAACATGAAGTGAATCTGGGGAACTCCCAATTGCCACTTTGGGTAGGTCAATTTACCATGGGGAATGCCCAGAATTGAGTTGGGAAGCAGGCTAATTTAGCCTGGAGAGATCCCAGTTGCCACCATGGGTAGGTCATATCACCATGGGGAATGCCCAGGATTGGACTGGGAAGTTGGTCAATTCAGCCTGGGGAATACCCAGAAGATGCAGGTAATATCTGGGAAAAATCATATTTGGACTCCAGCCACTACAATATATTGACACCCAAAATGTATTTATTTTGGAGAAATGGATTTCTCCCACTTTCTCCAGCATCTATTGGATGGCAGGTCTGGAGATTCCCCAGCCATGAGGTGGAGAATCTCCAGAGGTTGGGAATTCCCAACCAGTTGACACCTATTAGGCCAATACATCTATAAGAATATATAGACCTAATAGGTCCCTGTAGGGGGTTGACTGAAGTGCTATGTCAGGGAAAGACTCCATCCTTGATGTCTTCCCTCCTGAAAGTAGGGTCAAGTGGGCTATGGTCAGGTGTGGACTTCCTTCCTCAAAGTAGGGTTAGTGGTCCATGGTGGGGGAGCACCCCTCCCCCTGAACATTGAGTCAGTAGTCCATGGTGATAGTGGACTTCCCCTCTGAAAATGGGGTTAGTGGACCCAGGACCTCAGTGAGGGAGAAGCCCCCTCCTGGAAGCAGAATCAGCAGACCACACCAGGGGACAGACTTCCATCCTGGAAATGGAGTCTATGGACCATGCTGGGAGATAAATCTATATCCTGGGAGTGGTGCAAGCTAACAAGTCTGATGGGACCAGTGGACCATGGTGAGGGAAGACTTCACCCTCAGGTTAGTGGTCCATGGTAGGGTAGGACTTTCCCTCTGAACATGGGGCCAGTGAGCCATGGGAGAATTTTCCCCTGAAAATTGGGTTGGTAGAATATGGTGAGGGAGGACTTCTCCCTGAAATTGGGGCCAGTAGAACATGGGATCAGTGTGCCATGGATATGGGAGGACTTCCCCCCCTGAAATGGGGAACAGTGGGCTGTAGCAGGGGAGGACTTCTGTCCCAAAAATAGGGTTATGCACCATGGTGGGGGATGGACATCCCCCCTGGAAGTGGGGTCAGTGGAACATGCTTGGAAATAAACTCCTATCCTGTGAGTGTGGCAAGTTAACAGCTCTAAGTAGATGACTGGAATCTTGACATTACTCCCACTAAATATGTTTTTGAAATATACTCTATTATATGAACCACAATAACACATTCAATGTGGTGTTCCATGGAGTACAAAATGGTTCAGAGCTGAATTGGTCATTGGATTTGGGTTGTACATATACAATGTCACTCATCATCATGTCTACCACCAACATTACTGCCTACTGTATACCATAAGCAAATCCTTGAAATGCATTCCATGTAACATCTCTGACAGTGGTTGTGATTATCTATACAATTTGTAATATATTCACACAATCCCTTTGGACAGATTTCTGAAATGTGTAATACTGTAACACCTCTGATCACAGATTTTGTACTATATCAAGACAACAACACTGTATACAATATATGTGTGACAAACAGAATAGTCAGTGTGACTACTCCATGGAAGGCCATGGGTATGGATGGGACTGAGAATGTGGTGTGGGCATAAGAATTGAAACACCCATTTACACTAAACTGTTTGGGAACAACAACATTTTTCCTGAAATAGTATGAAACCACAAATACAAAGCCAGCTTCTTAAAGTTGTGGAAATTCCCTGCACTGATAAAAGTTTTCAAAAATAAAATATGAATGACATCCTGGAAGTTATTGGGAAGTGCATAACTGATAGAGAACCAAAGATGTCACAGAAGCCTCAGTCAACCCTTGTGGTTCAGCATCTTTGCTGGGTGCAATGGTGAGGGGTAGATGAAAACAGGGGAAATAGTATCTTACATAGCTGATTCTGTTGTGCAATATCCACAAGGATAGGACATAAAACATCCACATTTTCACCACACTTCTCAAATGCTTCTTGGATGAGTGTGTTAACTTTAGCACAGGTACCTGAACTTTGATATTGTTCCACAGCTGAAGTCAGGTCTTCCTGCATATCCTGCCTTTGATTTTCAGCTGGAAGCAAGAAGTATAAGTACTCAAACACAAGTATGGCACCTGCAACCATAAGTGATGTCATCTCATCTAACTATGAGCAGATATAATTCACCAATGCCATTTTCAGCAATGTATTGTCTTGAGTATTGCACTGAGGTGGAAAATATAGGCAATCTCAGGGATTCCCAAAGAAAAGAGATGGAAGGCTACAATATTTGAAATCAAAAAATCAGTCTGTTCCAGAGGAACTAAGATAGACATGACACTCACAACCTGATGAGACAATCATAGACTATAGAATTCAATATGGCTAAGAGTAAGGTCACAAACCAACTGTAAAGATTGTTGAAAATCACTGCATAGAAAACTCAGTTCATAACATACATCCTACAAAAAAGAGATTAACAATTATAAACAGTCCTGAACAGAGATCATTACTAACACGCTGACGAATGAACAGGGAAAGATAAGCTTGGGCATATGCTCTCACAATGAAAGACCTACATCCTGTGGGATGTTATATTTAAAAATGGTTTGAACATTCAGAAATGGAATTCATCTTACCATCTATTCCATGTCAAAATGATGTTCAAGATCTGGATGACAAAAATAACTCACCATCTGAAGGACAAAGTGAGACAGTAAAAGGAATAATGGTCAGCAGCATGCATCACCACTGGCCATGACTCCACTCACTTGCTATGAACCCAAGTGCAAGAGGGAGGCAGTGCACATGGTCAGCTTGCATCCACCACCACTGGCCATGACTCCACCCACATACTATCAACTCAAGTGGAACAGGGAAGCAATGAACATGGTCAGCATGGATCCACCACCACTTGCCATGACTCCACTCACTTTCTATGAACCCAAGTGCAAGAGGGAAGCAATGAACATGGTCAGCATGCATCCACCACCACCTGCCATGACTCTACTCACAAACTATAAACCAAATGCAACAGGGAGACAGTGAACATGGTCAGCATGCATCCACCACTACCTGCCATGACTCCACTCACAAGCTGTGAACCCAAGTGCAACAGGGAGCCAGTGAACATGGTCAGCATGCATCCACCACCACCTGCCATGACTCCACTCACTCCCTATAAATGCCAGTACAACAGGGAGGCAGTGAACATGGTTAGCATGCATCCACCATCACTTTCCATGACTCCACTCACTCTCTATGAACCCAAGTACAACAGGGAGGGCAGTGAACATAGTCAGCATGCATCCACCACCACCTGCCATGACTCCACTTACTATCTATGAACCCAAGTGCAACAGGGAGGCAGTGAACATGGTCAGCATGCATCCACCACCACCTGCCATGACTCCACTCACTGGCTATGAACCCAAGTCCAACAGGGAGCCAGTGAACATGGTCAGCATGTACCCACCACCACTGGCCATGACTCCACTCACTGGCTATGAACCCAAGTGCAACAGGCAGGTAGTGAACACTGTCAGCTTGCATCCACCACCACCTGCCATGACTCCACTCACACACTATTAACCCAAGTGCAACAGGGAGACAGTGGACATGGTCAGCTTGCATCCACCCCAACCTGCCATGACTCCACTCACTCCCTATGAATGCAAGTGCAATAAGGAGGCCATGAACATGGTCAGCATGCATCCACACCACCTGCCATGACTCCACTCACTGGCTATGAACCCAAGTGCAACAGGGAGGCAGTGAACATGGTCAGCATGCATCCACCACCACCCACCACAACTCCACTCACTGGCTATGAACCCAAGTGCAACAGGGAGGCAGTGAACATGGTCAGCATGCATCCACCACCACCTGCCATGACTCCACTTACTATCTGTGAACCCAAGTGGCACATAGAGGCAGTGAACATGGTTAGCTTGTATCCACCCCCACCTGCCATGATTCCACTCACTGGCTAAGAACCCAAGTGGAACAGGGAGGCAGTGAACATGGTCAGCATGGATCCACCACTACCTCCCATGACTCCACATACTAGCTATGAGCCCAAGTGCAACAGGGAGGCAGTGAATATGGTCAGCATACATTCACTATTACTTGCCATGACTCCACTCACTCCCTATGAACCCAAGGGCAACAGGGAGGCAGTGAACACTGTCAGCTTGCATCCACCACCACTTGGCATGACTTCACTCACAAACTATGAACCCAAGGGCAACAGGGAGCCAGTGAACATGGTCAGCTTGCATCCACCACCACTTACCATGACTCCACTCACTTCCTATGAACCCAAGTGCAACAGGGAGGCAGTGGAGATGGTCAGCATGCATCCACCACCACCTGCCATGACTCAACTCACTTCCTATGAACCCAAGGGCAACAGGGAGCCAGTGAACATGGTCAGCATGCATCCACCACCACCTGCCATGACTTGACTCACTTCCTATGAACCCAAGTGCAACAGGCAGGCAGTGACCATGGTCAGCATGAATCCCCCACCACCCTCCATGACTCCACTCACATACTATGAGCCCAAGGCAACCAGGGACACAGTCAACATGGTGAATACATGTACATCTACCACAGATCCTGGATACACTCACATACTGTCAACCAAGGCAAGATTGGAGTGTAAAAGTTACATTTGGTATGAATGATCCTGTAATGTTCTCAATTTCACTAACCCACTGTTAAATAATGAGCACTATATTTGTTCAATTCTCCCTTCCTTACATATGGAAACCACATTGAGAGGTTGAATGCAACATCTTCAGGTGGAGTCTTGACACCCCGGTTAGTCATGTAATTCTTCAAAGTTCTTTCTTGTGTTGGCTCACTTCAGACTTTCTGGTTTATCACTCACATGTTGATAGCAAATTTCATACATAGCTCCAGGTTGGAATGCTGTGTTGATATGAGTAGTTGTTGCAATCCTTCTTCCTTCAAAGCATTTGCTGTGCATGTTAGTAGGGGTGTGCACTCTGCATCACTTTTTTGCATTCCTTCAATAATTTTTTCAACCATCCTCCCATACAGGATGATACCAGGTACTGACCAGTGAGTGACACATAATCATGTGGTGGAAACATAGTTTTCCCCAGCCAATCCTTCAACTTTTCAATACTGTTGTTCAAAATTTCTTCTTGCAAGCTTTCAACCCCTTCATCATCTACAATTAGCTCTTGGTCCTCCATCTGTTCCAATGCCTGAAGCTCCAAGGTATCTGCCTTTGTTGCCAACAGAATCACAGGCACTGTCCAAAGTGTTGAGTTGACACAACCACACACATTATATATTTACTTGCCATGTCCTGTATCACAGTTATCAAAGAATTTTCTTTCAGCAGCTGTGACCATCCTGTGGCTGTCATTCAAAGGAACACAAAACCTACAACAATGGTTAGAACCAGTTCAGTATACTCATCAATCAGGTTACCATATGGCATGGATTCTCTCATCTAACTTGATTGCCTTAGCCCGGTCCATTACAAATTCCCTCATCCTGTCAAATTCCTCTTCACTCCCAGACTCAAACCCACATGAATCATGGAACACAAATCGAGGATTACTCCGGAAGACCAACTCATCCTTGATGTTGTGGTAACCACGCTGGATGCCTTCAACATATATTACACAAACTCAGAGTAGCCTCACCTCCAGCGAGCCCTGCACCACAGTAGCGTCCACCTGAATATAGCCGAATATGTTTTTAATCTCGAGAAAACACTATGTGCGATATGCATACCCTCTCCCCTCTTCCATTAAAGATTTCTGGTTGCTCCGTAGTGTTACAGACCCTCTGCAAGATTGTTGTTTTACCTGCATTTGCTCTGCCCATGACGAGAATGTGAAAACGCCGGATACGATCGATGTGCTCTTTAGCCTTCACAGGATCTAAGCGAAAAGGAGAGGATGACGACGCTAGTTGTTAATGTTGTTAATCTGATCATATTCGTCAGTAGTAAAACACTTGCCCAAAGGCACTTCTTCGACGTGTGCAAGTGCGGAAACATTTACACTCCCCTTGGGACATTGTGCTTCCATAGGTTGAACATCGACAAATGCAGGAGTAAGAACGCTTGTACCAGTTGGCAAATCTGGAAAAGTAATAACTAAGTATGCTAAAGCACATAAAAGCACGTGTATTCACCTCCTGTAGGGGCGGGAACAGGAACTCCCACGTGTCCGTAGCTGGGGGAAGTACCTGGGCGAATGGTTTCGGTCGCTGAGGCATTGCAAACACCCCCATTATCTGAGGGAGAACCAGAGTCTTAAATGGTCACTTCAGTTGATACAAGTGTGAATGTCAGTACTAGTGGGGGCGTACTTGGTTGAGTAGCTCCATTGCCACCCGAGTAAGGTGGCTTGCGAGCACGACGGGAGCTTTTGGAACGTGCAGGCGGCATGAATGATGAGATGATAGGGTTTTTTGGATGTCGTAGGAGGCAGAGAATGTGTGGTTCGAGTTACAGACAGGCGTGCGGCGTGGCACTGTGGAGTGTCATTGGCAAGGGATACCGTATGGTGCCCCAAATACTGGTGCACGCCGGTTCACTTCGGATTCAATGCGCGGTACATCTGTTTTTTTTCCTCCAACACATTGCATACACACTACGGTGGGCGAGAAGGATCAGGTTAACATTATCAAGGGCCGAGGTTTCCAGGGTTCGATGTACCCGAGGCTGAGCCAATAATTGGAGTGTTACGTAATTGAACCTTACCATATTTGGCAAAATCTTATCACTTAATGTTCGCGAGGTTGTGGACCCCAGAACTGCGTAGTCCCTAATAATTAACAACTACCATTGTTGATATACCAGACAGCACACTTTTGCGAAATCTTGAATAACTACTCAACAGCTCAATGTTAAAATTTTGAGAATTTTGAACTTGGAGTAAACTGAACCAGCTATGTTCCTGCCAAATTTTACAACAGGAAGTGGTGAATTGAGAGTGAAGGAAGCAACACAATCTAAGGGGTCATATTCAAACATGGTTAGTGGCGCCCAGCTGCTGACTCGGAGGGTGAACTGCTACACTAATGTAGAGACAAGCCATTGCGTGACTGACTTGGTCACTAGTAACGGTGCAGTGCAATGTTCTTCTTTGAGAAAAAAAAAATGCTGCGCCACTACCACATGTTTTTGCGCATGCAATAGCATGAGGTTGTCATGAGTGTGTTGTATGGTGTACTACGAGACCTCACATTTACCACCCCATTACTAGTGCAATGAGAGTAATTATAAGCTAGTTATCACTAGGCGGTTTCGGAGTCTACGATCTCGTCAACATGAGGAACGAAGTATTTTCAAATACAGTATAGTATTATTACATAATACGCTAATTGTGGGGCAAACTCTGGGTACAGTGAACCCTGGCAACCCCGGTCCTTGAAAATGTTAACCTGATCCTTCTCACCCACCGTACACCCATACACATGTATGGTTACCGCTGTGCATGCCTGATCGTCGCCAAAGAGCGCAACCATCCAGTTGGCTCCGCTGGGTCGTATTCGCGCGATGCGCGGAGACACTGATAAACCACACCCCCAGTCCATTCTCGATCTAGGCTGTTTTGAAGCTGTTTATGGACCATATCGCCTTTAAGAACTAGGCTCTACCATCCACATGAACAGGTACAGTACACTAACCAATCTTCCAACCTTTTTGGTATGCACAAACCTGGACCTTGCCCAGTTCTATGGCGTACCTGGAGACATGTGTAGGTCCGACGACCGCAGCAGCATATGAGGGGTTGGATCGAGGAACTCATTACGTTACTGCATGTCCTTGGTGAAAGCTTCAAAGGTTTGGTCGCAACTCTACATGACAAAAATTGTCTAGATCCACAGCTCAAAGCATCTATCAAGTCCGAGTCCCACGGCGTCCCAGCACACCTCTTTTTCTTTCTTTCTGCCTGTGCATCTCCTTAGGTGATTTGTAGCTGCTGGGCCGAGACTGCTCCATGTACCTTCGCAGTCGTCTTCCTTCTCCTAATTTCACCGACGTTACTCACACTTCAGCCTCTATAGAGGGTCCCGTCGGGTGATTATCAAACAACGGTTTCTGACTGCTGTGCACGTCTCTTTCTCGCACACATTCGGGCAGCTCGTAACATCAACAGTTCTGGTCCACTGCTGGATCCATACATTGCTGCCAGCGTCGACGTACCCACGGAGCTGTGCACGGGCTCTTCCTTGAAGGCCTAAACACCAAACGCTATCAATATCAGCATTGACGGTCAACCAATATATACAGCAGCGACCATACATGCTCGGGCCGCTCTTTTACCACGCAAATGGTGGTGTCACATTTTTGTCACGACGCCATCGATAAGACATCGAGAAATTAAAAAAGGAGGCTGTTGCCGAAGTACACTTTTCTGCCACATGCTATCCCGCGGAGCGGTCGTTGTCCGGTGATGATCAAGCTCTGCTGTAGTCCAGTGATGACCATTTTCTAGCCTGGACTCATCCCTATAGCGCTGTCCCCAACCTCGCATACAGTACTAGCAGACGCTATTACGAGCTCCGTGGAACAGGACAATTGTTATTCACAGCGTGCGTGCAACTCGACCGCCGACGATTGTGGGCGATCGGTAGTGGGCCTATCATTGCAAATCATAGAGCATCGCCGTAGTGTAAAAGAAAGCCATAGGTGCATACGAACTCCAGTTGTTACTACTCGTTGACACAAGATGGAAGGTGAAAATCTTGTGGATACAGTCGAAAGAAAAAAAAGAAACCAACAAAAAAAACAGCCTGCAAAAAGACACTACCTGCTACTCTGCCCAACATAGGGAGGCCGAAAAAGGAGTACGGCAGCGAAAGAGAAAAAGAACAGCTACAGCAACAATGAAAGCAGAACAATATCGATACGTCTTGGCGGTGGTCTAAGGTACGAATCACCGCAAAAGGAGATATAAGAAGACCAGCGTGGCGTGAAGTATCGTACCTATAGAAAAGCCGAATGTGAAAGAGAATTTGCTGACCAGCTGCAAGATAGTAGTCGTTTGTCATTCAAGTAATTTCCCAGACCGAGGTTTCCAAGATGCGAAAAAACGATGTGTCTTTCGAGTTCTTAGACCGTCCGACGGTCTCTCTCCAGTTGTGCAAGTTAGCCTCCTTTTACCGGCAAACAATCCAAGGTCATCATCTGAAATACCATGGAAGATGAGGAAGAGCTGGGTGAAGATACAAGGGTCAGCGGTCACGGAGATGTTGATGGCATTGGCGATCTTCGTTGGAGAAAGAAAGCGGTAAGCGATATTCCTGCGTGCTGAGAATGCATGAAGATTGTCACTGTAAAGGTAGTTAGAACCTAACGACGTCAAGCGTGGGGGTTGCATACTTGATAACAGTAGTTCGTGTGTGCAAGGACATTCCAAGTTGATCCAACACGAACATTAAGTGAGAAACGAAGTCACGGAAAGGCATAGCGAAGCCGTTCCGAGGAACAGTGGAATCGTTGGAGTCCACCATCGCAGGGTCCAGACCGGAATCATCGAGTCAACTTCAAAAAGGAAGAATGGAAGAAGTTCAAGAAGAGCCTTACACGGCCTCATAGTACAAAGACGTCACAACCATTTCGCTTGCGAAATGTTCTAGTGCACCGCCAGGGTGGACTCGCAAGAAGTACTTGTATTTGTGGTCCCCTACGTTCTCGGCGGGGGGCCACATCATGGAGAGACTCCAGAGAGGGTTTACGGTAAGAATGACATCGCAGTATTGCTGAGCAGGAGCGAGAATGATGAGGCGACACTTGGCAAGGAAAGGTCGTGAAGCGCTGGCCAGCTTTCCCATAACTTTCGAGTCGATCAGGAGCTCAGGGGTGATGTCTAGGTTGTTCATTCAAGTGCCAGTGAAGTCAATGGTATGAGTGTTGTCCATATGGATGATCAAGAGTTTCCCCCAGAACATTCAGCTATGGTGCCATCTTCCTGTTGAAATTATCACTGGCTACTGTCACTTACATGTGATTGTTATCTCAGAATAGTTGTTCCATACTATTCTACAGTGTTCTCTTGTGCCAGATAACCAGATTACACATTCCTAGTAGAAAGACAGAGTAGTACCTATATGGAAGGTCCTCTTATGTACAATTATGGCAGTTCTTATCATGACATTAGCCTACCTGGTCTGTGTGCACTGTACACATATATATACCCTCTAGGATAGACCAGAGATGTAATGAGCTTGTCCTCTATTTCATCCTCTTCTCAGAACTACTCTCTCAATACTCACAAGACCAAGACCAACTGAACTCTAAAGGCAAGTGCTCTGCCCTTTGCCCTTTGACCCCACATCCTCTGTGCAATAGGTTATGAGCCCCAAGTAACAGGTGCTTGTCATCTAATGGACAATAGATCATTGAGGAAGACATTCATCATTGACTATGCCATTGAATGGACCTGAAGTGCTAGGTTGGGCCTTGGCCACCTTGTTGCTATCATTTGTACTAGGCATTTGTCAGGCAGTCTATGTTGTAAATGTGGTTGGAGGTCCTTTTAATCTTGCACTGGTACTTTCTACTGTTATGTGGGGTACTTTTTTAGGTCTCCCAACTTGGCATGGCATCTACTCCTTGTATCAGGAGTATCATATTCTCTTGGGCACTATCATCAGTTGCACATTCATGTTGGTGTCCTTGTTGAGGCTAGGGATCTAGAACCCCCTCAGATATCTCCACCTTCTTATGAGGCACACAAATTCCAGGATTTGGATTTCCAACCAGACCTAGATCCAGTTCCTCACTACCCTGTCTCTCTGCCACAATATCCAATGCTTCTTCCTGTCTCTGAAAGGGAAATTAATCTCCACCAGTATTATGTGGAGTGGCCCCAATGTGGTACTGGGCCTGGTGCATTTATTGAAAATCTGGTTGACCCTGATCTTCTTGGAGGTTGTCCTAATGATCTTCTAGAACTTCTCCCTTTGACTGTTACACCTTGACCCAGCTCCTTCTGTTTCCAGACTGGAGCTGTGGGTCTGTGCCTTTGGCCTAGTAAATCTTGTCCTCATTGGCTGTGTTATTGTCACTTTCCTTATTTGTCAGATAGTTACTTCCTCAGTAACACCAAGCTACTATATTAATATGTACCTGTCAGATAGTTACTCTACAGGTTGTCAGTAAATGTAAAGCTAAATAGAAAGAATGACTTACTCCTCAGTAACACCAAGCTACTGAGGAGACTACAGGAAAATTTACTGTACTGTAGTCCGCTTTTCTGCTTATGTAAGCGACTAATCTTCGCACCTAAAGAATGACTACTCAGGGGGCAGTTTATATTCCAACACTCCCCCATAAACTGCAAGGATTAAATGATAGAAATGCAAAAATGAATGTACCCTGTCTGTTGAGCAAATCCTGTGTGAGCTTGAATTCTCGAAGTGTCGACGCGTTGTGTTGTGGCGTGATTACCCGATTTGGCCACGCGCGGCTCTGTGGCTGTAGCGCCGTCTCGTGCTCGTCCGTGCAGCTACGCTGATGCTGCCACTACCTCCCCAGTCGGTTTCTCGTACTGGCGGCTCCCCCAGATTGCTTGTAGGATCTCCGAGGTAAGTTCTGATGCGATTTCTACAGGTTTCGTTGCTCCGAAGACTTCGTTTGGCCTCGAGTTGGCCCTGGTAAGTTCCCTGCTTATCTGCCCCTTGTCTCACGTCTCTAGGCTCTGTTTTCTCTCGTTTTCGATGACGGCCAGTAGGGATGACCTCGCGGGGGTGCTCAGCGGGTTGTATGGGGGGCGTAGGTAAGTTCCACTTCGTGCTTTTGCCTCTAACCTTGTTCTGACCCATTTCTCCATCAGATAGTGATTTTCCTTCATCGTCGCTCGCTTCTATACTCCCAAATGTATATTTTCGTCGACCTGTTGGTAGGATATCCCCAGATATATAGACGCTGGTTTCTCCAACTCGAAATTTGGCTTTGGGGGTAAGGCGCTTCTCGTGTGTGCTCCGTTTGGAGTTGTTTTTGAGGTTTCCGCGAACGCTCGACTTGGATTCGTGGTCGCTCGACCTGTCTTCTGTCTCGCCCTCGAGCGGGCAGTCCTTCTTCGTCACGGTTGGGCCCCAGTGCCCACAGCTCTGGCATAGAGTAAGTTTTTCTTGTATAGCGCTGGCTGTCGCTGCCGCGCTCTTGGCTTCAGGTAATTCTTCTTCGTCTACCTCCGTGAGCCAGTCTGATAGCTCCTCGTCTTCGCTAGAATATTCTGCGTGCGCGAACCACACTCCATCGGGTTCGGCATCGCTTGCCACACCACTCGACTCATCTGCGATTGCAGCTTTCTCACTTGCTTTCTCGCGCCCTTTACCTTTTGAGTCGCTAACCTCGTCCTTCTCCTTTGTAGCCTTGTCTTTAGTCGCTCGGCAGTCTCGCGCCATGTGGCCGTACTTGCCACAGGTATAGCAGTCCCCATGTATCCTCCTCTGCCTTGAATCTCCAGAAGCAGTATATGCGGTGTCCTCGCCACTCTCGTTTGTAGACTTTCGCGCGCCCAAATTTCGGCTGTCATACGCGTCCAGCACAGTCTCCATAAGTATGTCTGAAGTTATCGCTGTTCCTGTAACTTTCGAAAGAGCCATGACCGCGCCAATTTGCGCCTGATACGAGCTCGGGAGGGAACTGATAATAATCGCGGTAAAGCTTTCGTCCGTCGGTGCCTGATCCATCGAAGCTAACTGTTCTTGCATGTCTCGTAGGGTATTGAAGTGCTTGTGCACGTCCTCGCGCTCTCGACAACGTAAGTTTTGCATCTTTCGAAGTATCTCGACTGCTACGACTCGAGACCGCTGCTCAAAGAGCTTTGCAAGATGTCTGAAGATTTCGCGTGCCGTTCTGAGCCGTTTGATCTGTGTGAACAAGGTATCTGGTAGTGTTCCAGCGATCTGCTGCTTGACGACAGCCTCGCCCATTCGCCACACCTTCATTTCGGCCTTCCAGACCTCAACCTCTTTCCTTTCAGCTGAATTTGTTGGGGACCAACTCTCCCCTCGACCATCGAGTGATTTCGGATCTTCGGGCTCAGTCTCCGAGCCGTCCAAGTGCCCTCCGAGGCCTCGTGCCTCGACTGACCATATAAGTCTATCCTTGTAGGTGACCCAGTTCGTGCCGTCTGCCACGAGCTTCGGCACCTTCAAAAATTCATCTCCGAGTTTCATTTCGAAGGACATCTCGTAGTTCTGCTTTTGGTAGTCTTCTGTAGTTCTTCTCTCGCGCGCAGTTAGAGCTCGGGGCTCATAACCTGTCAGATAGTTACTTCCTCAGTAACACCAAGCTACTATATTAATATGTACCTGTCAGATAGTTACTCTACAGGTTGTCAGTAAATGTAAAGCTAAATAGAAAGAATGACTTACTCCTCAGTAACACCAAGCTACTGAGGAGACTACAGGAAAATTTACTGTACTGTAGTCCGCTTTTCTGCTTATGTAAGCGACTAATCTTCGCACCTAAAGAATGACTACTCAGGGGGCAGTTTATATTCCAACATTATTGGCTGCTGGGTCATACTTTGTAACTGACCCACCAGTCTCTATCTGTGGTGACTTGATCTCTGATTGGTCAGTATTCCATTGGGCATAACCCCAACACCTTATCCAGATATGCCTTTGGCCCTTCAATGGGCTTGTTCCCCATCTTCACATTCATGTCCCATTTCTCTTCTCTGACTCATCTTTGTATCATACCTGTTGTACTATAGCTACACCCCTGCTGTGCATAGTTACTCATCTGCTCCTGGCCCATCCCTATGTGCCAGCCCATTGGCTACCCATTCTGTCTGGTTTGTGCTTTAGTCCCATTCTTACTGTACATGTTTGCTGCCCACTTGTCATGGGCTATGGACCTGTTTCTGTTTGGGCCTCTGGCCCATACAGCTAGCACTATATAGATGTTATGGTACTCACTGTACTTCCTTAACTTTTTGCTACCTTGCAACCTCACTCATATATTTCCATTCTTTGGGAATGCATGTGATTGAACAAGGAAGCTCAAAGTCTTGATACTTCAAGGTCTTGTCATACCACTGACATTAGTAGCTGCACCATTCTTTGGTGCTCCTCACTACCAGCAGCATAACAAAAGTGAAAAGTTTATCTTGTTGCTGTGACCATTCTTTAGACATGACATCAGCATCTTCCCTCTCTATCTCAGAACTGCATCTTCATTAGTCTGGCTATTCCTTTAGCCTGAAGGACTAGTGTCTTACATCATTTCCATTTACCAGACTGACCTTTTTTAGGACTGACCCACCAGTTCCACTATGCTGTTCACTCTTTGCTGGACTATCTGTTTTTCAGATTGATGAACTGGCCACTAATATCAATCTCCTAGTTGACTGACTGTTTTTCAGCATTGTCAACTTATCCCTCAATATTTTCTAACTTGCCCTATTGTTTGCCCAAGGTGTCTTCTAGACCACCTCTGCTGCCTCTGCTGCATTTGTTGAGTGCTTTCTCTCTAAGCAAAGGCAAATGTCAAGCTCCCCCACAACCTTTACTGTGCCAGTACTCTGGTTGCAAACCTACAGGTTCACCATATGAGTATTGTTATCCTGATCAACCTCATTCCACTACTCCTCCTTCCTCCCTTCACAACCCAGCTATCCTAGGTACTTGCTGAGAAGAGGAGCCTGAGTTGGAAACTGACATTGAACCTTTAACCTTTGATGACAAATCAGATCTTGGATCAATTGTTGGAGATATCCATGTCCCTGATGTAGAAGAAGAAGAACTCACCCATGTGATGTCTCACACTACTGAAGGACTTAATATCAGATTGGGATCTGGGAAGGAAACCAAGAAGCTGTCACATCTGTGATGCATGTGCAAGGTCTGGACCAAGGTCTGACCATCTGAGGTGTTGTTCTAGCCCTATGGGCTTCTGTCATGAAACTCCATTCCATCTCTGATTTGACTTATGATCTATTTCTGTTTCTGTTTTCTATATTTAGTATATTTCTCTTGTGCTTCTAAGTGACTCACCACACTACCATACTAGTATGCCTTACTAATCCCCATACTATCTGGCTATCTGGTGACTACCAACTTACCTTACTAATGGCTCACTAATATTGTTAATCATCCATACTGCATTCCAGTAGTCACTGCACCCTGGACATTGCTTTGGACTTTCCTCTGTACTATAAAGCCTTATACATACATTGTAGCACCTCAGTTCAAATATCAAATAAGATACTCATCAATCTCACTCAACTCCAGATAGCTCCTGGATAGCTCTGACCTCTGGGACTTGGCAGGAACTAGTGTACTAAGTTGTACACTAAACTCCAACTACCTGGACTTTCATTATAGCCTTCCCCTGCCCTTGGACCCCCTTGGAGACTATTGAGAACCAGTCTTGACAGTATATTCAAACTCAAACCCTTGCATGAGTCCACCAAAACCCTTATACCATGACTATGACTACCCAACTCTGCTCTCACTCCATGCCTGTTGAAGCTTTGGAACAAGCTGTGATTGATGATATGCATGAGTCTAGTGCATGTATTGCATTAGCAAGCTGCCAACATCCTCCACTGTCAGTTAGCCAATTTTGAAGTTTCTCTGCCAGGGGTGAACCCCTTGCTACCCCAACTCCTAGAACCAGCTCCTCCAATAGATGCTCCTCATCCATGGCATGACCAACCCCAGACCTCTTTGGAGGTGATGACCCTGGAGATGACAGTCTGGGAGACAATGGTCCCAGAGATGATGACAACAATGACAATGATGATGATGATGATGGCAATCCATTTGTTGATGCCCCAGAGCAGCTAGACCCCCAACTGGTGGTCCTGCAAAATTTGGCAACAGCCATCAACTGTCTGTCATGATTGACCCATCACTCCAACAACACCTCATCTTTATGTGCTAAGGTCCAAGAGCCAGACACCTTCAACAGTACTGACCCAAAGAAACTCCAGACATTCCTAGTTCAGTGCAAACTTTGTTTCCAAGATTGTCCCAAGGCATTTCACCTTGATAGAAACAAGGTTATGTTCACCCAGTCATACCTCAAAGGGATGGCTCTCAAGTGGTTTTAGCCAGACCTTTTAAAACTCTAGAGACCTGGCAGACCATCCACTTTGGATGGACAGCTGGCTGGATTTTGTGGTGGACCTTCAGACAACCTTCAGACCCCACAACCCAGTCACAGATGCCAAACACCAGCTCAGCCACCTCCACATGAAAGAGACACATCATGTAAACTGTTATGTGGTTGACTTCAACAGATTGGTGTCACAAGTCTGAGGTTACAGAGATGGTGCCCTCCACTGCCTGTTCTATACCAGACTCCCAGATTGTATCAAAGATGAAATCAGTAGGGTTGGGAAGCCCACTACACTATATGGACTGCATGTGCTAGCCCAAGAAATTGACATGTGCTACTGGGAACATAAAGACAAAGTTGCCCATCAGCCAAGGTCATCTGGCAACAACTCCAGGAACAACTCTGGAGGCAAAGCCAACTCAAACAAAGGGGACAAGCAAAAATCAGGTAACACCAATCCCCAGCCTGGTAGTAACCAGCAAACTCTGTCTACCTTGAACCCCAAGCCTCCAAATAATCAGAACTCTGGAACACCATCCACACTATCCAACAAGCTTGGTAAAGATGGCAAACTGACACCTGCTGAGTGAAAGAGATGTTTCAAGCAGAACTTGTGTATTTTCTGTGGAAACCCCAGGCACAAGGCCAAAGAATGCCCTAAGTCCACATCTTGTGCAGCTAAGGCTTGTGCAGCCATGGTTACTGAGTCAGAAGCCAAACCAACTGCCTCTGCTGAGGCAAAAAAATAGAGTGCAACTCTCAGAACTCTGCACAGCCTGGGAGTTGCATTGATACCAACTGTGCACCCTCAGAGGCATGCCTCAATGCATCTGCTCTTGGATGGATCACTTCATCTTTGTGTTGACTTTAGGGGCCTCAACAAGATCACCAAGAAGGACTGTTACCCATTGCCTCTCATTTCAGACTTACTCAACTTGCCTAGTTGGGCTAAGGTATATACTAAAATTGATCTGTGCCATGCTTACCACCTGGTGTGCATTGCCAAAGGAGATGAATGGAAGATGGCTTTCAGAACCTGTTATGGATCTTACGAGTGGCTCATGATGCCATTCAGACTTACCAATGCCCCTGCAGCATTTCAATGCTTCATCAACTCCATCTTTGTGGACCTACTGGATGTATGCATCATTGTCTACCTGGATGACATCCTTATCTATTCTGATAACATCAAAAACTATAAAAAACATGTCTGTGAGGTACTCCACAGACTCTGGGAGCATGGCTTGTATGCCAAACCAGAGAAATGCAAATTCCACTCCAAGTCCATGGAATACCTGTTTCTTCTTATCACCCAATGGTTTGTCAATGTCCAAGGATAAGGTAAAGGCCATCTGTGACTGGCCTGAACCTCACAGGGTGAAGGACATTCAATCCTTCCTCAGCTTTGCAAATTTCTACCATTGTTTTATCTTCAATTACTTGGACATCATGGTCCCACTAACACATCTCACATGGAAGGGGGCACCTTGGAATTTCTCCAAGGATTGTCACCAGTCCTTTAATCATCTCAAGGAAGCTTTCTCCACTGCTCCAATATTGACTCACTTCCAGCCCAGACTTCCCATCACAGTCAAAATGGATGCTTCAGACTATGCCATTGCCAGAATTCTGTCTGTTGCTTGCCTGGATGGTGAGGTATGGCCAGTAGCATTCTACTCCCAGACTTTGACCACCCTGGAGTTGAACTATGACACACACAACAAAGAGCTGTTGGTGATCCATGAAGCCTTCCAGACCTGGCACCATTACCTTGAAGGCCCTGTACACCCCATTGACATTGTTACTGACCACAAGAATCTCAAGTACTTCTCCACCTTGAAAGTACTCACCAGGCACCAAGTGTGTTGGTCTGAGTACCTTTCCCAATTCAATATGGTCATTCATTTCTGCCCTGGTAAGCTCAGAGCAAAGCCCAACACCTTGACTAGCCTTGACTAGATGATGGGACATCTACCCCAAAGAGGGGGATAGGGTCTATGCCCAAGCTAACCCACAGAACCTCCAACTGGTGTTTACCACTGAACAACTATCCAATTTGTTATGGGTGACCCACTTAGAAAGCCTGGTACTACATGCTAGTATAATCATAGAGATTGAGAAACTCCATGAAGACATTGAGTCTGCCTTAATGTCTGATCCACCCAGTCAACTTCACCCCTCTGACCCATCTAACCCTCATTGGTGGGTAGATGAATCCAGACTTCTACATCTGGATGGTCACATATGTATATGTTCCTGACTCAAACAACCTCAGACTCTGTGTACTCTGCTACAAGCATGACCACCCCTTGGCCAGTCACTTCAGACAGAACAGAACACTTGAACTCATCCATTGTGAGTATGTCTGGCCAAATGCTCAGACTTTCATCAAAGACTACATCAAATCTTGCACTGCCTGTGCATGTGCTAAAACCCTGAGACATAAACCATATGGGATGTTGAAATGATTACTGATACTGGAGAGACCTTGGAACTCCATTTCAATGGATTTCATCAAACAACTACCAAACTCTGGAAACCATACTGCCATACTGGTCATTGTAGACTGTCTCTCAAAACAAGCTGTATTCATCCCCACTGAAGATACTATCACATCCCCTCAACTTGCTAAACTGTTTCTACTCCATGTCTTCTCTAAGCATGGAGTTCCCTCACACATAACCTCCAACAGAGGCACAGAGTTCATGTCTCACTTCTTCCAGTCACTAGGCAAAGCACTGGACATGAAGCTCCACTTCACTTCCAGATATCACCCTGAAGGTGATGGTCAAACTGAATGAACTAACCAGACATTGGAGCAGTACCTATGGGTCTACTGTAATTACCAACAAGACAACTGGTCTGAGTTGCTACCACTTGCAGAGTTTGTGTACAACAACACTCCCAGTGCTACAACCAGAGTTTCACTGTTCTTTGCCAATAAGGGTTACCATCCCAATGTCACCATACACCCAGAAAGAGAATTAACATCTTCTCGAGCTAGAGACTACACAGTGGACTTAGACTCCCTGCATATGTTCCTATGAGAAGAAATGAAGGAAGCTCGGCAGAGATACCAAGGTCCAGCAGATGCTAAAAGATCTCCACCTCCAGACTTTCAGATTGGAGATTTTGTATACATCAAAGCAAAGTACTTCAGGTCCATGTGACCTTCAAAGAAACTCTCAGAAAAGAACCTAGGCCCATACCCTATCATCACTCATGTTGGATCATTATCCTTCACTATCTGACTACCTGATGCTATGAAGTCTGTACACCCTGTGTTCCACATCTTGCAGCTAGAACTGGCAACTCCAAATACAATCCCTAACTGTGTCCAACCTCCACCCCCACCCATTGAAATTGACAGAGAACCAGAGTACAAAATAGAACAAATCCTAGACTTGAAAGTGGACTACCATAGGCAATGTCTGCTGCAGTGTCTGGTCAAGTGGGCTGGCTACAAAGGCACAGATGAGGAAACATCCTGGCTCATAGCTACCAAATTAAGCATTGCCCCTGACTTAGTCACAGATTTCCACAGAGCATGCCCCCACAAGGATGGTCCATTGAGCACCATCCCACCCTGGAAATAAATGGACTTTTTGGAGTTTACTCTGTCTACACTATGAAGACTCACACTCACTCAATTCTAAGATGGACACAACAGAAAATATATTTCAAAAAAAAAAAAGAAAGAAGAGGGGGGGACAGGAAATTTGAAGTATGCTATGGACACAGATAAACTAAAAATAATGACTAAATGTCATCATCATTCATCACCTGGTTGACAAGGCTGGTCATTGTGGTCTTGAGAATCTCAAATGATTCCTCCAGAACTCCAGACAGGTCCTTGACCTCCTTTGACATGGACTCCACAGTGGCAGTGTTCCTTTGGATCACATTCACAATCTCTCCAAGCCACCTGTCCAAGACCTCCACCAGTGGGTCTTGATGCAGAGCTTGCACATGGGGTGGGCAAGGCTTTGGAGCAGCCTCAACATCTGGCATGTCATCCACATCTTTGTCATCAGTGGCCTCACCAAAGTGCACTGACTTTCTCCATTTCCTATTCTCCCCACCACAAGGCAACATCACAGTTGATGTCAGCTTCTCGGATTCCAGAGCCTTTGGGTTCAAGTCACATTTTCCCTTGGTTTTTTGGCACCAGATGCACAACTTGCTGTGACCAGTGCCCAGCATGCATGGTTCTTCAGCCTTGATGCAGGCAGAGCAAGCTTTTGCCTGCTCTGTGGACTTTCTGCTGACTGACATGACATGCTGAGACTAGTATGTACTTGTCAGCACAAGTTTTTAGGATAATAAATGTTGTTACACACCAATGAACTCTCCACCTGCTGCACCTGATGTGTCTCCTCCTCAAGTCATATCCTCTCCACTTCCAACTCATGGAGTTTCTTTTCCTTGGCTGCCTTCCTCTGTGCAGCCTCCTCAGCCTTCCTATGCTCCTTGGCCTTTCAACATTCCTTGGCCTCCTTCACTTTCTGGGCCTCCTCAGCTTGCTGGCATTCTTCTTCTTGAATTGCTGCCTGCATGGCAGCATGCTGATGATGCTGTCATTCATTGAATTTCACCATCTTCATGGTAGGCAGGTTGTCTGGATACTCTTGAAGCAACTCCACATTGAGAATATCCCAAGTGATGCCTGCAGGGTTGAAGGAGGGTTTGAGTTGGGGAGTGGGAGCCATAGCATTTAGGAATTTAGAGATGGGTGTCTGGACTTTGACAAGACCCTGTCAAGCTCTTTTACTGTGAAGATTTTTGGACTCCAACAGTGCAGACTTTGAAACTCCAAAGTGATGCTTGAGCATGACAAGTGCCTCAAGGGCTCAGCCCTAAGAGGGGGATACTGTCACATCCATGATGCATGCACAAGGTCCAGACTGAGGTCTGGCCATCTGAGGTGTTGTTCTAGCCCTACAGGCATCTGTTGTGAAACTCCATTCCATCTCTGATTTGACTTATGATTTATTTCTGTTTCTGTTTTCTATATTTAGTATATTTCTCTTGTGCTTCTAAGTGACTCACCACACAACCATACTAGTATGCCTTACTAATCCCCATACTATCTGGCTATCTGGTGACTACTGACTTACCTTATTAATGGCTCACTAATATTGTAATCATCCATACTGCATTCTGGTAGTTGCTGCACCCCAGACACTGCTTTGGACTTTCCTCTGTACTATAGAAGCCTTGTACATATGTCATAGCACCTCAGTTCAAATATCAAATAAGATACTCATCGATCTCACTCAACTCCAGATAGCTCCTGGATAGCTCTGACCTCTGGGACTTGGCAGGAACTAGTGTACTAAGTTGTACACTAAACTCTGACTACCCAGACTTTTGTTATAGCCTTCCCCTGCCCTTGGACCCCCTTGGAGACCATTGAGAACTGGTCTTGACAGAAGCCCAGTACTGGTCTGGTTCCATTGTTTAATAGGGAACCTACAGCTGAAGAGCTTCAGGAACTCTGAGCCAAATTTGGAGTTGGTTTGCCACAAGGCCTTCCTGACACATTTTGGCAGCAGTTTGCTGCTTGTCAAGCTTCTGATAATAGGCCCAACAGAGGACACAAACTTAACCTCAATAAACCCCAGACTTATGATGGCAATCATGACATGTTCTTTACTTGGATCACCCAAGTCAAAGGCTATTTGCAAATCAGTCACCACATGTACATGTCTGACCATCTAAAGATCAGGTTGGCCCTCTCATTTATGATGGAAGGCTCTGCTGCTGCATTCACAAAAGTCTATATCAATGAGCATGACCAAAGTGGTCATCTCAAATACCATGACAACTGGGACCAGTTCAAGTCCTGCCTCCAAGCTACTTTTGTAACTGGTAACCCTCAACACAAGGTTCAAATACAACTTGTTACCCTTTCACAGGGATCTGACCCTTTTGAAAAATATGTTGCCCACTTCCTCTCCATGTTTAACTGCACCAGATATACATAACAATGATAGTTTCAATGGTGCCATCTTTTTCAGCCAAGGGTTGAAGAAAGAAATTCATGATTGGGTCCTTGACCATAAAGATCCAAGAACCATCTCTGATTGGATTGCCTATGCCAGAGAAGCTGTCAACAAGCTGGAGCAGAAGAAAATCCTCAACAAGAAGAGACCTAGGGAAACCTACTACAGCCCCAGTCCCCATTACCAATATCCTACCCATCCTGCTCACAATCCTAATGCTATGGACATTGATAAGAGGCATCAGAAACAAGGCAGAAGATAAGTTAACTTGGTGCACTGTTATAATTGCTCTGAAGAAGGGCATTTCAGCAAGGACTGCCCAAAGAAGAAAAGGGTCAAAGAAGTTGATGTGGAAGAAGAGGTCAAGGTTGAAGAAAGGAAATCCTCAAAGAAGGATTTTTGAAAGGGCATTCTGAATCTTCCTCATGCAGTTTGCCAACTACATATGTTTTGAGTGCTCATCCCATCTCCTGTAGTAGTATCTGTGATGAATCAAAAATGTGTGCTTGTTCAATCTATGGAATGTTGGAGCTACTCAATTAGGATAATGTGAGGATCCCAGCCATGATCGACAGTGGCACTGAAGTCAACCTAATTGGAGCTGAATTGGTCGCCAAACTCAAGCTTCAAACCTACCTGCTTAAGAAGACTTGGGGATCACTGCTTTTGATGGGCATGTCCATTATACAGTAAAAAGGAAATGCTACCTCAAGTTTTGCAATCTTGTGAAGCCCATCTGAACATTTGAAGTAATGTGCTATGTTGGACCAATGGAGAAGGATCACCTGATCCTTTGAATGCCATGGCTCAGGCAGGAGCAGCTAGTCATTACAGTGAGTGAAAAAACCCTTGCAATGTTTCGCTATTTTGCACTAAGTGCAGTGTAGCACTGGAGGGTGTGGGAATCTCACTTGGCAGTAGTGGGATGGATTGTAGTACTGACTCTTGGCTACCAAGGGGTCACTGTATCACATGATTCCATCCAGTAGTCATCAAGATATGCTGGTTTTAAAACAGGTACACCATTGCAAGGGTTTATTCACAACTCCAGTATTCCCTTGGGTGGATGCTCATACTCTGCAAGCCTCCTCTTGAGGTAACCCCAGGCATGTTCTATGGGGTCGAGGTCAGGGGACTGTGCAGGCCATACCATAGTCCTAAAATCCTGCTCCTCCAGCCACTCCTTGACCTGCTTGCAGGTGTGCTTGGGGTCATTGTCCTGCTGGAAGATGATGTCAGGAGGATGAAGACCATAATACTCAAGGGAATCTTGTAGTTCATCCTTCAAAATTTGGAGGTAAAGGTCTCCATCCATCCTCCCATCAATCTTGGTGGCATATCCAACACCCTCCCAAGTCATACAGCCCCACATCATGAGAGAACCTCCTCCAAACTTCAGAGTCCCCTCCACTAGCCTATCATTCAGCTTCTCCCCTGGCTTCTTCCAAACCCATTTGTGACCATCTGAGCCCAGGCAGTTGATTTTAGTCTCATCAGACCATACCACCCTCTTCCAGTCCTCCAGAGTCCAATCCTTGTGAGCATAGGCAAAATCAAGTCTTGCCTTGTGATGCTTGGCAGAGAAGATAGGACATTTATGCTTGACCACAGCCTTCATACCAGTCTTCTTTAGGTGCTGCCAGACAGTGTTTGGGTGGAGGGGCTGGTTGATGATATTGGTCAGAGTTTTGGTCACCTGGACAGCATTTTCTGCCTTGTGAGTGGAGATGAGGTGGATGGCATGGTGGACATTGGCAGGGGAAAGCTTGGATGGATGACCTCCAGTGGACTTTTGCAGGGTGGAACACTCCTTGGAACGAAACCTAGAGATGGTAGAGAGATGGAGGCCAGTACTAGAGGCAATAGAGGAAGCAGAGTGACCAGCATCAAGCATAGTCAGGATAGTATTCCTTTGGGTGGCAGAGATGGATCTCATAGTGGTAGTGGTTGGAAACAAAGAAGCATGGGAACTTTTTGGAACTCAGACACATTGTTGATATGTGTATCTTTGTTTGTAGGACCAAACAACCACAATTATCCCTTCATTTGAGTGAGATTCCACCACCCTGGCCAAAAGTGAATAAACCCTTGCAATGGTGTACCTGTTTTAAAACCAGCATATCTCAACAACCACTGGACAGAATCACATGATAAAGTGACCCCTTGGTAGCCAAGAGTCAGTACTACAATCCATCCCACTACTGCCAAGCAAGATTCCCACGCCCTCCAGTGCTACACTGCACTTAGTGCAAAATAGTGAAACATTGCAAGGGTTTTTTCACTCACTGTAACTGGCAGACTCATAGGGTTGTCAGATGGGGTGATTCCCTGGAACAACCACTGAAGAATAAAGACAATACACATGAGGTCAAGATTGCCTCTGTAAATTGCATGACAATCTCCACCCAGTTGGAGATGAATGCTGGACCATTGGATATCCCAGATTTACCAGAGGAATATGTGAACTTCACTGAGGTCTTTTCTGAAACCAATATTCCATTACCCCACTTCTGAAAGGGGTTGGACCATGAAATCTGTACTAAGGAGGAATTTTGGAAAGACAACAAGAAGCTGATGAAGAAGGCCACACTCTACCCAATGTTGCCAGTGAAGAAAAATAATAGAGATAACCCAGGAGTAGACTCTAAAGGCTTGTTTGACCCTATAGGGAATCCTACTGAAGAGAAGAACTGGTAGAGAAAAGAACCTGAAAAGAAACTGAATACTCAGCTGCACAACTCAACCTAAGATCCCTGTACCACCACCTTAGGACTTCCCTAAGGCCACTCAGTCCTCACTCTCAAGGGCTGTAGCAGTAAGAAGCTGCCACAGACTGGTCACACCAGTCTGTGATCCCCAGCCTCTATAGCGGTTGCTTTCTTCTGTAGCTAGTACAACTTTGAAGTCAAGTCTGAATGTGCTTACTAATCATCCTCTTTCCTTGCCACTAAGTCCCAGTCCCACTTAAAGAATGAGGATCATGCCCCTTAGAAGAGTAAATAAAATCCTCAACACCTCAATCTTCTCTTTACCATCTAATCCCTTACTAGGGAGCACCCACTCCCTACACTGGATGAACTCAAAGTGCTTGATGAGTTCATTGATGAAAACCTCCAATGTGGCAAAATAGTGCCTTCTGAGATTCACTGGTCTTGGCACCTGTATTTTTTGTAGCAAAAAAGGATGACAAGAAATGTTTGGTCCAAGACTACTGGTATCTTAATTCCCATACAAATGACTCATATCCCTTGCCAAATATCCTGCAAATGATTGACAAACTCTGCAAGTCCAAGTACTTTGTGAAATTTGATGTTTGGTGGGGATTCACAAATGTAAGGGTTAAACTGGAGGACCAATGGAAGGCAGTATTCTTAACCCCTTGAGGGTTGTTTGAGCCCACAGTAATGTTCTTTGGGCAGTGCAACTCACTGCCAACCTTCCACCATTTTATGGACACCACATTCACTTCACAAGTCCACAAGAAACAGCAGTGTCAATACATGGATGATGTGGTGGTCCATGCAAAAACCATTCTGCAGCTATGACAGTATGTCTGTGAGTTCCTCAAAATATGCAAGAAGGAATGGCTATGCCTGAAGATTTCCAAATGTGTCTTCAAAGCTGAAGAAATCAAGTTCCTGGGCATGAAAATCACTCAAGGAACCATTCAGATGGTCTCTGTAAAAACTGATGTGGTTGAAAGCTGGCCTACTCCCCACAACTTAAAGGATGTGTGTTCATTCCTGGGCTTTTGTAACTTCCATCACAGGTTTATTCCATTGTTCTCACAAATTGCATGCCCATTGCATAACCTGTCAAAGAAGGATACTAAGTGGCAATGGACCAAAGAAGAAAATGGCACCTTCGAAAGGATCAAGTCATCACTCTGCTTGGCACCTGTCCTACAAATCCCTGACCATTACAAGCCCTTCACCTTGTTTATGGATGCCTCTAAAGTCAGCACCAGTGCCATCCTTGCACAGAAGGGCCCTGATGATGAGTGGCACCCTTGTCATTTCCTCTCTGAGTCTCTGAAAGGTGCAGAACAATGGTATCAAGTTTTCGACCTTGAAATGCTAGCCATCATACATGCCCTTGATGCCTTTCAGCATTATTTAATTTTGCCCATGGAGCTGATGGTGATCTACATGGATCACAAGAACCTTACTTATTGGCACCACCCACAGAAATTAACCCCTCAGCAGGCATGTTGGCTCAATATGCTTCAAGGCTACCCTGTTTTGTTCTCCCATCAACCAGGCAAGCTTATGGGTGTCCTTGACACATTATCCTGTCAACCCAATTTTGGGGAGGAACATGCTGTTACTGCTGCTGCCCTACCCGATGCCATGTGGCTTGAGGGGGGGGTGAATTCCAACACATCTCCCATTTCCATTTCCAATCAAACTTCATCAGCTGACATGACCTCAGATCAACACCTCAAGAAGGAAGAGAAAAAGGTTGACCATCATTGCAAAGGTGTGTATGTTATATCAAAGGAGGTCTATGATTGTGCCACAAGTGAAACACCAAAGGATACTAGCCTCTCAGAAGAAAATCCCAAAATTCAGAAGGCCTCTGATGGAATGAAATGCTACAAACAATGGCTTTACATCCTGCTGAAGATGAGGAAGCAATGCCTGAATGATTACCACAATCACCCAAGCACAGGTCATCCCAGAATAAAGGTGATGATGAAGAAAATGATGAAAGAGGTGTGGTGGCCCAGAATGTGGAAGTCAATATGCAAATATGTCAAGGGCTGTCCAGTCTGCCAAGCAAACAAGGTCATCACTCATCTGATCACACCACCTGCTACACCAAATGATACACCCAAGAACCTGCTCCCATTTCAGCAGATATCGATGGACCTCATAACAGACCTTCCTGAATCTGAAGGCTATGACTCAGTCCTCACAATTGTGGATCAAGGGCCTACCAAAGCAGCAGTGCTCATGCCAACCAACAAGACCATTGACTTGGTTGGCCTGGCAAGACTTTTTCAGCAATATGTGTACCAGCAATATGGTCTACCTGGAGCAGTCATATCTGATCATGGTCCCCAGTTCACATCTGCCTTTACCAAGGAGCTGTACAAAGCCCTTGGTATCCACTCGAAGCTCTCCTTGGCTTATCACCCACAAATGAATGGTGAAAGTGAATGTGTTAATCAGGAGCTCAAAACATATCTTTGCTGCTACTGTGCTGAACTGCCCAACTCATGGGCCTGAAAACTCCCTGATGCTGAACTTGCCCATAACTCCCACATTCACTCTGTTCATGGCCAAACCCTGTTTTCTCTGCTCTATGGTTTTGATCCCTCCCCTTATCTAGTTGCCCATACCACTGCCACTCCCTCTGTTGATGATTGGCTACAATCTCTTGCCATCAATTGTGACATTGCCCAGTTGTCACATGAATGGGCACAGGATGTGATGTCATCAAGATCAAAGGGAATGTACACTGAGCCCAAGATCAGAGACCAGGTTTGGCTAGATTCAGGCAACCTTCACACACAAGAGCAGTCATCAAAGTTAGAACCCCATCAACTGGGACCATTTCCCATTGTTGAGGTCATTTTGCCAGTGACCATAAAACTGGGACTCCCACCCACCTGGAAGGTACACCCAGTCTTCCATGCATCATGGATCTTCCCATACACTGAGACAGACAAATATGGAAATGTGCCTGCTCCTCCACTTCTGGATTTGGTAGATGATGAAATAGAATGGGAAGTGGAGATGATACTCAACCACTGCAGCAAGGGATGTAGAATGGGATGTGAGTACTTGGTTAAGTGGTCCAGGTTCCCTCACTCATCTAACACATGGGAGCCCAAAGAGAATATAAAAGAACATGCTGAGGAAGCCCTTGAACAGTACAAACTCATGTGTCACCTTACTTAATGGCTTCCCCCCACTCTGTTAACACTGAAAATCTGAGCTCAGACTACTTTGACTATGATGAATCAACCCTTGCCTCTGACTTTGCTGATGACTTCATGGAGGTCTCCCCAACCTTTGCTGCTCCAACCTCCTCTGTTCCCCTCCCACATGAACTACTTGCCCATCTGCTCTCTGGAGAGGGCACATTGACTGACAGAGCAATGTCCACCTCTGTCAAACCCCTTTCTGACTCCACTGGCTTCTGCCCTCTTGGGAGTCTCACACTCCAATGTACCAACAAGAGCAAGGGTAAAGCCTGAGCTTGACCACCAACACCCATGCCATCTGTCCCCCTCATTGATTGACTCTCAGCTGTGCCCTATGACAATGACACTCCAGCCAAAGCCACAACAGATCACTGACCCTTACCTGCTTTACCTGTTGCTGCCTCCATTCCATGCCAGCACCTACCAGAAAGTACTGGGTCTACAGTATCCCTACCTGGGTTTGACCCAATCATGGAACCCATGATGGCACAGTTCTTAGACTATTGCTGGTTGCTTACAAAATACAACCCAGGGGACCCACATGTCAGGGTCACATGAGAACAAGAGCAACATCTATGGATGTTGTGTCAGACCTCCTGAGGATCAGATGTAGTCACTTTGAATGTTCCCAAGTTCCTTGATGTCACCGTTAAGGTACCCAAGTCTGAAGGCAATGCCACATTCCTCAAGAACACCCTCTGCACTGCTATCTCTGCAATGGGTGAGGTGCAATATGACCTTGTTCAGATCTTGCATCAAGAACTTGGACCAGTAGCTCCTTTTGTTGCATAACATCCAATTGACCCAGAAGCACTGGCCTGGATGTCCTCTGCCAGGTGGCTGCTGCTGCAGAGAGAGGAGGATCAGGCTTTCATCATGTACAGCCAGAGGAAACAGATGATTCAAGGCAGTTCAAAGCACTGGTGTGGAATGCTGACCCCTGAGGAAGATCTCCAGCTCCAGGAACTGACCCTACAAGGTTATCCATCCCTCTGGTTAAGGAGGAGATGCCTCCTCCAGCCCCAGAATTGGAAGAACAAATAAAAGAAAGGGTCTTCCAGCAAGCTGCTGCCATTTTAGCTCGCCATTCAACCATCAGGGCTACCATTTTCAACTGGCAGGCATTCCTCAATAAGGCATGTGAAAGTGCCTGGGGCATAGCCAATCAAAAGCCTTATAATGCCATCCACACCCTCAATGTTTTCCTGCCATTGCTGTTCATCATACTCCAGCTCAAAGACAAACTTCATTTCTATCTAGGAGGTCATATCCAGGTCCCCTCTGACCATCCTCTTCAACTCTACATGTGCTATGACTGTGGCTACCTCAGACATTGGTCTTGCAGACATGGGGCAGGTTCTTGCTGGCTGGATCCTGAACATGCAGCCACTGTCTGCCCATATGGACCCCCCAGCTCCTCCCCTTCCTCATCTCCCATCACATCCTCCTCCTGCTGTAACTTGGCCTCACCATGTACCCACTGACCTCACCAACCAGGAGCTCACTGCCCTTGAAGGGGGGGTGATGTTATACCTTGATCTGGCTCCTTCTGTTTCTGGACTGGAGCTGTGGGTCCACACCTTTGACCTGGTAATTCTTGTCCTCATCAGCTGTGTTATTGTTGCTTTCCTTATTGGCTGCTGGGTCATACTTCATAACCAACCTGCTGGTCTCTATCTGTGGTGACTCAATCTCTGATCAGTCACTATTCTGTTGGGCATAACTCCAACACCTTATCCAGATATGCCTTTGGTCCTTCAATGGGCTCATTCCCCATCTTTGCATTCATGTCCCATTTCTCTTCTCTGACTCATCTTTGTATCATGCCTGTTGTACTATAGCTACACCCCTGCTGTGCATATTTACTCATCACTCCTGGCCCATCCCTATGTGCCAGCCCATTGGCTACCTGTTCCATCTGGTTTGTGCTTTAGTCCTGTTCTTACTGTACATGTTTGCTGCCCACTTGTCATGGGCTATGGACCCATTTCCATTTGGGCCTCTGGCCCATACAGCTAGCACTATATAGATGTTATGGTACTTGCTGTACTTCCTTAACTTTTCACTACCTTGCAACCTTGCTCATATATTTCCATTCTGTGGGAATATGTGTGATTGAACCAAGGAAGCTCAAAGTCTTGATGCTTCAAGGTCTTGTCATACCACTGACATTGGTAGCTGCACCATTCTTTGGCACTCCTCACTACCAGTGGCATAACATCAACTCCTGATGAGGATGATGAGGATCTGAACCAGTTATCTGAGTTCAATCTCTTGTAGTCACATCCTTTCATTGTCTCCTCTCAAGTTCATTTGCTGATGCACATTCTGGTATCCAGATGTCTGCTGTCATTATCAACTGGAATGCACTTATTACCAAGCCAATTTTACCCTCCCAACCTTTCCCAATTGCAGTTGAGCAGGAGACCACCATTGCATTGGAGAAAGTGAGTATGATGGAAGAGTATTCACATGCTAGGTATATAAAGCACATTATTGGATATATTGAGGAACTTTGTCATGAAAAAGCCAACCATTGGAGACAAGCAGCTTATGGAGACCATGAACAAGCCTTTTTCTTACATATGCCCTCTCAAAACTCCATTGTCCCTGCTATTGCCATCAAATATGCTTGGTCCCAGCTAAAACATCCTGATGACTTTGACTTCTCATCACTGTTCTATGACCCTTGCACACATGTGTCCTTCCATTCCTATTTTGTCAACTGCCTTCCTAAGCTTTCTCCCATGTCAACTCCATATGCCATAGCTAATTTCAACAGTGTAGATATTCCATCATTTTGCTATGAAGATCCAGCTGCCCATATGATTCCCACTTTCACAATCACTAATGACACCTTCTACTTCAAAGGAAGAGCCCATCCATCCTATGATTTCCAATGATTTGCTGGATTCATCCCCTCTCTTTGGGTTTGGAACTGCCATCTGGAAAGCACTTTCTGAGTTTGGAACTCCAGCAAAACAAGCCTCAAGTGCATGCCCAGATATCTCTGGAGAAGGATGAAAAGTGGAGAACAATGAAGAGATCCTAAAGTTGTACTATCACTGCAGGATCTCAAGTACAGCATCAATATGGAGCACCAGACTTGGTATGTGGAAGATACCCAACATCTCTGTTGGAGATCTATTGGCAGAGTTATGGGTTGGGTCTTATGGCCCAGCAAGTCAACAGTTCTTCTGGACCTACAACATGCAATGGACAAAGGTGATGGAAAAGATTTATTCTCCTGGCCCTCCAGGGGAATCTATTCCAGACATTGTCAAAGAGCACATGCAAACTGTGCTGCCAAGCAATTATCTGCTTCCAGGAAATTACCCTGAGGCTTATGCTGGATATGGACAATTGGGACAATATGGAGTGAATTTTAATTATGCACCACCTGTAGATGTGTTTCAGATAATGTGCCATAAATCTCAGTGATATACTCAGTTCATTCTCCCTTATTCCATTGGTATCCATGGAGGCATTGCACTAAGGGATGAACAGAGAACTTATTTGCTTGCTGAAATTGGCTTCCCACATTTACTGGCATACCATTATTTCAAAGGCTTGGATTTCCAAGAATTTGAATGGTTAAATTTAGAAAGGCATTGTTATACCAGAAGAGGCTGGTCAGCTCCAATAATAAAGCTTAACCCATGGTCTTCTGGAATACCATAGACACACAAGGAAAGGCCTTCAAAACAACAATGACAATCCTTCCATTGCACAGTTTTGGCATCCATTACTGATGATCAGGTTCTTGGTGACATGCTAATTCTAGAACACTTCTAGTTTTATCATGGCTGACCAAAAGGAAACTTCAGCCTTCAAGAATATCCCATGCCTTAATGGCTCAAACTATGCATCTTGGAAAGCTATGATCAAAGGATACTTTATGACACTTGATGTCTGGGGCATCATAAATGGGACTGAGACATGTCCTGACAGACTTAATACTGCCAATGCTACTGCTGTTAAAGCCTGGGACACCAAAAATAACTGAGGAATGGGCACAATTCTTTTGTATTGTAATCCTGTTATAGCTGTCTCTTTGGAATCCAAAGATACTGTGAATGAAATGTGGACCACTCTTCAAGCTTCGTATGGAGCTCCTACTGCAGTCTCTGCATATATGGACTTTTTGAGACTTCTCAAAATTTGGATTAATCCTTCTGATGATTTGGGATCCAAACTTGCAGAAGTGAACATGATTCTTGGGTCCCTTGTGACTCAAAATATTACTTTATCCAAACCCATCCAATGCATGATGCTTTGTGGAGTATTTACTGACAAATGGGGAGCTGGACCCACAATATCTTCAGTAAAAACAGCAGATCTCAAAATGGCAGATGTTGTCCTACACCTAAAAGAATTAGCATCACACCATACTGGGCAGTCAAACCTACCCAAAATTGAAACCAATAATGCTGAAGCTGGCCCTTCTTGGATTACAGCTCAACCTCTCATCAATCTTCTCTTGAAACCTCCATGCTGCCATAAATGTTGCAGAAATCATGCTACTGAGCAACATGTTGACAGACAGCAACCAAACCATGGAAGAGGAACTTTTAGAGGTCAAGGAGGTCCTTCCTGAGGGGGAGCACCTTATCCTCCCTCACATCAACAACAACAACAAACTCAGGGACAGTCAAAAGGAAAGCAGCATGCTTGTTGAACTTGGGGTCATGGTTGGGGCAGGTTTTCCACCATTGACTATAATGAAGAAAATCCTGAGGAATCCCAGGATTACCAAGAAGAAGATTATGACCAGTACAATGAGGAATATGATCAAGGATATGAATCCTATCATATAAATCTACAAATGGCTTCTGCTGATGATGCTTCCTGCTTTGAGGAGTTTAACAATGAGATCACTCCAGTCCCAGTTCTTAATCAAGAACCACAAATAGTTGAGTATGTTGATGAAGCTCTTCCTGGTTCTACCATTAATTTGCCCTGTCAATGCTCTACATGCCTGTGCACATTATCACAACTACATCTATGGGTACTACCAGATCTGACTGCATCACATGGTATTCAAGCTCTGGAGAGGAGGAGATGGACATCTGCTGAGCTCAGAAACTGAGACAATGACACATCTGACTCCAATCCACATGCTGATAGATCCAGAAGTGGAATGGAAAATACCTCCACACATGGCACTGGTAATGAGAGAGAGGAATGTGTACAAGGCATTTGTAAAAAGGTTAAGGGATCTAGGTGTAACCATCCTCAAGTAACAGTATCCTTACAAGAGTTTCATGCTTTGGTAACCAAGCATAGATATCCCAAACCTATACAATACATACACTTACCTGACAATTATGATCCTGACCCTGCTATTCAGGGTGCATCTGATTTTTCTTATGGTGTTAATGACTATGATTTTGATGCTTATCCTTGTGATTTGGAAACCAATCACTTAACCAATCAGGTATCCAAGAATTGCATGTGGATGTTAGACTTGGGATGCACTAATCATGTGACCCCTTGTTGAGCTGACTTTATGACTTACAGACCATTTCCTAAACCCACTTTTGGACACACCACTGGTCATGAACCTGTTAAATTAAACAAGACATGCCTCCACTTTGCTCCAGCAGTCTTTTGTGTGGGGATGTTCATTATTTCACTACTATGTATTTTACAGTTGTAATTCATGGAACATAACATTTGTCATGGTACTTTGTTGGGGTCTAAGTAATGTGCATGCATTATGCCAATGACAGATGTGGGAGAACACAGTATATAGTTGGCTGTGGGAGAATACTGGCTTTGTGAGGTCAATTCCTATGTGGTCAAGTGTCAGTCCTTGGCAGCTGTTGAAAGTAGTAGCATAAGCAGGGGCAAGGAGGAATTGATGGTGTAGTAGTGTGTCCCAAGGAGAGGGTGGTGTTGAACATTATGCATGGTATGAGGATGTCATCTGTGTTGTTGCTGTCATTTTGTAGGGTTCTTACTGCTACTAGATGTTGGCCTATGGTGCTCACCATGACTCTGGAATTCTTTGCGAGACCTCATTCAAGGGAAAAGTTGTGGATAAGGCAGTAGATGCCACCAACATAAATGGGCAGGGAATGGGGCAGGAGGCCTGCTGGGTTGTGTGTGGCAACATAATCCAGGATGCTTTCGGGTGGTAGTAAGCCAGTGTCTTTGGCCTCCTTCAGTGAGTCTGCTGCAATGTAAACTCTTTTGTTGCCATGGATATGTTTGAGGATGGTAGCATTGTACAAATTGATTTGTTCATTTGTCAGACAGAGTATTGCATGTCTTAAACAGGCTTCTGGCTGGGCAAGAACTTCATCTGGGAAGATGAACTGTATGAGTTCATTGGTGTAGGCTATGTGTTCAAACAGATGGACAGGAATTTTGGGGCCCTTGCTGTCGCCTATGGCATCTATGAATTATGTAAGGGCATGGTCTTGCATGTTGCATGTGGGTCTTCAGAGATGCATGATTGAGAACTGCTCCCACAGGGGGGACGAACAGATGGACGCATCGATTACTTGTCTACAAGAGCCACCACATACAACAGGGGATGTCTGGCAAAAGTCGCCTAGTAGTACTATGGTTTTCCCCCCAAAGGGCATGTTGTTCTTCATGATTTTTTGGCAGATATCATTCATGCATGCAAGTACACTGTGGTTGGCCATGGGCACCTTGTCCCAGATAATGAGTGATGTTTCCTTGATGAGTTGTGCACAGGGGGAGTCAATGCCTATAGAGGATTGCAAGAATTCATTATTTTCATTGACCAGTACCTGGGGAATACAAGTGCATGGTTGTGTTTAAGCTATGGAGGGGAGGCATACCTTGAATGTTGAATGCATAGTTCTCCCTCCAGGATAGAGTAGTGCTGTGGATGCCACTGTCACTGTGGGGAGGATGATATGTCATAAGGAACATAGTCTGCTGCATATGGCATTGACCAGGAATGTTTTTCCAGTTCCTGCCTTGCTGCTGACAAAGATCTGCGATGGGGTGTATGTGAGTGCAGCCTCAATGATTGTATTGAATACCTCCTTTTGCTCTCATGTCATCAGTATGTATGTGTTATGTGCATTGATGTTGTGTTGCATACTGTGGGGTGACCACCTTCATTGTTCATGGAGAACCTCAGTGCATGGCTGTGTGAACTGGGGGAGACTGAAGTTGCCAAGACTCTTACCATGTTCTCCAAGTGCTTTTGCCCACTGTCCCCAGTGATAGTTGGTTTGCAGTGCTTTTGTCATCGTGGTACAACAGAATGTAATCAAGGGAGATGTCATGTCTGAAATCTTCCCATAGTTTCAGTGGTTCCATCATGCAGTCATTGATGAGAAGGTGAATAAACAGATATCATAGCTGTTGTGGTGTGTACAACATATGCACCACTTCTTGCATGGCATAGTAAGCCTCCCCATGCTCCACAAAAAGGCTGAGTGCCATGGCAGATTCCTGGTACATACCAAATTGTTGTTGGTTGGCAAATAACCCATCTGTGAAGGAGAGGAGGGGGCAGTTTTGCAGTATAGTATGGAGATAGAAGATTTCTCCTTGCAAGGGATGAATAGTCTGCAGATGGCATACATGGTGGTGTTTTGCACTTCGTAGTATGACACACATTGTGGGACTCCCTGTTATCCTTCTTTGTTCTTGATAGTAGCCCGTAGTCTTGGGAGGCTGCAACATCAGGCAAAAGAGCATAAAATACTCCATGTAGGTCAGCTCATTGAAGTCACATAATGTTTCCCTGTGATCATGGAAGGTGCCCATGGGCCTTATGAAGTACCATTCTAAAAGAGATACAGTGCTGCGTGGTCTGGAGACTCCATGATACTGTTGGTGGGAATGTGATGTAGGCAGATGGATGGGCAGAGCGGTGACCACAGGTTCTTTGTGGCTGATGTGGTAACCCAGTATTCACCACACAGCCTCTCCCATGGAGAGATATCTGCCATTCCAGTAGTCCTGTATTTCGTCGATGGGATCTCCTGCCAATGCATCCGTGATGTGAAGGCTGTACTTGGCATAGTCAGGTCCTAGTAGTATTTAGTAGGTTAGCTGCATGATAGGATCCTATTACTGACCTTTGTGGATGTATTTAAAGAGATATTGAAAGATGTGTGATGTTCCTGTGACTTCGAAATTGAGGTGGCACTTGAACTGCCACAGGAGTGGTAAGCAATGAGGTACAATCATTTCATTGCCAGGGTGTCACTGTTGGTAGTGCACATGACCATCAGTGTCAATGGTTGTGCTAGGTTGTAGCAGATGTGGATAGTCGAAGTGACACATGTGAGAGCTGTCTGCCTTGATGATTTGACAGTATGTGGAAGGTGGTTGGTCAGTGGCAGGATGGTTGTGGGTCATATACATTCATACCAGTTGGGTGTCACAGGGGTCGGATGGAATCTCAGCGCTAACAACAGTATTGATGTCAAGGGGTGTTTTGCAGTTGGTAGAATATTTTACCAGTATATGTGCATGTGGGAGACCATGTTTTTGGAATTTGATGGAGTGAATACAGTATAGTACTCTGCCAGAGTTCATGAACATTGTTTTCAGTGTTTGCAGTAGTAGACATAACTTGTGCTTGAAGATGCATGCAATGATGACAGGAATGTCACAAAATGTCTGTCCAGCTTGTAGCTGGGATGATTTCTGGCCACGCTGTGTTCCATGTCATAGTAATGAAGAAAGTTAGGTTACCAAGTGCAGCAGCTACTGTGAGTGAATCCACAACTTGTCCTGTGGCCCAATGCTGTGAACCAAGGAAGGAAGCAGGTAAGTATATATTCTCTGATGGGATGATGTCTTCAGAGTCCATCAGTTGTGCATCCTCATGATGAATATGCTCCTGGTTGTGGCATATGAAATTGAGATGTGTTTCAAGGTTGCAGCTGAACATGTCTACGACATATTTGTTTGTCAGATGGCTGAAGACCTGGAACCTGGATTCACATAGTATCCATGCTTGATAGTGCCATAACTGTGTGGTAGCTTGGTCATATTCTGCCTCCAAAATGTCATCCATGGCCAGTGTGTCAGACGAATGTGTCAGGCCCCACCCCAGCGTTCCATGTGGAAACAAAAGTGGATACAACAGTGGTTCCCAAAGACAACTAACTGTGGGAATCATTTGTGTGCAGCCAGAGTGGCAGCTGATTACTAAACATCGAGCTCTGTTTTCGGAGGATGAGGTGTTATTGTAGGACATCAATGCAGTGACCTCGGTTGCTCTGGTGTCTTTAAGTGTAAGTGTCGCAGACAGGTACCCCTCTGAAAATGAAGAGAAGTGTTGCAGCACCCTGACGAAGGGGTTAACAGCGGATAGCACCTGGTGCATATGTACAACCCATCCTTCAGGTAGTGTCTCCACCCATTGTGCATGAGGTATGTTCTGGATGAAGCTGTCAAACAACAGCCAGCATACCACAGAATTGTGATGTGTAGGGCAAATTCAATGGTAGACACAACCTTGTATGGCGAGGAAGCCAGGTAATGTTGTTTCATCAGGGAAGGGGTGCATCATCTCCAGTGCTGCAAAAGAGAAGATAAGATTGAGGATGCAGGATAGTTGAGATATTTGAGGATGTTCTGTAAGGAGTTGTATTTGCAGGGGTAGAGGCAGCAGAGGAGATATGTCATGAAGATGTGATCCATTGGGACCACAGCAAAAGCTGGGGCATTCCCCCATAAGTAGAGGGATGCAGCAGTGCAGACACTGGTGTCATCAGCTGTTACGAACTGCTCCCCACACTAGTTCACATGGTGGGAGCATGCATACATGCCATGGTGAGGAGGGCTCCACAGCCATCTGTAGGGCAGGCTCTGGGTATAATTGCTGATCTGCCTGCACCTGCGCTCACCTATGAGAGGTATGACTGACATCTGCAATGCTATGACAAAAGGCAGGGCACAGCATATAAAACTACTTCATAGCTGGCATTGATCAATGTCACTGATGGTAGATTGAATATATTGGTGCAATTGTGTAATGGAGTGATCGATTGAATGTGGGCATTGTTACAGATATATTTCAAAGATCATGAATGTAGAATACATATGTCATGATATGGGAAAAACCATGAAGGTGATTCCATATGGCGACCATTTTATGAGAGGGCTGCACAGACATCTGTAGGGTGAGATCTGGGTATAATTGCTGATCTGACTGCACCTGTGCTCACCTACAAGAGGTATGACTGACATCTGCAACACTACAATGAAACATGGGGCACAGCATATAAAACTACTTCATAGCTGGCATTGATCAACGTCACCAATGGTAGATTGAATATATTGGCACAACTGTGTAACAGTGTGATTGATTGAATGTGGGCATTGTTACAGATGTATGTATTTCAAAGATCATGGATGTAGAATACATACATCGTGATATGGGAAAAACCACAGAGGTGATTCCCATGGATCCCTATGGCGACCACTTTATGCATCATGTCCTACTACAATGTTTATCTGCAAGACATAGGTGGTTGAGCTTGGAGAGAAAGATGGACCTGAGTAAAAGCTGCAAGATTCTCCTGGGAATTTCATGGTAGCTTGGCAGTGGACAATCAGGAAAAAGAACTCATAAAGGTGATTGTGAATACAGAGTTTGACATCTTTCAGGAATACTGGATGCAGTACTTGCCTTTGGTGCCATCGATGTTGGTGGTATGTGGGCCTTTCCAATGACAGCTGGGCATGGACATATACTGAGTGCACTACCCAGCCTGGTACGCACTACCCATCCATGCAGTGAACATCACCCATTGACGCTGAGGGTATCCTTGTACCCACTCTCTTGCTGTGGGAGAAGATATCATCGATGTTGCCTTTCTGCATGTTAGCAGACTATGCAGTACATTTCATATTGGATGCTGGGGAACAAAGTCCAGTATATGCACTTTCTGACTTTCTGATGTTCTTATCTGGCCTTGCCTCCAGTCATCAGAGAGGATGTCCCATCAGGTTGGCATATGTGGTGGGGGGGTACAGTGCTGTTGGCTGCTCGTTGTGTGATGTGCACAAGTTTGACCTTTCAACATTGTTGGCCACAATGTTTGTGGAGGCAGAGCAGTGTGTACACATGTCAGGTCATCACTTGGTTGCTATGTTGTTTGGTACTGATAATGAAGACTTACTGAAAGAAGACAATGTTTGCAGGTGTTTGTCCATGATGAGGTGTGTGCCAGGTATGATACTGCAACAAATTATACTGAGTGCTGCATTACAAAGGCTTCTGGGATTTGTATGAATTTGTAGTCTACATTGTGATGGGCTGTAACTTGATACAGGCAGACTTCATACAGGTACATAGGAGACACAACAAAGTAAAAGGGCACATGCTACATCTTTCACAGAAGAAAGAAAGTTGTTTTGTCCTGGGGAGAGCCAGTGTCTGGCTCTTCACCCTCTGTAGTGTGTTTTACCTCAAAACCTATACTATGCAGGGGATGTGTGATGTGCAAGGAGGGATGTGTAGCTCGAGTACATGTACCCCTAGCTACAGACACAATGGAAGAGCACGTTGCAGACACAGGAGAACTAAGAAGGGTTGAATACATACACTGCAGTATGATGGCAGCAAGGCATACCTGTCTGTCATGGTAGTAGACTTATGCTTCCCAAGGCCTGATGTGCAGTCCACATCCATCATGATACTCCTTACATCAATGGTCATACTGCTGCTGGAGGCGACATCCTTGACCAGCCCAAAGAATTGTACAAGTGAGCTGCATGGGAAAGATGAGATGCAATAGTTGGGAAGAAGGTCATCATTGAAGCTGCATCTAACATTAATATCAGGAGGGAAGAGATGGTAACAGTTACAGAAATACAAACATTAGCCTAGACAACATGTTGCCATCCCAGATGTGTGAGCAGCAAAGGAGTAAAGGGGTCCCTAGGGGGATCCTAATCGACTCCTAAAGCTCTAGTGAGCTAGGGGGATAACCAGACTAGAGTCCAGTGTGAGCAACCATAGATTAAGTAGAGATATGAGGGTACACAGTACCTAGAGTCCAGTGTGAGCAACCAAAGGTCTCAACACTGGACTCAGCTACACTAAGTGCGGTTCAAAGTAAACAACAGTAAACAGAGAGTGGCTGATGCGCCACAACACTAGGAATTGGCCTAGAAGGCTGGGAAAAGAAGTGGTGAGTAGCAAATGAGAAGGGGAATGAAATGGTAGTAAGTAAGAGACCATGTAAAAGAGAGAAAGCGAAGATAAGAGGTGAAGATCACCACAAGGAACACTCCCCCCTGATTGCACACCTCTGCCAGCTCAGCTCCCCCCTACTGGTGCAAGTCCCATCATCTTGCAGAACTGCTGCACCTTGACTCGAGCCAGAGGCTTGGTCAGCAGATCAGCAGGCATCTGGTCAGTGGGCACAAACTGGGGTGAAATCACCTCCCTGTCCACCATATCTCGCAGCCAGAACCACCGCAAATCCAGTTGCTTCATCCTCCCATGATGCTCAGGGTGTTTGGCAACTTGGATCGCAGATTGGTTGTCGATGCGCAGTACAGAGGGCTGGGAGACAGCAAAGCCCATCTCCTGAAGCAGTTTTCGCAGCCAGACCACCTCCTTGCCAGCCTCCACAGCAGCGATGTACTCTGCCTCAGTTGAGGACAATGCAACGATGCCCTGCAGCTTTGAACTCCAAGAAATCGCGCCAGTACCAATTTTGATGAGGTATGCGCCAGTAGAACGACCAGTATCCTTGCAACCACCATGATCTGCGTCAGAATAGGTCGAGAATAGCTCAGATGTCGAGGGATCAGGAGAATAGGTAAGGGAGAGGCTTGCAGTGCCCTTCAGATAGCGCAGGAGGTGTTTGACTGCAGCCCAGTGAGCTAGACCTGGGTTGGAGTTAAATCGAGCGAGTACACCGACAGTGTATGCGATATCTGGCCTAGTGGTGGTGGCAAGGTACATCAGTGCGCCAACAGCTCCCTGATAATCAAAGGAACGCATCTGGGAAGCTTCCTCTCGCGTCTCAGGGCAGTGATCACGAGAAAGGCGCAATCCTGGGTCCATGGGAGTCGAAACTGGCTTGCAATCAGCCATCCCAAAGCGATCGAGGATGTCGAGACAGTACTGCTGCTGGGAAAGGGTGATGGATCGACGAGGGCGGTCTCGATCGATTTTAATGCCCAGGAGTTGAGTGGTAGGTCCTAAATCGCGCAATTTGAAGTGTTTGCGCAGGGCAGAGATCATCTCCTCGATGGCAGAGAGAGATTTCGATGCAAAGGTCATGTCATCGACAAAGACTGGTAGTATGATGCGCACATCACCTTTGCGCAGGATATAGATGGCTGCATCAGAGTAGGTCTGCTGGAAACCAAGGGACTCAAGTACAGAGCGCATTTTGCGATTCCAGCGATTACCACCTTGCTTTGTCCCATACAGCGCCTTCTGGAGCAGACAGACATATTTTCTGGGGTCCTTCTGGGCAAAACCCTCAGGCTGCTCCATGTAAACATCACAGTCCATCTCCCCATTGAGATAGGCATTGGAGACATCGACAGAGCGAAGGTGGAGGTCGTGGAGAGCTGCTAGAGCCAGGACGACTCGAATGGTGGGCATACGAACAGTAGGAGCGAAGATCTCCAGGAAGTCAAAGCCAGGTCGCTGGTTGTAGCCCTTGGCCACCAATCGAGCCTTATACCGGTCGATGGAGCCATCTGCATTGCGCTTCAGCTTAAACACCCATTTAGAACCAATCACCTTGCGATCCACAGGCCTTTCAACCAGAGACCATGTCCCATTATTCTCATGGGCAGCTAACTCGTCCAAGGCAGCTTGATGCCACTGCTGGGCATCAGGGCGGCGAGTAGACTCGGCATAGGTCCTAGGTTCTGCAGTAGAAGTCGATAGGGCGAGATCTGCGTCCTCTTCTTCATCATCTACTTCGTCCTCCAATTGCTGGGGGCTAAGCTGCCACCAACTGCGAGGAGGTCGTCGATTTCGAGCAGGGAGTCGAGCACCGATGCCTACAGGGGTTACAGGGCGAGGTGGAGGTGGAGGAGAAGCTGGAGGAGTGTGGAAGTCGTCTGCAGCAGGTGCAGGGGCATGATCAGGACCATCAGGAGCGAGTGCTGGAGGATCTGGAGGGGCATATGCGACTGGAGGGGCCACAGCTCCCCCTTGACCCTGTACCGGTGCAGGGGGATCGTCCTCGTCATCAGAATCATTATCAGAGTCAAGATAAATGCCAGTAGAGGTAGGAGCACCAGTGGAGTCAGAGGAAGTGAGCTGGGGCGCACCAGGTGTCATGGGACGTCGCTTGGAGGCCAGAAAATGGCGCTCATCGAAATCAGCTCGCTCAGAGATGATGGTGCGCTTGGTCAAGGGATTGTAGAACTTCCAGCCCTTGTAACCATCAGGATAACCTATAAAGACGCATTTCTGCATATGAGAACCAAGTGCAGGCCGCTGATCCTTCTGTAGGTGAACATAGGCAGTGCATCCCCACACCCTGAGGTGGGAAACATCGGGTTTTCGCCCATGCCACAGCTCATAGGGCGTAGCACCATCCACAGCATCAGTAGGGCATCTGTTCCACACATGGACAAGAGCAGCGAGGGCCTCACCCCAAAATGACTTTGCCAGGCCAGACTCGTCCAACATGGCAGTGATCCGCTCTGCCAGGAGCCTATTTGCGCGTTCTGCAACTCCATTTTGCTGAGGACGAGCTCTAACAGTGTGCTGGCGCTCTATGCCAGCCTGGGTAGTGAAATCGAGCATCGCAGTGCTCATATACTCCCCTCCCTTGTCATCTCGAAGAGTTTTGATGCGTCGCTCTGTCTGGTTCTCTGCAAAGGCTTTGAATCGCTTGAAGGCATCGAAGACATCAGATTTGGCTCGCAGGGGAATCACAAATCGATATCTGGAGTAATCATCGATGAAAGTGACCCAGTAGCGAAAGCCAGAGAAGGTCCTGTAGGGCACATAGTGCAGATCAGTGTGCACAAGCTCTAGAGGACGAGAGGCACGCCATTCAGAACTAGGAAAGGGATTGGCATGCATCTTGCCAGCCAAGCATGGTTCACAGATGGGATCAGGGCGAGTCTTGACATCTAGCTTCAGTCCAGTGACCAGGTTGCGCTGTATGAGGGCCTGAACTCCCTCCACATGGTGGTGGGCCAGTCGACGATGCCACAGGCTCAAATCGAGAGGCAGGGTAGTTGCAGGCGAGGCCGAGTGACTGAATGGAATGGTGGAGCCATCCAGGAGCGCAGTGTTGCTGTCTGAGATGCTGGCAACGAATAGGGGAGCCCCAGGAGGGCGAGAGAAGGCCATGCGCACAGAATCGATGTTTACTACGAAGCCAGAGTAGCGAGTTAAATACAGGACTGAGAGGAGATTGGATTTAAGGTCTGGGACATGCAGGACGCCTCTAAACTCGACTGCCCTCGCTCCCTTGCCCTCTATCACTGGATGAAAGACCACAGAACCGATCCCAGCTGAGTAGACGATGGTATTGTCAGCCAGGCGGATTGGGACGCGTTTTGGGGTATAATTTCGCAGCCAGTGGCGATGTGGGGTCATATGAGAAGTGGCCCCAGTGTCTGCAGTCCAGTGATCATCAGCATCGAGTTTGGAGGGGCAAGGGGAGGCAGAGAGGCGAAGACTTGCATTTCCAGCTCCTTCATGGTGGTCATCGAGCGCAGAGCTGTGCGCAATGGCAGCCTTGGCAGCTGCTGAGGCAGGATCTGGAGTATTAGGTGTGGCAGGCGAAGTTGTAGAACCAGAGGGCGATTCCTGAGCCTGGTTCGCCTTCCTACCTTTCCCTTTGCGCTTAGAGGCCTTGTGGGCATCCTTGGCTCGCTGTCTGGCGAAGCACATGTGTTCACAGTGCCCAGGTCTCTCGCAGAAGGAGCAGGGGTCGCTTTGGGCACATCCACAGGTCCTAGCACCGCTGGCAGCGAGTGCAGAGTCCCCAGACGTGCCAGCCACTTCAGCACGAGGTTTTCTGTTGATATCTTCGGCCATAAACGCAGACTTGATAGTAGACTTGTCCAAGGACGAGAGTAGGAGCAGGGAAGAGGTGAAATGCGAGTAGTCCGAGGGTAGAGCACGAACCATGGCCATACAGACGAGTTCATCGTCCAAGGAGGACAGTGTGAACTGCTGAGGGCGCAACTCTTGGATCTTGAGCATGGCTTGCTCGATCCTAGCCGTCAGGGAGGTCAGGGACTCGTCCTCTCGCTTTCTGATGCTGAAGAACTCGTCATAGGCTGCAAACCGAGCACCAGGGCGCTGTTGGACATAGAGGGTGGCCAGGGCATTCCAGGCAGCAACAGGATCGTCTTGGACTGTCCTAATGTGCACTCTCTGGTCAGCTTCCAAAGCTAGCATGATTTCACCTGCAGCCTTGTCTGCCTTCGCATCCCACTTGTCTTGGTCGTCTCCAGGAGCATTGGGGCGAGCCTCAGTGCCAGCAACAAGCCTCCAGAGGCCTTTGGAACGAAGGAAGGCCTTCATCTCTTCGCTCCAGGTCGAGTAGTTGGTCCCATTGAGGGGTTTGATGCGAGGGGTTTGTTCAGAGGACATGGTCGATGTGTGTGAGACAAAGATCGACGATGGCGAGCGAAGATGGCGATAGATGACTTCGAGGGTGGTATATATGAACAGAGGAGATCAAGAGGAGTCGAATGATATAAGATTTAGAGAAGATTGATAGGCCAGAAGTCGAGAGAGGGACAGCTTGGTCCGTGCGCAAATATGTGGCGATGGCGACCGATCGCGTCGGTGAAAATTTTTCTAAAGGGTATCGGCGGAAAGCCCTCGATGTGGAGAACCCGGCAAAAGTCGAATCGCAAAGATCGGAGCAGTGGATGATGAGATATGAAGGGTTCGAGTATGAGTATGTGCGCACTGATAGCCCCCTTTAACTTTCCAGTGTTATATCTCGCTTTCTACCCAACAGATCGAGCTGAAATTTGGTGTGGCACGAGCGCTGAACCTTGTGAGTCGAAGCGAGGTGTTTTGACAGTCAAAGAACTGATGGGAGAGGCTGGAGAAGCCGATGTTGGGGATTAGGGGTGGAAAAGCGACAGGTGCTGTTGGTCGAGATGTGGATGGATTCCGAATTTGAAAATAGGCCGCCTAGGGTTATTAGGGCCGTAGAAATCGATGGTGAAAGTTTGGAGTCGATTGGAGCAGCAGGTGTTGCGATATGGGGCTTAGAGCGCGGGGCTCATAACCTGTGAGCAGCAAAGGAGTAAAGGGGTCCCTAGGGGGATCCTAATCGACTCCTAAAGCTCTAGTGAGCTAGGGGGATAACCAGACTAGAGTCCAGTGTGAGCAACCATAGATTAAGTAGAGATATGAAGGTACACAGTACCTAGAGTCCAGTGTGAGCAACCAAGGGTGTCAACACTGGACTCAGCTACACTAAGTGCGCTTCCAAGTAAACAACAGTAAACAAAGAGTGGCTGATGCGCCACAACACTAGGAATTGGCCTAGAAGGCTGGGAAAAGAAGTGGTGAGTAGCAAATGAGAAGGGGAATGAAATGGTAGTAAGTAAGAGACCATGTAAAAGAGAGAAAGCGAAGATAAGAGGTGAAGATCACCACAAGGAACAGGGTCCTCATCCCCTACCATATCCATGGCCAATGATCATTGTGAACTGGTGTCATCTACAAATGCGACACATCAAAGTCCTCAGTCAGTGTCATGCTCTGTTACTCCCACTGATGAATCTGTTGTAAAAGGTGTTGTTGCCATGCTGGCAAGCAGGGGTCATGGAAAGGGTAGGCAACCATAAGGTTATAGTCTATTTTGTGTGTCATTGACAGTCTTTTATCTATGGGGCACATCTGTCTTTTTGAAATGTATTTGTTATTTGTGATGTGTGTCAGTGGTGACGTCCTGCCACCACCATGCTCAGTTGCCATTCCTTTATAGGCTGCCTGGTGTGTTGTATACCACATCAACATGTCATCTCTGATCATGTTCGGTTTTTTCTGTGTTTTGGATGGCTGCCACATGCCTTCCCTCAAGCTGGGCTCCACATCTAACAATTGTTATACATGCTACAATGCTGCTGTCCATGCATCTACCAGAGGTTCTATGTGGGCTCAAATTGTCATGGAAGGTGCATTTAGTGATGGCATTGTTGCTGACCATATGGTGGTCTTTGTTGTGGGTAAGGCCTACCTGCCTGTGGCCTCCTCTTGCAAACAAGCCCTTCTCGAGGCTCTCTACTTTGTTCCGCTGCCAGGGGATCTGTCTTCAGATGCATACAAATTTGTCCCTCCTCAGTGGACTGTGCCCCTCATCATTGGCCTCGGTCGTGTAATGTTGTCTCTTGCAAATGGCAATGGTCATCATAACTCTGCCTGCATGTTGTGTTCAGAGTACATCTTGTTCCTTGTGGTGATCTTCACCTCTTATCTTCGCTTTCTCTCTTTTACATGGTCTCTTACTTACTACCATTTCATTCCCCTTCTCATTTGCTACTCACCACTTCTTTTCCCAGCCTTCTAGGCCAATTCCTAGTGTTGTGGCGCATCAGCCACTCTTTGTTTACTGTTGTTTACTTGGAAGCGCACTTAGTGTAGCTGAGTCCAGTGTTGACACCCTTGGTTGCTCACACTGGACTCTAGGTACTGTGTACCTTCATATCTCTACTTAATCTATGGTTGCTCACACTGGACTCTAGTCTGGTTATCCCCCTAGCTCACTAGAGCTTTAGGAGTCGATTAGGATCCCCCTAGGGACCCCTTTACTCCTTTGCTGCTCACAGACCCCACTTGCTCTGCTCTACCTACCTCTGAAGATGTCACTGCATGATCTCTGTAGGAAGTGTGAGGACACAGACACCGAATATGGCCCAACATACCCTTCCCTGGGGGCGACTGCCATGAACTTCCGCCTTTTGGAAGGGGGGGAGGACGATGTCATTGTGCTCAACTTATTATCTGCCATGCCAATGTTAAGAGTGATACTTTCCAATTCTACCTGCAAGCTGCCTGATGTTGTGGCATCAGAGAAACGACCAATGTAGAAGACAACAGTGTTGTAATTCAGGATAGGAGTCTTACTCCAGCATGGATGTGCAGTATCAAACACACAACTATGACATAAACCTGAGAATCTCAGAGACATCCAAAAGGGAATATGTACCAGACAGTAGATGCCATTCTGGCATTCTGGACATAGTCAGTAGAAACGATGTTGAAGGCCTTGGATGTACCATCCAACAGGGTCTTTGGTTGGCTGGTGACCGACCCCAGTCCAACAATGACAGGATAGGGGAAGTCAGGAACATGATGTTCATAGTTGTCGACATTGGCATTGCCAGGGACTGGCACAACATAAACACCTTCAAGGAGGGCAGGCTTGCTGGGGATGTTGGCTGGTATGGCAATCTGTCAAGACCAGTTCTCAACAGTCTCCAAGAGGGTCCTGAGGGCAGAGGAAAGCTAGGGCAAAAGTCCAGGTAGTTGGAGTTTAGCATACAACTTAGTACACTACTTTCCTGCCAAGTCCCAGAGGTCAGATCTGTCCAGAGACTGTCTGGAGTCGAGTGAGATCGATGAGTATCTTATTCGATATTCAAACTGATGTGCTATGACATATGTACAAGGCTTTTATAGTACAGAGGAAAGTGTAAAGCAATGTCTGGGGTGTAGCAACTACCAGAACACAGTATGGATGAATAACAATATTAGTGAGCTATTAGTAAGGTAAGTCAGAAGTTGCCAGATAGCTGGATGGTATGGGGATTAGTAAGGCATATGGGTACAGTAGTGTAGTGAGTCACTTAGAAGCACGAGAGAAAACATACTAAATATGGAAATAGGAACAGAAATAGATTGTAAGTCAAATCGGAGATGGAATGGAGTTTCACAATGGAAGCCTGTAGGGCTAGAATGACACCTCAGATGGTTGGACTGTGGTCCGGACCTTGCATGCATGTCACAGATGTGACAGTATCCCCCTCTTAGGGCCAAGCCCTTGAGGCACTTGTTGTGCTCAAGCATCACTTCGGAGTTTCGAAGTCCACATTGTTGGAGTCTGAAAAGTTTCACAGTAAAAAGAGCTCGATGGGGTTTTGTCAAAGTCCAGATGCCCATTTCCATTCTCCTAAATGCTATGGCTCCCCCTTCCTGACTCAAGCCTTCCCTCAACCCTGCAGGAATCACCTGGGAAGTACTTGATGATGAACTGCTCCAAGAATATCCAGATGACCTGCCGACCATGAAAATGGCAAAGTTCAATGAACAACAGCATCATCAGTGTGCTGCCATGCAGGCAGCAATTGAAGAAGAAGAACACCAGCAAGCTGAGGAGGTCCAGAAAGCGAAGGAGGCTGAGGAACATCAGAAAGCCAAGGAGCATAGAAAGGCTGAGGAGGCTGCTCAAAGAAAAGCAGCTGAGGAGAGAAAACTCTGTGAGTTGGAAGTGGAGAAGAGACATCTTGAGGAGGAGATGCATCAGGCACAGCAGGTGGAAAGCTCCACGGTGCATAACAGTATTTATCATTCTAAACTCCATATTGACAAGTCCATACCAGTCTCAGCATGTCACATCAGCCAGTGGAAGGCCCGCAGAGCAGGCTAAGGCTTGCTCTGCCTGTACCAAGTCCAGGGAACCATGTGTGCTGGGTACCAGACATAGCAAGTTGTGCATCTGGTGCCAGAAGACAAAAGGCAAGTGTGACTTGAACCTGAAGGTGCTGGAGTCCAAGAAGCCAGCATCGATGGCAACATCTCCCTGGGGTGGAGAAAAGAGGAAACAGAGGAAGTGTGCCCACTTTGGAGAGCCAGCCAATGATGCAGACCTGGATGATACACTGGATGTTGAGGTCGTCACAAAGCCCCATGCCCCCTGCATGCAAGCTCCGCATCAAGACCCTTTGGCGGAGGTCTTAGACAGGCAGCTCGGAGAGATTGTCAAGGCAATTGAGAAGAACACAGCTGCCATTGAGATGATGTTGAGAGAGGTCTGGGACCTATCCAGAGTTTTGGAGGAGTTGTTTGAGGTTCTCAAGACCGCAACAACCACTCTCATCAACCAGGCAATGAACGATGACAACATTTAGTCATTACTTTAGTTTATCCATGTCTGTATCATACTTCAAGTTTCCTGTTCCCCCCCCCCTCCTCTTTCTTTTTTTTTTTTTTTTGAAATATATTTTCCATTGTGTCCATCTTAGAATCGAGTGAGCATGAGTTTTCATAGCATAGATGGAGTAAACTCCAAAAAGTCCATTTATTTCTGAGGTGGGATGGTGCTCAATGGACCATCCTTGTGGGGGTATGCTCTGTGGAAATCTGTGACTAAGTCAGGGGTGTTGCTTAATTTGGTAGCTATGAGCCAGGATGTTTCCTCATCCATGCCTTCATAGCCAGCCCACTTGACTAGATACTGCAGTGGACATCGCCTACAGTAGTCCAGTTTAGAGTCTAGGATTTGTTCTATTTCATACTCTGGTTCTCCATCAATTTCAATGGGTGGAGGTGGAGGTTGGACATGGTTGGGGATAGTGTTTGGAGTTGCCAGTTCTAGTTGCAAGATGTGGAACACTGGGTGTACAGACCTCATAGCATCAGGTAGTCGGATAGTGAAGGATAATGATCCAACATGAGCGATAATGGGGTATGGGCCTAGGTTCTTTTCCGAGAGTTTCTTTGAAGGTCATGTGGACCTGAAGTACTTTGCTTTGACATATACCAAATCTCCAATCTGAAAGTCTGGAGGTGGAGATCTCTTAGCATCTGCTGGACCTTGGTATCTCTGCTGAGCTTCCTTCATTTCTTCTCATAGGAACACATGCAGGGAGTCTAAGTCCACTGCATAGTCTCTAGCTTGAGAAGATGTTAATTCTCTTTCTGGGTGTATGGTAACATTAGGATGATAGCCCTTATTGGCGAAGAACACTGAAACTCCAGTTGTAGCACTGGGAGCATTGTTGTATGCAAACTCCACAAGCGGTAGCAACTCGGACCAGTTGTCCTGTTGGTAATTACAGTAGACCTGTAGGTACTGCTCCAATGTCTGGTTAGTTTGTTTGGTTTGACTGTCACCTTCAGGGTGATATCCAGAAGTGAAATGAAGCTTCATATCCAGTGCTTTACCCAGCAACCAGAAGAAGTGAGACACAAACTCCATGCCTCTGTTGGAGGTTACGTGCAAGGGAACTCCATGCTTGGAGAAGACATGGAGTAGGAACAACTTAGTGAGTTGTGGAGAGTGATTGTATCTTCGGTGGGAATGAATACAGCTTGTTTCGAGAGGTGGTCTACAACGACCAGTATAGCGGTATGGTTTCTGGAGTTTGGTAGTTGTTCAATGAAATCCATTGAAATGGAGTTCCAAGGTCTCTCCAGTATTGGTAATTGCTTCAACATACTGTATGGTTTGTGTCTCAGGGTTTTAGCACGCACACAGGCAGTGCAAGATTTGACATAGTCTTTGATAAAAGTCCAAGCATTTGGCCAGACATACTCACGATGGATGAGTTTGAGTGTTCTGTTTTGTCCAAAATGACTGGCCAAGGGGTGGTCATGCTTGCAATGGAGTATGCAAAGCCTGAGGTTGTTTGCTTCAGGGACATATATACAATCATCCAGATGTAAAAGTCTGGATTCATCCACCCTCCAACAGGGGTTAGATGGGTCAGAGAGATGGAGTTGACCGAGCGGGTCGGATGTTAAGGCAGACTTGATGTCTTCATGGAGTTTCTCAACATCCATGATTATACTAGCATGTAGTACTGGCCAGGCTTTCTAAGTAGGTCACCCTTAATGAATTGGATAGCTGTTTGGTGGTGAACACCAGTCAGAGGTTCTGTGGGTTAGCTTGGGCATAGCCCCTATCCCCCTCTTTGGGGTAGACGTCCCATCATCTAGTCAAGGCATCAGGCTTTGCTCTGAGCTTACCAGGGCAGAAATGAATGACCATATTGAATTGAGAAAGGTACTCAGACCAATGCACTTGGCACCTGGTGAGCACTTTTGAGGTGGAGAAATACTTGAGGTTTTTGCGGTCAGTAATGATGTCAATGGGGTGTGTGGGGCCTTGAATTGCCAACAGCTCCTTGTTGTGTGTGTTGTAGTTCAACTCCGGGGTGGTCAAAGTCCAGGAGTAAAATGCTACTGGTCGTACCTCACCATCCAGGCAAGTGATGGACAGAATGCCAGCGACAGCATAGTCTGAAGCATCTGTTTCGACCGTGATGGGAAGTCCAGGCTTGAAGTGAGTCAATATTGGAGCCATGGAAAAAGCTTCCTTGAGACAATTAAAGGATCAGTGACAATCCTTGGAGAAATTCCAAGGTGCCCCCTTCTGTGTGAGACATGTCAGTGGGACCACAATGTCCAAGTAATTGAAGATGAAACGACAGTAGAAGTTTGCAAAGCTGAGGAAGGACTGAATGTCCTTCACCTTGCGAGGTTCAGGCCAGTCACAGATGGCCTTTACCTTATCCTCTGACATTGACAAACCATCAGGGGATAAGAAGAAACCAAGGTATTCCATGGACTCGGAGTGGAATTCACATTTCTCTGGTTTGGCATACAAGCCATGCTCCCAGAGTCTGCAGAGTACCTCACAGACATGTTTTTTATGGTTTTTGATATTATCGGAATAGATAAGGATGTTGTCTAGGTAGACAATGATGCATACATCCAGTGGGTCCATGAAGATGGAGTTGACGAAGCATTGGAATGCTGCAGGGGCATTGGTAAGTCCAAATGGCATCACCAGCCACTCATAAGATCTGTAATGGGTTCTGAAAGCCATTTTCCATTCATCTCCTTCGGTGATGCACACCAGGTGGTAAGCGTGGCACAGATTGATTTTAGAATATACCTTAGCCTGACTAGGCAAGTTGAGTAAGTCTGAAATGAGAGGTAACGGATAACAGTCCTTCTTGGTGATCTTGTTAAGGCCCCTAAAGTCAACACAAAGGCAAAGCGATCTGTCCTTCTTTTTGACAAAGAGGACAGGTGTGGCATATGGGGATGATGTGGGATGAATAAAGCCAGTAGTGAGATTTTCATTGATGAAGGTCTGGAGAGTGGCAAGCTCAATGGACAAAAGTGAGTAGAGGGTTCCCAACAGTGGAGTAGTTCCTTCCTCCAAATCTATCTTGAGGTTGAACTCCTGGTGAGGCACAAGTGTAGCTGCCTTGGCCTTGCTGAACACATCAGCGAAGTCGTGATAGTCCAGGGGTACCAACAACAAGTCCAGGGTATCCTGTATGGTGGCAGCCCAGAGTTTGGTAATATCCTGAGGTTGAACTTGGAGGGAGAACTGGGTTGAGCCATCTAACTTGCAAGCACGGATGAAGGCCGCTGCATTGACAAGGGAGATGTTAGGTGCTCAGGTGCTGGGTGGAGAGGAGTTATCAACTGACTCGGGGAGGGTGATTTCCAGAGAGCCCAGGGGGGCGTCTATGGGGTTTCTTGGAATTGACTCTGAGTCAGAGGGCGATGTCAGTGCTGGCAAACAAGATGTAAGGTTTCGGAATTTAATACTGCTCAGTACCCAATCAATTGACAGATTGTAATGGGTGAGCCAGTTATGTCCAAGAACAATCTTACACTCAGAATCCAATGGAGTTACATAGAAGGTCATGTCAGTGACATCTCCAGAGGGAAAATGGACTGAGAGATTTGAGGCTTTAGTGATTGATGTTGTCACACTGTTGAACAGATGGAGGACAAGAGGTGGGATGGAGTAGGTTGAAAGACCATGATTATTGATGAAAGTAGAATCTACAAAACAATGGGTCAAGCCCGAATCTATTAATGCTGGAAAGTCTGGAATATTATATGAGTCGAGGGTGACAGAAGGTTTTAATGAATTAGGATTTGAAAGAGTGGATGTGTTGAGGTGTGCCTCCAAGGGTGCACAGTCAGTATCAATGCAACTCCCAGGCTGTGCGGAGTTCTGAGAGTTGCACTCTATTTTTTTGCCTCAGAGGAGGCAGTTGGTTTGGCTTCCAACTCAGTAGCTGTGGCTGTGTGAGCCTTAGCTGCATGAGATGTAGATTTAGGGCACTCTTTGGCCTTGTGCCCAGGGTTTCTGCAGAACATACACAAATTCTGCTTGAAATGTCTCTTCCACTTGGCAGGTGTCAACTTGCCATCTTTACCGAGCTTGTTGGATAACGTGGACGGTGCTCCAGAGTTCTGGTTGTTTGGAGGCTTGGGGTTCAAGGTAGCTGGAGTTTGCTGGTTACCACCAGATTGGGGATTGGCATTACCAGACTTCCACTTGTCCCCCTTGTTCAAGTTGGCCTTGCCTCCAGAGTTACTTCTGGAGTTGTTGCCGGAGGACTTTGCTTGATGAGAGATCTCGTCCTTGCACTCCCAGTAGCATGTGTCAATTTCTTGGGCTAGCGTGCACAACCCATATAGTGTAGTGGGCTTCCCAACCCTACTGATTTTGTCCTTAATGTGGTCTGGGAGCCCGGTGTAGAACAGGTGGTGGAGAGTGCCATCTCCGTAACCTTGGACTTGCAATGCCAATCTGTTAAAGTCGACCACATAACGGTTTACACAATGTGTCTCTTTCATGTGGAGGTGGTTGAGCTGATGTTCAGTGTCTGTGACTGGGTCGTGTGGTCTGAAGGTTGTCTGGAGATCTGCTACAAAGTCCAGCCAGCTGTCCATCCAGAGTGGACAGTCTGCTGGATCTCTGGAGTTTAAAAGGTCTGGCTCAAACCACTCAAGAGCCATCCCTTTGAGGTATGACTGAGCAAACACAACCTTGTTTCTATCAAGATGAAATGCCTTGGGACAATCCTGGAAACACAGTTCACACTGAACCAGGAACATCTGAAGTTTCTTTGGGTCAGTTCTGTTGAAAGTGTCTGGCTCCCAGACTTTGGCACATGAGGATGAGGTGTCGTCGGAGTGACAGGTGGAATGTGACAGACGGTCAACAGCTGTTGCCAAATTTTGCAGGACTGCCAGTTGGGGGTCTAGCTGTTCTGGGGTGTCGATGAAAGGGTTGCCATTGTCATTGTCATCATCATCGTTGTTGTCATCATCTCCAGGACCATCATCTCCCAGACCATCATCTCCCAGACCATCATCTCCCAGACCATCATCTCCAGGGTCATTGCCTCCAAAGAGGTCTGGGGTTGGTCATGCCATAGATGAGGAATGTCTATTGGAGGAGCTGGTTCTAGGAGTCAGGGTAGCGAGGGGTTCACCCCTGGTGGAGAAACTTCGAAATTGGCTAACCAATGGTGGAGGGTGTTGGTGGCTTGCTAATGCGATACGTGCACTGGACTCATGCATATTGTTGATTGCAGCTTGTTCCGAAGCTTCAATAGCCATGGAGCGGGAATGGAGTCAGGTAGTCATGGCATGGGGGTTTGGTGGGCTTGTGCAGGAATTGAGTTCGAATATACTGTCAAGACCGGTTCTCAATGGTCTCTGAGAGGGTCCCAAGGGCAGAGGAAAGCTAGGGTGAAAGTCCGGGTAGTTGGAGTTTAGTGTACAACTTAGTACACTACTTTCCTGCTGAGTCCCAGAGGTTGGATCTATCCAGAGACTGTCTGGAGTCGAGTGAGATCAATGAGTATCTTATTCGATATTCGAACTGATGTGCTATGACATATGTACAAGGCTTTTATAGTACAGAGGAAAGTGTAAAGCAATGTCTGGGGTGTAGCAACTACTGGAATGCAGTACAGATGAATAACAATATTAGTGAGCTATTAGTAAGGTAAGTTGGAAGTCACCAGATAGCTGGATGGTATGGGGATTAGTAAGGTGTATGGGTATGGTAGTGTAGTGAGTCACTTAGAAGCACGAGAGAAAACATACTAAATATGGAAACAGGAACAGAAATAGATTGTAAGTCAAATCGGAGACAGAACAGAGTTTCACGATGGAAGCCCATAGGGCTAGAATGACACCTCAGATGGTCAGACTGCGGTCCAGACCTTGTGCATGTGTCATGGATGTGACACAATCTTTGCTGATACAAAGGTGACAGTATTATCAGCAAGTACAGCATCATTAAATGGACTGTAGACATGCAATGTCGCAGGAAATACCACCCTGGAGGTACATTGAATCATAGTTTCATAGACACAGTGATACATTGCAGTGGACAAACCAGCCCTAAATGTCTTCACATGCTCGCCATTGGCCAGCGCAAAGAAGCTGAACACTATAGTGGCAGACATGGGTAATGCACAATGAGTAGAACAGAACAGCATATGGAAGAGGTATATATAAGACTGTGTCTGGGGGTAATTGTGAGATCATGAAAGAGGGGTAGGAACACATGACATCGGTATGCAGAATGATGATTGACAACTACAAATGGCAATGGTTCATAAAAGAGGAGTAAGAATGCATGATGTCAGGGTGCAGGACGATGATTGGGGACTATGGATAGCAGCAGCAGACATGGGGGGATCCCAAAAGTGTGCAGAACAAACAACCGGGCACAGATATGAGATACATGTCACATGGATAATATAGTAGTAATGGGAAAGGAACTGTTGTGTTGAAATTGGAATCCAACAACTACCTGACATTATGGGATGTAATACATGGGGACTTCTCCAAATGCCTATGTTCACAAAATCAACTCTTAAAAGATGGTTACAAGAGTTATGCAACAAAAAAGCACAAGGTGATTCATACTCCCGATGGGCACGAAGTCCTCAAGGCAACTTGCTTGTCTACTTCACAGCTGCACTGGTTCTATGGAGTTCCTGTCCATTCCTCCAGTGCCATTAAAGCTGTAGACATAGGGATAATTGAATTGGATCAATATATTCCTTGGCATAATTGCCTTGGTCATCCAGGTGTTTCTGGATTTCCTGCTGAGCTGATCATGAAGTCCTTGCCTACCTGTCAAGGTTGTGCCTCTGGTAAAATGGCATCTGATCACTTCCACACTTCATCCAAACAAGCTTCAAAACTGCTCAAATTGGTCCATGCTGATCTTCTTGAACTCCCTGTTGAGTCTTATTATCAAGCCTGATATGTTTTTACTCTACTTGACAACTACTCCTCTTTTGGTTTTTGTCTTTATCTCTGACTCAAGTCTGACACCTTGTTGCATTTCTGCAATTGGCTATCCATCATTGAGTGACAGACTGGTTGTCTTCTCAAGACTTTCCATTCAGATCAAGGGGGAGAGTTTATGGGTATGGAGTTTAAATTGCTCCTCAACTCCAAGGGAATAGTTCATGAACTATCTATTGCTGACCAACCACAACAAAATGGACCAGCAGAACATTTTAATTGTACTATTCTTGAAAAGGCTGGTTCTATCCACCACCATGCCTGTGTACCAAAAAATTTCTGGAATGTTGTTTTTGATGCCACCCTACATGTTTACAATCACACTCCATTGCAGAGGTCCCTTTGGAAAACACCATGTGAACTGTTTCTAGGCAAGAAACCTGACATATCATATTTTCAAGTCTTTGGATGTTTAGCCTATGTATGGATACCCAAAAATCAACAAAAAGATAAATTGGAACCACATGCCCTTGAGATGACCTTTCTTGGGTATGAGCCAAATACCAAGGGGTATTGGTTCCTTAATGGCCAGAAAATAGTTATTGCTAGAACTGTAAAGTGAAGATTTGCTGAAGAAAATTTTCTTTTTTGTAGTATGAATGGAGAAAAAGAGAACAAATCTGATGACTTTGACCTCATCCCTGTGACAGATCAATGACCAGAAAACATAAATGTTCTTACCAATGATGATTGGATAGATAATGGGCCTGATCAGCCAATGGATGAGAGACCCCAATCTTGACCACAAAGTCCATGACAACAAAATGACCCACTGCAGAATAATGGTGATGAAAACCAGGATGCTGGATCTCTGCATATACCACCAAGGGATATCCCACCAAGGGTGAATCTGTGTACTGATCAAAATGTACCTCAAATAAGAGATGAATAGGTGCAACATCCTCATAAACCCTTTAATGTTCCTGCTGAACCTCAATGAAATCTTGTGATTGCTAGAGAAAATCCTAAGTGACCTTGTATTACCTGACCTCCACTCCAACCTGGAAATGTATATGGAGAAAGAAGAGATCTAGTTGAAATAGAAAAGGAGATTTGAGAGAAATGAGATGGCATTCATCAGATCATCAAAGAAAATATCTGAAATATTAAGGAGAAAATTCCTCAGCAGAATCCACAATCATCAGAAGAGGAACAAAAACAACTGGAAGCAGGACCTTTGCATTTTCCATGTGCTCAAACCAGTGAGAGCACAGGTGCCTCATTTGTGACTCTACTAGCTGCATGAATTAAACAAGCACTGGAACAGTTTAGGGATGTACTTAGGCTCCCAAAAACTGAACAAGCCATTTGGTTTGATGCAATGAAGGATGAATTAAAATTGATCAAAGAAAGAAAAGTTTGGACACTTGTGGATCCTCCTCCAGAATGTAAACTGGTCCAATCAAGATGGGTCTACACTATAAAGAGTGATGGTCATCACAAAGCCAGATTAGTAGCAAAAGGCTCTACTCAAGAGTATGGGATAGACTTTGAAGATACTTTTTCCCTAGTCACATGCTTTGAAACAGTGCAAATCCTCCTAGCTCACACAGCACAGCACAATAGGGATATGTAAGCATTATGTCAAGTTCAGGCCTACTCCAATGATCCCCAATGCTCACAGAGGCTGCAGGAAGTGTATAAGGGTAGACCAATGTGGGCTGATGCTTGGCCAATGAGGGCCAACAGAGAGTGATGGGGGCTGAAGGGTGGCTGACAGTCATGACAGAGGTTCAGAAGAGGGCATTGGGTTCAGCTCATGTGCTGCCCCCTTGTATGAGCCCAGCCCTTGGATTTCAGATAGAGAGAGAAGTTGGGGGGAGTCTGACAGGAGACAGAGGTGGTTGGTTGAAGACCACAGAGGAGGGGAACTAAGTTGATATTTGTACTGAGGAGACACCACTGAGTGTGGCAGGCTTATATACAGTTGGCATGCCATCAGGGCAGTACAGTATCAGAGCATCAGAACTAACATATGGGGTACAGTAAACTTTCCAGGGGTAAAAAGTGTCAGAAAATTTCAGTCAGGGAATGGTACATATGATGGAAGTGAGAGACAGGACAAAGAAGAAATACCTAAAAGGAATAGCATGGATGGAAGGACTTCAGAACACCTGCTGATAACCAATCAAAAGTTATACTGAAAGCCTAAACAAGTAGCAACCCTGCACTGAACCATGCAGTGTGGTAGCTGTGCCATGCCTAGCTGGCCTGTCGACCCAAAAGGAAAGTAACCCCCAGGTGGGGGAAGAGAGTCACCTGACTGAGATGCATCATCCACATGGTGTCCCCAACAGAGACTGATGGGGTCTGACAGGGGATTGGGCAGGAGTGTGCTGTGCAGGTGCTGGAGCAAAGCAGGGGAGGTGTGGAGTGGAGCAGTGGAGGGCCAGTGACACAGGAGGGGCTAGAGCATAGGCAAGGGCATGACACATTAGACATGAAAACTGCCTTCTTATATGGCAAGCTAGATGAGGAACTCTATATGGAACAGCTGGATGGATTTAAAGTCAAAGGTCAAGAGCACAAAGTCTATCAGTTGCTGTGAGCATTCTATGGTTTAAAGCAAGCAGCACTCTCATGGAACAAAGAATTACACCAATCAATGTTACAAATGGGCTTCCTTCATTCAAAAGTCAATGCCAGAGTATACTATTATCAATCAAAAGCTAGAACCATCATATTTTTGGTTTATGTTGACAGTGGACTTTTCCTTGCATCACCCTATTTTGAAAGAAGAAAGACAAGTTTATGAAGAAATGGGAATCAAGAGATCTTGGTGAGGTCAAGGAGTATGTAGGTATCCAGATAACCTGCAACCACCAAACCAATGAACTCTGGCTTGATCAAATTCCCTATGTCCAAAAGGTCATCAAATGATTTGGAATGGAACATGCAACTTCTGTTCACACACCTTTACCTTCTGGCTATGTATATTCCAGAGAAAGCTCCTATAAATTACCAGTCAGATTCTCAGCTTCATTCAAGATATCAATCAGGTATAGGATTACTCCTTTATATGGCTCTGGGAACCAGCCCTGACATTGCCTATTTGGTTATCTGAATGTCTCAATATGTGTCAAATCCTACTGATCTTCATCTAAAACAGGCACTTCATATTGTTTGTTATGTGGCATCCACACCAAACCTTTGCCTCCATTATTATGGAACTGAAGCTAGAATCTATGGCTTTGCTGATTCCAATTGGGCCCCAAACAAAGATACTTGTCATTCAACTACTGGCTTTGTGATGTATTATGGCTACTCCCTTATTTCATGGAGATCCCAAAAACAGAAAACTATTGCTCTCTCCTCTACCAAGGCAGAATATATGGTGATGTGTGATTCAGCCAGACAAATCAAATGGCTTGATATGCTCTTCAAGGAGTTATTGTTTAAAATGGACAAGACCACTCTTTACTGCAATAACATGGGTGCATGTTTTATTGCAGAGAACCCAGTCTCAGATGGTCATTCAAAGCATATTGATATCCAATGGCACTTCATTCATGAATGTGTCAAAGAAGAGTTGTTTGCCATAGAATACATCAATACTACTCATCAAAGAGCTGATGGACTAACCAAGTCCTCAACCTGGCAAAAGTTTGAAGAAAATTGCTTGTCATTAGGTCTGGTTAACTGACCAAATTAGAGTGAGGGGGAGTGTTGAAATTATCACCAGCTACTATCACTTACATGTGATTGTTATCTAAGAATAGTTGTTCCATACTATTCTACAGTGTTCTCTTGTGCTGGATAACTGGATTACATGTTCCTAGTAGAAAGACAGAGTAGTACCTATATGGAAGGTCCTCTTACTTACAATTATGGTAGTTCTTATTGTGATGTTAGCCTACCTGGTCCATGTGCACCATACACATATATATACCCTCTAGGATAGACCAAAGATGTAATGAGCTTGTCCTCTATTTCATCCTCTTCCCAGAACTACTCTCTCAATACTCACAAGACCAAGACCAACTGAACTCTAAAGGCAAGTGCTCTGCCCTTTGCCCTTTGACCCCACATCCTCTGTGCAATACTTCCATGCAGGCCATGTCAACAACATCCACAGAGGCGACTGTTGTTTCTAGAGCAATTCATTTTCCTGGTCTAGTTCCAGATTAAAAGTAGTGTTTTTCTGGCCTGGCTCAGCCTGAAGCCTGGGGCTTGGGGCTTGGGGAAACCTCAGGCTAGGAGCCTCCACAAGCCCCATTGGGGGCTAGTTGGCTCAGCCCAAAAATCTGGGGCTTGGGGCCTGGGCTACAGCTCACCAGTGCAAAATGGATATCAAATACAAAGTAATTCTACATGAGTTGTACCCAGTGTAGACAATACATGACATATGGAAAATGTGCCAGGGAAATGCATTACTAGAGTGGTAGCATCTAAGTGTCAGCAAAGAATGGTAGAGAGATGTTGTCATCATCATTACCCAGCTCCTCATCATGATCCAGTTCATTGACCAAGTTATCCCAACCTTGGTCAGAGCTTGAAGTCACTGTAGACACCTGGTATTTGAGCATGTTGGCATCTAAGAGAATGGACAGATCTTCACAGAAGAGGTGTTGTTTTTTTTTGCAAGACACTTCAAAAATTGGAGGGCTTCAATGAGATTGGCCTTGAGGCAGTTATGCCACTTGCTGATGGTAATCCTGGCTGATGAAAATGCACATTCACAAGAGACTGACAAGGCCATGATGGGGAGGAAATAGTGAATGGCAGGGGTATGGGTAACCCCTGGGGAGTCATGGGTGTGGGTACTGCAGGTAGGGGTATGGGTTGCATCTAGCTGACCCATACCCTATCCCTTACCCCCAGTGTGTACCCCCCAGTACCCCTCAGCTTACATTGACATGTGGCACTGCTACTACTGTATAGTACCTGTCATACTGTAACTATAACTCCAGTGATGTGAACATCATGACATTGCGGTCAGGATGTCCTCCAAAAGGATTTCCTGCCCAACCAAAAAGGTTCTTGCACTACAAGTGACTTACCCCTGCAAACACAAAGTGTGACTAGACAGCTCAGAAGGTAACAAATGGACTAAAAAAAACAGTAGTGCCACTCAAAGTTCACCCATGACTGCAAATCAAAACTCATCTACTCCTGATCCAAACTTGCCTACCAGTTATTCTCCACCTTCAAACCTCAGTGATGATGAGAGCATCATAGAAACTGAGCCTGATATCAAAGCTGATGAGACTGCAGAGTCCTCTTCTTGGAATATAGAGGTGCCAGTTAACTGGTGGCAGTATGGGCTTATCATGATAGCTTATCTATGACATTATATGTGTGTGCATGTAGTGTCCTTCTGTGGATAACATGTGGGTATAAAGCCAGGGACAATGGAGATGAGATCTCCATTGAATTATCCCTGATTCTGGCCCACCTCTAGGGTTACCTGCTGAGGTACCCCTGAGCCAACCATTTATTCTTAATGCCTCTGAGACAGAGATAGGTATGGCTTTCAGCTCTGTGTTGCTGTGCCTATGTCTGATGTAGTACTAGACTGACTCAAATGTGAATGGAACTCACCTATCTATGCCTTCTTTGCACTGGAACCCACCATTGAATATATAGCAGGACACTGCTTGCATGTATTTTGGTGCACAGTGAAGGGTTGTAAGAAGGGTGTTAGGAGGTACCATGATAAAAGCAATGCATAGTTGACTGGGAATATGTGTAAGCATGTCAAAGCATGCTGGGAAGAAGATGTCTTACAGAAGGCCTTCAAAACAAGTGAAATAACAGCTGCCTGTGAGGCTGTCAAAGCTATGTTAAAAGTGGCTCTATCCCAGCAGCATTTGACTGCCAGGGTGGGGTAAGTTACTCTCACTGGCAACACACAAAACTAGAAACAAGGTATGCATGGTTGATCTTGGAATTCACAGTGCTGAACCTCATCCAATAGGACTGAGATAGTCTGCTGGGTTGCAGAGAGTTGCCAGCCCTTTGAAATTGTTAAGGATTGTGGGTTTCAGTCTCTTATAAAAACTGGTCATCTGGATTACTACATACCTGATACTCACACTGTCAGGTGAGATGTCCTCTCAGTATTTGCCTGTATGTGCCAAAAACTTGCTATGAAATTACAGGTATGTGATATGGATAATCAACTTGACAGGATAAGCTCATACTTGTAGTCATATGAAGGCCAGCTTAGTTTCAGCACTGACACATGGACAGCTCCAAAGCACAAGGCATTCACAGTGGTCATGGTCCACCTGATTGAGAAGGGGGAAGCATTAGTCATCCCACTTGATTTTTTTGAGGTTGCAAGGGTGAGTACTCACCCTTTCCTAAGTGTCACACTGTGTGAGTGTTGTTGTTGCATAAAGTCCCACACTGGTAAAGCACTTGCAGAGGAGCTGAATAGATTGCCAGAGGAATTTTCTGTGGCAGATAAGGTCTGAACCTCTTGAATTAATGGCAGAAATGCTTACCATAGTTGGAAGATCTTGGGTTTGACATGTGATAATGCATCAGCAAATGATATGATGACAAACAAGCTAGAATATAGGATGCTGGAATTTGAAGGGCAGATATCACAGATACAGTGCATGCTACATGTTGGAAACTTGGTTGCAAAGATGATGATAAGGCAGTTCAACTTACCTAGAAACCAGGAAATGGGAGAGCTGGGGACAGAACTTGCAGAGCAGGCTGATGAAGATGACTATAGTGCATTGGCCACTGATATTGACAATGACTATGAGGGGTGGGTGGATGAGGTTGCAGAATTGACTGCTGAAGAGTGGGCTGGGCTGGAATGAAGAATTCATCCAGTCAGGTTAGCACTGGCAGAAGTGAGTGCATACTCACCTTTGCACTTGCATGCTCACTGGCTACTGCTGGAAGACATGCAAACTGGCCTTTAAAATAATCCACTCCACCATGATTCTTCTGCATGCTTGGCATGCCACTTGCAAGGAGGCAAGAAAGAAGGTCAAGCAAATCCCACATGATGTTTTGACCTGTTGGAACTCCACTTTCAACATGATTGACTTTATTCTTGAATATTGAGAGCCAGTTGATGCCATTACTGACAAAAAATGGCTTGGTTTGGCCACATACTGTATGCCCTTGATGAGCATGAATGGGTCATGTTGGGCCAGCTGTGCAATGTGCTGAAAGTTAGTCATGGTGCTTCATAGTACAATGTGGACTAATCAATGATGACCACAACAATGACAAACAACAGATCCTCAAGGATGCTACACTTTTCTTCTCATGCAGTACTCCAAACCTCATGATGGTTATACCAGCTATGGACTATGTTGATGAAGTATTTATGACTGGGATGCTGGATGAAGAATGGTTTGATCCTTCCATTCATGCTGCCATCAGGCTTGCAAAGAAGACTCTCAACAAGTACTATTCACTCACAGATATGTCTGATCTCTACTACATCATGATGTTATTTCAGTTCTCCATCCCCACCACAAGCTGGAGTATTTTAGGCATGCAAAATGGGAGGCAGACTGGATCAAGACTGTGAGTGACCTTGTTCACAATACCTATGAGACTTCATATGCATCCTGTGAAGTTCACAGGAGTCCTGCCAGTGCTAGTTCCACTGATGTTAGCAAAAATAAGGTATGTTTATGTAACTATACTATGGCCCCATGATAGCTGTCTGACTAGCTGTTATCAGGACTGCTCCACCAATATCTTTGACAGGTTGCCATCACTCAGCAGGGTTGATTGCATGAGCATGGTGGATGAACTCAATTCTTACCTGGCTGCAAGTGTAGAGGACATCAATGTACATGATGCCATTCAGTGGTGGAGCAAATGTCAATCAATGTATCCTCACCTTTCACATATGGCCCTTGATTATCTTTGTATTCCTGGTAAGTGCAAATTACATGACCACATGCAAATCTGTATTAAATATTAATGTAGCTACATACATCAATGTCAAACATCTCCTCAGCAAAGGTCAGGTTCTAATGCCATACCTCCACAACTGCCTGTCATCTCAGACCACATGGGCACTGCTGTGTCTTGGCCACTGGAGCAAACTGGGCTTAATCAAAGATGAAGAATTTCATAAGGCCATTTCTGAGCAGCCAGAGTTACCAGGGGATGATTTTGCAGAGCTTGAGCTTGATGGTGGGTGAGATAAAATTGTGTCCTGATCCATAGATTTCTGGTATTACATAGCTGATCAAAATCTGAGTATGCATTCATACTTTGTACCCTTCAGTAAACTGTTCACAGGTATGGGTATGGGTTGAGTCCCTGAGTACCTGTGGGTTACCCCTGCCATTCACTAGGAGGAAATCCCTCACAAGTGAACTCCAGACTGGGTAGCATGGGGCATTGATGCCCCACCACTGAACAATAGGGATGCCACTGAGATCCTCATGTGTGTTGAGATACATGTGGGAGCCTTGAAGCCATGGCTGAGAGGGTTCATGTGACTAGTGTTGTCCAGGCCTGGCTCAGCTCGAAAGCTGCAGCTTGGGCCCAGCTTCTGAGGGCTCATGGCCCAAAAAATATCAGGCCAAGCTGTGGGCCTGGCTGAGCCCTATTTAGGGCTTGGCCCGGCCTGAGGTATCATAAAGTATTACAAGCGTAGCTACGGATATACCTATGTTACATAAATGGTACTACAGCACACCCTCTTCTGTACATACCATGTATTGATTAGGACCCAGGGAGCTTCCTGGAAGGTCTGGGATGCAAGGAGAGCACGGATGACGCATTGTAGATCGTGCAGGGAGTGCGCGGGCGTTGTGATCAACAATGAGACCAGCGCAAGTACGAGTGCGATGTGACTTACCAAATTGGGCAACTGTACAAGTGGCCATGCCGCATTCAAGACTCGAGACTGATCGAAAATCATTACCGACTCATTACAAAGCCAAAACGCGTGATTATAAGTCGACAGAAGCCTTCAAAATGACATACAGAAGCTGTGTACAAAATTCCAGGGCGTGAAATGCCCAGTTGGGGTCTCTAGGGCTATTTGAAGGTGCCCATGCATGATGGACACATGTGCAGCTACGGGCATGATGCGACTTTCCAAATCCGGCGATTACACACGTACTTACAATTTTCATAGTGTTCTGGGTCCTACTGGGTGAAAACTAGGGAATTCTACTTCTACAGATATTACACCAAGGAGGGCTGGGGTAGGAAGATTTGTCTATCAGTAGTTTACTATTGCATACTTATCTGGTAACCACCATGTGGCACAGCCACGAAGCTGCGGCCTCAGGCCGCAGCTCACAGCTTTACAAAAGGTGAGGCCGGGCTGTGAGCCCCCACAGGCTGTCCCCACAGCTCGGCTCGGCTCGGCCTAGGAGGGCCTGGCCCAGCTTGGCTCAAGGCTTGAGGCTGGGCCTAGCACAACACTACATATGACTGACTGTCAGCATCAGATGCCAAGGTTATGGCCTCATCTCCCTCATTGTCAGACAGCTTGCCAAAGAGCACATGCAGCTTTGGGTTGTCAGATGTGACATGCTGCCTGGTGGCTGCAGGAGCCAAGGATGTAGTGCCTTGCAACATGTTGTGACATTCCTTGTACTTTTTATTGTGAGCTGGTGATGACATGTGGAGTGTGGACAACTCACAATCTCTTCAGCATACTGCATAACCTTTGTGAGTTGCTCTTCCCCCCAGTACACATGGATGTGATTCAGCTTTTGTGCAGGATCAAGTACTATAGTCATGATTAGTGCTTGATTCTTCCCCAAGAAAAAAGAACATATGCATAGCCATGATATGTGCATCAGACATTGCAGTTTGTCCATAATATTGGCTCACTTTTGTCAAACCTGCATCCAGACCACTGGTGAAGTCACTATATTTCACTGAATTCCTTCAGGTGGACCAAGCCTGGTGAAGTGCTTCTAGGGTGGGAAGTGTGGTGTGGAGGGTAGGCCCCTGTTCAGTAGAAAAAGCATGCTGAGGCTTCTCAGGATGCTACAGAGTTTTAGCTGATTTGTGAGCACAGATTAAATGTACAACATATGCTAAGGAGGGACAACAAATGATGGATGCATTCCCACTCAGCCTCCATCAATTCAAGCTCCATGATCTTGCAGTGCTTCTCTGCATCATGCTCCTGCAGGCTGATATGCCAAACAAACTGATTGACATCCTGCAAAGTTATGCACTTCAGACAACTCCCTACAGGGCACTTCAGTCAACCACCTACAGGGACCTATTAGGTCTATATATTCTTAAAGGCTAAATTAACCTGCTTTCCAGCTCAATTCTGAGCATTCCCCATGCCAATTTGACCTACCCATGGTGGCAACTGGGATTTCTCCAGGCTCAATTAACCTACTTTCCCACTTCAGTCAACCCCCTACAGGGGCCTATTAGGTTCATATATTCTTACAGATGTTATGACCTAATAGGTGTCAAGTGGTTGGGAATACCTGACACCTGGGGATTCTCCAGGACATGCCTGGGGAATCTCCCATATAGCAGGAATGGCTGGGGTCCTGATATGATTTTCCCCATGGCAAATTGGCCTGTCTCAAGTGGCAGCTGGATCTTCTCCAGCCTAAATTGACCAAGGTCCCAGGATGACCCTGGGCATTCCCCATGGCAAATTGACCTGGCCCAGGTGGCAACTGGATCTTCTCCAGGCTAAATTGACCCACTTCCAGTCCAACCCTGGCCATTTCCCATGCCAAATTGACCAGTCCTTGAAGGCAGTTGGGTATTCTCCAGACTAAAATGGACCCCCCTACTTGGCTAAACCTGGGCATTCCCCATCCTCTTTTGGCCTACCCTAGGGTAGCAGTTGGGACTTTCCCAGAGTAGGTTGACCCCTTCTCTAGTCTGTACCTGGACATTCCCCAGTAAAATTGACCCTATTCCTAGTGATAACTGGACTTCTCCTGGGAATTCCCAGGCTGAATTGACCTATGCCTGGTGATAATTGGGTTGTACCCAGGCTCAATTGAACCCTGTTCCATTGCAAACATGGGCATGCCATACAGTATACTAAGTTGAGCTAGCCCAGGTGGCAGCTGGCCATTGAACTGGCTACACCTGGATATTCCCCATGCACATTTGACTTACCCCTGGTGAAAGAATTGCTGGCATCCCCATGCTGAATTGACATCACTATGACCATGCATAGCACCTTAGAAATTCTCCATGACCAACCGGTGATTCTCCAGGGGGGCTTGGGGAATCTCCATGACAGGTTGGAGATTCCCCAAGGGGCCATGGAGATTCTCCACAGTGACTTGGAGATTCTCCATGACTGGTTGGAGATTCCCCAAGGGTGTCAAGACCAGTTCTCAACAGTCTCTGAGAGGGTCCAAGGGCAGAGGAAGGTTATAACAAAAGTCCAGGTAGTCAGAGTTTTAGCATACAACTTAGTACACCAATTCCTGCTGAGTCCCAGAGGTCAGAGCTATCCAGAAACTATCTGGAGTTGAGTGAGATCAATGAGTATCTTATTCAATATTTGAACTGATGTGCTACAACGTATGTACAAGGCTTTTATAGTACAGAGGAAAGTCCAAGGCAATGTCTGGGGTGTAGCAACTACCAGAGTGCAGTACAGATGATTAACAACAAGACATGCCTTCGCTTCGCTCCAGTGGTCTTTTGTGCAGGGATGTTATTTAGGTACAGATGTAGTTTACAGTAGTAACTTGTGGAACGTGACATTTGTAGTAGTACTTTGCTGGGGTCTAAGTAACATACATGCATCATTTCAATGGTGGATGTGGGAGAATGCAGTGTATAGTTGGCTGTGGGAAAACACAGGCCTTGTGAGGTTAATTCCTACACAGTTGAGCATCAGCCCCTGGCAGCTGTTGAAGGTAGTAGCATAGGCAGGGGTGAGGGGGAATTGTCAGCATGAGAGTGTGTGTCCTGAGGAGAGAGTGGAGTTGAACATTATGCACAGTATGAGAATGTTGTCTGCAGTGTGTTGTCTACCATTGTTTTGTATGGTTCTCACCATTACTAGTTGTTGACCCAGCACAGTGACCACCACTCTGGAGTTCTTTGCCAGGCCTCATTCAAGAGAGAAGTTGCAGGTTAGGTGGTAGACACTGCCCACATGGACAGATAGGGAATGAGGTGGGAGTCCTGTGGGGTTGTGTGTAGCAACGTAATCAAGGACACTTTCAGGGGGTAGTAGGCCAGTGTCTTCTGCTTCTTTTAGTGAGTCTGCTGCAGCATAAACTCATTTGTTGTCATGGATGCTTCTGAGTATGGTGGAGTTGTATGAATCAATCTGTTCATTCGTTGGACACAGTATTGCACATCTTAAACATGCTTCTGGCTGGGCAAGAACTCCTTGTGGGAAGACAAACTGTATGAGTTTGTCAGTGTTGGTTATGTGGTCAAATAGTTCAGTGGGAATTTCAGGGCCCTCACCATTGCCTATGGTGTCTATGAATTGTGCAAGGGCATGGTCCTGCACGTTGCATATGGGTCTGCAGAGATGCATGATTGAAAATTGCTCCCATAGGGGGGACAAATGGATTGATGCATTGATGATTTGTTTGCAAGAGCCACCCTGTATTACAGGGGATGTCTGACAAAAGTCACCTAGTAGTACGATGCTTTTCCCACCAAAGGGTATGTTGCTTTTCATGATTTTCTGACAGATGTCATTTATGCATGCAAGTATGCCATGGTTGGCCATGGGTGCCTCATCCCAGATGATAAGTGATGCTTCCCTGATGAGTTGTGCACAGGGCGAGTCTGTGCTTATCAAGGATTGCAGAAATTTGTTGTTGTCATTGACAGGTACCTGGGGAATAGGAATGTATTGTTGTATTTAGTTTGTGAGGGGAAGACATACTTTGAATGTGGAATGTGTGGTTCTCCCTCCAGGATAGAGAAGTGCAGCTGATGCTGCTGTTGCTGTCAGGAGGATGATATGTCATAGGGAATGGAGTTTGCTGCATATGGCATTGACTAGAAATGTTTTTCCCATTCCTGCCTTGCCATTGACGAAAATCTGCGACAGGGTATTTGTGAGCATGGCGTCGATGATGGCATTGAATACTTCCTTTTGTTCTTGTGTCATGAGCATGCATGCACTATGTGCATCGATGTTGTGCTGTGTAACATGCAGTGACCACTTGTGCTGTTCATGCAGAACCTTGACAGATGGCAGTGTGGACTGTGGAAGGCTGAAGTCCTGGAGACTTCTGCTGTGTTCTCCAAGTGCCTCGCCTATGGCCCCCAGTGATAATTGGTGTGCAGTTGCTGCAAGCATTTCACAATTTTTTTGCTAAAAACATTCAGAAAAAAGGGAAGAAACTGATACTCTTTAATTTGGGATGTTTTTGTGAAAATTAAGGAAAAGATATGAAGGATGTTTATTGTCCATTATGCCTCCCAAAATGGTATGCAATCATGTGAAATTATTGTAACTAAAATTATTAGGAATTTTTTCCAGCATGATTTTCAGTAGAACATGTATGAAATATTGTAAATCTTTCTCCAATAAATGTCACATTTTTTGTGGTTTAATAATCCACTGATTTCCTACAGCAAAGTTTAAAAAATAAGGATTATTTATGAAGCCAAAGTACTGTATTTGAAATTATGACTTGTATGCTAAAGTTCATGTGAAAAACATTATGTCTATTTTACTGTCAAACATGCAACATGCAAACAAATATATTTGCACAAAAAATCAAATGAAAAATAGTCTTTTCACATTAAAATTATCTATTCAAATACTGAAAATTCTTCCCAGATAGATATAGTCAGTATACTATTACAAGAAAAGTTCACAATTACTGACATAAACAATAGTTGGATCCATATCATCGATTCTGCAATGCACACTCTGCCATGCTTATCACTTCCCCCAAAATGTCCAACATACAATTGTAAGCCTGCACAAAGGGCCACATATCCTAAAGTCAAGGAGGCTTGTGCATGGAACCTCACAACAAAGATGGTAGGAACTTACCTCCAACACAGCACTTAAGATGATCTTACCCATCATGGGATCAGTGAGGTGATTCTGCAACTTTGGGGTTAATGGCCCTGTAGAGGTACAAGCTGCATTTGGACCTACAAGCAGGATGGAAACAGGAGTGGTAAGGTGAGTGGGACTTGAGGGAATGGACAAACTGGCTGATCGCTGAGGGCACACCAGGGAGTAGTGAGGTTTGGGCCTCTGACAAAAACTAATTACTCCACAGTGTTAATGTATCTCAGCTCAACTTAACACAGTGAACACTTTGTCATCTGTGTTGCTGGCAAGGTGGACTGTCTGTTCTGTATTCATGAGGAGCAAGTGGCACAGAAAAACTACAGAGAAGAAAGTGGGGCTGACCTTGCATGACTTATGTATTGCAGACACGTGACAGAGTGGAGTGACCTCCATCAAAGGGGGAGCAATACAAAGTACCAGAAAGAACAACCATCATTAAATCACACATATCACCATGTTGGGTTGAGATTTGTGAATTGCAATCAGGTATCCAACTGCCCTTTGTGTCAAGCAGCCCACAGTCACATCAGCATCAGCACCAGGCCTGTGCTCATGAGAGGGAACACACCTGAATTCCAGACACCCTCTCACTGAAAGCAGTGCTGCAGGGGTTCAGCATTCAATGTTCATGGGGTGTATGGTGCTAGTAGTACTAGTAGGACCCAAAAATTCATGTAGAGAACTAGGCTTACATAATAGCACTCCATCTTGACTCTGATGACTCGTTGATGTCCCAACTACTGTTGACTTAGTGCAATTCACTGCTATCGCTGTTGTAGACTGTCTGCAGCACATGGTGAGTACCCATAACAATGCAGATTTCTTGTCTCTAAATGTATGAATAACCTTTTTCAGCACAATAAATGCAATGGGTTCCACCATGCTATCAGCATCGATAACCTAGTTTCTCCCATTCAAACCAGACCACATGACACAGCCCAAGACTGTCTTCTGTCACAACCTCAATAGGTTTTCTCCCCATTTTTTCCCTCTCAAACCCAATGACATTTCTGTGCTGCTGGGTCACATGGCCATTGGCACAGAGGTGGCATGTCTCCTTGAACTTGTCCAGTGTCTGCATGAGCATCTGAATTCCTTTTCTTCCATCATGAGGCTTTTGGCAGGGCTCCTTCTGGAGATCTTTGGACATGTTGCAGACTGCGATACTGGGAGTCCCTTGTTGGTGGCCTGCACTCATTACTGCTGGTGGCAAGTTCCCCTCTACTCTGGGCTCATGTGATCAATCTGACTGATGATGGCAAGGAGCGGGTAGCAATGATGACACTACATTCTGCACCACATCTACTGGATGTCTTCTGGGATTACACATTCAACTGCTCAGAGATTGTGTTCATCAGCAGGATGTACCTACATCAGCAAATAATATATCTCTGGCATTTGCCACACTGCATCAGGTTTGCTCCATCAACTTACACTTACTTCTTGGACACATGACAGAGATGGCAGCATGCACCCAAGATTTATGCCAAACATGGAAACACTTATTTTGGCTAGTTATGACTCTTCTGAGTGGCTTGCTATGTCAATCATTCCCTTACTGGAGCTTAGAGCTCTGGCTCTTTGCCACCTGTGAATCAAATGTTTTGGGCTCTCCTGGTCACTGTTCCATCCTGAAGGCTTCCATAATCTGCAGAGTTTCACACTCTGCTATCTCCCCACAAATTGCAGACTGTCTTTGTACAATTTGATGGCATTTCTAGTGGGTATGCCTCTCCTTCAGGTGATTGTCATTCGCCAAGCTCTGCAGCAATCTGTTTGTCCATGCAGTGCATCAAGTGTATCATTTTCTTATCTTCATGCTGTTATTTTGGAGGCTACAACAATCCATATGGTGTTCCTGCTGGAGTCCCTTGCTACCCCCCACCTCTGACTACTAGAAGTTCACTCTGTATATATGAGTGCCCAGGCTAGTGCTGTGGACTTGAATCATTTCTCATCAGTTGTGGGAGTGTGTGCTTGGCTGATGACATACCACACAGTGGAGATCCATTATGATGTGACATCAATCCACGTCTTTGGTTTTCCAGAGGTGGTTGGTTGTGATGATGTGCTGACTGAACCTCATGTCATCTATTCATCTTTAGAATCAGTCAGGACTGCCCCCCAGGATACCACCCATATAACCAGTTCCTTTCTCGAGTTCTTACACCATCTCTCCCTTATGTATGGTCTCTTCATTTCATCTTTGGTAGGGATGGCATGGAGAGAATTCCCATTCATATCTGGACCAAAATCCTGCTAATGTACTGGGGCATGCAACACTTGAACCTCTATGGAACATTGTCTACTGGCCTATTGGATGCATTTCTGCAGCATCCCACACATTCCCTGGGAGCACATGATTGCCATTGCCATGCCTTTTTACCTTCTCTGTGCTCAGTTGTTCTGACTGTTGACATGAATGTTATGGCATCACTTAGCCAGTATGCAGTAGCATTGTCTAATATTTACCCAGCAGTACACATTGTGATTGACCACTACTGATAATACAAAACATGCTTGCCACTGGAGAGCCCACCCCTGCCTCAGCCAAAGATCCTCACATATAAGCCATTCAAGTTTCATCAGACTATGGTAGAGAGATGGTGAGCCTACATATGGTGTTACACTGGCACGAAAATGGAAAATATCCTTCCCTGATAGCCATCTCTCTGTATTCCATACTTTGTAGATGGGAGAAGGTCCCATGTATTCACATGATGCCAGTAGCCCCCACCATGTCAGTTTGATCCCATACAAAAATATCACCTGTGCATCCAAATATACACATGATGGCATGATATTGGTACTTGTGCTGATCCTGGATCTGGGCCCCAGGCATTGCAATCAACCAAATCAGACAAACAACGAGGCATCTGGATGGTCCCTCCTATGAAAAGTGGTTAGATGGAAGTGGCATGGTGGCAGTAAATCATAAAACCATGGTTAACAATCGATGGCTGAACACACCAGACAAAGAGAATATCACAAAGCGCTGCTCATGATCAGCACATGCACATGCACACCCACACAGGCTGCAGTATGACATCAGCACCAGAAGACCACAATGGATGTGTGGCGATGACAGGTGACAAGGACCTAATTAGAATCACAGTCAGGACAGCAGCATGAAATGTGAAGAGTGATGAACAAAGACAAAATCGATGTCTCTGTATTCAAGTGGAAAGTGAGGAGCAACCAGTAGAAACAGGGCTGGCTGAATCTGAGGTGTCAAGAAAGAGGTCTGAGAGATGGCAAGGGCAATTCAAAGTGTACTAGTTCTGTTTGCACTGCATGTCCCATATGGGTCATATTGCGACTATTGCCAGTTGTACCAGCAAGGGCAGTGTCCATCATTTGAAAGACCATGCTCAGCTTTGATAGCCTTAGAAGACATGAGTGAACAAGTATCCTCGATTTGCCTCACAGTATGTCAGCATGTCGCAGTCAGACATGCTGTCAAAACGATCCTGACATCTTTGTTCAAATGTAGGGAGTTGAAAAATGGGTAGAAATATGCAGAGAGTTATGACATTGAAGGAGGTGTGAACAGGTTTTCATCGACTGCTGGCACACTACTTGGGCAGCATTAGAAGTAGGATATGCAGCAAAGTGCTTCAACCCCACAGCCATGGTTCCCTGAGTATGGGTGCTCTCTGCTGGATGATCATGCAGATGAAAACCATCAAATTGGATCACCCTAGTGACTTCTTTGGGGTAGCAGATGGCCTACTTGGCAGCCAAAGGACCATGCTATCAACCACTTCCATCTCTTGGGTCTGGACGTCAGGGAAGATATGTTTTGCAATGAGATGCACTATGCCTAGGTAAGTTATGCATGAAGACATACATATGTTGGACCCCCAGGTAAACATGCATTCATATCCATTCACAGTACCTTGGAACATGCAGTTTCTTGACATATGTGTGGCACAGTCATGGACACCTGCATGTATCAGTGCCATTGTACAATGTACCTCATGGTTATCCCTCGACTGAATACCTGATAACAGGGCCTGTTGTGATGGATGACTGTGAAAATGACTGTTAAATGTGATCAGCCATTGCAGATGCCACCAGCATGGAAACATTGTCAGGTTCAAGCAGGAAAAGAATGGAGGAGAAACCTACATATCAAGGTTGTGACAGAAGACAGTCTTGGACTACATCATGCAGTCCAGCTTGAATGGGAGAAAGTAGGTTATTGATGCCAATAGCAGGGTAGAGCTCATTGCTTTCATCATGCTGCAAAAGGTTATTCATATGTTTAGTGATGAGAAATCTGCATTGCACAGGGTACCCACCATGCACTGTGGACAGTCTACAACAGTGAATAGGAGTGAATCACAGTAATCAATGGGCCATTGAAAATGGTTGAAAATGGGAATGGGACTGGATGAGTTGATTAGTCAAGACAATCTTATCCATGTCAGATGGGCTGAAGTAAGTTTATGATGGCCTCATCACCTCCTATGGGACCAGCTGCAGGTGGCCTCCCCCAGCATGTTTGGGCCTCATGTGATCAGGAGCTTGGCTTACATGTCCCCTAGATGGGGTTTTCTGGGCGAGATGGCCATCCTTTAGTCCAAACTCATGCATGGTAGAAGCAACATGGAACATTTTCGTGAAAAGGTTATGGGTAATGATGGGTAAAGTCTACGAAGCAGTAAGGGTGGAGATGTACAAGGCAGGAATGTAGGCATATTTGAACAACAGTGGGGGAGAAAGTTAGTTACTTTACAATGTAGAGCACAAAGGATGGTAGTTGGGAAGGGGAACACATGGTATTGTTGATGAGCCGCTGGCTGGACACCCTAATGGTGACCCTGTCCTCTCAGGGAGCCTCCTTTGTGGTAACAGCCACATATGATACCTTGTTGTCCAGACTTCCTTGGACATCCATGGTCTCTCTCCACCATATTGCATTCATCAGTGGTTACTGACTGTGGGGCAGGACCAAGCCATCCACTCAGACTGGTGAATGGGCTTAGACCAGTTGGGTGATCTAGTGATCTGCAGCCAAAGCAGATCAATTGCTTGTCCCTGATCTGGGCTGTACCCCTGCCATAGTCCTCTGTGATGAATTCCATGGATCAGACCTTGCAAGCCCAGGTGAAGAAGTCTGGAAGGGATAGATTGGGGGGCTGTGACAGTAAATGTTCCAAAGGGTCTTTTTTTTAGTCAGGGATAGGGCTATGGTGAAACTGCTGGCATAGATGGACTTAATAGCTTGCTCCACTGCACTGGTGTCAGGGTTCTCCAGCTGCTCTTCGATGAAGGAAATGCCTTCATGGTCACAGAGTAGCATTGCCTTGACTACCTCAGCTATGACATTGTTGGCTTGTGTAGTGGAGGGCAAGGCAAAATTCTCCAAGTTACAGAGGTACATCTGCAGCAGTGGATCAAAAGGTAGGAAGAAGCACATAACATCTGGTGTGGAGACAACAACTTGTTGTCCTAGGAAGTCTGCTAGGCTCTGAGGAATGTTGGAGATAAGGTAGTGCCATGGTGGGGGGAGTTTTTCCTGTAAACATTCCACAGCAACTGGCATGCTTACATGGAGAGTTGTTGCTACCCCTTGCCCAGCAATTTTCTCCACTAGAGTCTGTATTTTCATCAGGGTGGGTTAGTGATCATCGTTGTACCTTGCCTTCCAGACTTGAGCCCAGACCTTAGGGCCTGACTTGATTGTCCATGATGCTCTGACTGTATGATTGATGTTCTTCCAGACAGAACACCCAAGTTGGGGGATGGGGAAGCCACCTGGAGGTGTTGGAGTGACTTCAAGGTTGGGTGGAAATATGTGGCTGGAGGCAGAGGAAGGGGAGGTGGCAGCCACAGCAGTGTATGAAGAGGAATCAAGAGGAAGTGGTGGGAGGGCTGTGGTGGGGGTTGAAGGGGAGTTGGGGTTAAGTGGTGCAGGCAGTGGCTGGGTCGATGCAGGGGTAAAGGTAGTGGAGGCCATGTGCTCTGTAAGGCATGGAATCTTTTGTTTATGGCATGCTGCCTGCAACTCTCCAGCAGCGGCATCAGAGTGAGGCTGAGGGGATGCAGAGCGAAGGCATTTGCCATCCCAGGCAGAGTGAGTCTGTTGGAGGGGCATTAGATGCTACAAAGCAGGGGAGGAGGTTTTTAGATGGACTAAACATAAAGGTGTCCCTTTGTCAAGGTGGCATTTCTACACCACAAGGCATTTGCATGTGTGGCAGGGGTATCTGATTGTCTTTCTCCACAAAGGCTACCTGCATTGTTCTAATGGCAGAAGGCTGGCACATGGTAATCAAGTGGACAACAGCAAACTGAGTGGTATGTTGGGAATGACACCAAAAGGCTCTAAAGAGCCTAGAGTTGGAATGCTTGTGTGGGGGATCTTGCCAGTATCGTGATTGTAGTTGGAGGATGAGGGCTACATTCTGGTTCAAGGGACATCCATGATACTAACAGGTGGGTGGGTGGCATCAATCACAGAAAAACTAGCATAGGACAACTGGAGTATCATGGAAACAGTGGTGTGCAACACTTCTGTGTTTTAGATAATGGTGGTTAACCCACCCATCGAGGTGATGGGCCTTATTCAGAACAGAGGAATCTGCCACCTGTAGGACAATGGATGGTGTGGCAGGTTGTGCAGTGCCATCTGACCTGTGCATGGGCATACAGGTTCAAGTAGGGTCCACATGGCAGGGGATAGTATCAACAGCCAACAGGGGGCATCCTGCATATCGATTCTCAAGTGACGATTGGGGTGAAGGCATGTTTGAGTATGAGTGCTCTCCATGCCAGACGCTTGTGCAGATGAAAACTATTGAAATCGACCACTTTAGTGACTTCTTTGGAGTAGCAAACAACCTACTTGGCAACCAAATGACACTGCTATCAACCACTTCCATCCCTTGGATCTGGACACAGGGGAAGATATGTTTCACAATGAGATGCACCATGCCTAGGTAAGTTATGCATGAAGATGTATGTACATTGGACTTCTGGGTAAACATGCATTCATATCCTCTCGCAGTACCTTGGAATGTGCAGCATTTTGACATATGTACAGCACAGTCATGGACACCTGCAACAATCAGTACTACTGTACAATGCACCTCATGGTTATCCTTTGACCGAATACTGGGCAACAGGGCCTGTTGTGTTGGATGAATGCGAAAATGACTGTCAAACATGATCAGCCTTCACAGATACTGGCAGCACAGAAATGTTGTCAGGTTTGAGAGGGAAAAAATGGGGAGAAAACCTATTGAGGTTGTGACAGAAGACAGTCTCAGGCTGTGTCATGTGGTCTGGTTTGAATGGGAGAAACTAGGTTATTGATGCCAATAGCATGGTGGAACCCATTGCATTTGTTGCACTGCAAAAGGTTATTCATATGTTTAGAGACAAGAAATCTGCATTGTTACAGGTACTCACCATGTGCTGTGGATGGTCTACAACAGTGATAGGAGTGAATCACACTAAGTCAACAGTAGTCAGGATGTCAATGAGTCATCAGAGTCAAGACAGAGTGCTATTATGTAAGCCTAGTTCTCTATGTGAATTTTCAGGTCCTACTAGTACTACTAGCACTGTACACCCCATGAACGTTGAATGTTGAACCCCTGCAGTGCTGCTTTCAGTGAGAGGGTGTCTGGAATTCAGGTGTGCTCCCTCTCATGAGCATGGGCCTGGTGCTGACACTGACATGACTGTGTTGTGCTTTGTATAGATCTTGGTCAATAGGATGTATCTGTCATCTCATTTGGCATGGTGAAACTGCGCTCAACTATGGGTTTCTCTTCTCTCTGCCTTCTGTTCCCTAAATCAAGTGGCCTACCACATTTGAACCTGATTGCTGTGCACAACCCATTCTTGGAAGCTCTCGACTATACTTGAATTGTCCATTTGGTATACACATGATGCTGTGTTTTGTGGATACAGAACATTGGTGAGACCATCAGTAGGCTTAAGATGATGGAACTCATTTATTGGTTGGATACTTGAGGAGGGGATGACAGATGGCTTGGAGGTGCTGCCAGTCTAATCAAGTAAGCTCTGGACTTACTGCTGGTACATGGATATGCTAACTTATGGCATGTGTCCACATGTGGACATCAGAGGTAAGCTCTTACATGAAATGCAGTTGAGTTGCTTGCACATACCAATCAGGCAGACTCTTATAAACCCTTGTTGATCACACTACCAGCTATGAATTTCATATGTGCCAAGTCTGTGAGCTGCATGCCACAAGAGATGGTTGGATACCTGATATCTCAAGCTGATATGGTGTTTTGCATGATTCAGACTGCCTACAGATGTTTCTCGAAAATCTAAGACTGTTAAAGCTGTACAGCCATTGTTTGTGGACAACCCATGAATACCAGGATATCAAAGATCATGCTGTTGCCATAGTGGAATCGCTTGGCCAACAAGTCATTTGCAGTCCTGCACCCATAGCCATTCATGGGGTGCAGCTCTCCCCATCAGCCACCCCAGCCATACCCCAATTCAGTTGTGTTTACCATTCAAAGCAGTTGTTGATAGCATGCCTGGGTCAGTCTCATGTGTCTCCCCAGCCTGTGACTACTAGTCTGCTCTGTATCCACTAATAGGTCCATACAAACTTGTGAAGGCCAACATTGGTAGCAAGAGTAGCAAGGGCAGGAAGGGTAACATGAGTCAGTCTGGCACTTCCATCCACCACAAAATAGTATACACACTTCTCATACCCTGTGCAATACCATGTAATTAATCAGTGTCCAACTGGTCATCTATAACTTGCCTCCCTTGACTTCTTGGCATATGCATCGTAAAAGTGCCACATCACCCATTCTGGCTTGCTTCATGCTGTGACAGACTCTTCTCTGGCCACTCCAGATTTGTTGAGATCTGCTCTTCTCAAGTAATAATATACTGACTATTTCCATCTGGGAAGAATTTTCAATATTTGAATAGATAATTTTAATGTGAAATGATGGTATTTTTCATTTGATTTTTTGTGCAAATATATTTGTTTGCATGTTGCATGTTTGACAGTAAAATAGACATAATGTTTTTCACATGAACTTTAGCATACAAGTCATAATTTCAAATACAGTACTTTGGCTTCATAAATAATCCCTATTTTTTAAACTTTGCTGTAGGAAATCAGTGGATTATTAAACCACAAAAAATGTGACATTTATTGGAGAAAGATTTACAATATTTCATACATGTTCTACTGAAAATCATGCTGGAAAAAATTCCTAATAATTTTAGTTACAATAATTTCATATGATTGCATACCATTTTGGGAGGCATAATGGACAATAAACATCCTTCATATCTTTTCCTTAATTTTCACAAAACATCCCAAATTAAAGAGTATCAGTTTCTTCCCTTTTTTCTGAATGTTTTTAGCAAAAAAATTGTGAAATGCTTGCAGTGAGTGTTTTCATCATCATGGTGTAACAGGACAAAGTTGAGAGAGATGTTGTGCTTGAAGTTTTCCCACAGGTTTAGTGGTTTGGTTACACAGTCATTGATGAGAAGGTGGATGAAGAGATAATGTAGTTGCTGTGGGGTGTATAGTGTATGCACTGCTTCTTGTATGGCATGGTAAGCCTCTCCACACTCCGAAAAAAGACCAAGTGCCATGGCAGATTCTTGATATGTATGGAACTGCTGGTGATCAACAAATAAGCCATCTGTGAAAGAGAGAAGTGGGCGGTTTTGCAGTATGGCACAGAGATAGAAGATTTCTCCTTGCAATGGATGAGCAGTCTCTATGCAGCATACATGATGATGTTTTGCACTTCATAGTATGATGTACATTGCAGGACTTCTGCTTACTTTTCTCCATTCTTCATAGTACCCCACAGTATTAGGGAGTTGGGAAGTCAAGCAAAAGAGCATGAAGTACTCCATATAGCTCAGTTCATTGAAGTGGTGCAATGTCCCTTTGTTGTCATAGAAGGTGCCCACAGGTCTTATGAAATAGCACTCCAGGAGAGATAGTGTACTATGCAGTCTGGAGATTCCATGGTATTGGTGGTGGGAACATGATGTAGGAAGATGGATGGGCAGGGCAGTGACTGCAGGTTCCTTGTGGGTGATGTGATAACCCAGTATGTGCCATACAGCCTCTCCTGCTGATAGGTACCTACTGTTCCAGTAGTCTTGTATTTCATCCACAGGGTCTCCTGCTGACATATCCATAACATGAAGACTGTATCTTGCATAGTCAGGACCTGGTAGTCCTTGGTGAATTAGCAGTGTGGAGGGATTTTACTGCTCACCTTTGTGGATGTATTTGAAGAGATATTGACAGATGTGCAATGTCACAGCTACCTTGAAATTTAGGTGACACTTGAACTGTTGGAGGAGTGGCAAGCAGTGAGGTACAATCATCTCATCGCCAGGGTGTTGTCATTGGTAGTGTACACAGCTGTCAGTGTCAATAGTCATGGTGGGTTGTAACAGATGTGGGTAGTTAAAATGACAGGTGTGGGAGCCATCAGTGCTGATGATCTGGCAGTAAGTGGAGGGTGGTTGGTTGGGGGAGGGGTGGTTGTGAGTCATATACATTCATACCAGTTGTGCATCACAGGGGTCAGGAGGAATTTCCACACTAACAATGGTGTCAATGTCCAAGGGTGCTTCGCAGGCAGTAGAATACTTAACTAGTATGTGTGCATGTGGCAGCCTGCATTTTTGGAACTCAATGGAGTGAATACAGTATAATATTTTGCTGGAGTTCATGAACATTGTCTTTAGGGTCTGTAAGAGTAGGCACAACTTGCACTTGAAGACACATGCAACAACAACAGGAATGTCAGAAAATGTTTGTCTGGCATGTAGTTGAGATATGATTTCTGGCCATGCAGCATTACATGTCATAATAATAAAAAAGGTGGGGTTTCCAAGCGCCATGGCCACTGTGAGTGAGTCTGCCACCTGTCCTGCTGCCCAAAGCCATGAGCTGAGAAAGGAGGTGGGTAAGTATATGTTTTCTGATGGTGGGATGTCCTTGGAATCCATCAGCTGTGCATCCTCCCATCAAATACATTCTTGGTTGTGGCATATAAAGTTGAGGTGTGTTTTGAGGTTGCAGCTGAACATATCTATGATGTATTCATTTGTGAGACAGCTGAAGACCTGGAACCTTGATTCACATATGTAGAACCCATACCACAGATGGCACTGATGTCTCATTTACAAAGCACACTGAGTGAGTGTTGAACAGCAGAGATAGCTCACTTTCCCATTTGATGATTGTACAAGCTGCACTGCTTAATCTTTGGAGCCAAGAACAGCAAACTAATGCATGCAAATCTCTGGAACTTACCCATTACAATGATCCCCCTCTGGCTGGGAAACCAGGACCAAATTCTTTCTTATGGTCCCTGCCTATCCTCCACTATTTGCACATTTTGCAACTGCTTCCTGTTTCACTATCAACATCCACAAGCTTAGACTATAAGCCTTACAACTGAGCCATGTTGCCCATGAGAGATTTGTGAGGTAATGCAGAGATGCACATTCTTCTACAATCAACACAGGGTTGGGCTTGGTGCAGGAGGGTCATTGTTCAATCATGCCCTGGGGAGTAATGCACTTGGCACTGATTATCACTTGTGGGTAGTGTTTTTTGGGCCCAGCTTTTGAGGGCTTGGGGCCTGGGGAAATGCCAGGCCAGGCCCCAAGCCCTCACAAGCCATCTTTGAGGGCTTGGCCCAGCTCCAAGCCAGGGCCTGATGGCCTGAGCTGCAGCTTACCACACAGAAATCCCATGATATTCCTAGTTAAATGCATTGAGATCAATGCTACAAATTGTGGTGACTACAAGAGCATAAAACAAGCAGTTAAATGTCAGCAAGAAATGTTAGAAATATATCTTCATCTTCATTGCCCAGTCCCTCAGCATGACCCAGCTCAGTCAGCTCATCCCAGCCCTTTTCAACACCAGTAGATGTGGGAGGGGCTTCCAGGCTCTCAGCATCTGAGATGACAGATGGATCTTTGTGAAAGAGGAGTTGTTTCTTGGTGAGGCATTTCAAGAATTGTAAAGCTTCAAGGAGGTTGGCCTTGAGACAGTTGCACCACTTTCTGATAGTAATCCTGGCTGAAGAAAATGCATGCTCACAGAAAAAAGAGGAAGCCATAATAGGGAGGAAGTCCCTTGTGAGTGAGCCCCAGACAGGGTACCACAGAGCATTGATGCCCCACCACTGAATGATAGAGGGATCACCAAGATTGTTGCAAGTGTTGAGGTATGCATGGAAACCTTGAAGCCATGGCTGGCTTGGGTCATGCAATTGACTGTCTGCATGGACTGCAGACAACACCTCATCACCTTCATCATCAGAAAGCTCACCAAACAGGGCATGTAACTTTGGGTTATTAGTTGTGATATACCAACCCATGCCAGTGGCTGCTAAGGTCAGTGCAGCCTTGTGCATCAAATCATAGTGTTCCTTGTACTTATTGTCAAGTCAGTAACAGGCTATAAAATATCTGATGGCAACATACTATATCTTTGGCATACTGCATCACTCTTGTGAGCTGCTCTTCTCCCCAGTATGTACAAATGTGGTTTAACTTCTGGGTAGGATTGAGTACTGGTAAATAGTTTGAGAGAATCTGGTCAAGGAGAGAAAAAAATGAATGCACACATAACTATGATGTGCACATCAGATGTTGCAGATCATTCATAGTAATCACTGACTTTGGCCAACCCTGCATCCAGGCCACTAGTAAAGTCTGTGTATTTGACCAAATTCTTATGGGTCAACCAAGCCTTGTGAAGTGCCTCTAAAGCAGGAAGTGCTGTATGGAGTGTTGGCCCCTGCTCAGTGGAAAATGCATGCTGGGCCTTCTCAGTATACTATGGATGTTGGGTGTACATGAATACAGTTGTAGGAATATGCATGACTCACACTGAGGAGGGATAGCAAATGTTGGACCCATTCCCACTTGGCCTCAGAAAACTCAAGCTCCATAATCTTCTGGTGCTTTTCAATGTCACATTCCTGTAGGCTGAGGTGTCAAACAAACTGATTCACATCCTGGAAAGTTGTGAGTATGAGGGTACATATGACAAGTTTAAGCTAACCTTCTTCAAATCAAGAGCACAATGAAGCATTAGGAATGTTGATGACCAGTGGACTTTCATGTTGAGGAGAAGTTGCAGCAGGGTTACTTGTAGCTCTTGGCTGTCATTGGTGTGTGTTTGAAGGTGGCAGAATAATTCTTTATGCTTCACCTAAGATTGCTCCTGCAGGTTAAGTGGTAAAGATAACACCATAACTAAGTACATGTATGTATCACATCTCAAACTCACCTTGACAATGATGGCATGCACAAGGCCAACCTCATCATGGTCAATCCCATCTTGCATGGCAGCAAGTAACTCAGTGTCAGGGGCAGTTGGGTCAAAATGTTTTGACTTGCTATGCACAGCCAGAAATGCTTGAGTAGAGAGATTAATGATATGTGCCATGCAACTACAATGGTTCAATGTTCCATCCCATTATAGCTGATATGTCCCTTACCAAAGGCAGCATTTTTTGGGATCAAAAGTTGCCCCAGTGTTGGACATAAGATGCTTGGCAAATTCTTGCAACATCATGTCATTGTTTGAAGCATTGTCACACATAACATAGCCAACCTAGAAACAATGTATCAATTCACTTTTTTTTTCTATCCACACTTGCTGCTTACCTTATTGGAGATACCAGCATGCTGAACAACCTTATAAAGTGCCTGCCCAAGGCAGGTGCCATTATATGCATTGTTGAGCTGCACAAAACCCAACAGTGCCATTTCAATATTCCAGACACCATGCAAAGGTTCTTTGATCCAGGATCCAGTAATGGCAAAGTACCCATTGATGTTCAAAGTCTGCCAGGCATTGCAGGTAAGACTTACATTGCCTGTGATGGCTTCACTCTGTAGAGATAATGTTCATGGGAGAACAAGACCATTAAATTCAACAATGTACCTGAAGTTGTTTGCAAAGCTCACAAAGGTTGGACTTGAAAAGATCAATGATTGATTGCCATGTCTGTTTGAGGGTCAGGATTTTGACACTGTGATTTGCATGTGAAGCAAGGTTGATTATCTGTTGAAACACAGGGTTCTGCAAAATATGAATGGGCTGATAATAGCATGTTAGTGATGGAGTGTGAAAAAATGATCTGCTACACACCTGATCAGTTTTGATAAGCCATTGGATAGAGACATCCCAAAAGGTGGACTCAGAGTAGTGAAGAACTTGGTCTCTGGGAACAAAATGGTCATCCAGACTACACTGGGTACTTGAGGCTGCCTCCACTTGGCATTGTTTGGTATCTTCCAGCAACATCAAGAGGAAATTTTTAGAAGCAGCCCACTTGAGGTATTCAGCCTACAGTTTAGTCAGTCACCAGCAAAAGAAGAACTACAGAAAATCACACATACCTTATGGACTGCTTGCATGTGGCAGCATAAGGTGGACACTTCATTGATGAACAAAACTTGTTTGCACCCTGCCTGTCTGTAGAGCATTCAATAAGGATTCAGTGACAGGTGAAAACAAGAGGAAGACATATGAGCAAGCCATACAATGTCTATACTTTTTCCCCTCCCTCATAAACACAGGAGAGAAAAAGGCATCAATGTCTTGGCTATGTTCAACATGCCATTGCTTTGGTGGGCCCTCAGTCTTGTCCAAATCAACAACCCTAATGTCTTGAAGAAGTCTGTCTGGGCCAGTGCAAGTAGGTTTGAGAAAGATATCATCTGGCACACTGGAATGGCCATACAATGGTGTGAGAGTGTCATCCTGAAGGCAGAAGTCAGACATGTCATGATCATTCCCTAAGTTAGTAAGTGACAGATAGGGTATGTTATTTAACCACATTATCTGAGATAAACTGTATATGCACCTCTTACCAGTCATTTCTTGGGTGGAGGAGCTCCTCTAGTGGAGTCTGCATCAGTTAAACAGTCTTCATATGCACCAGCACTCGTAGCCACCTTCCATTCTGTAGTTATTTGAATTGTCCTTGTTGCTGCTTGAGCTTGCCAGTGGGAAGGAAGTGCCAGCTTGGCCACATTGTCAGCACAAATGATTTGGGACAAAGGAGCAGGCACATGCCAAGGACATGATTGTCCAACCCCATTGACTATCTCTTCCAGCATTTCACAATGGTTTATGCAACTGGAAATAAATTTTGGGGTGCACTGTATTCATACTGAATAGTTATGTAAGAACTATTACAAGTCTCGGGATTTGCCATGTCCAGCACCAACCAAAGCCCACTTTAGCAGCCCAGCCTGGCCTTGGAAGGCTTGGCTCTGGCTTTGCAAAATCTCAGGCCAGGCCCAAAGCCCCCACAGGCCATGTAGAGGGCTTGGCTTGGGCTCAGCCTTAGAGGGCTCAGCTGGGCCCAGCCTGGGGCTTGAGGCTGGGCCTAGCAATACACTACTTGTGGGTACCAGGTTGGTGTCAAGTGCTGCATCTGTTCATCATCATGGGCAGACACAAGCATGCAATGGTTTCACTGCCACAGAGGAGGTTATTCTTCAGACACATGCTAGATGTCTCCAGATACAAACACATTTGACAAATGGGAGTCATCTTTCCATGTCAGATGCACTGCTGACTGCATTCATGTCAGATAGGTGGGACCTCATGAACAGCCAGTTGTTCCCAAGCACAGCTCAATCATTTGCCACACCAAACCAGTTCCAGTTTGGATGACTATGAGCAACAAAGTCTTTTCAAGGCCTTCTGCCCACCATACTGGAGGATGATACCTGCAGCCTTGTAGGAGAGCTGCAGCTTGTGGCACAGTCAAACCCCATGGCTATACATGGCCAAAGAGCAATCTCTACCTACTGTCTGCAAATGCCAATGGGGCAGATGTCAGACTTGCCAATAAGCTAGCTGCACTGCTAGAATTGCCACATCAAACCAGGACAAGAAGGACCAAAGCTCAGAGAGATCTCTGGCAAGGTGGAGCAGGCATGATTTAGAGTCTCCACAGTCAGCTTCAGCCCTCTATGATGTCAATATGTCAACCTGTTACCACTAGGTTACTTTTTGTTGACAATGATCCATACCATCATCAACTGACAGCCCAATCATGTTTTACCTGCAGAACTGAGGGCAGACTCAGCAGGTTGACAATGGCATTAGGTATGCTGGTCTCATTCCAAGGGTGGCAACAGCTCTTTCCAACCCTGTTGCCCTCCTCCAGTGATTTTGCAAGGGCAAACATGCCAAAGTCATCCACCATCATTTCACTGTCCCTGACCTACTTCTTGTGGACTGCATCCACTCTCGAGCTAAGGTGAGATGTAGGTTTCTGTAATGACATGTTTTTGAACTATGTATCTTGCATCTTGCACACTGCAGCCTCCTAGTGATGTATGCACAGACCTTTCCCAGTTGTAGTAACTAGTACGTAGTGGACAGTCAAGTGGTATGCAGGGTGGAGCAACTAACTCTGATGTAGGCACAACTCCAATGCAAGTGCAGCTCCAATGAGAGTGAAACTCTGACACAAGCGCAACTCTGACACAAGAGTAGCTCCAACATAAGTGCGCTCTGATGCAGGTTCAACTGCTGCAGTGAGTCAGTTACTAGTAGGCATATCCATCCTTTGTTTCAATGTAACAATTGTACCATTTGTCCATTGGACAACATGAAAAATAAACCATTCTCCAATTGGACCAATCAGCCATTCTACCAATGGAAGAATTGATGTTTGATTTACTGATGTTTTGAGGGCAGAACATATACTATGTCCTGCAAGATGTTTTGATTTGGGTAACACTATATGTTCTGAGGGCAGAAACTTTTAAATGTTTTGCTTGAAATCATGGTTAGAACATGTGACAAAACAGTGAAAATATTTGCACAATGATTTACCCAATAACCATGAGGATAAACACTTTGCATGTTCCTATGAAAAGCATTATACATGACACTATCATACTTTCTGTCCTAGAACATTAGGTCAGATCATGTTATCCATTGATGACCAATGTTTTATCCAGGAACATGTCATGAAAAGAGTATCTGCTTAATTTGATGTTTTTACTATGTTTAGAGTTGAACCATTAGATAATGCCCCCAGTGTGTGCAGCCAGCCATGCAAATTCACCCATTGCAGTATCAACCAATGGCTGTGCAACCCCCTCTCAGCTTACCTTTGTACCATATCAACCTGGGACCCCAGGTCAAGTCACAGTCATGCAGACCACTCAAGATGTGTGGCCTGCTGTAACCTCTCAATTTAATCCTGCAATACTGGTTGTATCATGTATGACTCCATCTACTGTATCCCTATTAGAAACATTTTTCCTGAATCATGCCAAGCCAGGTTTCATAGTTCCAGAAGGTCTGGAAAGGGCTGTCATGCTCAGACTGTGTGAGCTGGGGTTGGGAGGCATGTGCCCCATGGGGGTCAAGGGGTCAGGCTTGGAGTGGTCCACTACCCAATCAACCTCAACTTGTGTGCTGTGCCCTTGGGCAAGTCCAGGTGTGGTCAGGCTGACTGAGGGGGTGGGATGTGAGCTCTGGGACCAGGGATTGGACTGAGACCTAAGCCTTAATTTACCAGAGACTTTAGTCAAGCTTTTGACTACTTGGGTGTCAAGTTGATTATCTGACTGAGGCTACAGTACAGATCTAACTAAGTATTTATACTACAAGTCCAGAGGGAGAACTACTGGAGTCCCAGCTGTCTTGGTAACAATGAAGAGGCTGTATGAGTGTTAGTAAGCAAGTGACTAGGGAAAGTCCAGAGACTGATCTACCAGTGGCAGACAGGTCTGACAAATATGAAGTACTAACTCAGACCTTAAGGAACAAGGTGTTACTAGTCTAAACATGGAACAAAGGTTCAGACCAGAAAATCTGAAGCTGGACACTGGTCCAGGGTTCATGTGCACTACTACCAGAAAGTAGCTATCTACCAGGGGAGTGCCTACTAGTAGTATCAGGATGTAACCTAAAAACATGGATATGACAGTTTGTTCTACAACATTCCTTGGTACAAACACTAGTTAGTATAAATACTGGGCTCTCTTGTTGTAGTACACTCCAATTGAGTTCATCTATTGCTTGCCACATAGAAATTCATTCTCTGAGCTCTCTATCAGTTCATAGGAGTGACCAACTTGTGACTTTTGTTGCCAGTGTCACAATGGTTGTATGAAAGTTTCACCAAATATGCTTTCCCAATCATGGATGTCTCATTAATAATGAAGTACTCCTGATTGCACCAGCATTGTTATAGCTAGCCACCAGCAGTACTTCCCAAGTGTTCAATCTTAATGATAATTGCATCAATACATTTATCCAGTCCACTCAGTCACATGTACCCATGCAAATTCTTTGGTCAGCATTACACTCATATCACACCAGCAAGGCCTCCATGCTGTCTACCTCAAAAAAATTGCCCATAAGATTGACACCACTCATTCAATTTGTCAAGCTTCAACCTCCTCAGCTTCCTCCTCCTGTATAAGCCCAGCCTCATGTGCCATCTCATAGAAATGAGATGACTTGTTAGCCAACAGTATTGTTGGTGAGTCAAACTCGGTAACCTTGCACAATACTTCAAGATCAGTCACTGACAGTAGACCAAAGCATACATCACTCACGGATCCCTCAGCAAGAACCAATATGCGATCATAATCAATGATCGTGTTTAGCCGGTGCCTTTCATAGACCCCCAGTCAATGCATGAGAACATCAAATCAGATTTACTTACGCAATCGTCAAAATGGTAACATCCTTGAACGTGGGTCCTCGAATAATGTCTTGAATCTCAGAATCGGTGTCGAGATCGACGGCCGAAGTAGCTACGTGTAGCGGACAGCTATAAGATGAGGATCAATCAAGCCACCATGGAGAGCCCACCTTCATCAAGAACCAATATTTTTGACTGTTGAAATATATAATTAGTATCCGAGACATGACAACATACGAACAGGATACCTTGTACAAGAGTGCTCTTGCAAAACATAAGAGTTGCCTTTGTCCAGCAGAGAGTGATGCGCCGCCCTCTTGTACGGGTGAATCGAGACCTTGGGGCAAATCCTCCACATACGACTTGAGGTGTACCTGCCAAGAAAACGTGAGTTACGCGTACACACATAAATTACACATACATGTTGCAGTGCGGTCCAAATGTCAACATCTTGATGTTCGCCTAGTGGATCTATGTTCTCACGAAGAGTACCCTCAAAGAGGTCGGGACTCTGAGGAACAATTGCGATGGCAGAACGCACTGTCAAATCACACCATTTCAGTTAAATAATTGTCACGATGTAGCACAGCGAAGAAACCTACGATCATGCAAACCAATCTCGGTGATATCCACACCGTCAATCAAAATTTTGCCACTGTATGGCTCAATAATGCGGAATAGCGCGAGGAGGAGCTAGTCAAGAATACTGTCGTTACCATGGCCTCTCGTAAAAGCAAACATTCACTTACGGACGATTTCCCTGCCCCCGTCCTACCACAGATTCCAATCTTTTCACGAGGGTTCTAGGAGACATCGTTAAGGCTCAGCCATATTGAGAAGCATTTACGCACAATTGTGACCGATATATCCTTCAGAACGAAATCCAGTTCAGGGCGGTACTTCGTCGAATATCCACTGGTCAAGAAAACCACCACATCAGCCGCGTATTCTAGGAAAGGAAAAAACTCGCACCAGAATTCCACTCTTCCGGAGGAAGGCCATCCACAAGGCGGCTTCGTATCGGGTAACTCGAATGGAGCCTCCGACGGCAGTTCCTTCGCGTAGTGGACGATACGCTCAACACTGACCACATTTTGTTCCACTTCGCTCGCCGAACGAACAAGCCAGTTCTACCATGTATCCCAGATGAGCAGGTCCCTTTAGTCAGCTTCACCCACTCACCAAGGCACCTGTGGTGTTCAATGCATAGGACAACACTAACCCAACGAGTCCAGCATCAACATTACTCTTCACCACAGCAACCACTGCGAAGAGAGCAGCGCAGAGTATGATAACCGACCCAACGAACTCAAGGCGGACAGCCAGCCAGCGGTTAATGGACACACTCGGAAGGTAACACATCTGGTTGCGATCAAGACGGCGGGCGTTGCTAGCGATGAAGATAGGCTGCTGGGCAAAGGCGCGAATCGTGGAGAGGCCAGCGAGTGATTCAGAAAACCAAGCGAAGATTGGGGACCTGGACACAGCGTCAAGGCGTTTCAGCTCACGCGAAGTCGCCAGATAATAGCTGCCAGACAGACATCAGCCACAAAACCATACGCAGATTATCAGCACGCACATCGTCACTCGAACATAGAACCATGCCAGAGGGATTACCACTAGCACGAAAGGCGGGAAACTGACCGTGATGACAAGGAGAATAGAAATGCATATGGCCGAAGTCCTGAGGAGATTCATCATCACCTGAAACGTTACATTAAGCATCAATATCATCCACCACACGATAACTTGACACTCACCCTGCCAAGAACCTGGTCGACAACATAAATGTCCCGCGAGAATAGGTTCATTATCCTGTTATGTGATGAGTGGTATATCAGCAACTCGGGAAGAAAACGCACCTTCCAGTAGGCGTCAAGTCAAAGAAGGACAGTGGCGCATGAAGAACGGAGTCGAGCATCTGTCCATCGCCTGTCAGCAACGACCGCTACCAAGATAACCTTCACGAGGCACGCACTGAATCATGGAGGTACTTGGAACTTCGCAATGTGCAATACACCCAAAGAATCAGCGCGGCTGCCAAACCCAAGCCGATACTTGCTAGGTTGGCGAGCCCATACCCCAGCAAATAACGATCACGCAGTCCAAGATTCTTCCCCAACTCGCGATTGTGCTCTCCCCATAATCGGAGCATGTACGTCGCCAGTACCGACACGACCTGCTGAAGCATAATTACCAGAACCAAAAAGGCAAACCCAATCTTGGACGCTGCCTGCATGTACTGGAAATAAATATCTTTCTTGACACGACCTTGTTCGCTATGTTCCTTGGAGAGACCAGTAGAAGACGCCTCGCGAATGGAAGGAAGAGGAGCAATCAGAGCTCTGCTGTAACTCTGTCGACGGACGACGACCTTCTCCGTCACGACTTCCGTCTCCGCCAACGCATCACCCTCGCTCAGTGCTGGAGTCGCGAAACCGCTCACATGAGGTGTTGCAGTGCCAGAAGACGAGCCATTTGTAGCATAGGTTTGACTAGTTGTAACCAAATAGGTGCAACGTTGGCGGTGGAAATAAAAGGTACTCACATCAGCTTGCGTACTTCGCTATCGGGGTTTGCCATAAGCACGGGTAAAGGACCCTGCTCTAGAATGATGCCGCGGCGAAGGTATACAAGTTCATCGAAGTACTTGAGGTATGCGACACTATTGGTAAGTAAAATCCTGGCCTTGGTGGCGAGAAGGCCTTGAGGACCAATCACATTGTCTGAAGCAAGATATATCAAATATCAGACACACAGCCCAATTCCATCACGTACCAAACACATGTCGTGCGACGTGAGCATCGACCGCAGCTAAAACATCGTCAAGTAGCACTCTGGCAAATAAGTAAACAAGCTGGTCAAAAACGACGTCCGGTAAACATACAGATCCGCCCGAGCGTACACAGCACGTGCAAGGGCAACCCGAGCGCGTTGACCACCGCTCAACTAATCCCCCAGGTGTGAGCTATAGCCTTCGCCCTACACAAACAACTTACAGTGATTCCTACGAACAGGGCTGAGTTTCATACTGTACAATACTCTCGATGGACTTACCCTTTTCACCAACCTCCGTTAAGTCGCCTTGTGGGAGAAGAGCTAAATCCGGCTTCAGTGCACAAGCTGTCGAACAGGTAAATCAGATGGACAAGATGGTGGATACTGACAACCCTACCATCAATCACGAGGTTGTAGAAGACTTCATCATATTGGTGCGAGAACAAGATATTGTCTCGGACAGTAGCAGACATGATCCTGTTACCATCGTATCAGTATCTGTGGCTCCAAGACTCCTAAAAAGCATACCAAGGACTCTGAGCTGCATACGACACGCTTCCGTACAATGTTACCTCGCCCTCTATCTTTCTCATATCACCGATAATGGCAGATAGCAGGCTACTCTGCACGGCAAGTCAATAATCGGAAACTAAAGCGTAGATCAAAGATCACACCCACCTTTCCAGCACCCACGCGGCCAAGCACGCCGACCAGCTCGCCCTTGCGCACCGTCAAGTTGACGTCCTCAAGGACGGGTTGCACATCGCTCTTCGTCCATGCAAATTCTCCACCTTTGATCGACAAAACTACCTCACCGTTTGACAAAGAACTCTTTTCCACTCTTATAGTTGCATCCTGTTGAAGTTCCTCTGCATGCAAAAAGTTGGACAGCCGCTTGACAGAGACCATCGCCTCGATGACGCTAGAAGTAACTTGACTAAACTGCGGACAAATGTGAGCGCGCACGAATCAAAGCGGGTACTGAACACGGACCATAGCCAACGGGAATTGAAGTAGCATAAACAACGAGATGGCGGGGAAAATCACGTCAGCAGTGAGCGGTCTCTCCGAGAATACCGAAGCAACAGCCAAAGAACTGAAGGCAACGACCACTACAGGTACGTTAATCTGGCAGCCTCCCAAGGTTGTGAGGAAACGACATACATGGGATTCCACCCCACAGGGTATTATTCAAAGCCTAAAGCATGCTCCAGTTATGCACCTCGAAAAAAGCCGTGATCACTTACGGTAACGATGCCTATCTTCTTCATCATCCGAAGCTCCAAATCATTCCGTACGTGTAAAATGCGGCGCATGAACGCGTACTCCCACGCATATAGTTTGATACTAACTTCTGATCAGCGCCGTCGGCATCAATTATGGAATGCATTACCTCTTGATATTAGCAAGAAGTTCGGTCATGAGACGAGTGCGCTGGTCACGATTCTTCATCTGCTTTTCCTGCATCTTCTTAAGGAATCGCGCGATGAGGGTATTCAAAGGGATAGAAAAGATCATGATCCCAACTCCGGTGAATGCCGACCAACCCAGGAGGTTATATAAAGAAATGAACGCCAGGGTGATCTGCATGATATTGCGTCATACACAAAGTCTATAATATATCAAGCACTTGCATACCTGGTATGGCCCGGACACGGTGATGAGTCCGTATGTGCAAAGATCTTGGAGTCTGGAAGCGTCGACGGACATCAAATTCACGATGTCACCCGAAGCGCGACCGCGTTCGTCGTTTGACATGACAAGAGCCTTCTTGTAAATGTTTGTTACCAGCCCGGCACGTACACGCATGCCCGTCTCGAAGCAAATTTGGAAATACTATGCCCGACATTCAGTTGGGCCGATCTGTGGTGGATTATTAGACACCATACGTACCTGATGAAGGATGACTGTCTGTATCAAAGAAGCCACAAACATGATCAGGGCTATCGCAAAACCCTGGAAAGCGGTTGGACCCTCGATAAAGTTCCAACCCTTCGCAGTTTGATAGTTTGTTATGAACAACAAAAACCAACGCAACAGCTGCGGCTGCACAAAGGCAAGACTGTCCTGGACGATTTTCAAACATCCCGCGAGAAGGTAAGGACCACCATAAGTAGTAAAGAGGGCCATCCAGACCGACGAGCTTGAAACAGCGTCGGCGATCGATTACGCGGGGTAAAAAGAAAAAATGAAATACATACTGTTTTGCAAGCGCGTGGTGGAGCTCCTCGCCAAGCTTCTCGGACTCGTCGCTGGGTACCAGACAAGGTAGATCGGCCTCCGTAATAGGGTCCTTGACCCCTTTGCTTAACAGGGGAGTCAACCAGGAAAAAGAGAAAAAGCTGTATATGTTGGCCGTGATCGTAGGGTGCTCTGCCTCACTGGACACGGAATCGTCCGGGGACTTGCATTCGAGCGCGAGAGATAGAAGGCCGAGTAACGCGACGACCCAGCTGGAAACAAGAACGGCTGAATCTCCTGGAAACCCATTCCAAGTGGTTGATCTTGTCCATATTGCGACTCCAAGAACGTAACACGGCCAAAACAACAGAAGAATGGCAGAGGATGAACGCGTTCGGGTATGATTCAGGTGCGTCAGCAACACCGCAAACAACAAAGCGATTGGTTCCAGGACAAATGGCCACAACACTGCTACTTCGCCCTTTCCCGCGAAAACTAGGGCAAGTTTAGTAGCGCTGGCTACGAAGGTCAGCGCCAAGAGCACCTGAACACGACAGTATAAGCAAGTTGTTGGAGAATGCGGACGGAATCAGCGAAGAAACGTGCCTCTTTCACACGCAAGATAAGGTGACTTTTTCGAGACAAGGCACGCGATGATCGACGGTGGAGTAGTTGCCATGTCCTCGAGGCAGCAGCAAGGACGAAGAGAGACAAGAGAGCAGAAAATATGACGCCTTCCTCGAAGCAGAGTGAGAAGTCAAATTGGCGCAAGGCTGACACTGCACGCCACCCTTCAGAATCGCGACACTGGGTCGCCATTGATGATGACGATGACGACGTTGCACCGACGCCCAAAGCTCTTATATCGGCAGTTGAACGGCGACCCGAGTCACTATAAATGAGGCTGCGGTGATTTGATGACAAACTCGTGAGGAACCGTGTACGTAGCGTTGCACAGCCAAGTAGCCATGCAGTGCGCCAAGGCAAATACATGTCGTTGGCCTAACGTACAGGCAGAAGATAAAGTATCGTAGCATAACGGTGATGCGGGAACGTATGTACCCGATGCTACTATGAGAATATACATACTTTTAGGGTCCAACGGACACGGGTGAAAGCACTAGTGTCGACACGCGAACGCGCGACCAAGGAACCAAGCGTGTGTAGCGGGAAAGTATGTGTACGTACGCGTAGGAATGCCAGTACGGTCGGTACACCGAAGTAACAAAAACATCTATGCGAGATCATCTTCGACCTTGTCGGCGCACCGTAGTAAACCCCTCTTCGTCCACCTCGGGCTCATCGACTCTCGGGCGATGTCTTGAGTGATCCAGCAACTGCGGCACGTCTTCGTCCATATCGACATCACTGTCGTCACTTTCGTCATCACTGCTATCTTCCAAGTCGCCCTCACCCTCTTCTGCTGGCGGCACATATCGCCCTGCCTGGCCCTCCCACTCCTTCACAAGGGCATCTCGACCACTGCACACGTCCTCCCAAAGCCTGACAACGTCCCTCGCGACTTCGTATGCGCTGTTGTCCTCAAGGACAACCTCAAACTCATCCACCATGATCTGGAGCAACATTTCTTCAATGTAAGAGGCATCTGGAGGGATCCCAATGAACTGGGACTGCGATGTGGACATGTCAGTTGGTGGGATATGATCTTCATATTGATCGACGATGATGCCCGCAAGCCAACGTTGTTTTTCGCTCGATTCCGGACCTCCCCAGCCATTTTTAACGGCAATCCGAAGGGCCGACCATACTGCAAGACGCGCAAGTATGCCACGCGCAAAGAGAACGAGAACCGGCGATGGTGATGACATGAAAATCAGGCGGTGCGTCAACGGTTCCGCGTGCGTAGAAAGATCACGTGATGGAATGGATCGCTTTACGTCATGCTCATCATCCAAGACCCAAAAAAATTCTTCAAACGCACACGTCACCGACTCGGGGCGTACGATTGGATTTCAAAGTTTCAATCATGCTTAATAGCCACGCTCCAGTGCGATGAGCATGTAACTATGGGTATGAAACACCCATCGTCCACATCAGGGTGGCCGTGGGGGCGCGACTATCCAGTGACTCAGATTTACACAGTTTTGGAGCATCCCCCAGCTATGGACGTCCGTCCTTCACGAAGGCAAGCCGGTACAAAATCAATCGCGATTATGACTTACTCATGCGACGGTGCCTTGGAAACCCCAATGTGACTTAGTGTCTACACCAACCATGCGTCCACTCAACTGCGGCTGTTGCCTGCGGAAATTATTCACCGCTGATTTTGCCCCAATCGATGCGAAGAATAGGTCCTTCTGTACCTTGACTTCAACCCACTGTTCCACTTTCAGCCCTCCCGGAGCTTAGCACGGCGTATGGCAACCAGCTATAGTTAGCAAAGTGTCAACACCGAGGCCTATCGGGATATCATGATGTCGCTCACTGCATCTCACCGTCTCAACGCGATTCTTCGTTCGGGGCACCTATTCCCAACAATCCTGATCTGGGTGGTTCATCCAATCAATAAGGATCATTGCTAGTACCTGTGTCGGACCATCCGTGCTGTATCTATTTCCAGTGCACTCCCGGCCAAAAATGCCCTAGATTAATCCACACTGGAGCTCACCGGATATCCAGAACCTAGCTAATCCTCGGACGGCTCGCCTTGTGCACAACTTCTCCAAGATCATACTACAGATACATATCTGTGCGTCCATAATGCACAGCTAGCGCTTGAATAATAACCATGTGCAGCTGCTGTGCAGGGCCTAGAATGGCCCTATGCCTGACCGAGGCATCACACCGGTTACCGATCGTAAGCCACATTCCCCACTGTATTTAAGAGAGGGATTCGACTGACCACCCTTTTCTCCCAATTATTTGTTGCTCTTTATCTACGTAAGTGCCCCATGCGATAATGACGACCTCCATACCGCTCGAAAGTGATTCACTCTCACCACCTATGTGCGAGTCCCTTCCTTGCCCAGTGGCGGTAGAGCGTCGGGTCACCATGCGGAATGTGAGTCGTATCTCGTGCCGCTTTCCTGTTCGCTGCTTACTGAACGAGGCCTTCCACAGAGCCCAGTCTGTGGCCTTATGAACGTGATCTCGATTTCTGTCCTCCTTCTAGCCGACTTACTCTTGCGCGGGGTTACATTCTTCGTAAGTCTTCGCTAGTTCTTCCCCCACCCAATCGCTCATGCTATTCCATCAGTTTTGTCCTATGCTGATGGACGTCGTCAACGTAGGGCACTTGATATGCTTCGAAACGCACAACGTCACGATTGGGGTGCTCTACGTGTTTCATGTGATCAACCGAACTACTCATCTATCTCTCTTCCTCCGTTGTATGACTATCACTTTCATTGTGGTCCCAAGTCTCCTCTCTGATCCCCATCCATGTGACAGCACCATGTAAAGCATGCCTGTCCCGCTTACTCATGTATGCGTGGGCGAATTAACACATATCCGTGCTTTCACTTTTCCGTTGCGATTTGGACACTGAGTACTGCATATCCCTGTAATGGCACTTCATGTATTCGTAGATTACGTGTAAATGAATACCTCTACTCTGTAGTAAACATCCCACTATTGACATCTTATATATCGAGACTCGCTTTCGCAATTCATGACGTTGTAGATGTAGACTTCGCAAGACGTCGTCTCATCCCCCACTTCGAAAGCACTTGGGTGCCTCAACCTTCAAGTTCCGGTGCTACTAGATCTGGGAACCTACCCATGAGCCACTATCGACCCTAACTACCAATCAGAGAGCACCATTCGTCGTTAAGCGCCTTATAACAGCGGACCCTCGTAATTGCAGTTTGTCATTGCTGTGTGCCAGGATAATTAACGCGTGAGCCCTACTCGCGCTATACTATGTAAGTGTAAACCCACTATGACTCGGTTTGAGTTACATTTCTGAAGGAACACCGCTGTATTCGGACTTCCAGCCAGGCGTAGAACTTATCAAAACCGTCTATTTCGTGGTGTTCTCGGCTCGGATATTCATTTGCCGGTCGACCGTTGGGGCCATACGCGGCCGGAGCAGTCACTAGTCAGTGCCAGTCAAAACGCCGGACATCTGACAATTGCCAGGCTCAGGACAGCCAGGGCCGCCCCGAAGAAGCTCAGTCAGGAGTTCTAAATGTGGAACACCTTCAGTTATGGTACATGGATACACCACGATTCGCAGTATTATCCGCGGACCATACGGCGTCGCCGTTCATTCCATACACCGAGAATGGTTATGCAGTCCTCGGTGTCGTAGCGGGTGACACTTGCTAGAGACGAGGGATACAATACCCAAACTCACCGCCTACCCAAAGGTTTTTGGTTGGACGTATTTTGTTGTCGGCGTAAGTGGTTGCCTGATCCATCTTCCCATGTATTTTTTATCGTTTCCTTCGTCGCTGCAGTTTAGGACGGACCGTGCAGCGTTGGCTGTGAACAGGTCCGCAGCGGACAAACGTGACATCTGTCAACAAACAGAAAGAAGCGCTTCGAGATGCACCTGCAAGGTATCATATGCCCCCCCGCCGATCCCGTGGTCGACCCAGCGATGCGGTACTTCCGTTCGTTTTTCCCGGCCCTACTGTTTGTACGATATTTCGGAGGCATCAAAGAGGATGGTATGTGAACATCGTCAATCTTTTGTCTTACACTCGCGTGCATATCCATCCGTGCGAATGCGCAGGCTCTGGCGCAGTACACTCCTAATGATGGGGTGCGTCCGACTTTATCGCTCACACCATACACGTTTTGTGTGGCACCAACGACCAGCACCAGGAGCGTCCCACTTAATATATTTACCGCTACAGGTAGCGCTTGCTTTCGTTGTTGATTCGCTCACGACTCGGAGTGCAATGGAGAGACACGTCGAGGTACGCGTGTCGTCCCTTTGATGTCTTGATTATACACCATGAGCGGTGAGCTGATCTGTAATGATGCGCTAGGTTGAAGACGAAATGTTCTTGCCGAAAGGGTGTAAAAGGTTTATAGGACTCGTCGGGAACGGCGAACGGGTATTTCGCGGTTCGCCGAGCGTTGAAGAAGGATTAGTTATCCTCCGGAAGGTATGTTTCATTTATCTGTGCAAGGTGGTACGCAAGGTAAACATGAAAGATCCTCACCTCCCGTGGCTCAGAAGTATCATGCTCATGGTGATCTCATGATCCCCCCCCCCCCCCCCCATGTGCCTCTAGCTTGAATGGCGAGACTTGAAGATACATACAGGAGCAGATGGCAGTACTATATCGATCGCTGCCCCGTCGTACAGCCCGAGTACAAACATGAAACATGATCTACCCAGTAAACGCACTTCGGAGGCTGTCGCACGGCCTGTCCGTCATCGTAGTACCGATAAAATCGGACATAATGATTGCCCGGTGATAAGAGGTGCTTTCCGCTGGCCAGTTCGAACAGTGTGCACCCCGTCGTTTGTAAAGATAACCGATTTTGGTTGACTGAATTTTTTCGGACCGATTGCTCGTTCTCACTCCATGGTCGTTGTGGTGTAGCACTGATGTTAGCCGCCGGCTGAAACAACGTCGTTAGGCATACAACGCCACATCTACGAGATCGATTGATAGGCTGGTAGGCAGTACATAGAATAGAATTGCAAGATCTCAGATCCTCTATGTATCCTCCAGCGCGTTTCGGAACGCGCTTAGAACTGCTGCTGCCCGAACATACTTCCGGGCTAAACAAGTAAATACATATCTACACCTATGTACCTACCCCCTTGTACTGTATTTGTCGCACACGGCCTTCCTCATGGACCCGACAAACGTGAGAAGTGCACTTGAAATTGAACGGCGTCAGCATTGCACAGGGGAATCCGCTGCACACTTTAATCGCCGGCTCCTTAGCACGTTTCCCTCGGCCAAGGATTCTATTCTTAAAAAAATCGACGTGCTCCATGTCCGTCTAGGTGTCTTTTTGTCACAAACGTGTCAGGGAATGGGGCCAAATTCCATAAATCCTCGGGGTTGCCACCTTACAGCCACCTAGACTGTAAAATGTAGTCGCCGGGAGTCAAGAGCCGATAAAAGCTAATTGCCGGCGTGTAGGACATGTGCAACTGCCGACATGTCAAGTACCCCCCTCAATGGTCGGACAGGGGCGAAGCGACAATCTGTTCAAAGGTTACCGGTCCTCCCGAACTGCTCCAGGCTTTCCAACAAAATACCTTCAGAGAACCGCAGCTGATGTGAAACGCACTATGCCAACCGGCCACAACGGATCCAGCATAGAAGGTGTTGTATTTAGTCGCGCAGGAAAAATAACGGATGGGTATGTGACGTAGGAGTCTTACCATTCTATGGGGTCGCAAGACTCGCTGATAATTCCCGGAAGATTTTTAGTGAAGGGAACGAGTACAAACATGGAAAAGCCATCGACGCACAAGGGCAGTGTCCTTGAACTAAATAATTGGGCGTAATATATACAGGATGAGTTCGTCCGGCATGAATATGACCTGACCTGGAAACCAGCTAGACGCTGTCCCCCCCGACTCGGGGACACGTGTACCACGCCCTCCCTGTAGGTGCTGGCAACTGGCAGTAACCGAGTGTGTGGAATATCCATGAGCTCCCACTGCCTCTAGCGGCGAGCGGCCATGAAGTTCCAGGGAATCCCTTCGAAGTCGGCAGGTAACACACAGGAAGGTTTCGAGCAACTGACAGTGACCGACTGTGCGGAATATTCATGAGCTCCCACCGCCTCGCCAGCCACTAGCGGTGTGCGGCCATGAAGTTCCAGGGAATCCCTTCGAAGTCGGCAGGTAACACACAGGAAGGTTTCGAGCAACTGACAGTGATCGACTGTGCGGAATATTCATGAGCTCCCACCGCCTCGCCAGCCACTAGCGGTGTGCGGCCATGAAAATTCCAAGGAATCTCTTCGAAGTCGGCAGGTAATGCACCGGAACGTTTCGAAAGCGGAAGGCAGAGTATGAAAAGATGTTATTACCCTGGTTACCTACCTCTTGATCATGGAACCGGACACAAGTGGGCCGCCAGTGGCCGGGCTATGACGGACGACGTTGTACACGCCGAATTACATGCGCACACGCATCCGATAGTTTTCTTGTCTTCTCCGCTTTTCCAAGGAAGGGTTAGTTCTGACCACAGTCTGCGAAGACAAAGTTACTCACATATACATACGCCTGCAGTGCACGCGACATGACGTCTAGCAAGACTACCCCACCTCCAGACAGATGGAGCGCAACCCGGGAGGTAATGAGTGAAGATGGTTTCTCGCCTCGGTAGGAACCGTTCACGTTCAACACAGTGACGACGACAACGGTTTACGTTCGTCAATTCATCCAGCGAGATACGCATTACTTGCGCTCTGAGAATATAAGAATGGTGTAAGAGTCGGTCTATGACCGCTAGAGATAGGAGTGTTTCTATAGTGCCGGGCGAGCAGAACAACCTGCACGATGGAAAAGAACGGAAACGTTGGTTCCGTGAGCCATCCTGCAACCTACGAATGCTTCTTCCGAACTGTATAGTTGCTGTTGAGGAGTGGTCGCTTCCCTGCATCTCCCGAACGTCATGAGTCACGTGGCCTGACATGCCGGATACGTAAATAGCTAGACAGGCACTTGCTTCCCTCGTCACTCCCCCGACTGCATACGGTTAGTGTCATCATACTAGTGCCCAGTTAAAAACCACCCGAGCACCTCTCTTCTTCCACACCAACTGACATCTTCACTTAGACCATCTTGAACGATAACAAAAAATCATCATGGGTGTCCTCGATATCGTACCCGTAAGACGATTGCCGAACGAACCCGATATTTGTCTCATATCTAATCTCTTCTTCACAAGCCTGGCGTGTTGACTGGCGACAACGTTCGCAAGTTGTTCAGCTACGCAAGGGAACACAAGGTAAACGTCCTCTAGCCGCCCATCGGAGCTTGCGATGTCACTGATCTCGTTTGCCTTCTTGCTCTCCAGTTCGCTATTCCAGTAAGTCGCCGTCAGATAGTGATCCGATCGCTTTTTTTTCTCTGAACTCGGAACTGCTTCCTACCAGGCTATTGTAAGCACCGTTCTTACCCCCACCTCTTCACCGCCTCTCACCCGCACTCCTTAGAATGTCACTTCTTCCTCCACTGCCAACGCCGTCTTGGAAGCGGCTCGGTACGTCCCACCGATTCCCTCCTCGGCCGATAACGTTCCTGAACATTTCATGAACAGGGACATCAGAGCACCGATCATTCTCCAGGTTTCTCAGGGCGGTAGTGCCTTCTTCGCCGGAAAGGGTCTAGCGAACGACAAACAACAAGCATCCATCCTCGGTGCTGTCGCTGCCGCACATCACATCCGCACAGTCGCCAAGGCATATGGCGTGTACGTAACCCACTCATGCCGGCGATATCAAATATTCTGATTCTTTTTTTTTCCTTCGCCAGTCCCGTCGTGTTGCACAGCGATCACTGTGCTGAGAAGCTCCTACCATGGTTCGACGGTATGCTCGAAGCCGACGAAGCTTACTTCAGGGAACACCAAGAACCCCTTTTCTCCTCACACATGCTCGACCTTTCCGAAGAGCCAAAGGAACAGAACATCGCCACCTGCGCCAGGTACTTCAAGCGGATGGCTCCTCTCGGGCTCTGGCTCGAGATGGAGATCGGTATCACGGGTGGTGAGGAGGATGGCGTCGACAATACCGGTGTCGACAATGCTTCGTTGTACACCCAGCCAGAAGACGTATATGAAGTCTACAAGGCTTTGAGCCCCATCAGTCCCAACTTCAGTATCGCAGCTGCATTCGGTAACGTGCATGGTGTCTACAAACCCGGTAACGTCAAGCTCCAGCCTCAATTGCTCGGGAAGCACCAGTCATACACGAGCCAGAAGCTCGGCAGTGAGCCTGCGCAGCCCCTGTATGTTTCACTTTCTGTCACAGCCCAAGTATGACTTTTCATGATGCGTGTTAGGTACCTCGTCTTCCACGGTGGTTCTGGATCGACCAAGGAAGAAATCCAAACGGCAGTCGAGAACGGCGTTGTCAAGATGAACGTTGACACCGGTACGAACATGTGTTGGCACCATTTGAGTTTTCTGACGAGGACTCGTAGACACTCAATTCACTTACCTCACCGGTATCAGAGTACGTCGCTCGTTTATCCTTTGCATATCCATCTCAGACGGCCGTCGTTCTAGGACTACATTCTCAAGAAGAAAGATTACCTCCTCTCCCAGGTTGGCAATCCCGAAGGTCCCGATAAGCCAAACAAGAAGGTACATCTTCGCACATAGCACGCGCGATGCACTCACGCATCTTTTTTTCCCTTGCAGTACTACGACCCTCGTGTCTGGATCCGTGAGGGTGAAAAGACGATGGCGACGCGTGTCAAGGAAGCATGCAGAGATTTGGGTAACGTCGGTGAGTCGGCTTTTGCTCCGTCCATACGTATATCGGTGGTCTCACATGTTCTTCAGACCGCCTGTAAGATGAGAAAACTTTCTATGTATCATTATGATAGAGATATTTCTGCCGAGTAAAAGCGTATATAGCAATGTCCAATACATATTAGCCGCGGACAGGGATCGTTAGACGCCGGCTGTTGGGGTGTTTGGTTTGCCTTACGACCGTAACGACTGCAACGACGACTGCAACGACCACCACGACAAGTGCGAAGAACGCCAAGACACGAACGATGCCAAATTTCTGTACGTGTCTTGTCTTTGGTCGCACCTGTGCCCAGAGTCACCCACCCCCACCCACACACGCGTACCCTGCCAAAAAAAAAAAAAAAAAGTGTACGCGCTCCTGCTCGTGCCAGTCTTCCTCACCATCGAATGCACGCGCTTTGCATTCTGGATATCCCTCGTCTCCACGTCCCCACCACCGTCCTTCGTGCCCTCACCCCTCGTTCTCTTCCTCCGCGCAGCGTGGGGAACGGTCGTGTGGCTCGTATGGATGCTCATGGCTTGGGTTCTGTGGGTACCCGTCAGAGCCATCCTGTGGATATGGGGAATAGGAAGGGACGGAGCGTATAAACGAGGTACAATGTTTCTATTCTCCCTATCGCGGATACACCGTCTCTGAAAGATATTCCTTCCTGCACGCGATCTCTTCTCTTTACGCACGTACCGACTGTGTGCGCGCAACGCGTACTAGCCTCTGCAGCGGCCACGGCCAGATGGTACGAAGCAAAACGCCAACGCGGAAGAGAAGACGCGTCCTTCTACGGCCTGACCTCTCCGTCAAAATCCAATAAGCTATCTTGGTACGTGTACTGAAGGGAAATATACGGTATGTGAAAAAAAATGCATTCACCAGAGATGATGGACGCGATCACTCAGTTTTTCCACAGCGCAGTGCGGGTTGTTGTGTGTATCACCAGAGGTGTACCTTTGAAGCATATATCTTGTTGTACCCTCCTCGTCGCATGCGAGTGAGGTACTGTTGTCTGTAATCTTGTTTATATTCTATTGGCGTTGTATGTAGAAGGCTTGTACCTGCCGCCTCGATCGAATATTTCTTGCAGCGTTGGTCATCGCAACAACCTTCCGCCCGTATTCCCAAAAGTCACCGAGACAACATGAATTAGCATGGGAGATCAGGTATTGCCAACCGAGAGCATCTACGTCTCTAAGCATCTAAGCATTGTCGACGAAGGCCCGTCCCTTCTCAATGTTCTTTTTGAGCTCAGGGAAGCATGCCTCCAAAAGCTTCTCCTCTTCTGCGGACAACTCTCCGAGCGGGAAAATCCTCTCGACACCGTTGACCTGTAAGAGGATGACATGTCAAACCTCACAGAAACGAATGTCGAGAGAGAAAAAGACTACGTACGCCAAGTTCGACATTGGAGGAGAAAAAGTCGATGCCCTTGTCCTTGAACAACGGACTCTCGACGAAGGTGGGCGTAACGACACCCTTTTCGCCGTTCAGAGCCCGCAAGAGGGCGTTGGCAAACTTGGCACCAGCATACGCCATCGAGAGGGTCGCACTTCCAGCGCCGTCTTTAGCCTTGACAACTTCGTCGCCACCATATTGGATACGGTAGACGAGTTTTTCATAGGCCTCTCCCTTAATGCTCCTGCCGTGCGGGCTTTGAGAGAGTAGAGGCACGATCGTTGCACCGCTGTGGCCACCGACGACGGTGATGGGGGTCGCATTGGGGTGTACGCCAGCAATGGATGCAGTGAAGCGAGCAGCACGGACGACGTCGAGGGTGGTGACACCGAACACGCGCTTAGGGTCGTACACGCCGGCCTTGGCCAGCGTGGAAGCGACGATGGGGACGGTGGAGTTAACGGGGTTGGAGATGACAAGGATATGTGCTTGCGGCGAGACACGGCCAATCGAGGTCGCAAGGTCGCGCACGATGGATGCGTTGGTCTACACGAGCGAGAGTGAGGAGCGTCGGGACGAGCATAGACAGACTTACGTTGAAGAGGTCATCACGGGTCATCTTGTAGTGGAATTAAAAAGGATAATACAGACGGTGAAGGGGGCTACTTACACCGGGCTAGGAGACAGGCATGAGTCGAGCGCGTCGTTGCAAAGATGGACTGTACATACCTTTCGTGGCACACCAGCGGGGATGACGACGACCTCCACGCCGTCGAGTGCATCGTCGAGCTTGTCGGCCGGATAGCCGCGCACCTGCACAACAACCCGTGAAACTTTCACCCCCCCACAGAACTTAACACCCAACGCACCTCTGAAGGGGTGTCGACGTGGCTGACGTCCGCAGCGACGCCGGGTGCACCGCGGATGTCATACAAGCTCAGCGAGGAGACGTGCGGGTCGGTCTTGAGCAGCAACGACAGCGGCTGGCCGATGCCTCCGCCGGCGCCGAGAACGGCCACTTTGGTGTGCCGTGCAGCGGAGGTGGAGAACAGACGGGCCGAGCTGGTCAACGAGCGGGCTGCGCAGCGAGCGTACATCGTCGTGAAACACAGAACGAAGTCAAAAATTTGGCGGTTTGCCGACACCGGCCGAGTTTTTTATTTATTGACACAAGCGTAAACAAGCAGACACGACTCGGAACAGTCTACTTAGTTGTCTAAGCTGAATACTAGTAGCAAGAACGAGTTGGGACTTAGTTATCTAGTATGTACTTACATCGTTTGGCTGTCGCGGTTGGAACACTCGGTCGTCTACTTGCACTATACTCATTACATAAGCCTACGTCGAGTCTGATCGCTACTATCTTCTTCTAAAGCAATCTACTCAAAAAACCATGTCCGTGCAGATTTTTGGCAACGAGGTAAAATAATCAGCGTCGTCGTCAACAGAACCCTGACACGCTCTCTCAATCTCGCAGGCGACAGAAGAAAAGGCAGAGAATGCCCGTCTCGCATCCTTCGTCGGCGCACTCGCCGTCGGTGACCTCGTCAAATCCACCCTCGGTCCAAAGGGGATGAACAAAATACTTCAGTCAACCTCGACAGGCGATATCAACGTCACCAACGATGGGTCTACCATCCTCAAATCCATCCAGCTTGATAATGCAGCTGCAAAGATCCTCGTCAACATATCCAAAGTACAGGACGACGAAGTCGGCGACGGAACGACAAGCGTTTGCGTACTCGCTGCAGAGCTCTTGAGGGAAGCAGAAAAGTTGATTGCGATGAAGATACATCCCCAGACCATCGTAGAGGGCTACCGCATCGCTAACACAGCTGCCTTGGACGCGTTACAGAAAGCAGCCGTCGATCACGCGTACGTTCGCGCGTCATCGTCTTGTCGCCGTCTCATGCAGACTCGGATGTACCTTTATGCAGGTCTGATCCAGCTCAGTTCCGCCAAGACTTGTTCAACATCGCACGGACGACGCTCTCGTCCAAGGTGCTCGCACAAGACAAGGATTATTTTGCCAACCTCGCAGTAGATGCGGTCCTCCGATTAAAGGTGATTTGAGATGCACATCTGAGTGTCGCTCGTACTCACGCACGGAAAAGGGTTCGACGGATCTCGAACATATCCAGATCATAAAGAAAGTCGGTGGTAAACTAACCGACTCTTATCTCGACGAAGGCACGTCCGAAGCTCTGAAATACCCCAAACCACGGGGATCTGACTCACACCAGGCTTTATTCTCGACAAAACGATCGCCGTCAACTCGCCAAAACGCATGGAGAATGCCAAAATACTAGTCGCCAACACTTGTACGATGGGACTTTCCCCGTTCGACTATCTTGTTGACGCTCTTTTCTGTAGGGATGGACACTGACAAAATAAAAGTCTTCGGAGCCAGATTGAAAGTGGACTCGACAGGCAAACTGGCAGAACTCGAACGTGCAGAACGAGAAAAGATGAAAGCTAAAGTAGAGGCCATCGCCGCGCACGGCATCAATTGTTTCGTGAACCGCCAACTCATCTACAACTATCCCGAATCAATCCTTACTGAGAAGGGAATCATGGTCATCGAGCATGCCGACTTTGAGGGCGTAGAAAGATTGTCGCTCGTCACTGGGGGTGAGATCACAAGCACGTTCGACCGTCCGGACCTGGTGAAGCTCGGTAGATGTGACCTCATCGAGGAGGTCATCATTGGCGAGGACAAGGCAAGTGTTGCTTGAAGGTCCCCCCTGTACGTGTTTAACATTCAGATTCAGCTCATAAAATTCTCTGGTGTGGCCGCGGGCGAAGCTTGCACAGTCGTCTTGCGCGGTTCTACGCACCAAATGGTAGACGAGGCCGAACGCTCGTTACACGACGCTCTATCCGTGCTTTCCCAGACCGTGAAGGAGACGCGTATCGTCCTCGGTGGCGGGTGCTCCGAAATGCTGATGAGTTGTGCCGTCGACGAAGCTTCCCGGAAAGTTAAAGGCAAGAAGGCTATCGCAGTCCAGTCATTTGCATACGCACTCAGGCAGATTCCAACGATTCTTGCTGATAATGCCGGGTATGACTCAAGCGACCTCGTAACACGTCTGAGAGCTGCGCACTTTGAAGGACAGTCAGATGCTGGACTAGGTGCGTTCCCCACCCCTTTTTGCACTCTCCAGCCGTCAATTAACCGCTCGTGATAGACATGAACGAAGGAACGATTGCTTCGATGAAGAAGCTAGGCATAACCGAGAGTTACAAACTGAAACGACAAGTCGTACTGAGTGCCAGCGAGGCCGCAGAGATGATCATCCGGTACGAGAATCTTTCATTCGATTGTGTTTTTGGTCGCTCACACTTGGAATGTAGGGTGGATGACATTCTTCGTGCAACGCCCCGGAAGCGTGAGGCCATGTAGAGCCATCTTACTGTATTCGTACTCTTGTAATACATACGCACGCGTTCTCACTCGCAGGGCTCGGACGAGGTCGTCGTCAGGGCTCATTTCTTCCAGAAAAAGGCTGATTGAGAGCGACCTGAAATTCTTGGTCGAGTGGCGTGCTGGCACTGTAAGCAGCCAAAGTGGAGCAGCTAAAGAATAGTATTGGTCGACGGACTTTACTGCCGTGGAAGTGTCCCGATTCCTGACCACTGAACAGAAATATTCTGGATGCTGGTCGACGATAGTATGTGGAGACGTGCAACTCGCCGAACGACTCTCACGGATTCTACTCTCCACGTAAATACTACTACAAACCTTGACATTCTTCAGTGGTGGCTAGCCAGGTTGGAACGATTGGTTCTTCAGAAAGCAGGGAGGCTACTGACCACACTTGTTTCATTTCCTACTAGACTCCAGCAGGATGATTGAGTCGTTCTGTTGTTATCCCCTGTCGCAGGGAAATCCTCTGGGAATCATATCATCATAATTTATGATGTCTGATTCTTCCGAGAAAACTGACAACCCCCTAGCTGATGGTCATGAATAGTCAGTGTCGATTTCAGCTGGAGATTTTGCAGTTCAAGGCATAATGCAAGTTTCTAGTTGTAGTCTCTTTTGGTGTCACGATTCGTCTCACTGGCAATTACCCACAATGCACTGGGAACCGTTCCCATACCTCCCGACTATCCTTCGGGCGAGGTCGTGTACTCCGCCCTCATCAGGGAAGGACTGGTCACTAACCGGTTTATGACTGGCTCTGACTAAAATCCCGTTTACTGATGCTCCCCCCGTCTGTTTGTGGCTTCCCCTCTTGCAACTGATGCACTTTAATGCCGTTGGGAAGTGATGAGCGCAGTCCCGCCCTCCCGTTGGTAGGCGACAATTGAAATCTATCATCTCTCAAGTGGACAGAAATTCGATCTGCGACTAACAGATGCGAGGCCGGTTCTCACCAACCCATCAACGATGGGCGTGGGCGATATGCATCTGAAATTGGGCGAACTGGTTCCTCAACAGAATCCAGTGGGACAAGCGCCACTCGATTGTGACCCATCCGCTTGGTGTAGAAATCACTCCGTGTTCCCTCGAGGGATACAGTAAGCAGGAATGCTCTAGGGTATCCTGCGAAAGCAAGGCCTCAATTTTTAGTTCACATGTACCTCCTCCAGAGTTCTTTGGCAGTCCTGGCCGCCAGTGTCATAGGCTCTATCGACCTCCCACGCATGAATTGCCCTCCAAGACAAGTATTTTTCCACTCCGTTAGGTCCCCCCTATATACTTTCCCCGCATCCGTTGTTCGCATTAATGTGTAACCCTTTCAGCGACACCTTCAATAAGGTAATAGCACTCGCACCTCGTAATCATACCTATATGTACATAATAGGTCGTACTTGCCATTCTCGAGGACGACTCAGGGAGGTCAAGTCTGTTGTACTTTGGTAACGGATGGTCGCATTTTTCCAGTGTTTAGACCACTTCACAACCTGAATTCCCATCGGTCACACCGACAATCATTCCCCGAAGGCTTGGATAACCACATCAAGTATCCTCAGCAATTCGAAGTACCCGTGCACCCGACGGGGATGTGCACGGGATGATCGTTATGTATAACAACCCACATAGTTGCTGCCGGTTCAACTCACGCCCAGCACCCAACGTGGGGTCTCTTCAGACACCAAAGTCGAGCAGCGCCCCCAAGTCGACAAGCCATTTGGCTCGAAGTTACATATCTTCCGTCTTCCCTCCGTCACCCGTCGATCACTTTCCCCAGATGCGATTACATATGGACGCCAAAGGACTCCGGGCACCTTGGCCACTTTCCTAGTCTAAGCCCCGAAATAAACAGCCGACTGGCCCCCAGACAAAGTCGACATTCCAAACTTTACACTTTACACTAGAATACATATCCTAGAAAACACTACATAACGCCAAACGAAGCTCAACCCGAATGGTATCTTGTGACTCCTATCCCAACAACTTGCTCTGCCTTTCCAAAAACAACACTTTGGGTCTGTCCGACTCATATGTCAACTGCTTATCCTTCATGACGATTTGCGAATCCATTGGTCCTTCTCGCAGAGTACCCCTGTCCGAGTCCGAAAGTACATGTTCATACCACATGTGGAGTTTGTACGACTTTCTCAGCGTCTGCACCATCATGACTTCAACCGAACACCATGCGCGCGTATGATAAGCGTCATCGACGAGGCTGATCAGGGCATTGCATTGCGCGATGATCATGGGCAGAGCGGCAACGCCAGGTGCAGGCTTGTCTTGGTCAACGCACGCATGATCCTAATGACAGTGTTAGGTCAAAAGCTGCAATTCCATGCTATGCTTGACTTACAATCCAGATTCCCAACGTTTCGCTGTCTACGGATGGATGAAGCCTCAAGAAGTCCTCGATAGCATTAAGCATTCGCTTATATTGCTTGTTGTCGCTGTCGTCTGGAGTGTCCCGAGTAGTCCCAGAGCCTGCGTTGATCCAACGGTACGAGAAGAAGATAACAAATTCGGCCGTGTCACTCAACCGATTATCATCCTGGGTACTCGACCTGAACCGTTGCACCAAGGGACCCTCCGATCCTGGCAGCCTGTCACTCGATCGGGGTATCCTGCCGAAGTTCAGGAAGTCTGTATAGCGAACAAATTTGAGCACGTCGAAACGAGAAGCCTTCTCTACGTCCACAGCGAGCGCGTCGGCATACACGCCTCGCAGGTCCTGCAAAGCGTTCTTGTTGCTATTGCTACCGAGTAGCACAGGGCGTAATTTGTCTTGGAAGAGTTCTCGGTAACCTTTTCGAAGCTTCGCCTCGTTCCGTCGGTCGGCGACTTCGTCCTCCACGTTGCGCTTCAGTTGTCTACGAAGCCCTGAAAGAACGATCATTTCTGTGGCCGTGTCGCCATTGAACACGGCATAGTCCAGCGCCTTGTAACCTTGCTCGTCAACAGCATCCAGATCTGCACCGGCATCTACTAACTCCGCCAAATATGAGCGATGCTCCTCTGAAGGCTCTTTACATAAAGCAATTGCGGGCGTGCATCCGCTAGGTGGGTTAAACTGTTTCAACGCTTCTTGGTGCTGTCCATCCAGCAACAGAGCACGACCGTAGAATAATCGGCTCATTGCGATAGCTGTTGAGTCCGCTGAGCTTGCCGCAACTTCGATACCCTCCAACGCCACCTTAATGGCTTGCTTTCCTTCACCGCGGGCGGTATAACAGAGCGACAGGCGGCTAAGCCCTACCATCTCCCAGGTAGTGTAAGTGTTAAGCAAGTGACGCTGACTTTTGTCGGACGATTGAGTGTCAAGGGCAGCTTTGAGACGTCGAACGCTTGTAACGCGTTCCGTGAGTTGTTCGATAGCCAAGTCCAACAGAGGGCCCACACTCTTTCCGGAAAGCTGATAGTTCACCATACCCAGATTCCCTACGGCACGACACTGAGCTTGCGCATTGCCTAGCCGCTTCGCAGTGTTGTACTGGTCCTCGAACGCACGCTTGGCATCTTCAAGACGATCCATGTGACGATGAATGACACCCAACTCGCCACTAAACTCGACGCGCTCTGGGCTATCAGGTTCCATCTCTGCTAGGGCCTTTTCTAGAATGACCCTGGCCTGTTCGTATCTTCCAAACCGCCGATTCGTGTTTCCGAGTTCACCGAATACCCGGCGCTTGTACCTAGTGGCATTTGGGAAGTCTGAGACAGACTCGCACAAATTTAGCGCCTTATTGAACGCCCGCAGCGCGTGCTCCCACTCGGCACGCCCAGAGTGTTGCTGCCCTTGTTCCATAAGCATCTCCCATGTCCGCATAGTGTCTACCATATTTGCAAGGGCTGCTGGCGTCAGTCCAGCAGGATCACGCAGCTGCGTAAATGACTCAGAATCCTTGGGGCCAAGGACAGGTGCATCCCTCACGAACCCGCGATGGGAGTCAAAGACGAACAGAGTAGCATGAAGTGTGTCTGGCGCGACTTCTGTGCTATGGAATACCGCCGAGGGAATGTAATAGCTCATGTCTCGCCTGTGAACTACAGGGCCGGAGGTTTGCGTCGTACGCACGAGTTTTCCAGTGTTCACTACAGTAGATGAGGTCTGGTGGGTCTTGTAGGCGGCGCTGGTATTCTTGCCATCGGCCCAGGACAGCGCATACATGGCATGCGTAGCATCCGCCACACTTGTAACTGGCTCAACCGCGTACTGGCGGTCCTTGCCCTCACCAGCTAGGATCCAACTTTGTGCATATGCTTGATGAGAATGTACTGCGAAGTCTGGATTGCCGCGTTGACCGTCCAGAAGCCAAATGTGGAACCGATAAAGTTCGTCAATGTTTCCATCCTCTAGCAAACTGCACAACGGTATGGCTAGGAAACCCTGGGAACTTCGCGTAGCGCTGAAACGAGGACCTGAGGTCATGAGATGAGTGATTGCACCTCGGACCAAGTCCCAGACCAATGTCAGGTCATCTGCGGTGGCATCCTGCGACCTCCGGGCCTTCTCGCGGAGAAATGCAACACCGATAGCGACCCTGACAAGCTGTTGGGAGTCCACGTGCGAAAGACCTAAGGTAGCCGCATTGCACCATTCGTCAGGCCGTAAAGCTGTTGTTGTGGCGTCGTGGCCCGAGGTCCCTTTACTCCCACACGACGAGATCCACTGATCGATGGGTACTGCGATATCACCAGGCGTCTTCGTGGCTACAACGACGCCACGGAACACTCTGGATAGCGTTGAAGCCGAAATACTGCATTCGTTATCTCTGCCCATGGATGGGGGGTTGCGTGGTGGTGGTCGAGTGGAAACGGCGTGAGCTTGCAGGCTCGTGTCAACATGTATCGAGATGTTCGATGGGGAGAGCGTCAAGATAAGCTGGCGTTTCAGCGTCACCTGACCATCCTCGACTCTCACTGTGTCTGTCAGAAACGTCGCCCGAGATGGATCTGCAAGGACAGATTACGTAATGGTCATCAACTAACTTATGTACATGTTGATGCTAATTTCCTTGCTTGGCAAGGTTTCTACCGCACCCATATGTGCCGTGGGAACCGTCGTACGACGGAAAAACTTTCCTTTCTTGGTGGTACCTCTTGCTCAGCAGCGCGGGGCACCCAGCCGTTGCACAGACCAAAAACCAAATTAGTGGCTAAGTCAGTTTATTCTGGAAAATGAGCAGAGTGACCGTGATGTCTTCTGGCGAGAAAGATTACCAAGCAAGGTTGGCACCGCCTGCAGCGGCACTTCCCCGAGTTTCTACCACACCCATATGTGCCGTGGGAACCGTTGTACAACAGAAAAACTTTCCTTTCTTGGTGGTACCTCTTGCTCAGCAGCAGGCACCCAGCTGTTGCACAGACCAAAACGTACCAATTTATGTAATGGCTAAGTTGACATGGAGTACAGTCATCAACTGCCACTTTAAACACCAAAATTGTAAGCACTGTAGAAGCTACAATGCTACAAATAGTTCAGATCAGAATAGTAGGGAAAAGAATATCATGTAAGAACTCATAGAAAACGAAGAGTTTAATGGCAAGCAATTATGAGAAATAAGTGGTAAACTAGCCTGCAAGAATTCTGGACTTATCGCATTCCCCCTCCACATTAAACAGTGACTAAAATGGTATAGTGGCAGTATCTGGGTGTATCTAGGCGTGACCATGTGTTATCAGTCATCATCACTGCCACCATCAGTCTGCATGCCCTCGTTGCTCTCTTCCTCATTCCCACCACTGTGCCCATCTGCCACACCACTATCTGCACTCCCACCTCCTGGTTTTGGGGCTGCCACTTTGAGCTTGCCAAGTTTTGGCTTTTTCTGAGAGCTACAACGTCCCTCCTGCTTTGCGAGAGCCCTTTCCACTTGCCAAAGGTGCAGTTCATCATGATAAGCCTCTCTCTGCTCCTTGTTTCTCTGTTTCCGTGCATTGTCCATTTCTTTCCAAGCTGCCATGAGCTCAGATTGAGCTTCTTTCTGTTTCCACCAATTTTCTCACTTGGCTTTGTCCTTTTTGGCTGCTGCTTCATGTTCATCAACATGGGCCTGGAATGCATCTCCAGTGAGCAGTTTTGGAAGCCCATCCACATTGAGTTTACCTGTTTTTTGCTTTTTCTGCCTTTCTTCCTGTGCTGCAAGTTGCCCAGAAAGCTGGTTACAATACATTGATTGGAGCACAACAGTTGACTGCATGCCCAATAATGCACATTTGTAGGTTGCCTCATGGTTGTATGAGTCATGCAATGCATCTTGATAGGTATGTTCTCTTTCATTCTGAGGTTCTTCCTCCAGTAGGTCATGCCTTCACTTCCGTGTTGGTGATATAGTCATTGGTGTATATTCTGGAAGACAATGCAGTGGAGTGAGTGGTGCATTCTCAACAAGAAATGAGGCAGATGTTGATGTGAGGGTATTGACTGTCTCCTGAACTGCAGTGTGCCAGTTAATGCAGGTTTCTGTTGCTGGTTGGCGAAGTAACCAGGTTCCAGGACCTGGCTGAGGTTCCTGAACCCTGGTGCCAGTGGAGAATGGATCTTCATCATTAGGGGAAGCAGTGTCTGGCAGTGAGAATGGTGTGGTGGGTGTACGGTGAGCACCTTCAAATTTCTGGTACTGGCAGAGAAGTGATGATACAGCATGGACAGGGCTTGGTTGTGGGAGTGGTAGACAGCCTTGTGATGAAGTAGCTAGACTTGGTGCCATCATTTCTTTTGTCATGATATTGGGATTGAATGGCCACACTCCAGTCTTAGTGAAGGCAGTGCAGATAAGGGCTGGGGTCAAGACCTTCTGGTGAGCTTTTCCATAGACCAAGAGGAAGGTTTGTTTTGTGATACGTTGCCCAGTAGAACTCTTGAACCAATCCTGTTCTTCTGACCAGCATTTCTTCAGTGGACTGAAGATTACAACATCAAGTCCTTGGTAAATGTGGGTTGTATGTGTGGGATAGCAGAGAACATGAATATTGTGTTCCTTTGCATAGTCCAGGAACTCTTTGGTATAATGTGAGTTGTGTCCATTGACAAGAAGGAGGCATGCATGGCCATTTGCTTTGTTGCATGTCTTCTGATCGAAATCTTCAATCCACAGCTGCCCAATTGTACCGTCAGTCCAACCCTTCTCAGAATGTGCAACACTACATAGAGGTCAGTTTCTGCAACCCAATTTTCAAGACTGTACTGATGAAGCATGCAAGGTATTATCTTGATGCCAATTAGTTGAGAAAGACTGGCCCTTGTAGATACATGTTGGCAGGATGGTGCTCCCATCTGCACAAATGGTAACCATCACAGTAATGGTCTCCTCATTCCCATCACGTTGCTGATACTGCATCTTCTGTTTTGCAGGCCCAATGACCCATTGTTTCTGGCCAACTCCTGGCTGGAAGCCTGTCTCATCTGCAGCCCAGATGCAGTCTTCTTTGATATGATTTTCATCAAGGGTATGCTTGAGTAGGGTACACCATGCTTTGTGAGTATTCTCATTCACTGCCTGTCCATGTTTTGAGTCCAGGGAAGAGCTCCAGTGTGTGCTGAGGCGTCCATGATGCTGTTGAAGAAAGCATGAGGTCCAGTTCATTCCAACTCCATCTTTGGGGAAGGCTGACCCCAACTGGGCTTGTAAAAGAGCATTAACATGATGTTTCAGGCTTTCATGGGTGAGTGGGAAGCCTCGAGCAGCAAGTTCAATGCAAAATGCAACCATGTTTTCTTCTTCTTCATGGGTAAGCCAGCCATAGTTCTCCATATTGGCTTGCTGGCAGCTCCTCCCTCCAGCAATGCAATTCTTGAGGGTGACATGGTTGATATGAACACTCTTGTGTCTCCTCATCATCTCTTCCTCAGCCTCCTGACACAATACCCACAAACTTTGGTGATCTTTTTCTGGCTTCTCCTGGTCTTCATGGTGGAGCTTGATGGCATAAGCAAGGCCCTCTTCCTTATCCATGGCATTTAGGTGTTTTTTCTTTTTGATGGACTTTGGATGGCCTACCATACTAGTAGTTTGAAGGTGGACTTGGCTTTTACTGCTGCTATGTACCTAGTCTTTGTTCCCACCTCCGACTGACAGACTGATCCATTCCTCTTATGGCATATCTGGGTTAACCGAGATGATAATGCATGCCAATGTGCTCTCAAGAAATGCTCAACCAGCATTGTTCTGGCATGATGGGTAGCACTTGATCCCCATGATAAATTATGGAGCTATCTAAGGTAGACCAATGTACACCTATTTCATAGATTTTGATGGCTATGGGTTGTGTATCTTTGCAACAAACTCTTGTTTACTTCAATTCCAGAGAGAGAATTATCATCATCAAGCTACCAGATGCAACAAACCCACTCAGAACCACTGTATACACTACACTATGGCACTACAGTAATATTTCCAATATCTGAATGTGTGGTGTGACCAAATTTCATGTGCAGCAACCATCTGTTTAAAGTGGCAGTGGTGTTTAAAGTGGCAGTTCATGACTGTACATGAAATCAAATCAGCTTGGTACAGACATGTCAAACCACCACCTCGGCGTTGGGTCACCTTTTACTCTGCCTTGTTGCAGTAGCATAGTGTAGTGCCAGCGTTGGTGGCTGTCCCTTGATAGTTCGCTGGGTGCCCAAGCTACAACTATGCAAAACTAGTTTATGTAAAGTATTCTGGCGAGAAAGATTACCAAGCAAGGTTGGCGCCACCTGCAGCGGCACTTCCCCGAGTACTAGTTTGGTCACGTATGCTGCCTTCATAATCAAGGCTCTTCAAGAGTGGAGCGACTCGTTCACTGTAAGTACTATATATCATGTTCTATCAATTCAGGGGTGATCTTCTTGGGTAGCATTTATTCAGACTCGTTCAGCCAAGCTGTTTGCATCGGAGTTGGTCCGGCACTATATCGCAATGGGATAGTTAACGGATTCACAAGGCGTAGCACTTACGCCAAGCGAGGCAAACGGCAGGGATTGTTGTGAATGTCACTTGAAGCTGGCCAATGAAACCCTGGGCCAAAATTACAAGACAATGAACCAGTTCGTCTGAGAAAAAATATTCACCTCCGCGCTCTTGTTTCGTTGTGGGGCTGGTTAACCATGCACCAAACGTCGACTGCGCTTCCAAGAGCCCGTCCTTCTCATCCCCCTTCTCACTCAAACCAGATTACTTCCAACATGCTCAACTACGAACATCTTCTCGGGTACGTACATGGTGAAGAGCTAACAGGAGTCCGGAACTTGAACAAGAACGAAAGATGTGCATGAACAGGGACCAACGAAATCGGGCGGCCTATAAGTATGTCGCCGCTTATTGCGTATTACGAGGCTGTGAACTGGTTCAGTTCCGCAAATAGGGGCATAGTGTTACAATCTAGGGTCTATATTCGATGGCGTGACGTGTAGGTGTGTTGCCAGTGATGCATACTACCTTTTCTTTCCTCAAACAACATCGCTATTCAACGCATGCCGGGAACTAACACTCTCCTTACGTCTTTATGAGGTTCACAAGAACAGGTCGGGGAATGGTATCATCATAATGCCCACATTTTAGAAGAATCTTTCATTCTTCCGAACAATCCTAACAATCAGACGATGTTCGTGAGTACTAGGGTAGCATCGATCTGTGCGGAGGATGTACATTTCGATGCATGATACAGGCTTCAAATTGTAATTTCTTTCGTTGTCATGGCCCATCTCACTGGCGACTAGCCCACAATACACCCTCCACTGCCCCCTGGGTCAGTTGGTGCCCGGCGGGTGTCAACGACAGATTGCAACCGCAGCGAACAACTATTATGGACACCAAAGTGTTCCGTAGGGTCTAGTCCCCGAGCATTCTCTGGACAAGGCGTGCGCCTCGATTTCTCTCTGTTAAATGTGCAGTTTCCTCTTCTAAGATTGACAAGATCCCGTGTAGTTGGGAGGCACTGGGCGCGTCGCTTGGAGGCACAGTCTCGCCCTTCTGCTGGCAGGCAGGAACTCTCATCTATCGCATGTCAGGTGAGTTTTCTTTGACTAATAGACGCCAGGCTCGTCCTCATGGGCCCCGTCAATGACGGGGGCGGATGATATCTGAGGGCGAACCAGTTCCTCAACAAAATTCTTGGAGCACCTGCAGTATGGCCCTGGCTGAAAACTACACTATGCGGGACAGGTACTACGCCGATCGTGACACACACGCTTGGCATAGAAATCACTCTGTGTCCCCTCGATTGGCACAATGAGCAGGAATACTCCACGGTGTCCTAGGAAGGTAAGTCTTCGTTTTTTGGGGGGGCTTCGGATGATGAGTGCGCCGGCGACCCTTTGGCTCACCTAAAGCTTTCCCCAACTTCTTCAGAAGTCCCGGCTGCCGGTGCCATAGGATGTATTTGCTTCTCACCCATGCATTATCCCCCGATCACTATATACTTTCCTCGCGTTTGTTTTTCACGCTCATGCGTAAGTCTTGCAGTGTCAGCTTCAAGAACGCAATGAGGAAAACGCTCGTACCCTGCGATCGTACCTATGTATACAACGGGAGGTCAAGTCGGTAGTAATATTGAACCACCCACAATCGTTTCCTGAAAGCTTGGATAACCATATCAAGTATCCCCGACAATTTAAAGTACCCGTGCATCCGACGGGGATATATACAAGGTGATCGTTATGTATTAACAACCCACATAGTGGCTGGCGGACTGCCGGTTCAACCCACACGCAGAACTTAGCGTGCAATCTCTTCAGACACTAAAGTCAAGCAGCACCCCGGTCGACAAGCCGCTTTGCCTCAGGTTCCATCTCTTCAAATAAATGTAGTCTTCCCACTATCACCCGTTGCTCGGCGATTAGACATGGATGCCAGAGGACTCCGGGCAGTTGGTCACTTTCCTAGTCCAGGGCTCGAAATAAACAGTCGAGCAGCCACTAGACAAAATTAGCATTCCAAACTTTACACCTTACATCTGAATACATATCCTAGAAACACTACGTAACAGTAAGCGAAGCTCAACTCATGTCGTATCTTATAACTCTATCCCAACAAACTGATCTGCCTTTCCAAAAACAACACTTTGGGCCTGTCCGACTCGTATGTCAACTGCTTGTCCTTCAGGACGATTTTCAAATCCATTGGTCCTTCTCGCAGAGTATCCCCGTCCGAATCCGAAGGTATATGTTCATACCACATGTGGAGGTTGTACGACTTTCTCAACGTCTGCACCATCAGGACCTGCACCGAACACCATGCGCACGTGTAATAACTGTCATCCACAAGACTGATCAAGGCATTACATTGCGCGACGGTCATGGGCAGAGCGTTAACGCCAGGTGCAGGCTTGTCTTGGTCAATGCACGCGTGATTCTAATGACGATGTTAGGTCAAACACTGTAATTCCCTTCTTCACTTACGATCCAGATTCCTAATGTTTCACTGTCTACAGATGGATGAAGCTTCAGGAAATTCTCAGTGGCATTGAGCATTCGCTTATATTGCTTGTTGTTGCTATCATCCGGGGTATCCTTTGTCGTCACAGAGCCTCCCTCGATCCCGCGGTGCGAGAAGAAGATGACAAATTCGGCCGTGCCGCTCAACTGACTGTCATTTTGGGTACTTGACCTGAATCGCTGCACCAAGGGACCGTCCGATCCTGGCAGTTTGTCACTCGAGCAGGGTACCCTGCCGAGGCTCAGGAAGTCTGCATAGCGAACATATTTGAACACGTCGAAACGAGTAGCCTTCTCTACGTCCGCGGCGAGCGCATCAGCATACACGCGTCGCAGATCCTGCAAAGCATTCCTGTTGCCGTTGCTACCGAGTAACACGGGGCGTAGTTTGTCTTGGAAGAGTTCTCGGTAACCTTTGCGAAGCTTTGCCTCGTTCTGCCGTTCGGCTACTTCGTTTTCCACTTTGCGCATCAGTTGCTGGCGAAGCCCTGAAAGAACGACCATTTCTGTGGCCGTGTCGCCATTGAACACGGCATAGTCCAGCGCCTTGTAACCTTGCTCGTCAACGGCATCCATATCTGCACCGGCAACTACTAGCTCTGCCAAATATGTGCGATGCTCCTCTGAAGGCTCCTTACATAAAGCAATCGCAGGCGTGCATCCGTTTGGTGGGTTAAACTGCTTCAACGCTTCTTGGTGCTGTCCATCCAGCAACAGAGCACGACCGTAGAATAATCGGCTCATTGCGATAGCTGTTGAGTCCGCTGAGTTTGCCGCAAGTTCGACCCCCTCCGACGCCGCCCTAGTGGCTTTCTTTCCTTCACCGCGGGCGGTATAACAGAGCGACAGGCGGCTGAGACCAACCATCTCCCAGGTTGTGAAAGTATTGAACAAGTGACGCTGGCTCGGGTCGGACGACTGAGTGTCAAGGGCAGCCTTGAGACGTCGAACGCTTGTAACGCGTTCCGTGAGTTGTTCGATGGCCAAGTCCAACAGAGGGCCCCTAATCTGCCCAGAAAGCTGATAGTTCACCATCCCCAGATTCCCCACGGCACGACATTGAGCTTGCGCATTGCTCTGCAGCTTCGCAGTGTTGTACTGTTCCTCGAACGCACGCTTGGCATCTTCGAGACGATCCATGTGACGATAGATGACTCCCAACTCGCCGCTAAACTCAACACGCTCTGGGCTACCAGGTTCCATCTCTGCTAAGGCCTTTTCCAAAATGTCTCTGGCCTGTTCATATCTTCCAAATCGCCGGTTCGTGTTTCCGAGTTGACCCAAGACCTGGCGCTTGTATCGGGTAGCATTTGGAAAGTCTGGGACAGACTCGCACAAATTTAGCGCCTTATTAAACGCCCGCAGCGCGTGCTCCCACTCGGCACGCTGGGAATGTTGTTGCCCTTGCTCCATAAGCATTTCCCATGTCCGCATAGTGTCTACCATATTTGCAAGGGCTGCTGGTGTCACTCCAGCAGGATCACGCAACTGCGTGGATGACTCGGAATCCTTGGGACCAAGGACAGGCGCGTCTTTCACGAACCCGCGATGCGAGTCGAAGACGAACAGAGTAGCATGAAGTGCGTCTGGAGCAACTTCCGTTCTATGGAATACAGCCGAGGGAATGGAATAGCTCATGTCTCGCCTATGAACTTCGGGGCCGGAAGTCAGCGTTGTGCGCCCAAGTTTTCCGGTGTTCACCACGGTAGATGACGTCTGGTGGGTCTTGTAGGTAGTGCTGGCGTTCTTGTTATCGGCCCAAGACAACGCGTACACTGCGTGAGTGGCCTCCGCCACGCTTGCGACTGGCTCAAACGTGTACTGGTAATCCTTTCCCTCGCCAACAAGGATCCAGCTTTGCGCGTAAGCCTGATGAGAATGCACTGTGAAGTCTGGATTGCCGCGCAGGCCGTCCGGAAGCCAAATGTGGAACCGGTAGAGTTCGTCGATGTTTCCATCGTTCAGCAAACTGCACAAGGGTACAGCTAAGAAACCCTGGGAACTTCGCACGGCGCTAAAACGAGGACCTGTAGTCATGGGATGAGTGATTGCGTCGCGGACCAAGCCCCAAACCATTGCCAGGTCAGCTGCGGTGGCATTCTGCGATCTCCGAGCCCTCTCACGGAGAACCGCAACACCGATAGTAACCCTGGCAAGATGTCTGGAGTCCTCGTGCGAAAGGCCTAAGGCGGCCGCCTTGCACCATTCCTCAGGCCGGAGATTTATTGGTGTGGGGTCGTGGTCTGAAGTCCCTTTACTCTCACACGACAAGATCCACTGATGGATGGGTGCCGCGACATCGTCAGGTGCCTTCGTAGCCACGACGACACCATGGAGTACTCTGGATAGTGATGAAGACGTGATACTGAACTCGCTATCTCCATCGTCGTCATCTTCACCAATTCCATTTGTGTTGCCGATCTTGTTATTGGTTTTGATAGACACAGCAATGCGTGCATCCGCGTCGCCTTTGCTGTCGGTACGACGGCGCAAATTTCTGCATTGCTTGGGGGGTGTACCTAGCCGAGGGGCTTCCATGGAAGCGGGAGCCTGTAAAACAACTGTTTCGTTGATCAGTATGCGAGAAGACAACCGCAGAAAAGAGGATATAATCTGTTGACACACCCAAGAGTTACGAACTGGTACGGAGACGGAGTAACGCAGTGGATGGGTACAGAGGGAGGTGCAAACGAGAGCTAATCGATACTAGGACCGACGTCCTCCTTTATATGTAAGTAGAACCGTATAGCCCAACATGCCACGTGACACCATTACTTTGGGTGTGGCCTCCATGGGGTGACTTCCATTCGGATACCAGGGAGTGACCTCCATCGGATACTAGGGAGTGACCTCCATCGGATACTAGGGAGTGACCTCCATTGGATACTAGGGAGGGATCTCCATCGAGCCCTCGGTGGGAGTGACTAGTGAGCCCTCCAAAACGCCGCCAAAATTTTCATGCTGTTAGCTGTGCGGCACTGTCCTTGACGCTCTTATACAGACGACGAAGTGGACACAGTGCTGAAATGTTCTGCCAGGTTTTCCATTCCATTTTCCATGGTAAACCAGTTCCTCAGCAGACTATGCCTGGATTCGGACTCCGGCAGTGAACCACGCAATCCGGATCAAGTGCCGCATCGATCGCGACGCGTATTGTCCGGCAAGAACATCATCCCCTGTTCCCTTGAGTGGCACTGTAAGCGGGCAATGCTTCGAGGTGCTCTGCAGGAGGAGGTTCTCTTCTTCTTTCGAATGGTGAGTGCTCCGGCGATCCTTTAGCTCACCGCTTCCAGAGCCCTTCAGAAGTCCCGCCCACGAGTGCCACAGGGTTTGTTCTCCCTCAACGCATGCATTGACCGCCCCCCAGTCAAGTATGAAAGAAGTTTTTCTCTGTTTTGCGCAGCGTCGCCTAGTCATCCTCGGTTGTGGTTTGTGGATTGAATAGCATGAAGCATCAGATGTTGTGTCTTTCTCGTAGAAGCTGCATTGCAACTATCAAGTTATCCGTACGGTGGCCACCAGAAAGCAACAGGACGTCGAGGACTACCTCTACGATAATTGCTGGTACGTTATCGTACGAGTACCTAGTGTGGATGCTACGTCTCGATCCCAAGCGTGGCCGTCAGAAGACAACTGGGTACACGTTGACCCCTTTCCTTATTCTGGGCCACAGAATAACCACTCGACTAGCTACCAAAACAAATTTATCACGAAAAACTGTAAACATGGATAGGTATACTACGTATAACATAGGTAACAAGAGGTGAACATTGATATAAGTACTTGGTATCGAGCAACCCTACCCCAACAACTCGCGATGCTTCTCCACATCACCTGCGTCTGAGTCTGAAGACAACATATCTGCACAGTGCCTGCACCATCATAACTTCGACTGAACATCTTCAAGTTGACCGAGGACCTGGTCCTTGTATTGCGCCGCCTTAGGGAAGTCTGGCACGGACTCGCATAGATTTAAAACTTTGTTGAACGCCTGTCGAGCGTCCTCCCATTCGGCACGTTTAGAATGCTGTTGTCCTTGCTCCATCAACATCTCCCATGAGCGCATAGTTTCAACCATGTTTGCAAGGGCTGCTGGTGTCACTCCAGCAGGATCGCGCAGCTGCGTAGATGACTCAGAGTCCTTGGGGCCAAGGACAGGCGCATCTTTCCTGAAGCCGCGATGAGAGTCGAAGACAAACAAAGTAGCATGAAGGGTGTCCAGCGCAACGTCCGTGCTATGGAATACTGCAGAGGGAATGTAATAGCTCATGTCTCGCTTGTGAACTGCAGGGCCAGATGTCTGCGTCGTACGCACGAACTTTCCGGTGTTCACTACCGTGGACGAAGTCTGGTGGGTCTTGTAAGTGGTGCTAGTATTCTTGCCATCGGCCCAGGACAGCGCATACATGGCGTGCGTAGCATCCGCCGCACTTGTGACTGGCTCAACCGCGTACTGGCGGTCCTTGCCCTCGCCAGCAAGGATCCAACTTTGCGCATATGCTTGATGAGAATGCACTGCGAAGTCTATATTGCCGCGTTGACCGTCCGGAAGCCAAATGTGGAACCGATAAAGTTCGTCAATGTTTCCATCCTTTAGCAAACTGCACAACGGTATGGCCAGGAAGCCCTGGGAACTCCGCGCAGCGCTGAAACGAGGACCTGTAGTCATGGGATGAGTGATTGCACCTCGGACCAAGTCCCAGATCATTGCCAGGTCAACTGCAGTGGCATCCTGCGACCTCCGGGCCTTCTCGCGGAGAAATGCAACACCAATAGCGACCCTAGCAAGCTGTTGGGAGTCCTCGTGCGAAAGACCTAAGGTAGCCGCATTGCACCATTCGTCAGGCCGTAAAGCTGTTGTTGTGGCGTCATGGTCCAAGGTTCCTTTACTCCCACATGACAAGATCCACTGATCGATGGGTGCTGCGATATCGTCAGGCGTCTTCGTGGCTACAACGACGCCACGGAACACTCTGGATAGCGCAGAAGGCGAAATACTGCATTCGTTATTTCTATCCTTGTGTTCTCCGTCCGTTTCGTTTATGTTGGCAGTCTTGCTGTTAGTATCAACCGACATAGCGATGCCCGCATCTGCATCGCCCGGAGGAGTATGTGGACAACAAAGTAGTCAGCGCAAGAGCGCAATTTGCGTGGTGGTGTACCTGGCTGAGTAGTCTTAATAATGGGAACCTGTGGAACAGCTATGGTACCGGTCGAAGCCCTAGAGCGCGGCCACCGAAAAGACCATATGTGGCTGAAATGGCCAAGAGCCATGAATAATGGTTGAGATGGGGATTCTTGGTACTGTCTAGAGAGTAGGCGAATGGAAGGGAGTAGTTGGTGGTGGTCGAGAGGAAAGGGCGTGGACTTGCAGACAGACTCGTGCCGTCGACGTGTATCCAGATGATCGATAGGAAAACAGCGCTCAAGTCAAAGATAAGCCTCATTCGACCACCACTGCATGGCATGACAACCATGCTGTACGCTAAGAGGAGACCTCTTCTGAGCCTCTTCACTGCGTGATCGCAATGCGACGATTTATGGATTCTCAAGGCGTAGTACTTACGCCAGGCAATGCAAACGGCGAGTATTGTTGTCAATTTCACTGAAAGCTGGCCAAATCCCCGGACTACAACATAATAATGAACACCAGATCCGACAAAAAAACTCACCTGCGCGCTTTTGTGTCGTTGTGGAGCTGGTTAACCTGCACAGCTGCACCATTGGCCGCACGCCCAAAAACAAAATCTAAGAGCTTGCCCTTCTTCAATACACTCCTCTTGCTCGGGTACGAACGCGGTGCAGAGCTAACAGCAATCCAGGAGTACAAGAACAAAAAGGTACGCATGAATCAGGCAGACTAGTATATTGCCTGTCTTGCGTGCGACGAACTGGTCCAGCTCCGCAAGAAGGGACATAATGTCTAGTCGACGGTATTCGATAATGTGAAGTGTGTTGGTAATACGTTACTCAGGCCTATACTACTTTTTCTTTCCTCAAAACAACATTCCTGGTTAACGCACTCCCGGAACCAAGGCTCTTCTTATGTCTTCACGAGACTAACGAGTACGGTTCCTAAGCACTTGCTCCGCGCCGCCTGCGGACTCGCCCCAACCGACGGACCGCGGCCTCGATGTACCGCTGTTAGTGCCTCCCGAATCCTTGGAAATGAGTCCAAGGCAGAACTAGAAACTTATACCGAAGGAGAAGTTGATGTTCATAACCTGCGAGGCAAACAGTCAGAGACGTCTGTACGTGTACGAGGTCTTCAAACACGTGGCTGAAGTAGTGTGCTTGGCATATGACCTCACTTTGGCCAAGTTCAGGTGATCATCTTAGAAGGCCTCGCTAATGCTTGCGTTTTCAGGTGACAGCTCGATGAAGAGGGTTGGGAAATCGAGGAGTGACATCGTATAGTGTCTTGGTGGTGTCTGGCAGGTGAACAGGCGGCTACGCTCTAATCTGCATACGGGGATTTCATGCGAGGCCGCAACCCTCCATCAGGAGGGCTTCCCTTCCACAACTCCAGCCCGCATGGTCCTAGCCAAAAAAGATCAATATCACGCGCTCAATCCACGAGCCACCTGGCAGAACGGAGAGGCTGTGGACTTATGGTCGCTTAGATAGCGCAAAACGGACCAAAATACTACCGCTGATGATGGCCGCAAATGTGCATACAATACTCCTTGCGATTCCACTTTGGCAAGCCCCGTCACGTTATCATTAAATACACGCTCGACGCATTCTTTTCCTTATCCACTTGTTTGCAAGGCGTGACATCACTCTCCGCCGCAGGCACATTCGGGCATCAACTCCCTGCACAGCCAGGAACAAAAAGGGTTGTCCGAGTAGGAACCTGCACAACTCACCTCGGCGGTGAAACTGTGAAGAAGGGTGTATTGGTAAGATCGCAACCTGTGTTGTTTCGTCACTACCATAGCTTTTAGACCACGGTGGGCGACTCCCCGATATAAATTTTGCCCTTCCTACAAACTTTATCGGACCGAAAAGTGCCGCCCTCGATCTTCTCCGGGGTATACGTCGGCTAAGACGACTGCTTAATTCCAATCGGCTGTGTGTAGCACGGTGCAGACTATCGACGATGGATGGCCATCAGCGGTCACCTGTCAGACGTGGCATACGTACCCAAACGCTCTATTTTCCCTTGTGCAGACGTCCCTGAAGCTATTGAAAAGTACTACTTTACTGTCTATTTCAGGCAAGTCGGCCACGTGACATATTTATCAAATAAAATACTCAACCTCGGTCGGCCCATATCTCCTCGATGCTGACCCGGATTTTAATAAAAAAAGATACCGTCTGACTCGGAAAAACTCAGAGAACATGCCTAGGGCTGGGTGATTGTTCAAAGATGAGGTTTTCTGAGTCGGTATTTTGGCACTGTCGGCATTTCTTCTGTAGCATGTTTACAACTGCCTGGGCTTTACAGGACATGTGACAGGGGCAGAAAGCCACCCCAAACTGCAGTGGGTATATGAATGGTCACTGCTGAAACCCTCTGCAAGTATCTGATTGGTATCTTACATGTAAAGAATGACTTTAGATCTAGATATGTCATATTGCTGCTAAAATCTGTGAATTTCATATCTCATTTTTCAGTCTCGGTCATGCCCAGGACATCTTCTGCAATTTCTTCCGAGCTGAATGGTATTTTTTTCACTGAATTCCGACTGTGTGTTCAGGAGATACAGTTGGCCGAAGTTGAGAGTTTTTTATTTTGATAAATATGTCACGTGGCCAACTTGCCTGAAATAGACAGTAAGGTGTGCCATCCTGTGTGCATTTATACTTTTGCCGTAGCTTGAGTTTGGATATACTTGGCTCCAACGTCAAGTTGTTTGTCTGTGGAACTGAGAATGTGTCTCAGCACACGAAATGATTGTGTAATGAATCGTAGTTGGGGCAAACCGGGGTTACTGTAAATTCGGCCCCCGTGAAAGTCAGTAAGCTTCAGTAATCGCCTCAAATAGAAAGAAATAATTCCTCGCACCACGTGGGAATATTGTTGCGCGACTCTTTCAGAGCGTAGTCCACTACTAACAAAAATTTGTGTAACATATTCATCTGGCCCAAAGACCCACTCTTTTTTTTTTCCCCAGCCTTCCATACCATCCCACAGGTTAACTTGCCAGTAAGCAAGAGACTGTCACATCTGAGTCGGTCGTCGAAGTTACTTGGCCTATCGGGCACTCATTCCGCTCTAACAGCTCACTCACTCCTCGCCGGAGATACAAATCCTCGCCCATCGACCATCCATCACTGCGCACCTCTGGCATTGATTCCGTGGATGTCATTACGTGTACAAGCAAAGAACTGGTACACCTTCCTTTCTTCTGCGACGGTCGCGCGGAGCAGCTCCGTACGGACGCGATGATCGTAAATTAGATAAGCCGCAACACCGGTCCAAATGCGGATTAGTGCGTTTGTAACCTCAGTGCTCAACGATCACGGACCTGCCATTTCCCTGCCAATCGGAAACTGCATATTTGCTTCACATGATGTCAACATACCAGTTGGCAACTTCTTGATAACGGTTACCATTCAAGCAAGTATTTTGAATAGCCTACGAAGAGGCTGCGCTTACAACCTGACTCAGCTAAGTCCGGTATCTCTCCCAAAAAACTTGGATCATGTCTGTGTGCCATTTTCGGGAAACCGGTCGTGTTAATTCGAGCTAATCTCCCTCACGAGAGAAAGTGTGATTTCGCAACTTGCCACGTGCGAAGTAGTTCGGGAGGTGATGCAGTGGCCACCATAATTTTAGCAACGAGATCTGGAACAGCCCCTCCATAACTGGTTCGTCTGTCGCCGCCCCTCCGTCGAGGATGCACTCATATCACCGCCCTACCACAATACCCCTGAGATAATGTCGTGTTTACAAGCCGGTCCCATATATCAGAGCTTTTTGCTAACCCAGGTATGGTCTTATTCCCATACCGCGTCGTGCTCTTCTGAGAAAATAACTAGATACCATCGGGGACCGGGAAGAGCTGGACCGTAACTCAGGGGGACTACAAATTCTCCGCTCTACTCGTTCGTGAGCAGGAACGACCAAGTTATTGCCCGGCATGACTTCGTACGTGCCGACTGCTGCGCAAATCTCAACTGTAATTCTGGGGCTTGGCTTCTTTTTCATCACTCGTGTGATGGCCAAGAAAAAGTCCACCTACCCCCCTGAAGTTCCAAGTTTGTTGCCGTGGTTCGGTTCTGCGTTTGGCTTTGTCTCGGGACCAAGTGGGTTCCTGGCCCTCTGCTAGTAGGTGACAGACATCGTCTATAAACGTCCTTCGTAACAAGCTTGCAGTGCAAAATTTGGTCCCGTGTTCAAGATTCTGCTCGGGGGGCGTAACATAATAGTGGTGTCAACAGCCGAGGCTGTCCACAATGCCCTCTTTACCGATTATCGTGTCCTTACAAACCGCGCCGAACACTACGATCATTTTCATGCAGTTTGCAACGATACTTCGCTTTACCCCACGATTTTTGACACGTTCAGCCATAAGCTCTTCCCTGTTCTTGACCGGCGACTGTCCAAAAGAGCTTTGGACAGTGTCACCACAGACTTCGCGGAAACCGTCTTCCGGCGGCTGAAGCTCCAATCCATGGGGGAGCCAGTGTCATTGAGGCGGTCTCTCACAGAACCAGTGTATGTCGCCGTAACTGCGATTTTCCTAGGAAGCAAATTCTCTCCGGACAGCTACGAGGACTGGTTTGACTTCTGGACCACTCTCCCTCTACGACTCGTTGGGCGTCCGTTCTGGTCTTTCCCATCCACCCGCGCTCGAGGGCGCCTGCTTGACCACATTACCACGTGCCTTCAGGCTGCGAGCCCTGATAACGATGACGATAAGCTGGCAGGTGACTTCTCTAAAGCTATTCGGGAAAACAATATTCCTTGGGAAGCGGCATCGCCTGCGGTTCTTGCAGTGATGTTAGCGCTTCATACAAATTTGTTCAACAACTTGTTTTGGCTATTCTCGTGGTTGTTGGCCGATCCTCGCGCCTTCTCTTCTCTGCGCGACGAGATCGACAAAGGCGTTCGAAAAGAATTTGGGAACCTTCAATCGTTCATCTCGGAAGCGAGCCCACGGAGACTGGATTCCGCCACTTTCGCACTCCTCAACTCTGCGATTCTGGAAGCCACGAGACTTACGACGCTCCAGAATGGAGTGCGTTTGGCTGAGTCCGATTTTCAGCTGAAAGATGGAGAGACCACGATCCCCGTACGAAAGGGCGAATATGTTTTACTCTACCCCCGCCCTGCTCAGCAAAATGATGCCTCCTACCCTGATCCCCAGAAGTTCGTTTTGGATCGGTTCCTCCAAAGCGAGTATCAGAGCGAGCTAACGCCTACGTCCGGAAAGCCCTATTTTGCATTTGGGGCGGGAAAACATGTCGTGAGTCCTCCCGTTCATGCACGTTAGGTTGCTAGATCAATGCGTTGTGCAGTGCAAGGGAAGGTACCTAGCTATGTTCGAAATCAAGGTCCTAACCATCCTGTACCTTTCTCTCTTCGATGTTACGCCGATCCCTCTCGACTCTCAGTCTTTGAAGTGGGAGCCCCCACAATTTAGCCCACAAAGTATCGGCACTACGCACCCAACGCACGACGTCTTCGTCAAGTTGCGTCCCCGTGTTACTTTATAAATTGAGGACTGTTGGAGGGGGGCGGCCTCGGAACGAATACGGGGCCGCCTATGTACATTCAAAATCCTGGAATGTAGATTACATATGGCACACTATATCTTGCAATCTTGGGTCGTGATTCCGGACTGCTGAGCAACTAGTACTGCACTTCCAGTGTATGTAGGCTCAAATCTTAGGGAAAAGATGCTTCCGATTCCCACCGATTGGGTACCAGGGACGAAAGCAGGACCTCCTCTGAAATGACGTTTGACACGAAGTCACGACAAATTTCCTTAAAGATTTTCTCCGCCTCCACGGAGCTGGGAATACTCGCGTGCCATACAGAAAGGGCCTATGACTGTTATTCAATTCATGACAGACTGGTGGGAACTGCACCCGGATATTGCAGAGGGGCCTCGTGCAGTGATGATCGGAAAAGCTTATACTCCGCGGAGGCACTCGCGATGAGCTCTTTCCTCCTTTGACTTGTCTGCGATGCGCTACGTACAAATTTAGGGCGTTGATGTTGCGTTGTTAGGTAGACTGTCGAAGCGGGGACGACCTTTACAATTCAGTCAGCCGGTGAGCACGCCGATGTAGTGTAAAATTACAACCTTGGGTGTTTCGCCACAATCATGACCTGGCCTGGGTCGCCGTCCCAAAATGTATTTTGGCCTCTTTTAAAACGTCCGTGAAGCTATCAGGTCTGTTAATGTGATGAAGTGATCGTGTAATCTACTAACCTTTAACAGAGGCATACAGCCTTCCGGGCGTGCGCAAGGAAGCATTAGACGCAAACCTTTTAGGGGATATGGACGCGCCCGCATGCATTTTGTGGGCTCTAAGCGATATTACACAGAGTATCCACGCGGTGAGTTCTCACTGAAACTATTGATACAGCATTTCTGATACGAGGGGTGTCATGGTAGTTGGGGAAACTGTAAGTCCAATCTCGAAGCCTTCGGCACTCAAACGAGACAAGAAGTACTTCCACCTCTGAATCACCCGAGTTGGCTATTGCAACATTTCCTTTTTTCTACTGTGGCAGTGAACAGTCCTAGCGTCGTTGACTGCAAGACCCCTGGAACCACACGCTACATATGTTACCAAACGAGTGCGTAGGTCGTCTACCGAGGTACTTATTCCTAATCTCACGGAAAGTCGCCGTCATTAATGCCCGGCTTTCGTTTGTCGTTGTTTGTCCGTCCTCGTCCTTTGGTCTGTGTTGCTTTCTGTGCAGTTTTAAAGCCGGCCCCCAGCGGTAACAGGCGCTGAGGCGTTCTGTTCCCATGTATCCTTTTCTGTCTGTCCGCCGAGGACTATGGGTGACCTTCTGTGCTGTGATCGGTGATCGATCTTTTTCTATTGGTGTGTGTTGGCTGTCGCTCCCACGCGCTGCCGTTGTACTAGTGGGCTGCTGTGGTGGCGGACCGTTATCGGGTGCGTGGTCCTGTGCGTGTTGGCTGACAAGTTCACGGGCGGGTATGATCTTTGCAGCGGGCCATCTATGGGTGTGAGGCACGCGTCCTCTGGGTGCGGCTGTAGTGGTGGCTCGTTGTGTGTTCCGTGGCGGGTAAGGTCGTTGTAGGGGTCTGTCTGTTACGGCGTGGTGGGTGTGTTACTCTTCTCACCTCCTGCATTGTTGTTCCCCTTCCTGTGGACCTGGCTGTGCGACCGGGGTCTGGCATGTGGTCCCCATTGCGTGTGTTTATACGCGTGTGCTCTGACTCCGGGTTCCCCTGTACTTTTTTTTGGCAATGTCCGATCTGCTTATGTGGTGTGCGTGTCCCCTTGATGAGGCGTTCCCACCGAACTCTATGACAACCCATTGCCAGGTTGTTCGAGTTCACCAACACCCATGTTCTTTGAGCGTGTTGTCGTCCTTGATATATTCCTCTCTCTTGGGATCCATACATTTTCTCGTGTCCCTAATATCCAATGTTGCTGTGTATGAGTATCTCGTGCAGGCCGCCCGTGGCGAAGTGCGGGAGCCTTGGCGTAAATATTTAGGTGCTCTCCACGCGGACAGTGGTATTTAGGCCAGTCCCAGAAGAATGTTGTGCGATTAAATCTAGGTTTGGGTATTCATCAATAAGTTTTACCTCCAGACCAAACAAGAATATGTATTATATTTCAAATTCATCAGAGAACCTGCAATTGGTCACGACTGGTCACAAACTGGTTTATGACTGGTTTTGACTAGTCCTGTTCACTGATGTTTCGCACTACATTTAGGACATGTCTGAATTCTGCTAACCGCATTGTGTCCATCCAGAATCTAATTACGTCATATCGCTCGATACATACTTGTTGTCCACTTTTTTGACACATTTGTTACATACCAGGAGTCTAGACCTGGGGTTACGCATCCTGAGCGGAGATGAGTCTGATCCGAAGTACACCAAAACCAGGTGGCGCGGAGCTCACCGACGGGATACAAAGCAACATGGCGATAGATAGTGCGTCTTTCACTGCCTCTCGCTTGAAATAGCATTCATGCACGATATTCTGATTTTGGTTTCCAGATTTAATAGTTCCACAATGGGAGATTGCCATACAGTCACGTCCATGGCACACGGTCATGTCGATAGATTTGATGCTATATTGCAGAATTCGACACCACCCTAGGTATGGTCTTATCTGTGCAGCGTACTTCACGTTCCTGAGAGACGAGACTGGAGAACTGGAACGTAATCCAACTAGGGGACTACAAAATGCCCGTTATACTCATCTGTGGATGAGAGCCACCAGATCACTCTGCCCGGCATGACTTCATACGCACTGACTACTGCGCAAATTTCTGCTATGATTGTGGGCCTTGGGCTCGTGTTCATCACTCATCTGATGAGCAAGAAAGAATCCGCCTACCCGCCCAAAGTTCCTAGCCTTCTGCCATGGCTCGGCTCTGTTTACGGCTTCGCCTTTACTCCGAGCAAGTTTTTGGCCCGTTGCCAGTAGGTGTCTGTCATCATTTAAGAGTGCTATCTGTAACCGGCCTGCAGTGCGCGCTTTGGTCCTGTGTTCAAGGTTCTGGTCGGCGGGCATAACATCATAGTGGTTGGGACAGCCGACTCTATCCACAACGCCCTATTCACTGATCATCGCATCCTGACGGCCCGCGTTGAGCACTACGATCATTTCCGTGCCGTTTGCGACGACACTTCGCTCTATCCCACGATTCATGACACAATCAACCTAAGACTATTCCCCATCCTTGACCGACGTCTGTCCAAAAGATCTGTGGACGATCTCACTGCAGGCTTTGCGGAAACCGTCTTCCAGCGGCTAAAGCTCTACGAGGGTGATCGAGCGTCGCTGAAGCGGTCCCTCACAGACCCAGTGTATGCCGCCGCAACTGCGGTTTTCCTGGGCAGCAAATTCTCTCCGGACAGCTATGAAGACTGGCTTACCTTCTGGGACACTCTTCCTATACGGCTGTGTAGGCGTCCGTTTTGGTCTATACCGTCTACCCGGGCTCGAGGGCGCCTGCTTGATCACATTACCACGTGCATTCAGGCTGCGAACCCTAATAACGAAGATGATAAACTGGCAGGTGACTTCTCTCAAGTCATTCGGGAACATAATATTCCTTTCGAGGCGGCGTCTCCTGGGGTCGCATTAGTGATGTTGGCACTTCACACGAATCTGTTTAACAACATGTTCTGGCTCCTCTCGTGGTTGATGGCCGACCCTCCGTCCTTCTCTTCCCTGCGCGATCATATCGACGGGGCCGTCCGAGCGGAGTTTGGGAACCTTCAAACGTTCATTGCGGAAGCCAGCCCGCGGAGGTTGGATTCTCCGGCTTTCGCACTCCTTAATTCAGCGATTCTAGAAACTACGAGGCTTACGACTGTCCAGAACGGCTTACGCCTCGCAGAGTGTGACTTTCAGCTGAAAGATGGAGCGGGCGCAATCCCAGTGCGCAAGGGCGAATACGTTATGCTCTACCCACGCGCTGCTCAGCAAAATAATGCCTCCTACTCTGATGGCCACAAGTTCGTCATGGATCGGTTTGTTCAAAGCGAGTATCAGGGCGAGCTAGCGCCTACGTCGGGCAAGCCTTATTTTGCTTTTGGGGCAGGGAAACATCTCGTGAGTCCTACTCTTTATTCATGTCAGTCTGCTAGAAGCAAGCACATTCCGCAGTGCAAGGGAAAGTTCTTTGCTATGTTTGAAATGAAGGTCTTAATTATCCTTTACCTTTCTCTTTTCGACGTTACACCTGTCCCTCTCGAGAGTCTGTCTTCAGAGTGGAAACCTCCACAATACAGTGCACAGAGCATCGGCACTATACACGCAGATGACGACGTCTTTGTCAGGCTGCGTCCCCGCACGACCTTATAGAGTTGGGACTACGCAGCTGGGACCGGGCAGTGTTCAGCTTCAGAACCCTTGGACGTATACGTTCTCTTCTCATTTTCGACCCTGACCGCGGGCCGCCAGGAACCCATTATGTACGATAAAATGAGGCAGTATCACGTAGTTTCTGCTGGATGAATATGGCCCCACAGACGATAAACTTCTTGATTACATATTTCGAATTTCGAGTGGAAGTTTCTCGTGGGGAGCGAGCCAGGCACTTAGTTTACTAAGCACCCCGTAGAATCGGAGCTCCAAATATCGATGTATCGAAAAAGTGATGTGACGCAGTAGCTCCCTTGCTCCATTACGCCGGGAGGCTTCCCGGACGCGATCGACTTTTGAGTCCAACGGCGTTTAATTTGCATGGTTGAAGTCCCACCTCAGGTGTGCCAAATCTCGATCTGTGAACCAACCAGGGGAAGGTACCTTCAAATACGCGTGAGTTTTTGGATTCTGATTTGTGGTTACTGAGCAGTTTCCAAATGTATATCCATGCTAGTACTCGGCGGCGTTCTCGACAGGGCTCCGACTATGCGAAAAAAGCTTCTGATACACTGGCCCTAGAACGGCCGTGAGGCAAGAGGGTTGGTCTGGTATCTATTTAACTGCTACACCAAAAAGAAGTGGTTCTGGTGATCGGCTTTCCAGTATCTTGGGCAATTTACCCACCGATTTGACTCACTCAGGCGAGCCAGCTTTTTCACTGATCCTTCACTGAGGACTCCTCTCTGCACTGAGTGAGAATTCTCCAATCCATTCGATGAAACTCACCAGCATTGCCCACGGTGTGGAAAAGGTTCCGATTCGCGTACTTAGGTCTACTGGCTGATGCGCGTTCCTTTCAGCACTATTAGCTACAGGAACTACCTCACACAGCTAGTGACTGATCTTTTCTGAAGTACTGGGAAGATGACCTGCGTTCCCTTGATATCGTGCGGTTCTGGCGAGAAGGCGGTGGAGAGTGGGGTCGATCCCCGTCCACGGCGAAGTCCTCGGTTTCAGGGCCCTAACTCCACGTTTGACACACTGATTGCCACATCGGTTCTTGACCTTCGCAGAAGCACCGCTCACACTTCGGTGCCTTCTGGTCGACGCCGCTCATAAATGGAACCGGTCATGGATACTTCGACTCAACAGAATAGTCATTAGTGCTTTATAACGTCTCCTAATCGTCCGCGGGTTCGCAAGAGAATTCCAACTCGAAAAACTTTAGTCAAGCACACGTTGAGACTCGTCACAAATTCCTACTTTCCTATGATAGACTATCGCCGACTGCGATTACCACTGAGCTGGAAATGATGTACTTGTGTATACGTTCTCAAATCCTTCCATATGATGGCCTCGTTATCCGCAACTCCCCGCCGCATCGCCGGCCAGAGCCTGTACCTTGGTAATCTAGGTTTGCCACCTTTCTTTCTGGCAAGAGCGGGGGTTATCTCAGCCTGAGTGCCTCCCGGCTTCTCAGAAAGGATTGGGCACTAGTTTTGGAAGGTGGGTACTGTAGCGCCGCATAGAGTGCACGTCACTTCGAAATTCTGCGGGAATCAAATTCACAGCCTTAAACACGGAGCTAAAAGTTCACACACTCAGAGGACACCTCCAAAACACCTGTTCGATCAGAAGGCAAAGTCGGAAGAGGGGCGGATCCCTGGCAAAAGGCTTGGAACATTTGTGGGTGTAGATTCCCTCCAAATCCAATAGCGATTCCTATGTGCATCATCAAACGGAGATTTTGCAGTCCTGCTTTTTCAAGGGACTTGCGCTATGCCTGTCCGCATGAGACCATAATACCCAGGTTACTGTGCAGCTCCGCTATGTAGGATCAAATCCGCCGACACAACATTATCCTACAGCCGAGGCCAGTGTGTCATGAACATAACCCGTGGTGATGCAAAGCCATTGATTTGATGACGGAAACCGGAGTATCGTGCATGAAGGCTACATCGGGAGGGGGGCTGTGGAAGGGATGGCAGTGATTAAGAAACTGTTTCACATCCCCGTCGGTAACGGTGTGGTGAGCGCTGCGCCGCCTACTGGGTCACATTCCATGCACATGAGGTAGGTTGTAAGATCAAACCCTAATCTCGCCCCCAGACCCGGACCTGATCTTTAACATTGCTACTATCAGCTGGACTAGTGACTCCTCTGACAATTTAGGTGAGTGAACGGCATTACTACTTAGTATGTATAGCGCGAAACAACAGCAATGCGAGAGGGTCCGTCATGTTTTAGGGGTCAACGAAGGTACTGACGTGGAGGGCTTGGTGCCTGTAATATAGTCTCCCAAGAAAACAACACAGCATGGCCGGATGAAAGGTTTTGTTTATGTGGGGTCAATTTATGGTATAGGATGGTGCCCGTATCGCGCACGGGAACCACCTCAGTTACAAGGTTTCTACCGCACCCATAATTCGCGTGGGAATCGTCGTACCATTTCCTTTCTGCGCTATACTAGTTTCTTAGTAGGGTGGTCCCTACCATGCCTCGTGACCGACAGGCACTTGCCCACCTGTCTGCCATTACAACACGTTATGATACAGTTTTCCCCCCCTGAACCGGAGCTTCCGATGTCAATATGTTCATGTGCCGAGAAAAGAAGGTGCAGAAAGCTGGCACATCCGAACTTCGATCGTATACTATTCTTCCAGTGCGTCGGTCTACGCTCGCCATACCGGCACGCATTGCCCGTCGATAGCCGTAAAGTTCTGATGCTGATGTCGTTCAAAGTAGGCCGGATTGAAACCAGGCACCAGTATCAGACAGTATAGCCACCTTGCATCATGCTGCTTCGGACGGATTTCATCGGCTGACAATTTCCGTGAATGAGATCCAGATTGGTGGCACTTAACATTTTCGATTTCAGCGATCATCTATCTTTGCATCTGATGATGATACCGGTGTTACCACTATCACATGGACAGATGGAGCTCAGCCAGGCCCAAGGTGTTGTTCTCGTTTTCCCCTCCTGGCGGAATTACTAGACTTAACCTAGGTATGGTTTTTGTATCTCCATAACGTGCCTTACACTTCTACAAAGATAACCACGGTGTTAAGGGATGCTGTGCGAGACCCAGCTAGCTACAAATCTCCTGTTATTCTCAGGTGGACGGTGACAGATTCTTGCCCAGTATGACTTCGTCTGTAATGTTGGTTGCACAGGTCTCAGTGGTGGTTGTGGGCCTTGCGATCATGATAGTCTCTCGTATAATGTCCTCGAGGGTTCCCTCCTATCCCCCGAAGGTCGGCAGCCTCATTCCTTGGGTTGGCTCTGCCTTCAGCTTGGTGTTTAGACCGAGTTCTTTCTTCGCCTATTGCCAGTAAGTGCATGCGAACACATCAGCTTACCATTCGTAACTGATGTTTGCAGGGCGCAATATGGTCCTGTGTTTAAAGTCGTGGCTGGAGGTCGCAATATCGTTGTCGTCACCTCGTCGGATGCCCTCACTGGTGTCGCTTTTGCCGATCACCGTGCCCTTTCGTCCCATATCCAGCATTATGATCATTTCCGCGCCCTCTGTACTGATTCCTCACTTCATCCGAAAATCTATGACACAATCGCCCATAAAATATTTCCCGTCCTCGACCGACGCTTGTCGAAGAGAACGCTAGGAGAGCTCACGCCCCCATTCGCTCAGCTTGTCTTAGACAGGCTCAAGTTATTCTCTGGAAAGCCCCAAGTCTCTCTCACACGGTCCCTTACAGAGCCCCTGTATGTCGGCGCTAATTGTGTGCTCTTTGGGACTAGGTTCCCACAAGATACATATGAAGATTTCTTTATGTTGCTCAACAGCCTTCCAAAACGTCTTTGCAGGCGTCCGTTCTGGTCCTTGCCATCCAGTCGAGCACGTGACAGATTGCTTCAACGCATCTCTGACTATCTCAAGGGGGCGAATCCTGCCACCGATGACAACCTGGCTACTAGCTTCACTGCACTTTTTAAGGAGTACGACATTCCCGTCAATGTCGCCGCCCCATCTGTTCTGTTGATCATGTCGTCACTTCATCAGAACACAGTTAATGTCATATTCTGGCTTTTTGCCTGGTTACTCGCAGACCCCATTGCCCTTGCCGCTGTGCGCAGCGAAATTGACAGAGCCATCAGGGAAGATTTTGGAAACTTCCAGACCTTCATTGCAGAGGCTAACCCGGAGAAATTGGATTCTCCGTCGTTCGCACTCCTCAACTCAGCAATTTTGGAGACTATGAGGCTTACGAGTGTGCAGACTGGGGTACGGCTAGCCGCAATTGATATCGACATAAAGGAAGGGGAGAAGACGGTTCCAATATTGAAGGGTGAATATGTGGTACTCGATCCACGGGGAGCTCATCTAGACAAGAACTCGTATCCCAATTGTGACAAATTCATTGTGGATAGGTTTGTCGAGAGTGAGTATCGGGGCGATCTGGTGGCGACGGCAGGATATCCTTATTTTGCTTTGGGAGCTGGGAAGCACGTTGTGAGTTCCGCATAAAGTCTGTATCGACTCATCAGTAACAAACTCTTTCCTACAGTGCAAGGGGAGGTTCCTGGCTATATATGAAATTAAGGTCTTGGCGGCCATATACCTTTCCCTATTCGATGTCACACCTGTCAGCCGGGGTGGAGCTCTACATTCGAGATGGGAGCCTCCTAAACCCAGTGCACAGAGTGTTGGCACCATACACCCCGTAGAAGACGTGTTCGTGAGGCTGTGCCCTAGATCACTCTTTTAGTTAGGTTGTGGTTGAACCGACTTGTCACCCAGAGCATGGTTACGTTCGAGGTATCTCTCATGTCTGTTATTAAATATTAAATGTATGTATACCAAATACGTCGTCGAGGTCATATTGATTCTTCGCCTTCGGTGGTACTGGTTTCTCCCTGCGTAGTACGAGAGTAAATACGACAACGATGACGAAACGACCTACCTTTACACCCAGGCACGAGCTTTGCGCAATGCTGACTGTACGTAAGTATAAATACATCACCACGTTGTGGTACGTTGTGCAGGTTCTCCGAGTTACGTACACGAAGAAGGTAAATTACGGATGTGCGATAACCGCTGATTGAGCATGCGAAGAACCTGGTTCCAAAGGACGCGAGTGGTGTCCTCTTCTTAGAAGATCCCATTTGTAGGTCTTCTTCCGTCGCTATGGAAATATCAATCTAACTCTCCATGAAGATATCAGGGTGGAGTTTCGACGGACTGGATGTCATCGCCCGAAAACGTCTATGCGAGGCTCTTCGTGCTGAAGAACGTACGGCTGAAGTCGTGTAGATTCTCTTCAACATCACCAGGAATCTGTGGGAACAAGGAAATTGTGGATTGGATTGCAGGTAGGCTTTGTAGCTCCTAGCCCGGTTGACGTGCATGTTAACATCCATCTTCAAATCTAACCAAAAGCCGTGCTACTACCGTCGAGGATGAACCGTTCATATCTGTACAAAATGACGATGCAATAACAATAACACAGCACCGTACCACGTTGCCCCTCACTCATCTGTGTAGAAGCAGTGAAAACTGACCAGGACATGGGGCTTCACGAAGCAATCAACGCCTTCGAGTCTAGTATGCTGCCCATGACCCTGCCATCAGGAGTATGTAACATCTATATGAAGCTGGCACCCACAAATGACATTTTCACTAGGATCGAGAAAGAATACAATTCACCATCCGAGATGGTCGCATCTATCGATCCTACCATTCCTGGAGTCCTCGAACATTGTCCTCTCATCGACATCGACGCCACCACTGGTTGCCTTGCTATTTCCCTGAGCAGGTGCGTATCTTCAAGGCTGGTCTCTGCCCATGATGAGAGAACCGGATAACGAGTGGATACTACAAGCGGATTTATTTTTATTTTTTCTGGACATATCGTGTTCTCATACATACGGCAGGGCAGCGATCCATTATTCCAGGACATTAACATGGTCGAATCCTGTGTGGAACTTTCCTGACACATCCGTGCATGACAAGTTGCGCAGACTTGGTCATAACTGTGCTTGGCCAGACGCGTGTTCTATCGACAAAGTTCAACTTCAATCATCAGCCAACCCCTCACAGACGCGTACAATTGGTGTGCGCATTCGGCAGTTGCAGCTGTATTCCTTTCCAGCGTAGTGCATCCGTTCAAGCCCAAGAATTTTGCGTGTGGTTTCTTGTCAGGGCCACGAGCACGGGGCTTTTGAAGGCTTTCTCTCACCATGAGTCGTCTTCTTCAATGATTCGGGGTCGAAGCCATACCTTGGATATGCTGATATGAACCACAGGAAATCCTCGGAGATCCACAAGGACTCTTGATTGCATCTGCTAGTTCTTGCAGGATCTCGGAGACACACTAGCGAGACGAAGTTTCTCGCGCACCCCGAGATTGTGTGGGTGTATGAGAAGCTTCTTCTCCCTTCGATGCGCAATGCAGCGGTCAGGGAGGACGTCACGTACTCTCTCGGTGGGGTATTTAAGACAACTTTCGAACCTTTATGGTGAAGGAGCCGACACTCTTGGGAACTCGGTGGAGATTGTGATACTCTGGCGGGATCACCGTGCTGGCATGGTCAGAGCAGTCTTGTCATACTGGCTTTCATTCCCGTTTGCAATTAAACTCCTTGTATGCAGCCCTCTGTCACTCGATAGGGAAGAAATATCATAGGAACTTGCATTATAGGATTACATACGAGTTGCCGCAGGAAGAAGTCATCAGTACCGACGATCAGATGAACCTGCTTCCACCTGCCCCGTTTTGCGACCCGACGTCTTCATCTCCTATGCATCATCTGACAGGGAAGACGGTGAGCCTCATCGTCTTCTCTGTCAGAGGACTTGGCGTAGAGGAACTTGTATGGGGAAACTGTATCATGCCAGAGTGTCAAGGCTCAGCTCCGGAAAAGTGGAGCTCATCACTGTGGACTATCTCCCATTGTACGAGTCTCGGAGTCGGATACGGACTCTAATTCCGATACGGCTGGTGACGCTGGGCGGATGAAGTTGCCCCGCTTTAACATTACATTCTGTTCCCGCACCTCAAGTAACCAGGTTGATAACTACAAGACACGCCTCCGCTTCGCTCCGGCGGTCTTTTGTGCGGGGATGTTCGTTATTTCGCTACATACATATTTTACAGTAGTAACTCGTGGAACGTAACATTCGTCGTGGTACTTTGTTGGGGTCTAAATAATGTGCGTGCATTATCTCGATGACAGATGGTATACCTTTTTGGACATCTCTGAAATTCTCAGGTTTATGTCGTAGTCGTGTGTTTGATACTGCACGTCCACGTTGGAGTAAGACTATGGCAGAGAGATCGAGGACTATGAACAACAACGGTGTGCACGGGGAGACCGTATACAGGTCGAGGAGTGTGAGTAATTGCGAAATCATAAAAGAGGGGTAAGAACACATGACGTCGGGGCGCAGAACGATGATTGGGGACAACGACATACACAGGGGGATCCCAAAAGCATGCGGAACAAACAACCGGGCACAGATACGAGATACGTGTCATACGGATAATATAGTAGTAATAATACCCAGGCATTACAAATGATTGCTTGCCTCGGACGGTCGTGCAACATATTACTTCTCCTGCAGCAACCGAAAGGATCGGAATACAAGAGGGCTGCTACAGAGAATGAGATTGTGGTCTCGGAATTCTGGACTGCCATCACCAAGCCCAGGAACATTCGGACGTAGGTGCTGAGAAGTCCTGTAACACGTGTGTGAGATTTTGACAGGATTTGGACAATCGACGCAAGAAATCGAGCGTAGTGTGGGTACAGAGTGTAACTGGACTTTTCGGGTCTAAGCCTAGATGGTCGGACAAGTTCTGCGGGGGCGACGAGGAAGCTTCTCGTCTCATGACCATTTCATATGTTGCAGCTACCCTTTTACATGTTTTCTAGTTATTTCATATCTAGTCTGTTGAGGGGTGGATTCCCCCTTATCCCGCTGTATGTTTATCCCTTCGTTGGGAATATGATGTTAGTCTCCTTTACTGCCCCTTAGGCAGATATCACACCTTTTCTATTTGTGTGACGCGAACTCGGGTTGTCGAGAGCGCTGTCTCAACAGATTTGGGTTCGGCTGCTGGTTTTTAAGTTAGTCTGTCTATCGCGCTTCATTCTTCGGTTGTCCTCTCGTGTTGTTATCTGTTGATTTGTTTGCTCAAGCCAAAAAGTACTTTTATGGTAACTTCTTGAGTCACCAAGTCGGGAAAGAATCATCTCGTGGTAGCCTTTCCGTCCCAGAAAAAGGTTAGCGGGTGTCGTATTTCCCAGTTGGGTGCCGCATAGTTCGACATCAGGCTTACGTCATCGAGTGATTGCAGGCCGGTTAAGTAACACATAGGACGCTGCCTCCACTTAGCCTTCAAGTGAGTACTATAGTTGTTCGATTGAAGGCAAAGCTGAAAGCTGAACCGACCTATGGCTAGAGCTTTGACTCGGTGAACTTTTCTAAGTTCCTGCATGAAGCTGTGACCACGATGTCAAGTCTCAACAGAACCCAAAAATTGCAGAAAGAATACATGTGTTGTGGAAGGTCGGCTCGGCAGACTGTTAAGACTCATCCTGGTGAGTCGGACCAATTTACGCGTTATCGTATCGTGATGGCATGCTAGAAACCATTATATGAAAAGTGGAGCTTCAGGGTTGGGCCTAACCAGTTTCTGTCTCCACAGCATGCCTCGTAGTATTTAAGTAAGGATACTGTGAGGGGCCCGATCGTCACCTCTGTAGGAGTCCCCCGCTATTCCAAGACGGACGGCAACAGATTCTTGCCCAATATGACTATGTCTGTATTGTCAACTGCACAGGTCTCAGCCGCGGTTGCGGTCCTCGCGATTATAATCATCTTTCGTATGGTGACCACGAGGACACCAACCTACCCGCCGATAGTCGGAGGGCCTTTCCCCTGGATTAGCGTTGCCCTTGTTGTGACTTTAGGACCGAGCAGTTTCTTCGCTTTTTGTCGGTAAGTACCTGCAGCCACGTCAACTCACCGTACATAATCAGTGTCCATAGAGCACATTATGGACTTGTGTTTAAATTCCTAGCGGGAGGTCGCAAGATCGTTGTCATTACATCGTCGGATGCCCTCGCTTGTGCCTCTTTTGCTGATCACCGTGTCCTTTCATCCCACGTCCAGCATGATGGCCATCTCCAAGCCCTCTATGGCGATTCTCCACTCCATGCGAGAATCTACGATACCGTCGCTCATAAAATATTTCCCATCCTTGACCGGCGTCTCTCAAAGAGAACACTGGGCGATCTCACACCTCCGTTTGCGCAGCTTGTCTTTGATGAGCTCAAGCTATTCTCTGGAAGACCCCAGGTCTCTCTCATGCGGTCCCTTACAGAGCCCTTGTATGTCGGTGCCAATGGAATGCTATTTGGGAGTCGATTCCCTCAAGATACGTACGAAGACTTCTGCATATTAGTCAGCAGTCTTCCGAGACGCCTTTCCAATATTCCGTTCTGGTCCTTCCCATCCAGCCGGGCGCGCGATAGGTTGCTCCGACGCATCTCTGACTATCTCAAGGGGGCGAACCCTGCTACCGATGACAAACTGGCAGCTACCTTCACTGCACTTTTTAAGGAACACAACATTCCTATTGAGGTGGCCGCTTCATCGATTCTGTCGTTCATGTCGTCACTTCATCAGAACACATTCAACGTCGTATTCTGGCTTTTTACCTGGTTACTGGCAGACTCCACTGCCCTTGCTGCTGTACGCAGTGAAATTGAAAAAGCCGTTAGGGAAGACTTTGGAAATCTCCAGACTTTTATTGCGGAGGCCAACCCAGATAAAGTGGATTCTCCGTCATTTGCACTCCTCAATTCCGCGGTTTTGGAGACTATGAGGCTTACGAGTGTGCAGACCGGCCTACGTTATGCCGCAAGTGATATCGACATAAAGGACAGGGAGAAGACGATTCCGATATTGAAGGGTGAATATGTGGTGCTCGATCCGCGGGGAACTCATCTGGACAAGAACCTGTATCCCAATTCTGATAAATTCGTTGTGGATCGGTTTGTTGAGAGTGAATATCGGGGCGATTTGGCTGCGACGGCGGGATATCCGTATTATTCTTTGGGAGCTGGGAAGCATGTTGTGAGTGTTAAAATGCGCATCCACGTAACAGCAATCAACTTGTCTTCCAAAGTGCAAGGGCAGGTTCCTTTCTCTATATGAAATCAAGGTCCTGGCGATCATATACCTCTCTTTCTTCGACATCACACCTATCGGTCGGGGTGAAGCCCCATCGTCGACATGGAAGCCCCCCAAACCCAGTCCCTACAGTGTTGGCACTATGCACCCCACTGAAGACGTGCTAGTGAGGTTGCGCCTTAAATCTGTCCCGAAGTAGTCGGGCTGCGCTGCATTCAGCAGTTCCCATGTATTCTTGGTACATTTGTATATGCTATGTATACTTTGAACTGTGTCGTGAGGTTCTTCGCCTGCACAAACTAGCACGTAGTATTACATATATGATATCCCGCATAATCTGAGAACATCGTGGAAGACGATTAGACCTGCCAAGCCGAACAATGGTATCGTGCGAGTAACAGGTGACCACCAAGCGATCCGTTTACATCATAGACGACACATACGGTTTTCCTGTTCAGCCTCCCCGAGGTACCACCCACTTTCGCCCTAAAACCTTCACCTGGCGCGCTACTGCCAAGCTTTCTGAGAAGGGGCATATTATAATCATGTGCGGCGTTTGAACCGCGTGAATGAGGGCATTCCCTGCAGCAGACATCTGAAAGACAGCTGAATTACAGCATGCGCTTCCTACAGTTTTTTGAATTGGTTGAGTGCTCGGCAAGCGTTGTTACTCAATCTTAAGCGATCAAAGAGCTGCTCTTTGAGCGCTTAGCTTTCACTGATGGATAGCAGACCCCCCTCCCTCTTTGACTGAACCGAAAAAGATGTTCGGGCCCCGGCGTGTCTCCTGACTCTCCACTATCTCCAGCGTCCACAACTTACCACTAGTGTCAGGAGCCTGATTATCTGTTTGCATGAGGTACTACAAAAACTCCTCCATGGAATTTCTGTGGCTGTCGTGCAGGGTACATCATGAGTCTGTGTGATGACTCTCCTCCATAAAGATATGAGGCTGTTTTCCATCATCTGGGCTGGAGGCTAGTAGCCTCTCCCATTGCCATTATACTGTTATCATATCCTCAGTTCTGGTACTGTACAGTGTACGCCTAGTACATACAACCCGTTCCTAGCTGGCAGCGTCGTAAAACATCGCTGCTCTAACAGTGCGCGGAGCTGGCGTTGATTCAAACAAGCAGTTTACAGCACATCTACTGTGGAATGTACATATTGAAGATCTTTGCCCAGCAGCTACGCCCCTGTCTCTCTGTTCTTACACCGAGCAATTTCTTACATAATCTTTTCGTACGGTTGGACTGCCATTTGAATGGAGGTCGTCATGCCGCGTCACCCATAAGTATCTGGTAATATCCGGATCCTTCTGGGGTTTTTGGGATAACTTGACAGTGTGACACCAACAATTTCTGCCAATGATGATGCCACAGTACTTGTCAGGCACGTTCAATTCGATGTCAAAAATCGATAATGACCGGTTCTCGTGCTCATCAGGATCCTGCGACCTGTAAGCCTCATTGTACATTTTGGGTCCTTCGGAGCTGTTTCTGATCGATAGCGACACCACCAGTGGAGGATGGATGATATTACCTCGGGCCTGCTGCGAACAATGGCAACCCACGCGGCAGTTGGTGGGACAACGCCCCTTGTTCCCGTAACTGACTGGGTCAGAGCATGGAGCGATGTTGGCAGTGGTAACCAAATCGATTATGCGCTCTGGCGCGGTCTTCCCCGCACGCGAACACCGCGCAGTTTGCATAGTCGTAGGTGGCTAGATTTTTACTCGGAACTCTCATGAAGGGCCTACCACAGAAGACGCCGGAGGAGTGATTACGATCACAAGGACTGTGTAGTCGCGGCTAGTTCTGGGAGTCGGATTTGGAATAATGTTGGAACGCATGCTGGACAGGATGCGGCAGTCTGCGAGATCTCCACAAATGGACATTTACTGGCCATCCACGCTGGAGCGTTTGTTCCTATTGAAGGGCATATAGCTATTCCACACCGCAACTCGTTTGCTGTCGATAGAAACGTAATCGCCCCTGAAGGGCATTAGGTGGGAAGTTTTATAATAAGTTCAGTCAAAACATGTCAATTCAATGGATGGTTCCATTGATTAGCTTTGGAGTGAAATCAGACGTGAAAAGAAATTTCGTCTCGCTTAAATCGACAAGCTTGAGTGTCGAAGCGCATCAGCAGAAACCTCGCTGTCAGCCTACGAGCTCAATATATCCAGTTCCCCACCTGGATCGAACCGATTAGCACCCTTTTCGGCTTCCCCTTCATTCACTCATGAGGCCATCCTCACCAATGTCTCACCATTGTTACTTTCCGACCTGGTTTCTGCAACAGAAGAACCCGTGGAGGGTCCCTCTGTGTCCCGAAACCTGGAAGAGGACGGTAAGGTACTTGTTCATGATTATCGTTCTGTGGGGCAGTGAAGGAGTTGAGCAGCCCGTCAACACTGCCGAGTGATGTGAAACGACCTGAGGTCTGGATCAAATGTAGCATGCACTTCTCGCCGCTCTGTATTAAGTATGGGCCAATTTGATTCGTATACATGAGCGTTTTTGGATTCTGGTTATCTCGCAGCCTGGAATTCGGCCAGAGAAGCCAAGTAGACCGTGGGTCCGCGAGATCTACATCGCGGACATGACTGGGAGGCTTCGGTGACGGCACAGGACGCCCACCACTGTTACTATATGGACTCTGGAGTAAAGCAAGGGGGAATGCTATGGTTGTTTTCGTGAACAGGTCAGGATAAGGGCACTAATGGCGCAACAGGCTGCGTGGCGTTCAACGCTTCGAAGAACGGACTCAGATGTCCAGCAGATGTGCGGGGGCGACGAGCGGACTTCTCGTCTCATTGGGATTTCATGCTTTGGTAGCTACCTTCTTATACGTCTCTAATATTTCATATCTTTTCCGTTGGGGACGAGCGAGTATCTCCGTCCGTCCTCATACCCGCAATGTATGTCGCTTCTACCCCCTGGTTGGGGAGTACTTTATCCGCATCGTGTACGACCGTACGTGGTCACACCATAGCCGTATTGTTTGCGTCGTGGTCTTATTGCTTTGTATGAACTCGGGCTGTCGAGACCGCCGTCTCGACAGTTGCAACTCATACGCAAGTTGTTAGCGGGTTCAGTGAATGCCATGCTGAACACTCAGGATTGCTTGAGTCTTACTGAAGGAACGTCAGGCGTTGATGAGGTCCGAGGGTGGCTTTCCAGTAAACCGTTAACGTCGATTCACTGGCTGGTTTCTGGCCATCGGGGAAACGATGGTTGGGTGCGAAGGGAACTGTGGATGAAAGGCTGCAGATAGCCAGGAGGTGCGACGCGGATGTATTTTATCATTTCCGTCACTGCAGATATGTTATCGAACAACATCACCATGCGTGCCTTCAACACATTTCCGCCAACCGTTGCCTCATATGTGACTCTGGGCAGACGAAAATGCCGGGACTTGTGGAGGCAAATAATCAGGCCTCTGAGGGACTATCACTAAATCGGTGGCGCCGCACTGTCCAGTCTTCATAGATATCTTGATCTTGAAGAACACGATGCATTTTGGTCCCGTGTATCGATCCATATCAATAACTTGAGGAACGTGCAGACCATACAGTATGTTAGGTGCCATGAGTAGGTTCGCGGTATATTGTTCCTTCCCCATCTAAACCACAAGATAAGCCGTGTTAGCGAGCCTGCCAGCAAGACGACGGGTGCGTACCGACAGTTACAGAGGCTGAGGCGACCGTATTAACGGTTTGCTGTGTGGTTAGGTCGTAAAACAGATCGGATGTCAGAGTGGTGTACGCGCACTCGCCTTCGCAGACGAAAGCTAGCTTGTAGGAGGATATGACAATGGTGATATTCGTCGATGGAACGTCGAGGACGGACAGCAACACGGTCCCACCATGCAAGCGAGTGAAGATATCCGTTCTATGAGTTGTCGTCTCCGAGACGGATGGTGGATTGTGCATGGAGACTGGAAAAAGGAGGCGATCATCTGGAATGCAGCCACTCATGAAAAAGTGCTCCAGTTTATAGAACACAAGGGTTCTGTGTGCACGGTCGATATCCCGAACGACTGTACTAGGATTGCCTCTGTGAATCACAATTTTGGCACCATTCGGATATTCAGTGCCACTTTCCGGTAAAGTTCAAGTCCTTCCTCCCGCGTCCCACCCATTGAGCTTGTTGGTGTCAAGTTTTCTCCAGACGGCAGTGGAAGTTTGCTACCACGCGGTATAGACCTGGTGCCCGCTTCTGCAGCACCCGCAATGGCGATATTTTGTTCGATTCAGGTCTTCAAGGCTCGAGCGAAATACATCGTCGACGTTGAACACTCCGTTGGCCTGGTCATCTGATGGCCAACAACTAGTTGTCGTTGCGATAGGCAAAATCACCTGTTTTAACCTTTCCAAGTCCTCATCCTCAGAATAGTCGATTCATGGAACTCAGCCTCGAGTATCTATAGCATCCGACGGCAGGTTCGCTGTATGTTCCGCGGTCTCGTCGGTTTCGCTACGGGATTGCCGGTCCCACAAGCAGATTGTTAGCATTATCACACACACCGCAGTGATCTATTCCACTGCTCTCTCGCCAAGCGGAGGGTGTCTCGCGTGCAGACGCAAGGGCGGGAAAATCGGAATTTACTATCTCAGGGACGTCCTTGCCGCCGGACATTTCAACCATGGTACTTATAAGTGTACTTCCTCATTTCGCCACGTGGCGACTTAAAGTGTCGGCAACTTCATGTTCTCAGCTTCCGGTCGTACAAGTGAGTGATGAAACTCTCGTATCATGGACGCAGGATAATCTGGCGAACACCGAATTGCTGCTGTCAGAGGAAATCACAAACGCTTCAGGTCCTGACCACCACCACCTAGCTAACCATGCTTTTATAAGAGCGCGTTTAAAACACATAGCACTTGCAGTAAAAGATGCAAAGGAGGTAAATCTACTTTCTCTCTACACCATTTACGTGCTCACTTATTCGCACCTCAAGTCCTTTCAAGCTCAGCCATCGCCTATATCGCGATGACGGTCGCTATACTTGGCCAGGGCGAACGAGAGGACGCGCGATGTTCATTTGACATTGCTTTTCATGGTTGTGATTTGTACGACATGAAATTTCTCTTACTCCTGAAGGTGGATGGGGTGATTTAGATCACTCTCACAATTAATCTATGTCCCCCTCAGTCTACGTGTTCGAATCCGGATACCAGGATGAGGTGATAACGCACGTCAAGCACCTTTCTACAAGGGCGAACTGTGACAATGATATCGACGATACCTCCCTTTACACCCAGGTCGTGCTTTGCGTTGTGCAGACATGTAAGTATCACCACTGATATGTTTCGCAGGTCCTTGGGGTTATGTACGTGAGGAAGGGAAATTACGGACGTGCGATACCACTGATTGAGCATGCCAAGAATCTGGTCCCAAAAGACATACAGTAGGGACGATCCCACTCGTAGGTCTTCGATCATCACTACGTATTAATCTAAGTCCTCAAAAAGATATACGGGTGGCGTTTCAATGGACTGGACGTCGTTGCCCGGCAGTGTCTATATAAAACTCTCTATGCTGAAGAACGTACAGACGAGGTTGTGGGGATTCTCCTCGATATCATCAGGACATCGGAGGGGCAGATGCAGGGGAACAAGGGGATTGTGAACTGGACCGCAGGTAGGTCCTGTGTTTGTAGCTCTGGTTGACGTGCATGCTAATATCCATCATCAAATCTTGCCAAAAAAAAAGTGTTACAACACTCGAGCATGAACCCTTCGGGTCCACATGACATGACGATGCGATAACACAGCACTCTATTGCGTTTCCCCTCGGTCGTCTGTTTGTCATGCGGAGCAGAGTTCGGGTGGGAAAAGAATTGCGGAAGGATGCATTGGACGATGCGGACGGGGTTTGCACAACATCCATTTATGAGTCAGTTCCCTACAATTTCCGTATAGGCAATAAAAGCGGACCCCTCAAACCTTTAGGGCTGCGAGGCCGAGTACATGGCGCTTCATTCAGCGACACAGAATAATGAAGCGATTGATACTTTCAATCCTATGCTGCATATAATTGACCATTTGAGTGACCTTTGCATCAGGGTATGTACCTTTTGTATGAAGCTGGTGCCTGCAAATGACGGTTTTCACATAAATGCGGAAGAACTACATATCTCCTTCCAAGGCGACTGCGGCCATTGATCCCATCGTTGGTGGAATGTTGTCCTTTCGTCGTCATCGATATCACCACTGGTTGCCTCTGGGACCGTCCCGAGTGGGTGCGTATCTTCAAGGCCGGGCTACCATATAAGGAGCTTGTTTCGTCCATGACGAGAGAACTGGGGAACGAACGAGTACTACCAGTGGTTTTTTACGAGCAAACTCCCTACGGCCCTCCATCAGTCGAAGAGGAAGAAGTGGAAGCTTGCATTATGGGTCTACGTGACAAGTTGCCCCAGGAAGAAGCCCTCAGTATTCAGCAACTTTCTTCCACCCGCCCGTTTTGCGAGCAGACGTCTACATCTCCTATCATCGTGTTCTCTATCAAAAGGCTTCGCATGCAGGAACCACGTCCAGGCAATGAAGGGCTGTATGGTGCCAGAGTATCAGGGCTTGGAAAAGTGGAGTTCATAACCACGGATGGTCTCTTGCCGTACGAGCCACAGAAATTCGTCTTCGTGCATCCGTGGATTCGTTATATTCGAGGTCCTAGTAGTGGGGTAGCCTGGAGAGACGGATCGGAAACTGATACTGACTCTGATTCGGATTCAGACGGTGGCAATGGATCGGATGAAGTTGTCCCCACTTCACCGTCGCATTCTGTCCCCGTACCTCAGGTTGACAAGTATACCTGGGCAGTACAAATGATTGCTCGCCTCGGATAGCCGTTCAACACGTTGCTTCTCGTACAGCAACCAAACCGAGAGTACAAGAGAGTTGTTGCAGAGAATGGGGTTGTCATCTCGAGATCCAGAACCGACATCGCCTCTAGGAACATGCAGGTGCAGGTCTTGCAAACCCTGTGAACGTGGCGTTGGCTTGGCTTCAGCTGCTGTTTTTCCATAGTTAGTTCGACATCAGTATTACGCCAAGTGACTGCGGGGCAGTTATGTAAATAATATACAGGGCGCTGCTTCCACTTAGTTAAGTCCCCATACTTGTTCGCTTGAAGGCAAAGCTGAAAGCAGAACCGATCTATGGCAAGGGATTTTGAACTCCGGGAAGTGACTGGGTGGACTTTTCTAAATTCTTGCATGAAGACGCGACTGCGCATTGTTGTTCCGAGTCTCAACAGAACCCAAAAACTGCAGAAAGAGTACATATGCTGTTGAAGGGCTGCTCGGCTGCCTCTCGAGTCACCCCTCCTGGTGAGTTGGACCAATTTATGCCTTATCGCACCGTGATACATGCTAAGTACTATCACATCAAAAGATGGACCTTGACCGATCAGGTCTGATGATCATAGTCTTATCTCCACAACGTGCCTCGCAATTTTACATAAATAAGGATGCTGTGGGTGGTCCGCCTCTGTACGAGTCCCCCGTCATTCTCAGAGGGGCGGCAACGGATTCTCGCCCAGTATGACTTTGCCTGTGTTGTCAACTGCACAGATCTCGGCCGTGGTTGTGGGCCTCACGGTTGTGATCATCTTCCGTACGATGAACACGAGGGCCCCAACCTACCCTCCAATAGTCGGAGGCCCCTTTCCCTGGGTTAGTATCCCTTTTGTTTTGGCTTTGGGACCGAGCAATTTCTTCGCCGCTTGCCAGTAAGTACATGTGGCCACGTCGATTCACCGTACATAACCAGTGTCCGTAGGGCGCGGTATGGACCTGTGTTTAAAGTTCTAGTGGGAGGTCGTGATTTCATCGTCATCTCGTCGCCGGATGCCCTCGCTAGTGCCGCTGCTGCTGATCACCGCGTCCTTTCATCCGACGTCCAGCATGATAGCCATCTCCAAGCCGTCTGTGGTGATTCTCCACTCCAAGCGCAAATCCAAGACACCCTCGTCCATAAAATATTTCCCGTCCTTGACCGACGTCTCTCGAAGAGAACACTGGGCGACCTCGCGCCTCCGTTTGCTCCACTTGCCTTTGATAGGCTCAAGTTATTATCTGGAAGACCCGAGGTCTTTCTCATGCGGTCCCTTACAGAGCCCTTGTATATCGGCGCCAATGGCATGCTATTTGGGACTAGGTTCCCTCAAGATACGTGCGAAGACTTCTGCATTTTTCTCAACGGTCTTCCGAAACGTCTCTGCAAATTTCCGTCCTGGTCCATACCATTTAACCGGGCGCGCGATAGGTTACTCCAACGCATCTCTGACTATCTCGAGGGGGCGAACCCTACTACCGATGACAAACTAGTTTCTTCCTTCACGCCACTTTTTAAGGAAGATGACATTCCTATCGAGGTGGCCGCTTCATCAATTCTGTCGTTCATGTCGTTACTTCATCAAAACACGGTCAACGTTATATTCTGGCTTTTTGCCTGGTTACTGGAAGACCCCACTGCCCTTGCCTCTGTGCGCAATGAAATTGACAAAGTCATTAGAGAAGACTTTGGAAATCTCCAGACTTTTATTGTAGAGGCCAACCCAGAGAAATTGGATTCTCCGTCGTTTGTACTCCTCAACTCCGCAATTTTGGAGACCATGAGGCTTGCGAGTGTGCAAACTGGCGTGCGTATAGCCACATGTGATATGGACATAACGGACAGGGAGAAGACCATTCCAATATCAAAGGGTGAATGTGTGGTACTCGATCCACGAGGGGCTCATCTGGACGACAGCGCGTATCCCAATTGCGAAAAATTCGTTGTGGATCGGTTTGTCGAGAGTGAATATCGGGGTGATTTTGCGACAACGGCGGGATATCCATTTTTTACTTTGGGAGCTGGGAAGCATGTTGTGAGTCTTAAAATAATGCGCATCCACCTATCAGTGATGAACCTGCCTTCCACAGTGCAAAGGCAGATTCCTTGCTCTATATGAAATCAAGGTCGTGACGATCGTATACCTCTCCCTCTTCGACGTCACACCTATCGTTCGGGGTAAAGGTCCATCTTCGACATGGGAACCCCCCAAACCCAATTTCCACAGTGTTGGCACTATACACCCCACAGAAGACGTACTCGTGAGGTTGCGCCCTAGGTCTGTCCCGTAGTAGTCGGCTTGCGCTGCATTCAGCGTCTCTCTTGCATCCTTGGCATATTTGGATATGTAATGTATACTCACCATGTTGTAAGATTCATGCCTGTACTTCGCCAACTGGCACGTGGTATGATATAGTTTCCAGTATACTCAGAGAACATCATGGAGAATGTCCAGACCTGCCAGCAGGACGAAAATCATGCGGGGGGTAGGCGATCATTTGAAGCGATTCTTTTCTCTCGTGGACAATCCGTGAGGCCCACATGGCAGGCTGGTGCAGTGTTTGAAGGGCCAGTGGTCCGCCGGGTGTACAGATGTGTGAGGCCGGTGGCACGCCAGTGGCTGCCACCATCGCCAGGAGTCTGGCGGTGGCCTGTACCCAAATTAGGAAGGCACGTAGCGTAGCTAACGGGACTAATACGACTCGACGTAATCTTATTTTTCACACCAAAAGAGTGACGTCATCCCCTGGATTACCGTTTCCCATGAACACGGGTTTCGAGGAACCTTGCCAGCAAGGTGATCACGTGACTTCCACCCAACCAGATCGCTTTATTTACCGCCACCGCCAGAGGTGGCTTTATGGCGAGACACTGGCACGCCACTGGCACTTCAAACACTGGGCTGGTGCGAGGCGTCTGGCATCAGTATTACGCCATGTGACTGTAGGGCAGTTATGTAAATAATACACAGGGCGCTGCTTCCACTTAGCTAAGTCCCCCTACTTGTTCGGTTGAAGGCAAAGCTGAAAGCAGAACCGATCTATGGCAAGAGTTTCTGAACTCCAGGAGTTAACTGGGTCGATTTTTCTAAATTCTTGCATGAAGATGCGACCACGCATTGCATTTCCGAGTCTCAACAGAACCCAAAAGCTGCGGGAAGAGTACATATGTTATTGAACGGCTGCTCGGCAGACTCTCGAGTCACCCCTCCTGGTGAGTCGGACCAATTTACGCCTTATCGTACCACGATACCGTGCTAAATATTATCACATTAAAAAATGGACCTTGACAATCAGGCCTGATGATCAGAGTCTTATCTCCACAACGTGCCTCGCAATACTTTCATAAGGATGCTGTGGGTGGTCCGCCTCTGTAAGAGTCCCTCGTCATTCCCAGACGGACGGCAACAGATTCTTGCCTAGTATGACTTTGTCTGTGTTGTCAATCGCACAGATCTCAGCCGTGATTGTGGGCCTTGTGATTGTGATCATCTTCCGTATGATAAACGCGAGGGCCCCAACCTACCCCCCGATAGTCGGAGGCCCTTTCCCTTGGGTTAGTGCCGTCCTTGTTTTGGCTTTGGGACCAAGCAATTTCTTCGCTGCTTGCCAGTAAGTACATGTGGCCACGTCAATTCACCGTACATAACCAGTGTCCGTAGGGCGCGGTATGGACCTGTGTTTAAAGTTCTAGTGGGAGGTCGCGATTTCATCGTCGTCTCGTCGCCGGATGCCCTCGCTAGTGCCGCTGCTGCTGATCATCGTGTCCTTTCATCCCACGTCCAGCATGATAGGCATCTCCAAGCCCTTTACGGTGATTCTCCACTCCAAGCGAAAACCCATGACACCCTCGTCCATAAAATATTTCCCGTCCTTGACCGACGTCTCTCGAAGAGAACACTGGGCGACCTCGCACCCCCGTTTGCTCAACTTGTCTTTGATAAGCTCAAGCTCTTATCTGGAAAACCCCAGGTCTCTCTCATGCGGTCCCTTACAGAGCCCTTGTATGTCGGTGCCAATGGCATGCTATTTGGGAGTAGATTCCCTCAAGATACATACGAAGACTTCCGCATTTTGCTCAATAGTCTTCCGAAACGTCTTTCCAAATTTCCGTCCTGGTCCATACCATTTAACCGGGCGCGCGATAGGTTACTCCAACGCATCTCTGACTATCTCGAGGGGGCGAACCCTGCTGCCGATGACAAACTAGTTGCTACCTTCACTCCACTTTTTAAGGAACATAACATTCCTATCGAAGTGACCGTTTCATCGATTCTGTCGCTCATGTCGTCACTTCATCAGAACACGTTTAACGTCGTATTCTGGCTTTTTTCCTGGTTACTGGAAGACCCCACTGCCCTTGCCTCTGTGCGCAGTGAAATTGACAAAGTCATTAGAGAAGACTTTGGAAATCTCCAGACTTTTATTGTAGAGGCCAACCCAGATGAAGTGGATTCTCCTTCGTTTGCTCTCCTTAACTCCGCAGTTTTGGAGACCATGAGGCTTGCGAGTGTGCAAACTGGCGTGCGTATAGCCACATGTGATTTGGACATAAAGGACAGGGAGAAGATCATTCCGATATCAAAGGGTGAATATGTGGTACTCGATCCACGAGGGGCTCATCTGGACGAAAGCTTGTATCCAAATTGTGAAAAATTCGTTGTGGATCGGTTCGTCGAGAGTGAATATCGGGGTGATTTCGCGACAACGGCGGGATATCCATTTTTTACTTTGGGAGCTGGGAAGCATGTTGTGAGTCTTAAAATGCGCATCCACCTATCAGTGATGAACCTGCCTTCCACAGTGCAAAGGCAGATTCCTTGCTCTATATGAAATCAAGGTCGTGACGATCGTATACCTCTCCCTCTTCGACGTCACACCTATCACTCGGGGTAAAGGTCCATCTTCGACATGGGAACCCCCCAAACACAGTTCCCACAGTATTGGCACTATACACCCCACAGAAGACGTACTCGTGAGGTTGCGCCCTAGGTCTGTCCCATAGTAGTCGGGCCGGGCTGCATTCAGCATTTCTCTTGCATCCTTGGCATATTCGCATATGTAATGCATCCTCACTATGTTGTAAAATTCATGCCTGTACTCGCCAACCGGCACGTGGTATGATATAGTTTCCAGTACACTCAGAGAACATCATGGGAAATGACCGGACCTGCCAGCAGGACGAAATCACACAATGATCATGCGGTGCCGGGGTAGGCAATCATTTGAGGCGATCCATTCCTCTCGTGGACAATCCATGAGGTTTACAAGGCTGATGTGAGGCGTCTGATTCGTATGAATGAAGTCTTGTTTCCCTGCAGCGAATACTACTTAATAGACCTCCTTTATGCTAAACAGGGCATTCACACTCCGTTTGAGCTAGAACCGGCCACAGGAAGTCCGAAGTCTCGAATTGTATACGTTGGTCTAGTGCAGCATAGGGCTGTTGAGCCCTCACGCACTCAAAAACAGTGTTACAAAAGGAAAGACGCCCTTCAACCGAGCCGAGAAAGATGATCCGTCCGCGTGTAGTATCGACTAGTTCCACTACTTACCACTGCGGAGCCTAATCGTCTGTGTGCACGAAGTACTCCAAAAATTGCTTTATGGATTGTCTGCTGTGGTGGGTCGCTGGGTACATATCACGAATTTGTATAAGACTGACCCCTATAGAGGTATCAAAGTTGTGGTGCATATATAGCACAGCGTACAAGCTAGTACTAACTTAGCTTCTCCCACTGCCGTTTTATTGCTGCCTTGGCTGGCAGCACTGACAGTGTTCTATTTGCCAAAGACAGCTTACTTTACACTGCTGTGTTCCTCCTCGTACAGTGTATGTCTCGCACCTGTTCCTAGTTGGCAGTGTCGTGGAACATTATTCAACCTCGGTCTTGTTGGTCGCTGAGAAGGAGGCTTGCTAATTAGAGTAGGACGCCCACCACTGTTACTATGTATAAGGGCTCTGTGGAGTAAAGCAAGGGGGAATGCTATGGTTGTTTTTGTGAACAGTAGGTCCGACCAGGAATGGTAAGGGCACTAATGGCACAACAGGCTGCACGGCGTTCAACGCTTCGAAGGATGGACTCAGATGTCCTGCGGATGTGCGGGGGCGACGAGCAGACTTCTCGTCTCATGGAGACCTCGTATTCTGGTAGCTACCCGGCATCTGAAAGACGGCTGAATTACAGCATGCGCTTCCTGCCGCTTTTTGCATTGGTTGAGTGCTCGGCAAGCGTTGTTACATTGGCAAGAGATTCTGAACTCTGGAGTTGACTTGGTGGACATTTCTGAATTCCTGCATGATGCTGGCCACGCGTTGTTAGCAACAAACAGTACTTGCCGAGTCTCAACGGAAACCAAAAACTGCGGAGAAAGTACGTGTGTCGTTGAAGGGCTACTCGGCAGGCTCCCGAGTCACTCTCCCGGTAAGTCGGACCAGTTTAAGCCTTATCGTTCGCCAGAAATTATTGTTAATATACGGAAGAAGCTTCACCATCATGATCAATTTCTGTCCCCACAACGTGTCTCGCAGTATTTAAGTCAGGATACTGTGAGCGGTCTGCATCTGGATGAGGCCCCCCGTCATTCCCAGACGGTCGGCGACAGACTCTCGCCCAATATGACTTTGTCTGTATTGTCAACTGCACAGGCCTCAGCCGCGGTCGTGGGCCTCGCGATTATAATCATCTTTCGTATGACGACCTCGAGGGCCCCAACCTACCCCCCGACAGTCGGAGGCCCTTTTGCCTGGGCTACCGCTGTCCTTTTTTTTGGCTTTAGGACCCAGCAATTTCTTCGCCATTTGTCGGTAAGTACGTGCGGTCATGTCAACTCAACATACATAACCACTGTCCGTAGAGCACGACATGGACCTGTGTTTAAGTTTCTAGCGGCAGGTCGCAATATCATTGTCGTTACATCGTCGGATGCCCTCGCTAGTGCCTCCTTTGCTGATCACCGTGTCCTTTCATCTCACGTTCAGCATGAGAGTCTTCCCCAAGCCCTCTATGGTCATTCTCCACTCCATTCGAAAATCTTGATGCCCTCGCTCATAGAATATTTCCCGTCCTCGACCGACGTCTCTCAAAGAGAGCACTGGGCGATCTTGCACCTCCGTTTGCTCAGCATGTGTTTGATAGACTCAGACTATTCTCTGGAAGACCCGAGGTCTCTCTCATGCGGTCCCTTACGGAACCCTTGTATATCGGCGCCAATGGTATGCTATTTGGGAGTAGATTCCCTCAAGATACATACGAAGACTTTTGCAATTTGCTCAAGAGTCTTCCGAAACGTCTTTGCAGACGCCCGTTCTGGTCCTTCCCATCTAGCCTGGCGCGCGATAGGTTACTCCAACGCATCTCTGACTATCTCGAGGGGGCGAACTCTGCTACCGATGACAAACTAGTCGCTACCCTCACTCCACTTTTTAAGGAACACAATATTCCTACCATGGCGGCCGCTTCTTCGATTCTGATGCTTATGTCACTTCTTCATCAGAACAAGTTCAACGTCACATTCTGGCTTTTTGCCTGGTTACTGGCAGACCCCACTGCCCTTGCCGCTGTGCGTAGTGAAATTGAAAAAGCCATTAGGGAAGGCTTTGGAAATTTCCAGACCTTCATTGCAGAGGCCAACCCAGATAAATTGGATTCTCCGTCATTTGCACTCCTCAACTCCGCAGTTTTGGAGACTATGAGACTGGCGACTGTGCATGGCGGCCTGCGTTTTGCCGCAGGCGATTTCGACATAAAGGACGGCGAGAAGACCATTCCAATATTGAAGGGTCAATATGTAGTACTCGATCCGCGGGGTGCTCATCTGGACGAGAACGTGTATCCCAATTGTGAAAAATTCGTTGTGGATCGGTTTGTTGAAAGTGAGTATCGGGGAGATTTTGCGGCGACGGCGGGGAATCCTTACTTTCCTTTGGGAGCCGGGAAGCATATCGTGAGTCTTAAAATGCGCACCCACCTAACAGTGACGAACTTGTTTTCCACAGTGCAAGGGCAGGTTCCTTGTCTTGTATGAAATCAAGGTCCTGACGATCATATACCTCTCTCTCTTCGATATCGCACCTATCGGTCGGGGTGAAGGTTCATCGTCTAGATGGAAACCCCCCAAGCCCAGTCCCCACAGTCTCGGCACTATACACCCCACAGCAGACGTGCTCGTGAGATTGCGCCCTAAGCCTGTCCTGTAGCAGTCAGGCTGCGCTGCATTCAGTCACTTGTATTCTTCGCATGTTTGGATACGCTACGTGTACTAACTGCATTGTGGAATTCATGCGGGTTCTTCGCCTGCACAAACTAGCATGTGGTATTTTATGGTTTCCCGCACAACCACAGAAGATCGTAGGGAATAGTTAGATCTCCGAACAGAACGAAGAAGTTAGACAACGTTAATGCGAGTAACAGGTGGCCCACCAAGCGATCCGTTTATACTATAAGCAACAGTGACAAGGTTTTCATGTTCAACCTCAGGTACCACCCACTTTCACCCTAAAACCTCCACACGGCGCGCCACTGCCAAGCTTTCTGAGGGGAGGCGTATTGCAATCATGTGTGGTGTTTGAGTTGTATGAATGAGGGCTTTCTCTGCAGCAGATACCAGACCTCCTTCGACCGAGCCGAAAGAGATGTTCCGCGCGTGAGTATCTCCACAACTTACCGGGTACCACAAAAACTCCTTTAGAGCTCGTACGGAAAGCGTAGTTTGCCCGAAGTTTACAAACTGCAGGGCTTGGTCTTGTTTGACATGGCGGTGGAATATTCCGGGTCAATTCATCGGAGATTGAAATGCAGTTGACTCTCGATGACACTATGTCCTCCCCTCCCCATCTCACCTATGCTGATACTCGACGGGAACACATCCAGCAAATACTAGTCGAGCTCTACCACATCTTAGAGGCAAACGTCGCAGCACTGATGGTGATGGTGGATCCTGGAGTGGATACTGAGCCAAAGCGCACTGACTGGACCCCTGAAGAAGTTGATGTGCTCGTGTGCTACTTACACGAGCACCACATGGAACGAGGCGATACTGGGAGCTTTCGTCAGTCTATGTATGCCAACGCTGCCGATCATATTCGCCTGCTGCTTGTCTCTGGAAAGGTAAAGGATCACAAGAATGTCTTGATCAAATGGGGTGTGGTAAGTTGTCTTATCTCTCCCTTTGCAGTTCGTTTTACTGACATCCAACATAGCTCAAGCAAACCTACAATGCCATTGTGACTTATTGCAGCAATATCGGGTGAACATTGGGACAATGAATGTGGGGCAAACATCAGTGGGGCACTTGCAGCAGAGGCTTGGAGCAAATATGTTGCTGTGGAGGTACGTACCCATATCAATGGGTGATAAGATTTTCTGAAGCTTACTTGGGCAAATACACACATGAGGTCTTTCCGTAACAAGGGCTGGGAGTATCTGGAGTTTATGGAGGACATTTTTCCACAGGGGGGTGCCACTGACACCCACACCTTTCATGCTGGGGCATCAAACCCCATTTTCACTATGAGTACCGATGGTAGCAGCGTTTCTGGAACTACTACCACCCCCGTTGCATCCATTGGTGGTTGCGGTGATTCTATTCCCATCTCCATTCCTGTTACTCTAGCTTTCGCTGCTGATCCTCCTGCTTCTGACCCTCCCACTTCCAACCCTCCTGCTACCACTTTGGGTGGAAAGCGATCATTTAATGCCATGTCTGCTGATGTTATGGATACAGCACCCCCTTCCCTCTTTTCAAACAACATTCCCCCGGTGACTACAATCTCATCCATTCCCAAGACCAAGCACAGTCAAACATCGTTGAGCAAGATCAAGGCCAATCCTCCTGCAAATTCTCAAACTGTCGTGGTCGTTGCGGTCGATAACACCATCTGGTGCTTGGGGGACCAGCTTTCGACCACATTCATGGATCCCCTTATCACCATCCAGACTGCCACTCAGTTGTTGTACAAGGATGCAAACTTTCCGGCTCACCATTGCGTGTTTATGATGTGCCAATTCACAGCCAATTCCAACTGTGCTGCTGTCTTTATTTCACTACCCAACGATGAGGCATGGCGTGTGTACACTGCAGATATGTATACCAATTTGAACGAAGCAGTGGTGCTGGTGAGCGGTGGGTCTGGAAATATTTTTACTTCGTAACGTCATCTTGCACTGTTCCCTTTGTCATTTCATGTCGTTCCGTGTCACTTCATGTAGCCAAAAAACATGTATGTGTAGTAGGTATACAATGTATTGCACTTGGCTACTATCATATTCCGGTGTGCTTCAAGTAACTGCATTGATCAAACCACTTCAAGATTGTGTAGGGTATGACAAGATGAATAGAATGCTACACAGTTCAAATGGCTACAATGTACTTGTGATCTCCTCCTTGAAAAAATCTGAACCTGAGTCTGGTTCTACACTTCTCTGTGCTCGTTCCACCAAGATAGCCTGATAATCATTCCACATTGTGACCACAATATCATCCTGCAGCTTGCTGGCAGCAAGATCATCCACTTGTGTAGCACTGCCGGCAGCTGCCTGAGGACCAACCAGAGTGCCCAGCCACAACTGGCACTCATCTTTGTCATCGGTATCAAATGCAATGTCACTCTCCTCTTCCTCATTCTCATTGCAGCTGTAAATGAAATTGTGCAACGCACATAGTGCCGCAGGGATATGCACTTGCACATCAACATCATACTCTGGGGCCAGGAGGAGTATTTGGAATTGGCACTTCAAAATGCTGAAGATTCTTTCTACGACATTCCGCACAGATGCATGCCATAGGTTAAATAATTCTTCCTTGGTTGTGGGTCTGTGAAAATCAAATAAAAATGATGGAAAGATAAAGAAAGGTGTAGTCTCACCATGTGTTGGCATGGCCCCACTCTGCGAGATGATATCGGACACCACGATAGGGGACAAGTAACTCATGATGAGAAGGGTAGCCAGCATCAGCAAGAAGATACTTTCCGGGGGGGATTCAAAGAGTGGTAGATATTGCATCACCATAGACATGGGCATCAGTTGCAGACCCTTCCCACCCTGTTAGTGCATAAATAAACTTCAGACCAAAGTCACAGATGAAAAGACTGTTCTGCAAAAGAAATCCTTTGCGATTGTGGTAGTTCGAATGGATGATTGCTGGGGGGGATACAGGGATATGACATCCATCTATGGCACCAATAGCATTCTGGAAATATGGCCAGAACTTGGGGTTGCATTGTATTTTTGGATGGACAAATTCATTGTCTGGAAACTGCACATGGGTGGAATAGAATGGCTGATCAGAAAATATGAAAAGCATCTTCTTGAAGTAGCTGTTCACAAATAAGGTCAAATATCATACAACTTTCACATGAACTCACTGAGATATTGTGTCATTTGAATGCTGAAAGCGTTCCGCTACATGCCTGCTGGTCAGGCCAGTCACACATGTGTACAAGAATATTGACAGTTGTTCTTCCAGCATGACAAACTTGGAGTCACAATGACCCATGGCTCGTAGCTCCCTGATAAGCCACATAAAGTCTTCCTTGTACATACCAAGTTTGCAGTGGATATGTCTGGGATGACCACTGAGCAGTTCCTGGACCCACATTTCACTGGAGAGCCTGGATGTGTGGTATGGTATTGGTTCACTATGAATTCCTGAGTCAAGAAGCTCAGCCAACAAGGCCAAGAGCACCTGGAGTAGTGTGAAGATCTGCCATAGAAGGAGTCAGCACACACCGTAATACTGATCAGGTGGCATACCTGAATGGGGTTCAAACATTCAATCTCCGACATATGTGATTGTGAGGTTGTGCACAGCTCACAAACAAGACCAAGCCCTGCAGTTTGTAAACTTCGGGCAAACTACACTTTCCATACAAGCTCTTATGGAATGTTCTGTGCCTCTGCTGTGCTGGGTACTGTCGTGCCGCTACTTTTGCTCCTGCTGTGTTTGCCTTTAACCATTGCCGAGTATCCCCACGTCTGCTTTGCTGTTCCCTTCCCCATGTCTGGATGACGTCTCGCTTACTGACCTCTGCCCCTGTGGGCAAGTCAGTGGACTTTGTTGTACGGCTATGAGGGTATGCTTACAATATCATTTCCTTTTATGTTTTACCTTTTGTTCCGTTTTCCTTTGCGAAGATCCCGATTGGGATCATTGTTTTCTTCACTTTACCATTTTGACCTCCCTTACACATGACCTGACACGTCACGTCAATGAAAGGTGAACTTCATCCTTCATACACATCAGGTCATTGTGACTCGACGCATCTGGGATCCTTTGTTTACATGTCACACATAATGAACTTTCCTCCCCTTCGTTAAATGTAGTAGTATTGTACTTACATGAGCCGACTGACTGTAGGGTATAAAAGACCCTCCAGATTCAGTCGGGTCTCCTTGTACTTTACTCTACCTACTACCTACCTGGTAAAGGTTGAGCAATCTAAAATGCTCTATAAATTCTCCCTTACCACTGTTCAATACCTCGATCTCTTGGTGACATTCTGGTTGTACTTTTGAAGTACATAATTCCACCATCGCATACAAGTCTTTGACTGTTGACTGCCAAGGATAGAAAGGGTGTCCCTGATGACTCTTGCTTCGGTTACACTCCATATCGAAGGCTCATTATACCTGTAAGAGGCCTGCTCTTGTTAGCTCACCTATTCCCTCCCTCAGGTTCAGGTTAGCCATAAGGCAATCTATAAGTGCACGTCGACTCGTGCCTTGGAACAGCGCGTTATCGGTCATCGCCGTGCGACAAAAGAGTAAAGTACCCCTCTTTGTTCCCTGTCTGACCTGGTGTCTTGGTAGCCATCTGCTTGTGGTACCTGAAGACATCATGCAAGTCAACATACCTGAAGAGCAACTCAATCTCGTTCTATATCAGTGAAGCGAGATACAGCTCCTCTTGTGGTAGCAGCTGAAAATCTGCCACTCCTGATATTGTTCCAACATGAGAATCCCAAATCATCATCATCCCTTATTGCAAGTGTCAGCCAATTAGAAGAATAAGACCTAAAAGCAGAAGAGTAACTTGCATTGCGAACAGGTCTGCCACCTGTGTCTAGAAACAAAGTGAATCCCTGTGAAGGCATCTCATTGGTAGCTCTCGATAAAAGCCATGCTGGAGAAGAAGTCTCTGGAAAGCCCATAACCAGTCATGGTCACAGCAAGATCGAAAGCCCCAAGTAAAAGTGAATATTCTTCGAAGGCCTTGCAACCCTTGAAGCAAACATTCGTGACTCGTATTAAAGAAGTCTGGAAGTAAAATCTGCAACTGTGTCTTCCGAAGCGGGATCAAGCAAGTTCTGTCCTGTTCGAGGACAACCACCAAAAGTTCCCCCACATTCGTCAAACACTACTGCAGCTCCAGAAAAGCTTGAGCGAACATCGTCGGCTCAATGCTTCCAACCGTACCTGGTAACGAGTCCTACCAAGTCAGAAGGAGGAGAGGGTACCCAAGCCCAGACCTCGCAAGAAGCAATCACACAAGTCCCAGGTTCCTTTACCCAGATTCGAGAACCAGAACCCCTAGCCGGTAAAAGAATTGATGAAGAAGAAACACATACAGCACCAGAACAATCGTCATCAACAGATCTTGATCTCAGTATGGCAGGAATCGGAGAACAAGAACAAATCGCCACCCTAGCCGAACAGCTACAACAGTTCGCAAAAACTACCGACCCCTTTGCCAACCGATCCATTGGAAATGTCAAGGAGTTAGTGCAGTGGTATGAAAGTCTAACAGGCCATGCTGGCTTAGCCTTTCCTGCATACACTATCCCAAAAACCATGGTGGCCAAAGAAAAACAACCCGAAGGGAGAGGAGTTGATCGAAAGGAACTAGGCCTAGGAAAACCTCTTCTGTTCGATGGAACTAGTGGCAAATTCGAAGCATGGATTGCATCTGTCAACAATTATCTTGATCTCAACTGCCACGTCTACAACACCAACGAGCGAAAGATTGGGTTTGCCCTCTCTTTCATGAGTCAGGGAGCAGCTGTCCATTTTGCCAAAAACTACCTCAAAGAGCACACTACTGTTGCAGGTGAAGTCTATCTCTATGACAGCTGGACTACCTTTTTCATCAAGCTCTGAAAAATCTTCAAGGTTGGAGACACAGAGGCACTCACATTCCTCAAAATGGCTGAGATCAGACAAGGAGACATGCCCCTTGCTAAATATATCAGTGAGTTCCTAGATCTCATCACTCGAGCTTTGATATCTCGTGATGATTGACAAGCCGGAGTCTATTTTGGGAAAGGTCTCAACAATAAAACCTCCAAATGGATACTGTGCTCAGGCAAGATCCCACAAACTGTACAAGAATGGATTGATGCCGCTGTCGATGCACAAACCACCAAAGCTAGCCTTGGCGTGTATAACAAATGCTTGACAAAAGATGACAAAGAAGTTCTCCACATGTATCAAAACGAAAACCCTTTGCATGAGAAGCAGCGTCAAACATGTGACCCTTATGCGATGGACGTCGATCGACAGTCAAAAAAACCTGTATATCGACCACCCCAGAAAAGGAAACCAGATCCTTACTGGTTCCGAGAAATGTGTATGGAGAATAAAGGAGAATGCTATCGATGCAGAAGGAAGGGACATTTCAAGAAAGATTGCACGCTAACAGACAGACAAAAGCTAGTCCGAGAAGTCCAAACCTTCTATAATGCTGAAGAGTTTGAGAAACTCAGGGAAGCGTTAAATGGAAAGAAGGATTTTTAGAATCCTCTCCTGGTTCGACCCCGACCAAGGAGAGTAGCAGTACATTCCGATCATTCAGTGCCCCTGAATTAATGTCCGTAGTTCATATCAATGAATATCCCTCCATGAGGGCTATTACTGGCACACTGTTCTTGATGGAACGGAACAATGGGGAAATAAGGGCCGTTATCGACAGCGGCGCTGAATGCAATGCAATCAGTTGAGAGGTGGTTGGAAGATACCGTCTGGAGACAAAAAAGATCAAACAACCATGGTCCCCAAGAAGCTTCGAAGGATCTTCAAAACAAGTTATTGACTCCATCGCACTATTTACCGGACGAGTGCATGGAAGACACTTCAAGCTGTCGGCATATGTCATGGACCTGAAAAATGAGAGCATCCTCCTGGGAATGCCTTGGATCCAGCAAGCTCAGCCAGTAATTGATTGGATGGCCAGGAAAATAGTGGGATGGGGAACTCCGGAAGTTGCAACACTTTCGATAAATCAAACATCAATCTCGACTCAACTGGAGGCACAAGTACAACATGAAGAGGTTCTCTGCCAGCAGAGTATAATGCCTATAGTGAAGTCTTCTCCGAAAACTGCCCACTCCCACCACACCGACCTGGATACGATCATACAATCAAACTCGACCCTTCTAAAGACCTAAAGACCTTCAAGCCTGCGAAAATCTATCCCTTGTCACACGATGAGATGCAGCTCCTAGATGAGTCCCTTGAAGAAAATCTGCAGACAGGAAAGATAGAAAAGGTCCAAAATGCGGACATCCTGCATGTACCACTGGCCCCAGTCTTCTTCGTCAGAAAGAAGGACAGCAAGAAAAGACTCATACAAGACTACCGACAACTTAATTCATTCATGATTCCAGATCGGTACCCACTACCACTCATCAAGCCAATCCTAGACGAGTTGGTGGAGTCCAAATTTTTTGCCAAGTTTGATGTATGCTGGGGCTTTACCAATATTCGAGTCGAAAAGGAGGAAGATGTGCTGCTCGGAGCATTTGTAATGCCATGAGGCATTTTCAAACCCACTGTAATGTTCTTTGGTCAAAATAATGCGCCACCAACATTCCAAAGATACATGGATGGGAAGTTTGGTTGGTTACAGACTGACAGAAAAGGCATCATATACCTTGATGACGTGACCATCCATTCGAAAACCTGCAAAGGACTGAAGAAGAACATAAAGGAGTTTTTGGAGATAGCAAAGAAGGAAAATCTGCGACTCAAACTCTCGAAGTGCGTCTTCGAGGCCAAAGAAATTGAATTCCTTGGATATACCATCTGCCATGGACAGTACGAAACAGCCCCAATAAAGGTGGAAGCCATAAAAAATTGGAAAACTCCAGCCAACGTCCATGATGTACGACAATTCCTTGGATTCTGCAACTTCTACCAGCAGTTTATCCCTTCGTTTGCCATGATCTCCAAACCTCTGCATGAATTAACAAAGAAAGATTTCCCATGGAAATGGGGATCGGCCCAGGAAGAAGCTTTCCAGAAGCTGAAAACATATATGTGTCAGGCCCCAGTTCTCTGTCTCCCCGACTTCGACAAACCTTTCGAGGTGTATACCAATGCCTCTAAACTCGGCACTGGCACAGTGTTATGTCAGGAGTTTGACAACGAGCTACATCTGATTGCATATCTTTCGCAGTCGCTCCAGGGCACTGAACAAAATTACCAAGTTTACGACCTGGAAATGCTCACTGTTGTCCATGCCCTCAAGGCTTGGAAACACTACCTGTTATCACCTCCCAAAGATACTATCATTCACACCAACCACAAAAATTTGATGTATTATCGGTGGGGGCGACTCTTCTTGCAAGAGTGCTAAGGGAAATAAGAGGGGAAAGCTGTAGGTAAAACCTAGGCTCGTCCCAAGGGGTCTTGAGTTGGAAGGAGATGGAAGAGGGGGGATGCTAGGCAGTAAAGCAGGAAATATACGGAGGGGGAACTTGAGAGCTCATTGGGACTTGGTAGGCAGCAATAGTTGGCTTGTAGGATGGTTTTCGGAGTGTTTGGGGCTCGATGGCAGTGAAATGGCGGTAAAGGGACTCTGGGACTCGGGGTACTCTTGAAAACTCGAAGATGGCTCAGGAGGGCTCTCTAGACTCGAAGGGGACTCTCAGATTCTCGCTGTGTGATGCCAAAAGGTGGGTGGTATATTTTTCTAAGTAACCCAGGCTTTTGTATTGTAAAGACAGTGGTATCTAAGGTAAAATTCGGCATATTTCGGATCTGTCATATGTCAAAAGTAATAACAGACAAAGCAAAGTCTGACGCTGGTACAGACACGTGCACAGCAGTGACAGTGGCGAAAGGAAAACAAACAAAAGTGGAGAAGATGAACATGAACTGAGATGAGGCGGCATAACCACATGTCTGAGCAATGGGATTGCACCCTGGAAGCTGACAGGGGGTGATGGGAATGGTATAGCTAAAGGAGGGTCTGTGGGGAGGCGCAGTGACACGTGACAGGTGGTGATGTTGCTGGTGGTAATAGGCACGTGACCAAGAGGGAGCATAGTGTAGGCAGTGACACAATCCCATGACCATGATGGGCATGTGATTTGGCAGGTAGTGAGAGTAGAGACTGCCGCCAAGGGCGCCTTGCAGCCTCAGGGGGCCTAGACTCCCTACACCTCCCAGGGTCTTTAGACTTTGACCGTCCTTGGTCAAGCGCATGTGATTAGGTACGGGATGGAGATGGAATGCCATTGTGATCAAAGTGGCTGTGCACGGATCAAAGCACAAGCAACAGGGTTCTCGAGCATGTGCTGTGGGAAAATGCTTCTGTGGTGTAAAGTTTGCTTAATGCACCAAGTGTAATCGCCATGTTCGTTCTTTTTCTGCTAAGTCCATCAACCTCACTCCTACCCACTCATCGTTACCAAGTCTCTCCCATCTCCTACACAATGTCTTCCTCCCAGAGTGCCTCCATGACTGCACCTCCCTTTGTTACACCTAGCGCTGTGCGAGATCTCATCCTGGGAATGTGGGCATTGCATATGAAGAAGCTGGAATCGTTGATGAAGGAGATTCTGGGTGAGTCTGCAGATGAGGATACAGCATGAGCATGGTTGGGTCGGTACGAGGAACTATCAGTGAGTTGCCCATATGGTACTGGCACCTCCATCCTTCTAACTCTTGAGTGCAGGGGTGTATTGAACAACTTCGCAAGTTCGCCTCAGACGTGAGCTCGGGGGTCCCCAACTACCCTGACGAAACTGAGATCGCCATAAGCAACGCCTTCATGGCGTTAATGGTGCTGCAAGCTCGATTCCCGCCATGTGCAGCAAAACCCAAGACGAAGCCAACTGCCCCCAGCCCCAGCGCTCCTCAACCAGGGAGTGAGGTAGTCCGTCGGTCGCAATGGCAGTTAGAGAAATCAGCTGACAAAGGGAAGGAGGGAGCAACGGTACGTACATGACCTTTAGTCAACGAGTAGTATGCTAACATCTGGAGTTGGTCAGACTATGGAAGGTGGGTCGTCAGCAAGGGTCGCTGAAGGCATGACGTCAACCAGTCTGGGTGGCCCTATGGCAGATGAAGATGTGATGGAGGTCAACCCCACACCAGGGAGTAATGGACCTTGCGAGCAGTGTGTCAAGTGAGGGATAATCTGTGTGTGGAAGGAATGGATGGCATGTGAGGCTTGCCACAATGGCAAAAAGAAATGTGACAAGGCTGGGAAACCGGGTAGGAAGGTGAGTAGGGAACCTTGACTGGCGCATTCAGCTGGTGACCACAAGACGTAGCACAAGATCCCAGAGGGTCCAGTGCCCGAGTCGGCATCTACAAGCAAAAAGGCCAAGCCACACCCTGCTCCCCCTCCTTCGTCAGCACCGACTCCTATGACAGGGCGACTGTGACCTCATCTGGTTAGTCGCTCGGCAGCTTCCCAGCCTGCTGCCTCCACGTCCATTGCAGACGTGCCTGAACCATCTCAGGCCCCTCTGCCGCAACAACCGCTCCCTCTTTTCCTCCCCAGTGGCCCGTCCACTCCCACTCCCACTCCCGGGTTCCCAGTTCTCCTCACTCCCTGCCCTGCTAACAAACCCATCGACAAACCCACCGAGTCCTCAAGAGGCTCGAGTGAGTTTCTAAGTGCACAAGTTGAGACAGGCCAGGGCGAAGAGGCCTCCAAGGTCACAGGCAGCAAGGGCTTGGCTCCTGAGAAGGTCGAAATTGATCTGACCAAGTCCGAGGAGGTCGCCACGCCTATGGGGCCAACCCGTTTGTCTGTAAAGGGTAAGCGCTGTACATGAAGTGGTCATATACACCCCATCGAAGAGTTGGACAAGCGAATCGCCGACGTGGAGCTGTTGATCGAATGGGGCAAGGACGCCTTGATGGACTTGTTCTTGCAGATGGCACAGGTTAGTATGATGGCAACCCAAGTTTGTGAGGCTCTTCATCAGTCTCGGTGCCAACTACATTCCCTGAAGGCCTGGCAGGAGGAACACTTCATTCCCGGTCCCTCTGACTCATCCTAGTGTAGAAATGGTAGTTTTGCAGCTCCCCTTTTTACCTTGTGTCTGCTGTCATACCGTAGATTGGCGGTAATATTATCTTGTGTGTGCATTGCCTAAGAACAGACCTCAGTGGTAGGACTAAGAGGTCAGAATAATATAAGAACATAAGTGAAAAGAAGGAAGAACAAGCGGTATAGTACTGTCATCCTGACTGAGTAGGTAGTGGCAATTGTTGCTTTAGTTTTGGCTGAAGTCTATAGACGGTAAATGGTGAGTAAAACTACGAGTTGAGGAAAAGGAGGAGACAAAGAAATTTGGCTTTTGGTTTTTTATATCATTTTACGGTTTTGTGTTCAGCTTTTTGTGTCAGTAGCTTGTATAGGTAAAGCATCTGTAGAAAACAGACAAAGGACAAAAAAAGAAAAGAAAAGAAAAGAAAATAAAGGAACATAGGACATAGGTTATTCAACTGACTCGTCCCCAAGGACACCAGCCAGTTCTGGGTCAGGAAGGGAGTTGTCTTCAAGCTGATCTATTGCAGATCTGTTGAGGCTGACTAGATGAGTGACCTCGATATGGGACCTGTTTCTTGGGAAATAGGGGTATAAGTGAAATGCAGCAAAGCGAAACTTCGAAACAGTGCCATCGAGCTCTGTGAGGAGATAAGAGCTGCCTTTGGTGCAGCATACGACTACCATAGGACCACTTCAGTCAACCACCTATGGGGACCTATTAGGTCTATATATTCTTATAGATGTATTAGCCTAATAGGTGTCAACTGGTTGGGAATTCCCAACCTCTGGAGATTCTCCAGCTCATGGCTGGGGAATCTCCAGGCCTGCCATGCCATAGGTGCTGGAGAAAATGGGGGAAATCCATTTCTCCAGAATAAATACATTTTGGGTGTCAATATATTGGAGTGGCTGGGGTCCAAATATGATTTTTTCTGAGATATTACCTGCATTTTCTGGGTATTCCCCAGGCTGAATTGACCAACTTCCCAGTCCAATCCTGGGCATTCCCCATGCTGATATGACCTACCCATGGTGGTAACTGGGATTTCTCCAGGCTAAATTGGCCTACTTGCCAGTTCAATTCTGGGCATTCCCCATGCCAATTTGACCTACCAATGGTGGCAACTGGGATTTCTCCAGGCTAAATTGGCCTACTTGCCAGTTCAATTCTGGGCATTCCCCATGCCAATTTGACCTACCAATGGTGGCAACTGGGATTTCTCCAGGCTAAATTAGCCTGCTTCCCAGCTTAATTCTGGGCATTCCCCATGCCAATTTGACCTACCCATGGTAGCAACTGGGATTTCTCCAGGCTAAATTAACCTACTTTCCCACTTCAGTCAACCCCCTACAGGGACCTATTAGGTTCATATATTCTTACAGATGTTATAACCTAATAGGCGTCAAGTGGTTGGGAATACCTGACACCTGGGGATTCTCCAGAACATGCCTGGGGAATCTCCCATATGGCAGGAATGGCTGGGGTCCTGATATGATTTTCCCCATGCCAAATTGGCCTGTCTCAAGTGGCAGCTGGATCTTCTCCAGCCTAAATTGACCAAGGTCCCAGTATGACCATGGGCACTCCCCATGGAAAATTGACCTGGCCCAGGTGGCAACTGGATCTTCTCCAGGCTAAATTGACCCACTTCCAGTCCAGTCCTGGCCATTTCCCATGCCAAATTGACCAGTCCTTGAAGGCAATGGGGTATTCTCCAGACTAAAATGGACCCCCTACTTGGCTAAACCTGGGCATTCCCCATCCTCTTTTGACCTACCCTAGGGTAGCAGTTGGGACTTTCCCAGGGTAGGTTGACCCCTTCTCTAGTCTGTACCTGGACATTCCCCAGTAAAATTGACCTATTCCTAGTGATAACTGGACTTCTCCTGGGAATTCCCAGGCTGAATTGACCTATTCCTGATGATAATTGGGTTGTACCCAGGCTCAATTGAACCTCGTTCCATTGCAAACATGGGCATGCCATATACTAAGTTGAGCTAGCCCAGGTGGCAGCTGGCCATTGAACAGGCTACACCACTTTAATTGCTCCATCCTCCTACTCCACTTTTTTGATTATGTAAGCAAAAAAGCGGTCTCCCGGGCTTCATTTCTGCCAACAATGAAAGGAGGAAGTGTGGTGAGGCAGAAATGAAGCCCGGGAGACCGCTTTTTTGCTTACATAATCAAAAAAGTGGAGTAGGAGGATGGAGCAATTAAAGTATGACACAGCCACAATGTGGGGAAGGCCCAGGCTGCGGGCCGCCCCTAGTTACTAATCAAGTGTACACACTGTTCAGTAGTCCGAAATTAATTAGCAAATAGCTAGCAGTGTGGGAAGGTGGTGATGTAATTGACACGTGCATTCACTCGTTTTCATACTCTGGCTCACACTGAGCACTGCTAACCTCCCGAGTCAAGCTGACCAGCCCATTACTGCTAGGAGACCTCTTTATATCCCCCAGGTCCCTATCCGTTTGACCTTACATCTGGAGCCCACTGCAAGGGGGCTATTTTGCTTGGTAAACCCACCTTCTCCCCCTACCTCTGAACTTGTACACGTGATTTCTCGCGCACCGTCGTGCCAAATCTCTCGCAAATTTCAGGCCTAGGACTACTCGAAGAGACCTTTCCAGGGGTATGTTTTTCGTCGCGTTTGCTTCAGCACTTCCTGAGATATTGCCCATTTTCTAGTGGAAGGTACTATACAACAAATTTCAACATAACTCGTCATCGAGTGCACCATTTTTCTTATTTCAGCGTTCTCCCATCTCCCCTTGATTACCTATACCATGTCTGGAGGTCTCGTAGATTTCTGCTGAGCAGTTGCGCCTCGACACACTGCCTCTCCCCCTACCTCTGAACTTGTACACGCGATTTCTCCTGAACTGTTGCCCCGAATCTCTCGCAAATTTCGGGCCTAGGACTACTTGAAGAGGTCTTTCCAGCGGTATGTTTTTCGTCGCGTTTGCTCCAGCACTTCCTGAGATATTGCCCATTTTCTAGTGGAAGGTACTGTGCAACAAATTTCGACATAACTTGTCATCAGGTGTGCCGTTTTTCTTATTTCAGCGTTCTCCCATCTCCCCTTGATTACCTCTACCATGTACGGAGGTCTCATAGATTTCTGCTGAGCAGTTGTGCCTCGACACGCTACCTCTCCCCCTACATCTGAACTTGTACACGCGATTTCTCCTGAACTGTTGCCCCAAATCTCTCGCAAATTTCGGGCCTAGGGCTACTTGAAGAGGCCTTTCCAGCGGTATCTTTTTTGTCGCGTTTGCTTTGGCGCTTCCCGAGATATAGCCCGTTTTCTAGTGGAAGGTACTGTACAACGAATTTTGACATAACTCGTCATCGGGTGCGCCGTTTTTCTTATTTCAGCGTTCTCCCATTTCCCCTTGATTCCCTCTACCACGTCCGGAGGTCTCGTAGATTTCCACTGAGCAGTTGTACCTCGACACACTACCTCTCCCCCTGCCTCTGAGCTCGCACCACATTTTCTCCTGAACCGTTGCACAGAACCTCCCGGTTTTCTGCAAGGTGATTCTACTCGAATAGACCTTCCAGCTGATATATTTTCTGTCACTGTTGCACTGGCGTGTCCAGAGATGTTGCCCTTTTTATGGAGAAAGGCCCTGTATGATGAAATTTGGAATATATTGGGACTGGGTGTGCTGTTTTTTCTCTAATTCTTCATTAGTCCAACCCTCCTAGATGCTCTATATCATGTCCCAGAGTTTCTTATAGTTTCTCCCATTGCACACTGAGTACAACTTGTGTAGAAATACTTTGTATTAAATATCATTTTTGCACTGGTAAGCCATGCCTAAGCCAACAGCCCCAGCTATTGGGCCAAACCAAGCCCTCATACTGGGCTTGTGGGGCTTTATGGCCTGGCCTGAGGTTTCCCTGGCCCCAAGCCCTCAGAAGCTGGGCTGGGAAAACACTATGCGCAGGTCACTTTTCATCTCCCTTAGTATACTTACTCACTATGGTAATAAAGACTGTGATTACAGGTTAAATATACACTGGTGTTCAGATGAAACAAGCTAGAAAATTGTTTATCTGGCTTTGGGATATTTTCTTTGTGTTCCATGACTGGAGCCCACCATGAGGGGTATTGGTTGTTTGGTTTGACTCCCTGTCCCTCCTCCCCCCATTTTATATGCCACATTCCACCTCTGTTCTTTTCCACTGAATCTCTTGCAAATTGGAATTCTTCTTCAACTGGGTGAGGGCTTTCTATTGGTCCATCTTATGTCACTGCTGCATTTAACTTTTCAGGAGATATAGCCAATTTTGCACACAAAGGTATTGGGGGACTATCTAAAGATATCTTGGGATTAGGTGTGCATATTCACCCAGTCTTTTGTTCTTCATGTTCTCCACATGTCCCCTCACTGTGTCCTCACATCTTATAGCATTTTCCCCAGTGGTTGTTGATTGGCATGCAGTCAGCCTTCCCCCCATTGTATTTGCCATGTATGCCCCCCATCTTCCTGCCAAATCTTTCTATTTTTTCAGACATGACTCTACTCAACATTGCCTATCAGACAACCCTGAAGATGCAGGCCAACCCATAGAGTGTTGGCTTTTGCCATATATCTTGTTCATTTTCATGTCATATGTTTCACTTTTTTGAGGATTCATCCTACCTCCAGGCACCTTACTGATGATATCCACTGCATCCCAGTATCTGTCACCATCTGTGAAATATCTCTTTTTTCATGTGCAGTGCTCACTTGTGCATTATATCCCATTCTCAGTCTCCTCTCTACTCTTGGGTCATTTACCCATCATACTTTAGATGTATGAAATGGATATAACTGGCTGCAGTTCATTTGGGGCAATACAATTTTCTTTGGGGTTGTCACTTTCAAGTCATGCCTCTAAGTTCCCTCTGAGTTCATGTTGAGACACTGACAGCTCTTTGCACTCAGTCCATAATTTTTTTAGTACCACTCCTGACTGGGTCTCTGCTACTGCCACTGACCCTAGCCCTTCATCATGACCACCTTGGCTGGAGTGAATAAAGTTGACCATTCTGTTGTGCTGAAACACCAGCTGGGAGTTCCCAACCCCAACAGACCATTTACAGGTACATACCTGTAATATATAGACCTAAATCTCCAACATGATGTGGAGAATCTGCAACTGGCTATGGAGAATCTCCATGCCCCCTTGGGGAATCTCCAACCTGCCATGGAGAATCTGCAAGTCACTGTGGAGAATCTCCAATCAGCCATGGAGAATCTCCATGACCCCTGGGGAAGGAATCTCCAACCTGCCATGGAGAATTTCCATGACCCCTGGGGGAATCTCCAACCTGCCATGGAGAATCTCCAACCTGTCATGGAGAATCCCCAAAGTCACTGTGGAGAATCTCCAACCTGTCATGGAGAATCCCCAAGTCACTGTGGAGAATCTCCAACCTGTCATGGAGAATCCCCAAGTCACTGTGGAGAATCTCCAACCTGTCATGGAGAATCCCCAAGTCACTGTGGAGAATCTCCAACCAGCCATGGAGAATCTCCATGACCCCTTGGGGAATCTCCAACCTGCCATGGAGAATCTCCAACCTGTCATGGAGAATCCCCAAGTCACTGTGGAGAATCTCCAACTTGCCATGGAGAATCTCCAAGTCACTGTGGAGAATCTCCAACCTGCCATGGAGAATCTCCATGACCCCTTGGGGAATCTCCAACTCACTGTGGAGAATCTCCATGCCCCCTTGGGGAATCTCCAACCTGTCATGGAGAATCTCCAACTCACTGTGGAGAATCTCCAACCTGCCATGGGGAATCTCCAGCCTCTCATGGAGAATCTCCAACCTGTCATGGAGAATCTCCAACCTGTCATGGAGAATCTCCAATCCACTTTGGACAATCTCCAACCTGTCATGGAGAATTTCCAACTCACTGCAGAGAATCTCCAACCTGTCATGGAGATTCCCCAAGCCCTCCTGGAGAATCTCCAACCTGCCATGGAGAATCTCCATGCCCCCCTGGGGAATCTCCAACCAGTCATGGAGCATCTCCATGCCCCCTTGGGGAATCACCAACCAGTCATGGAGAATCCCCAAATCACTGTGGAGAATCTCCAAAATGACATGGAGAATCTCCAACCAGTCATGGAGAATCCCCAAATCACTGTGGAGAATCTCCAAAATGACATGGAGAATCTCCAACCAGTCATGGAGAATCTCCAAGTCACTGTGGAGAATCTCCATGCCCCCCTTGGGGAATCTCCAACCAGTCATGGAGAATCTCCAAGTCACTGTGGAGAATCTCCATGCCCCCCTGGAGAATCTCCAATTGGTCATGGAGAATTTCTAAGGTGCTATGCATGGTCATAGTGATGTCAATTTGGCATGGGGCTGCCAGCAATTCTTTCACCAGGGATACAGTAAGTCAAATGTGCATGGGGAATATCCAGGTGTAGCCTGTTCAATGGCCAGCTGCCACCTGGGCTAGCTCAACTTAGTATATGGCATGCCCATGTTTGCAATGGAACGAGGTTCAATTGAGCCTGGGTACAACCCAATTATCATCAGGAATAGGTCAATTCAGCCTGGGAATTCCCAGGAGAAGTCCAGTTATCACTAGGAATAGGTCAATTTTACTGGGGAATGTCCAGGTACAGACTAGAGAAGGGGTCAACCTACCCTGGGAAAGTCCCAACTGCTACCCTAGGGTAGGTCAAAAGAGGATGGGGAATGCCCAGGTTTAGCCAAGTAGGGGGTCCATTTTAGTCTGGAGAATACCCCATTGCCTTCAAGGACTGGTCAATTTGGCATGGGAAATGGCCAGGACTGGACTGGAAGTGGGTCAATTTAGCCTGGAGAAGATCCAGTTGCCACCTGGGCCAGGTCAATTTTCCATGGGGAGTGCCCATGGTCATACTGGGACCTTGGTCAATTTAGGCTGGAGAAGATCCAGCTGCCACTTGAGACAGGCCAATTTGGCATGGGGAAAATCATATCAGGACCCCAGCCATTCCTGCCATATGGGAGATTCCCCAGGCATGTTCTGGAGAATCCCCAGGTGTCAGGTATTCCCAACCACTTGACGCCTATTAGGTTATAACATCTGTAAGAATATATGAACCTAATAGGTCCCTGTAGGGGGTTGACTGAAGTGGGAAAGTAGGTTAATTTAGCCTGGAGAAATCCCAGTTGCTACCATGGGTAGGTCAAATTGGCATGGGGAATGCCCAGAATTAAGCTGGGAAGCAGGCTAATTTAGCCTGGAGAAATCCCAGTTGCCACCATTGGTAGGTCAAATTGGCATGGGGAATGCCCAGAATTGAACTGGCAAGTAGGCCAATTTAGCCTGGAGAAATCCCAGTTGCCACCATTGGTAGGTCAAATTGGCATGGGGAATGCCCAGAATTGAACTGGCAAGTAGGCCAATTTAGCCTGGAGAAATCCCAGTTGCCACCATTGGTAGGTCAAATTGGCATGGGGAATGCCCAGAATTGAACTGGCAAGTAGGCCAATTTAGCCTGGAGAAATCCCAGTTACCACCATGGGTAGGTCATATCAGCATGGGGAATGCCCAGGATTGGACTGGGAAGTTGGTCAATTCAGCCTGGGGAATACCCAGAAAATGCAGGTAATATCTCAGAAAAAATCATATTTGGACCCCAGCCACTCCAATATATTGACACCCAAAATGTATTTATTCTGGAGAAATGGATTTCCCCCATTTTCTCCAGCACCTATGGCATGGCAGGCCTGGAGATTCCCCAGCCATGAGCTGGAGAATCTCCAGAGGTTGGGAATTCCCAACCAGTTGACACCTATTAGGCTAATACATCTATAAGAATATATAGACCTAATAGGTCCCCATAGGTGGTTGACTGAAGTGATAGGACCTAGGTAACGAGGCTTGGTCTTTCTGCCCAGCTCTTTCTTGATGTGGGAATTTCTGACAAGGATGAGGGTACCCAGTTCGAAGTCAAAGTCGTGGATAGTCCTCTCGAATCGAGCCATAAAGTCCTTTGCTGAAGCGAAGCAGGAATTAAGGACTCGATTGTGTATTAGCGCTAGGTCTTCTGGGTGCTTCTGCAATTGCTGAGCACGATTGGCAATGAGAGCGGTAGTAGAGTATGACTGCACTTCGAAAGGGGCAAGAAAGGTTGCTTCGGCAAGGTCAAAAGGGAGTCTGGGATGGACACCATGAGCCATATAGTAAGGGGAAAACCCCGTAGCTTTGTGAACCATAACCCTCTCTGCCCAGAATACAGATGGGGCCACTTCTGACCATCTTGAGGCTTCGCCCTCACAACTCTTAACCATCGCTTCTCTGACATTGAAATGCCACCGCTCCACAACACCATTTGCCTGCGAGTTATAAGGTGAGATACGGATATGCCAAATACTGTACATCTTCGATAGCCAGTCAAGCACTAGAACATAAGGGCCGCCATTGTCAGTGACAACTTCTGCCACAGCTCCCCATCTGCACAATATCTGCTTGAATAAGAATTTGCCGATCGACTTTCCAGTTTCGGATTGAAGCATGGCCCACTCCGGGTAGCTGGTGAGGGAGCATTGGGCCTGAGTAACGTAGCAGTACCCATTGGACTTCGGCATTATGAAAGTGTCGACATAGGCTTTGTAGAACAGGGGCTCAGGTATTGCCATGACAGGGGGAATGTGAATTCGATCGAGGCAGCGAATCTGACATTCATGACACGTCTTGACGTACCAGTGAACATCCTGCTCAAGCATGGGCCACCAAAACCATGTCAGCAAGCGCATATGGGTGGAGAAGATACCCTTGTGGCCTAACTCGTCATGGGCCTGACAAATAATTTCAAGCTGCTTGTGGCAGCAAACCATGAGCTGGTGGCAACCTTGGGGCTCTTTCCTCCAAAGCTCTCCACCCTTTACAAAGTACCAGGTTGCTAGCTGCACAAGACTCTCCAGCTCCTTTTCTCCCAACTCATCTGGCGGCTTCTTCGTTTCCAAGAACCTCCTCACCACCTCCAACCTCTCATCCCTCTGTTTTGCCTTCTCGGATCATGGGATTTCAGTCTCGGTGCTTTCTGGTGGTGAACCAGTTGCTGTGAATATTCTGACATCCTGAGGCAAGACTTTAGACGAGTAGTATATGGATGGCGGAATTTCTGGAGGACGTAGCATCTGAGTTCTTGGCTCTCGGCAATTCACGAGTTCCATGGCGAAGGCTCCACACTCGTCTACCCAGTCTTCGTACTCTTCTTCATCTACCTCAGGGTCTTCTTTGGCTCTTGGTCTTCTTGACAACCCATCAGGGGCAGCATGCTTAGCAGCAGGTATGTGGACCAGTTTGAAATCAAAGAGTAGAATACTGGCAATCCACCAGTTGATGGTGGCATTAGGCTGTAAGTCTGGATTGTTAATCATGCCTTTGATATATCTTGCATCGACCTCTACAACCAGGTTCTGCACTCCAAAAACATAAAGCTGCATGTCGTGCAGCGCTCGAAACAGACTGAATAGTTCAAGTTTGGCTTGACTATACCACCTCTCTTGGTCATTAAGAGTGATGGATCTGAAGGGGGTGGGGTACCTCCTGGAATCTTCTCCCTCTTGCATGAGAATATAACCGATGGCAATGTTGGAGGTGTTGACGGTGAGGATGACTGGAAAGGAGGAGCTGTAGTCAATAGGACGCAGCGCTGGGGAGGTGACTATAGCAGCTTTGAGATAGTCCATTGCTGCTCAGTGTTCGTCACGAAACTTGAATAAAATGTCTTTCTTCGTGAGCTCGACAAGAGGGTGTTGTAGGGAGTGGGAGCTCCCTGTTAAGGGAATAGATGGATATGAGAGGTTTGAGGTGTGGAGGATCTTATTTACTTTTCTAAGGGGCTTGATCCCTGTTTTGTAAGTGGGATGGGGACTTAGTGGCGAGGCGAGAGGTTGATTAGTAAGCACGTGTGGACTTGACTTCGAATTTGTACTAGCTACGGGAACAAGAAGCTACCACTATAGAGGCTGGGGATCACAGACTGGTGGGACCAGTCTGTGGCAGTCTCTTACTGCTACAGCCCTTGAGAGTGAGGCCTGAGCAGCCTTAGGGAAGTCCTAAGGTGGTGGAGCAGCAGAGTTCAGTTGAGTTATTCAGGCTAAGTGTCTCAGTTCTTTTTCTGTTTTCTTTCCTCCTACTAGTTCTTCTCTTCAACAGGATTCCCTACAGGGTCTGACTAGCCTTTAGAGTCACTCCCTGAGTCCTCTCACATCTTTCTCTTCAGCATGCACACTTGGCGAAGTCTTTAATGAAGATGCGGCAATATGAGCATAGACCTAGAAAGCCCCTAACTTCAGTGACGTTAGCACAGTAAGGCCAGTCTCTAATCTTTTGGACTTTAGTTTCATCAGGGATCCTCCTGTCGTATGAAACCTTATGCCCCACCACTACAATAGATGGGGCGGCAATGACACATTTCTTGGCAGAGACAGTAGCTCCTGCATGGTGAAGTCGGTGTAGTACATGATTGGTATTTTCGAGGTGTTCCCAGATAAAGCGCCAAATGCCAGGGTTCTGCAGTATCATTTCATAAGACCCATCGGCATTTAGGTAGCGAGACTTAGGGCCTTTGATTGGACAGTCATCAATGAATGGGATGGAGACCTCGGGGATTTCGTCCTTTAGGATCCAACAGATGTCACCATGGAATATTTGAACAGCATTAGTGTACCCCATAGGTAATTTCGTCAGCCTAAGGGTGCCAATAGGGGTTTGGAAGGTAGTCAGGTCATGGTAATCATCATGGATGGCTCGGTGGTCATAGCTGACCATTAGGTCCAAGATTCCATACACCAAGTGACAGGCAAAAGCTTTGGCAATTGAGTTGACAAAAGGAGGAACAGCTGAATCTTGGATAGAGACGGCATTTAAGGGCTGTAGGTCGTGAATGAGATGCAGAGATTTCCCATCTTTCTTGACAACGCAGAACCACTTAGACTGATATGACGAGGTCGAGGGCTTGTAAACACCAGCAGCAATCTTCTCTTTAATTATTTGGATGATGTCTTGAAAGATGGTGGGTGGGATAGGGATGTTACGTTCGACCCAGGGTTTGTGAGGTAAAGTTGGGATTTTTAGGGGGGGAAACATGTCTTCACAAAAGGTTCCCCTTTCTGAGGTCTCCCAAGCGAAGGTGGCTTCATGTGTTCGAACGAGCCAACGAACAAGATCCAACTCCACTGGCCAAAGGAACTTGGTAGGATCGAGGTCGAGCTCTTCTGCCCTTTGAGCGGTAAATCTGGAACCTGGAACGAATAAAGGAGGGTGGTACAGTAATACAGGTAAATCTGCGAGAGGATTGCCGACCTCCCGACGCTCCACCCTGAATTCAACAGGCATTGCAGTCAGGATAGGCTTCACCTTCTTCGCTACGGGCTTGTATTTTAACATGTGGAAAACTGGGTCATAGTGAAAGGTAGACTGTAGGGCAGAAAGTGTCAGTGGAGAAACCATAGTACTAGTGGTAAACAGGAAGGGGTCTTTAGGCAAAATGAAACTGGAATCAAATGGATCAGGAGGCGCAATATCTGGGGTATAACTGAACAACAGTGCTGCTGCAGCATTTTCTTTAAAGTCGGTAGAAAGAGGGGAAATAGAATTTCTTGAGGCAGAAAGTGAATCTGAAACATAAAGGGAACACATGGATACTATATTATCTTGGTCTCCTCGTAACCCTATCGAGTCATCGACCATTGTTAAAAACCCTGTTCGCTCTCTTGGAGTTGGCGGCAGTGATTCTGGTGGGCAAAGTATTCTGCCTCGTCTTCTGGGTTCATGAACCAGGGATATGGGTATAGACGATGTCGAGGGTGGGTCAGGATAAGTAACTGGCAGCCTGAATTGGGGTCGTGGATTTCTAGAGATTGTTCACTGTCGGGGAAGTCTCAAAGGATGCTGCTGAGAAGGCAGAAGAACGGGTGGCCTAATAAGAGGTCGAATGGGGCTTTATCGACGACTTGAATCTGTAGGTGAGCTTCAACAAGTCCAATTCAAAGAGAGGCATTTTCGATGACACCTAGAGTGCTCTCTTTAGACTGGTTAGTGGCTTCTAACATCATACACATTTCTGAATGGAGGGGGGCCCCTAAGGCCTCCCACAATTCATGCCTGAGGGCAACTACCTGACAGCCACTGTCAAGGATACACTCGACCCGAAGCTTGTCCATAAGGACACCATCTACTGCATGGAGAGGGGTGGTGGTGAGACCGACACACTTGCCATCAGTATCCTTAATGAGGTATTGTTCATATGAGGCCCAGGTAGATGACGAGGATGATTCCAACATGGTCTCGAGGCTACCAATTGCTGCTTTCTTTGTCATAGCCATCTCTTTTATCTGTTTGTGGATTTCCAGGCTGACTGCCAAAAGATCTTGGGTCGAGATTTCAATCTTGGTCTCTAAAACTTGGGACACAAGTCGTTTAGTGGCAGCAGCTCGTCAAAGCCATTCTGGTAACAAAACTGAGGGGTAGGGTTGGACGGAGGCCTAGAGGTCGAAGGCTCAGCAGCATTAGATTTAGCTTGCGTCTCGTTGTGTCCTGGCTGGGGATTTGAAGTCATGGTAGGTACAGAAGCTGGAGGGTTGGCTGTAGTGGCATTTCGAGAGTGACAAGCAGGGATTTCCACGCCATCAAAGTGGGCTGGTTTCTTCCTTTTGATAGCATTCTTAAGCTCCTCTACTTGAGCATAGGCTCTGGTGAGGGCACACTTGTCTTCTTCATTGGCATTATCTTCTATTTCTTGGTCAATGAGGTATGACAAGGGGTGGACCTCAACCTGAAACTTGGTGGTGTCTTCCGAGCCAAAGAACATGGTATTGATGAGGTGGGGCAGGGTATCACGCCCTCTAGATGAAGAGGCAGTATCTGGAGACTGAATAGAGACGAGATTAGCCAACGCCATAATAGACTCTCTGAGAGCCAGGAAGTTATCAATTTTCTCCTTGAAGTTCCGCCCTGCTGCAGACCTAGGAATGTCAGAACTGTCTTTCATAAAGACTTTACTGCCTATAAGCGCGCATTTCCCTTGGCAAACATACTCTCTGCAGAGCTCGCACTCAGCTGTTCTATGGCCATCGGTTCCTCCACAGAAGAAGCAGTGGGGGTCAAAAGAGCGGCGAAACTGCTGATCTGCGGGTTGAGTCTGGCGGCTGCCCAAGGTGGGGTCAGCAGCTTGGACATATTCCCTTTTAAGAATGGTGGGCGGTGAAGTTGGTTGGGAGTAGGATTCTGGGAATAAGGCCAAACTATCGATTTGAACAGCGTTCCGGTGGGCCCCACTAAGGAGGTAGGTTGCATGCTTGTAGACTTCATCAAACGGCCATGGGTCATCGACATCATGGTCTAGATCTTTGAGTTGGAGGTGAGTGGCAAGGCTGCTACAGAATTTTGGGGGAAATCCTTTGAGGAACTTCTCATTAACATAGTCATCAGTAAGTCTCTTCTTCTTGTTAATTAGGGCTATGACTTGGCAGAATTCCTGCACATATTTGCCGAGGTCCTCGAGGGATGACATGGGTTTCTGGACTTGGTGGTGGAGGAGAGTCTCGAGGTTGGCTTTAGTATACTGCCACCCTTTGACATTGGCACCAGGGTAGAAACTGGTGACTTCTCTAGTAAAGTCTTCCCAATCATCACCTGTAGCAGAGTCGAGGGAGGACCATAGCTCGGACTCATTTCTGTCGGCATAATGAATAGCCCACTTAATCTTAACCCTGTCATCGGTGATTCCCACGTCAGTGCAGATCTGGTCGATGTCTTCAAAGTAGGCACAAATATCTTCTGTTTTTCCTGAAAACTTGGGGGCTTTGTTAGAACTATACTTGAATCATCCGTTTGGTATACACATGATGCTGTGTTTTGTGGATACAGAATGTTGGTGAGACCGTCGATAGGCTTAAGACGATGGAACTCGTTTATCGGTTGGATACTTGAGGAGGGGATGACGGATGGCTTGGAGGTGCTGCCAGTCTATGTGCACGATCGAGTAAGCTCTGGACTTACTGCTGGTACATGGATATGCTAACTTATGGCATGCGTCCACACGTGGACATCAGAGGTAAGCTCTTACGCAATATGCGGTTGAGTTGCTTGCACATACCGATCAGGCAGACTCTTATAAACCCTTGTTGATCACACTACCAGCTACGAATTTCGTACATGCCAAGTCTGTGAGCTGCATGCCACAAGAGACGGTTGGATACCCGATACCTCAAGCCGATATGGTGATTCGCGTGATTCAGACTACCTATAGATGTTTCTTGAAAAATCTAAGACTGTTAAAGCTGTACAGCCGTCGTTTGCAGACAACCCATGAATACCAGGATATCAAAGATTGTGCTGTCACCATAGTGGAATCGCTTGGCCAAGAAGTCATTTGCGGTCCTGCACCCATAGCCATTCATGGTTGCCTCCTTCGACTTCTTGGCATATGCATCGTGAAAGCGCCACATCACCAGTTCTAATATACTGACTATTTCCATCTGGGAAGAATTTTCAATATTTGAATAGATAATTTTAATGTGAAAAGACTATATTTTTCATTTGATTTTTTGTGTGAATATATTTGTTTGCATGTTGCATGTTTGACGGTAAAATAGACATATTGTTTCTCACATGAACTTTAGCATATAAGTCATAATTTCAAATACAGTACTTTGGCTACATAAATAATCCTTATTTTTTAAACTTTGCTGTAGGAAATCAATGGATTATTAAACCACAAAAAATGTGACATTTATTGGAGAAAGATTTACAATATTTCATGTTCTACTGAAAATCATGCTGGAAAAAATTCCTAATAATTTTAGTTACAATAATTTCACATGATTGCATACCATTTTGGGAGGCATAATGGACAATAAACATCCTTCATATCTTTTCCCTAATTTTCACAAAAACATCCCAAATTAAAGAGTATCAGTTTCTTCCCTTTTTTCTGAATGTTTTTAGCAAAAAAATTGTGAAATGCTTGCAGTGGTTGGTAGTAGTGGACATGGGTGCGGGAAACAATGATGGGAGTGGAAGGGGGTACTGAGGTATCGGTGGGGAAGTATGGGGTAGTGGTAGAATGGGATTCTGTGAAGTGGTGAAGGACGTCGATGGGAGGAGAAGTTGTTCAGTGGCAAAGGTTGAAGCTGATGAAGAAACTGGAGGGGATAGGTCGGTAAGCAGTGGTAATTCTTGACGATCAGGTGGTGGTGCAAAGGACTCATCAAGCTTGAAGGCACTGGGTATATCGGCTATTGAAAGAGAGGGAGATTCTGGACGACGAGGGGATCCGGTGGTGGAAAGCTCTACATCTGGAGAACTAGGCTCTGGAATATCACGGGGGTTAATAGCTGGCACAAAAATATCAGAGGAGGATATAGAAAGACAGTGGAAGGGCTCTAAGAGCTCTTTGAGTTCTGTTCTGTGGCGGGTAGGTCATAGAGATCTCCTTTCCAGATCTACAGACCCCTTGCAGTGGGCTCCAAAATGATGGGGGCAACTCTTCTTGCGAGAGTGCTAAGGGAAATAACAGGGGAAAGCTGTAGGTAAAACCTAGGCTCGTCCCAAGGGGTCTTGAGTCAGAAGGAGACAGAAGAGGGGGGATGCTAGGTGGTAAAGTGGGAAATACACGGAGGGGGAACTTGAGAGCTCGTTGGGACTCAGTAGGCAGCAATAGTTGGCTTGTAGGACGGTTTTCGGAGTGTTTGGGGCTCGATGGTGGTGAAATGGCGGTAAAGGGACTCTGGGACTCAGGGTACTCTTGAAAACTCGAAGATGGCTCGGGAGGGCTCTCTAGACTCGAAGGGGACTCTTGGATTCTTGCTGTGTGATGCCAAAAGGTGGGTGGTATATTTTTCTAAGTAACCCAGGCTTTTGTATCATAAAGACAGTGGTATCTAAGGTAAAATTCGGCATATTTCGGATCTGTCATATGTCAAAAGTAATAACAGACAAAGCAAAGTCTGATGCTGGTACAGACACGTGCACGGCAGTGACAGCGGTGAAAGGAAAACAAACAAAAGTGGAGAAGATGAACATGAACCGAGATGAGGCGGCATAACCACACATCTGAGCAATGGGATCACACCCTGGAAGCTGACAGGGGGTGATGGGAATGGTATAGCTAAAGGAGGGTCTGCAGGGAGGCGCAGTGACACATGACAGGTGGCGATGTTGCTGGCAGTAATAAGCACGTGACCAAGAGGGAGCGTAGTGTAGGCAGTGACACAATCCCATGACCATGACAGGCATGTGATTTGGCAGGTAGCGAGAGTAGAGACTGCTGCCGAGGGCACCTTGCAGCCTCAGGGGGCCTAGACTCCCTACATCAGGAACCACAAAACCTCACAGGGAGGCAAGCCCACTGGCTGGCCTACATACAAGGTTTCCCACTTAAATTCAAACACAATCCAGGTTGTCGAATGATCATCCCCAATATGTTGTCTCGAAACCTGGCATTTACTCAGGCAACCCCAGTGGAAACTACAGTACTTCCACCATCGATTTGGCTCGAAGGGGGGGGTGAAACCACTCGAGACCTCCCCGCTCCAGTTGAAACGGTGTCAAAGCCAGTTATCAACTGTCATGAAGCGAAGCCCTCAACTGTGAAAGTCCCACAAGTAAAGAGAACCTCCATGTCAAAACAACTGAAGAAACCAGGAATATGTTGGGTGTCACAAGAAGTCTTCGAGGAAATCAAGGATTCGTCGAAAGGGGATACAAGTTACGTCATTATGAATGACGAATCACAGGAGGAAGTTGTCGAGGACCCGGCAACAAACATCAAAACCAAAAATGGAAGGATCTACGTCCCTCCGAAAGCCCAGAAGAAGACAATGTCAAGCTTCCACAACCACCCATCAGCCAGACATCCTGGCATTCAAGCAATGTGCTCCGCCATGAATAAACAGTGCTTCTGGCCTGGGATGTGGAAAAACATTAGAGAATATGTGAAAGGATGCCCAACGTGCCAAGCCTCAAAGGTTGTTCGACAAGACCACCCCCCACCACTCCAACCAATCGAGTCAAACACACCCTTGCCCTTCAAACAAGTCTCAATGGACTTCGTAACCAACCTTCTGCAATCCCATGGGCATGATTCAATCCTTACCATTGTTGACCATGGCCTAACAAAAGCTGTTAAACTACTTCTGTGCAACGAAACAATAGACTCAGAAGGGCTAGCCAACCTATGGCTACAACACATTTACCCCCACTACGGTATCCCCGAATCAATCATATCTGACCAAGGTCCCCAGTTTATCAGCACATTCACACAAAACCTCTACAAGGCGCTGCAAATTAAGCCTCGTTACTCGTCCGGATATCATCCACAAACAAACAGAGAAGCTGAATGTGTTAACCAGGAAGTCGAGGGATATCTACGAATGTATTGCGCTGAACGACCTAACAAATGGAGCAAATATCTGGCCCTTGCCGAGTTTGCTCATAATTCCAGGGTGCACTCCACCCATGGCCAGACACCATATTATCTGCTCTATGGCTACAACCCTGACCCCTATCTGTCTGTGCACACATCAAAAGCCCTGCTGGTCGAGGAACATCTAGAGGCTCTAGCCCTCGCTAGAGATGCCACTCTCATTGCTCACAAGAAGACCACAGAAAAGATGGCCAGTTCCAGTCCAGACCCTCTGTCTTATCAACCACCGATCAAAGGACAGCTTGTTTGGCTGGACTTGCGCAACCTAAAACACGACTTACAGTCAACAAAGCTTTCCCCGAGATGCGTAGGACCATTCAGGATCAAAGAAGTCTTGTTGGAAATCACCGTGCACTTAGATCTGCCCGATCATTGGTGGGTTCATCCGGTGTTCCACACATCAAGGATCTTCCCATATCATGAAACTCCTGAATATGGCCCTACACCGCTGCCACCACTTCCCAAATTGATCGATGATGTCCCAGAATGGGAGGTGGAAGTGATCTTAAACCATAAGGAAGTGAAAACATGTTGCAGTATGCGTACGTGTTATTTGGTCAAGTGGAGCAGATACGGACATGCAAGCAACACATGGGAACCCAAGAGTAACTTGATCAATGCGGAGGATATACTCGAGGAGTATAAAAGAAGCCATCGTAAACCACCAGAAGCTCAACAACCCACTCAAACATCTTCTCGTTGTCGAAAGCCTACCTCCAAAAAAAACTAAATGTCCTACTTCGATGATGAACATAACTCCGAGTCACACGAATACCTCCTGGACTCCTATATATCCTATGACAACATCGACTATGACTTCTCCCCCAGTTTCTCATCTCCCATCTCCCAGGTCTCTGCACCACCCCCAGCTGACTCCATCGCAGCTTCCATTGAATCCCTTTTTGACCCCAACTGTGACACACCTCAGAACCCCCACTCCAGCATCACAGTATGCACACTCTCGAAGGGAAAGTGCAGGGCGCCACCCAAGACCCCCAGAACATGCCCATATCCCGAGCCGGTCTACCGGCAAACATGTAACACGCCACCCCCTGAGGGAGCTTCGACCTCTAACCCCCCTACATCCGATGACTTGACAAACCGTAACCAGTCAACCACATCCCAGATCCCCCATGTGCCTACAAGGAAGTCCACCCCCACCTCTCTCCTCTGCAAACCAGAGGATTATGAAAGCTACACACAGATCCTTGAGAAATACGACAAATGGATCATCTACAGATGGGATGTCAGCCACGACAGTGACTATCTCAGGCTGTTGTCTCAAATCTACAGAAGCATCGAAATCACCGTCCACCATGCAGCAAACATCTTGAAAGCTGGTGACGTGGTTGTTGACGAAGACTCCCGTGGTATGGCCTTTATGGAGTCTGAAGGGATGAAGGTAGTCGAAGAAACCCAAAACCTGCTCATCTCCTTTGTCAATATCGTACATGTCCATTACAGACCGTCCCTCGCCTGGTCCTTTTGGTTGTTTCATAGCATGCTGCCCAACCACATCCCACCTCCTGGAAGTTCCCGCAACTCTACCAATGGACGAACCAATAAAGTTGGTTCAGACACTATGGAAGGAGAGAGAATTCCTGGATGGCACAATGCGACGACCCCTGGAGGTGATCAAGTTCAGGGAGACTCAGGAGGGCCTGATAATGGATGACCAGCGGAAGTTCCAAAACCTGAGGTACCATCCATCCAAATGGCATCGCCTGCAATATCTAGCAGCGATAGGAAAAAGGAGAGCAGTGAATCAACTACAGAAGGGGTCCTATCGCTTGAAGAAGAATCTGTTCTCCCAGGAGTACGTTGGCTCGCAATTGATCAAAGAAGAGAGGAAGAAGAGAATGCCGGTAGAAAGTTCCTGTGACTCACAGCCCAGGTTCTTGGAGAAAGATGTGATGACCCATGGACTGAAGAAGAGGAAAGAGTGGAAAAATGGCGAGAGTTCTTACTCAAGGTCTACAACACTTGAGGCTACTGGCGCTACGATTTATTCAACTCAACGAACACCACATGTGCCATCCCCTCCAAGCCTTTCTACCCTCTTGAATCCACAGACCAACTCCACCTTGAGCTGGGAGGAAGGGTCCTGCTTGACCCCCTCCATCCCCTTTACAAACACACTTGCCTCGATTGCTGAAGACTCGGCCACTGGTCCTGTTGCCATGGAAAAGGTTCTCGCTGGACTGACATTAATGGACGTCCTATTGGATTCCCCAAGACCAATACTGCTTCTTGATGACCTTGAACAGTCGATGTTTACTGATTTCAACTAGGTAGTTGGTGAGGCCACCAACCCTCTTTGACGGGGGGGGGGGGGGGGGGGGGGTGATGTCGTGCCACTACTTTTGCTCCTGCCGTGTTTGCCTTTAACCGTCGCTGAGTATCCCTGCGTCCACTTTGCCGTTCCCTTCCCCACATCTGGATGACGTCTCGCTTACCGACCTCTGCCCCTGTGGGCAAGTCAGTGGACTTTGTTGTATGGCTATGAGGGTATGCTTACAATATCATTTCCTTTTATGTTTTACCTTTTGTTCCATTTTCCTTCGTGAAGATCCCGATTGGGATCATTGTTTTCTTCACTTTACCATTTTGACCTCCCTTACACGTGACCTGACATGTCGCGTCAATGAAAGGTGAACTTCATCCTTCATACATGTCAGGTCATTGTGACTCGACACGTCCAGGATCCTTTGTTTATGTGTCGCGCATAATGAACTTTCCTCCCCTTCGTTAAATGTAGTAGTATTGTACTTACATGAGCCGACTGACTGTAGGGTATAAAAGACCCTCCAGATTCAGTTGGGTCTCCTTGTACTTTACTCTACCTACTACCTACCTGGTAAAGGTTGAGCAATCTAAAACACTCTATAAATTCTCCCTTACCACTGTTCGATACCTTGATCTCTTGGCAACATTCTGGTTGTACTTTTGAAGTACATAATTCCACCGTCACATACAAGTCTTTGACTGTCGACTGCCAAGGATAGAAAGGGTGTCCCTGATGACTCTCGCTTTGGTTACACTCTGTATCAAAGGCTTGTTATACCTGGAAGAGGCCCACTCTTGTTAGCTCACCTATTCCCTCCCTCAGGTTCAGGTTAGCCATAAGGCAATCTATAAGCGCATGTCGACTCACGCCTCGGAACAGTGCATTATCAGTTGTTGCCGCACGACAGGTACACATGATGAATCTGTATGATAGGACTATCCTGAGGCTGTTTTCTACCGTCCAAGCTGGTGGTAGTCTCAAAAACCAGCCATTTCATCGTTACCATATCCTCAGTTCTAGCACTGTACAGTGTATGTCTAGCACAACCCATTCCTAACTGTCAGCATCATGCAACATTGCTCAACCTCAATCATGCATTGAGTTCTCTGGTTCACTCCATGAGTGTACTTTTGCAAGAAGGCTTAGTTTTTATGGTTGCTTCCAAGGCAACCATGACACATCTGTTGCGGTGGGTCGCTGGGTACATATCACGAATCTGTATGAGAAGATTGACCCCCATAGAGGTATCAAAGTTGTGGTGCATATATAGCACAGTGTAGGAGCTAGTACTAACTTAGCTTCTCCCACTGCTGTTTTATTGCTGCCTTAGCTGGCAGTACTGACAGTGTTCTGTTTGCCAAAGACAACTTACTTTACACTGCTGTGTCCCTCCCTGTATGGTGTATGTCTCGTACCTGTTCCTAGTTGGCAGTGTCATGGAACATCGTTCAACCTTGGTCTTGTGCTGTTGGTTGCTGAGAAGGAGGCTTGCTAATTAGACCAGGACGCCCACCACTGCTACTACGTGTATGGGCTCTGTGGAGTAAAGCAAGGGGAAATGCTATGGTCGTTTTCATGAACAGTAGGTCAGGATAAGGGCACTAATGGCACAACAGGCTGCACAGCGTTCAACGCTTCAAAGGATGGTCTCAGATGTCCAGCGGATGGGTGGGGCGACAAGTAGACTTCTCGTCTCATTGGGATTTCATGTTTTGGTAGCTACCTTATCACCACTACCTGTCCAATTGATGCATTATACCTTACCATTTAGCACACCTGTGATGCAAGATCACTAACTTTGTCAGACAGCACTTCCGTGCAGTGTGGTTTGTATTGATGCACAAGTGATGCATTACTGATGCAGCGAGAGTGGTGCATGATGCATAAGTTTTCATTACTATCCTCTTTTGGCAGCTGCGCTTCGCCGTGTTATCAGAGTGATGCCGCCGCACCAGCAAGCCGCCCGCATATAATTACTTCTTTTGACAAGTCCGGTCCCTACCAACTGTGATGCCGCCACCGACATCCTGCCTGCACGTAATTGCATCCCGCCAGCAGTGACGCACTGCCGTATTTACCCCATGCTGCCGTTTTCCCCCACACATTACTGCATTTCCCCACATTGTTGTGCCATCAGATCAGATCTATCCTTGACGTACTTAAGGCAAAATGTTCTTTCTCATCATTCACCGTGCGCGACAGTATGGAATTACAAGCTAGGTAATGGTAGCGTCAGCAGTTATATAAACGCCACTTTCTTGGCTTAAGGACTGCGTGAATGATGTAGAAAAGCCAAGATAATTTGTACCAGCAAGTGTTGACGACCACATAGAGTGAAAACGATCTTTGAGGGAGTGACGAAGAGATGCTTGGCAGTGTGCATATGCAATCAGCCCTTCTGCTAGGGAATTGTCAGTGACAGGAAGTATATTTATGCGCTCTGTCCACCAGCTTGCATGCCATTTGAGAAATTGATCGGTCCGTCGCATCTCCTCCATCAGCAACTCGACTTCTTCTGTCCACCGGTTTGCACGGGCCCTCGCTTTGCACCATTCGATACGCATCGCATCAAGAGACCCATCCCGGTCACCTTTGTCCCTGGAGGCACCATGGACCTTCCAGATCCACGAAAACGTTCGAGTGCCTTCTGTCTCCATACCCAGCATGTCTGTCATCGAGCGAATGTCATCAGGTCTGAGCGAGCGGAGAGTTGCCTGCCATCCAGTTTTATTGATGTAAGGCGCAAGAGAGCAGAGTGCAGCATGGGCTGCCTGGTACCGCTGTGTAACGATAGTAATTTTGGCCTCAATCTTCTTCAGAGTGGCACGAGCACGGGTATTTGCACCCTGACCAGTGAGGTGTCAGTCCTTGAACTTGAGGATATATGATTGATAACGTAGGGTCTGGCGGAGAGAATGAAGCGCATCATGAGCTTGGGCATGACGAAGCTTCCACTCATGCTCCATTAACATCTTATCACAGGTACCGGACGCGGCCACAACAGCAGACGGTAGGCAGAGCGCGTAGTCTTCTGGTTGGTCCGTTCCCAAGCTTGTGGTAGAGAGGTGTTGGCGAATAATACTGACAACTGGCATGTACAGTTGTTGGATGGCTGTCCACGAATCTATGCGGCGTTGAAGTGAACTAATTTTATGGAATACCGACCCCTCCTGACGGTCTGAGACATGTAAGCCTAAGGATGCTTTATCCAAACTAAGACGACGTCTAGAAAGAGTGAGATATGCAACTAGACCCCAGACGAAGGCAGACGTACTGTTGCTCCTCCAGGTCAAGCCCACTTGCAATCAACATGCTGGGAGAAACATTGTCGTGCAAGATAACCTGAGTTCCATCTCTAAGCGCTTGTACATCATCCCTCGCAAGCTGTAGGCGGATGGCGGCTTGCGTGAGGGCTAGGGGAGACATGAGTGCAAAGCGGTGACCGCTGATGGACATCACACGCACTTTCGACTTTTGGATCAAAGGGATTTGTCTTTGAAGGGTCCACCTCCCAGGCGTATACTTCTTCCTTCCATTCTGCAAAAGCCTTCGGCTCGTCATGCATCAGGGCATCTTCAAGCTCCTGAAGAACCACCCGGTACTCCGCACTTTCGCATATAGCATCCTTGAGTTTGCGCAGCAGTATAGCACCTACAAGGTCTCTCAAGACAATGAATAAGAGTACTGGGGTAATTCACTCACCTAAACCAGTCAACTTCTTCCAGTTCCAGTCACCAAAATAATCGTCTAACGTGTCACGGCGGGAACCAGGCCCCATTTCCTTCATACTTGAAGCCGCTGGGTTGATGCTAGACCAGCCCCTTTCAGGAGCTTCACCATCAGTGCGACCGACACCAGGTAAAAAATTGAACGAGTAAAGTGTATGACACTTGGCAATGTGTGCTGGAAGATGGAATTTGGGGACAAAAAAACGGGTATTCATAATGGTGTGTTGAAGCTGCAAAGCAGGCGGGAATGCCAGCATCCGAGCCCAGAGATTTTTATGCCACTGACAAGCGATGTCGTACGATACATTAAGAACATTGCGGGACGAGTGCCGCATGGCAGAAAAGAAGGCATAGTCCATGTTAGCATATCTACGTTCGATCGCATCAGTCCTATCCCGGTATACGCTAGCCAAGGCATACCTTTCACCCTTTTCTAGATCGACGACCCCATTGGGATACTTGAAATTGTGACGCGCGCAGACGATTGAACCGACTCCAGTTGTGGCAAGCCCCCGACTGGATTTGGTGTCGGCCATATTGACAGCGTTATGGCTAGAACAAGTGCTCTTCTGCAAAATATTAGTCCACACACTCACAAGATATTGAAACATGAAGTCCATACCTCTTGGATGTCATGCTGACGTTTGTTAAGGAAGGTTCTGTACTGACTATCCTCCACGAAGTATCCCCAACCGTCACTAAGGCTAGGGTCTATTGCATCGCTTGAGACATGCTTTCGCTTGAGACGAAAATTGGCATCGATAGCGACAAAATCTGCATATAACCATCTACTGGCAGTATCAGCAGAGATAGACGACAAGAACGAACAATATACATACTTTCTGTGAGGCGGGCTACTCTCCCAGCCATCCGGCAAGTTTATCCCAGGGTGGGGACATGCAGGGCATAGGACCGCGCATTCCCCAGATGATGTATTGACAATTCCAGCTGGATCATGACCATGACCGCTCCGTTTGAGCATCTTGAGGTGACACCATTCACGGACGGAACGAATGAAGGACTCGTAATGGCCCTGCACAAATGCGATTTCTTAATTTACCAATGACTACAGTAAACGGAACTCACTTTTATATCAAGGACACCATTATTGTCGCTGTTGCGGGCCAGAGAGTGGTAGAATTCGTATGCCGACACCTTCGACTCGAAAGAAAGAAGCTGGAACTCTTGTAAGAGACGAAATGTTGTCGCAGAACGAGGGTTGACAGTTGTTGCCGGAAACCACGAGACTCGCAGAAGTTGCTGGACTAGACTCTTCACAGACTCGCAGTCACAATAGTCTATAGCGACAGCATGGATCCCGTGACTGTCTAAGACCGTAAAGTCGTCATTGAAAGCGTGTTTGGGGTTACCACATGTCTGGCCAGGGGCATGTCCTAGCTGAATGCGCAGTCCAAGGCTTTTCAAAGACGTCTTCTGGAAGAAAGTACCATTCCAGCACTGTTGTGCATGAGTCTCGGGCACAACTAAAAAAGAGATTTAAAAAATACCTCCAAGCGGTGGAGTGGTGTGAGTGCATGACCCAGAACAGCGCACTCTTGACACAACATCCGGCCCCCAAAACAATCCCTACAACGATAGAGTGGTGAATTAGTGTTACATTCTGCACATACGTCGACACAATCCCCTCTCCCTTCTAACCGTAGTAACTCTTGCAAATATATCTCCTGGAATTCTGAACGCCACACGAGTAATGGATGATCCTGCGATAGCTGTCATTTAATCCTAACTCGATGGTAGAATGGCATATACTTACTCTGGCACCTCTCGGGCGTCGAGGGATATCGGGTAATAGCTCATCTGACAGAGAATCCGTGCACTGAGGGATCTCAGGAACGGGGATATCTTTGACATCAACAGAGCTCATCGAATATGTCGAGATAAACTTCTTCATGTACATTGGCCCCGAGATCGTTGCACCACTCGCAACGAACTTTGAATGGTGATGGCGAGGATTTTTGTGCAGAGCGATACTCTCTCGGGTGTGGAAGTTCAGGGTGGATATCAGTTTTTTACTCCGTTGTCGTACCACTACCACGCGTTTTGCAGTGCGGGCGTTACGAGTTGAATCTGTAAAACGAGGCCAGTTTTAACTTCAGATATTGGCTGGGCAATGGATTGACTACTCACCAGACATCGAAAAGGCGTCTTGTATCCCGTCAATCAGCCCACCGTCTACATTCTGGTGCGCAACCACAAGCACATGTAAACTTGGGAAAATGGTGAGGTACGGTTGGAGGTCGAGGGGGCTTGATCGATAGGTCATTAGCGCGGACTTAGGTAATTATCTGAACTTTCCTCCAAACAAGCACAAGTCCTACCATTCCCATCCGCCATATCGTCCCGCGAGGAGAATTTTCTAACGAAAGAAGAACGCCGTTCTCCGAGGAGGTGCGAATGCCTCTCACACTGTTTACGCTAACCCTTCGTTAAGGAAATTACTTACTGATGTGCAGCGGACGATGTCATCATCGTTTCTTCCTTCAAACGATTTCAGAAGCACCCCTAATGGAGTTCGTCCCCTCCCTGGCCTAGAAAAAGCGTGGGTTTGGACGTCCACCGTCAACATTCCTTTTTCTCTTCTTATCCGTCCCTCTCGTCTGAAAATGTCTTCTCCAAACAAGCTGAATGAGCGTAGAGGTGATAATGATGTCAACTCCGTTGTTTTATGTAAGTGTCCCTCTTCCTACCTTTCTGTTACTCACATTTGATCCAGCTGACTTGATTGCTTTTTTGTCCGGGCTCTCCCTCAATCAAACGACTGCCGATGCCGCGATTCAGGAAATTCGGGCCCGGGCTCGCCCTTCGTTATTTGGCACGCCCCCGTCTTTGCCAGTTTCTTTTCCAGTTTCCCCTCTGTCCTCCCACGACTCTGCTTCTCCTCAGATCCAGACGTTCTACCCAACTTCCCTCTACACCCCTGCACCTTCGTCGTCTACCCACTCTAAGCGGTCTGGTCATTCTAGGGAGATTCACACGAAGTATAAGCAGGCTGCAATCAGCGCCCGCAGCCTCCCGGCAGCTCGAGTCATTCCCACCGCTGTTCCTGCCACTTCCGCCACTGCACCCGATAATTCCCCTCCGTCGGCTCCCTCCACCTCGAAATCTGGATCATCGGCATTTACCACTGCGTTCGGTAACAATCTTAAAATCACGTCTTCCACTCTCTCCCACTTTGAAGTAGTCCCTGAAACTCTTCGGCCGTTTGCAGTGGTTGGAAACCCTGAGCTCCGAACTTTCGTTCTCGAAACAGCCAAAGGAGAAAAGCGCTGGCAGCAGGTTTACAAAGGCATCTATTTTGATGTTCCTGGTCCTGACACAAATGGACCATTCTATCTGGTCACCAAGGGGACCCGCATCGGCGTTCTTGCAGAATGGTAAGTACAGGTAAATTTTGCGAGTCCTTGGTTGTACTGAGGGCTCCACTCAGGCCAAGAACGGCGCCTTATGTCATTGGCGTCAGAGGCTCCTGCTATGTAGGTGTGCTGACTGTCGAAGATGGTGTCCGACGCATGATGAATTCCATCAAACTGGGCGAGTCCTGCTTGCTGTGAAGGTGGTTAGCCGTAATCAATATGTTACTTTTGTACCTCGCAATTTCTTGTGTGCCGCAATCATGATTCGCAATTGCCCTCTTGATAATTAGATGGACGCACTCACTAAGTCTCAAAAACCATCCTCAGGAATGGATGCCCACTTCGGCGCAAAGGCACACCTGAAGCTAAGAAACATGACGTGCTGTAAGTTGGTATGGGCATGCGAAAGCTTCGTCCCAAGGATACATTTCACGCCTGTTTCCTGCACATATACAAGCATTTGAATTTCTTGTACCTACGACAAAAGAATGCGAGGGCATGGCGGACGTAAAAACATAGATATGAATGGGTTAGACACCACGGTAAATCAATCAATGTGCTGCATACATGGTATTAGTTAGTTCTGAACAAAGAATCTTAATGAAAGTATGCTCAGCTTACAACCCTCTCTGCACTAAGACTGACGTCGAATCGGATGCGAACAGAGGTGGAGTGGTTTGTGATAAATCGCGATATCGGAGACTGGCGCAGACGAGACTTCCAAGGAGAATATCGTTACTAGCAAGCAGGCGCAGCATGTAGTTTGTCGGCGAAGCTTGGCAATGTTTGTTGCACGATACATACGATCCTTGGGAACCAATGTGCCACACCCACGATGAAGTGAGTTTCGGATACAAGCAGCGCAAATACCGGTAGAGAGAGAATATCTATATTCATATACCGCAACAAGTAGAATACATACCACTAAGATGCAGTGCCTTGGGGCACGTAGAGTAAAGAGGTAACTTCAGTATATTGCCTACTGGTAAGTTGAAGGCAAAACGGATAGTTTATAGTACATACTTGTAAAGTAGCAGGGTGGTGACGACTGGTATGGAGCGGTCTCGTATCTTCCGAGCACGGCGAACCTTTCCAAACACGCAAACATGTGATTGCATCATGCCCCATATATGAGAGCAAACGCGACATACTACGTTCTGCCTCAGAAGATCTTGTCGTAACGGACCTTCTAGGAACAGAGAAAGGAATCGAAGCACTTATCGAGCTCCTCAATGAGACGGATGCATTCAAGAAACTCAATAGAGCCAACCCCAACCGCACCGACCTACAGCTGCCCTCACCATCAGAATAATGCCATCGATATACCGTTGATTTACTTATGTCGCCACTACCCTACATATACCACAAGCTTACTGTACACTATTCGCCTCCATTTGTCTTACCATCAGGTAGTACATAAGTTACCTCTTACTCTACGTGCCGCAAGGCACCGCGTCTTAGTAGTAGTCTACTTGTTGCGGTATATAAATACAGATACTCTCTCTATCTCGTATCTTCCGAGCAAATATAGGTAGACTCCACCGGTAGGTTATTAGTGTATCAGTAGTGACTAGCAAGATGCGTCAGGTAGTCACTGCTGATTTGTCGGCAAAACTTGGCACTCGTTGCACGATACATATGATGCTTGGGTACTAATAGCATTATAGCACTAATGTGCCATACCTGCAGTGAAGTAAGTTTTGGATACGAGCAGCGTAGAGACCAGTAGACTTCACCGGTAGGCTAATGCAAGTAAGACACGTGTCGCTTATGATTCATGAATGCGGTGCACGAGGCACGCTTGGAGTAGCCTCGTTCGACAATCCAGCGATGCGGCACTTAGTGCCTGGCGTTCAGCACACTTACTGTTGACTCACATCTTCAGCTTGAAACACTAGGAAGTTCCTCACATCGGTTAGCTCCATCACTTTGGTCTCCATCACTATTAATGTCCCAGCGCCGCAACCTGCAGGCCTGAATCGAACTAATCAAGCCCGAGCATCTCTGATGCAGTCACTACCATCCGCTCCAGAATGAGCTCGGAAGTCAAAGTGATCGGATCGTTTCAGATTGCTATAAAGTAAGTCCCTCAATGCAAGATGTGAATCGTCCTAGATCAATCAAACTTGCTAGGCAAATGATTTCCGTTCATGATACCGGTGAGACGTCAACCTCCACTTTCATGGCCTTCAAGTCCGTCCACTAAACTATGCTACTTTATTCACATGCGTGCACGTATCTGCATTAGGGAACACGGCATCTATGTGGGGTCACCGATGACACGTAGGCCTCAAGCTTCTCGCTCGCAGCCTGTCAACTCATTCCTACCTTTCCCCTGCCAATACAAAAGCAGAAAACCTATGTAGATTATTGGAGAGGTACCGTATCGAGCCCTATGCGTGGGAGGCGACCCGGTGAGTAGTTTAGGTCGTTTCTAGGTCTTTTTTTTTTTTCACTCTACGTCTTTTCTTTTTTCTCCGCCTGGCACATTTCCCATCATCATGGGCATTTGCTATGCCAAATCATGGATGGACCACACCAGACCAGCTGGCGTGGTTGATGGGGAAACTACCAAAGTATCAAGAAATAAGCGAACTGAAGAACTACTCTTTATTCTGGCCGTCGTGTTTCGAGACTTGGTTCAAGCAGTGGCCGGAGAGGCTGGCTTCTTATCCCGATGTCCCTTTGGATCAAGAGTTAACAGCGGAGCAGTCGACGATGGTTAATAATGCCATTCTGGCACGCAAAAATGTAAGCGGTTCTTTTTGTCCTCTTTCGTTTCGCTGATGAGCCCCACTTTGCATACAGAAAATCCGTAGTTGGTTTCGATGGCGCACGAATGCCTCTCGGACCAACCGCTCTGTCCAGAAACAAAATAGTATCCTTGTAGGCTTAGCAGATCCGAAAAAAAGGCGAGCTCTTGCTCGATCGGAAATATACTCAAAAAATTATTACAAGGAGCAGATCAAACTGGCATTAGATGCCGAAATTCAAGCCGGCAATGTTGAAGACACTTCAAGTGCTCGCCTTGCTATGACGCGCAGACTCTCGAAGAAGCTGCTTTCCACCGAAACAAATGACGTTAAACTGGCTGTAGAAAAACTTTACATGGAGCAGGAAAGGCATATATCTCAGTCGATGACTGAGGAGACCGACCCGGAGAAGATTTTACGGTACGTATAGAATAATGAACACTTTCCCTGTGCTGACATTCCTACCGAAGAAACATTGAAGATTTACCAATTCTTCTTGAGCGTGTCGGAGAATTGATTCATCGCAGGACCAGGTTCATCATTTCATATCTATGTGCGGGCCCAAACCCCAAAAATAACTGGAATATATCAGCTACAAGGTGAGTTGCATTCTTCTAGCAGTGTAGGAAAATCTCTGACCGCTATTATGTCTAGCTACCATATCGGAAAGACTACGGAGGGAAATGACTTCTCTATGATATATCCGGCACTAGACGAGGATGTCTTAGCCGCGTTCATTGATTTTGCGGAGCTTGTTTATCGTAAGTACATATCCACCTCACCGGTTCTAGTAATTTGACTCTCACTTATCATCTAGCACCGGACCGGCGGAAGTCTCCCGCGAACAATGCCAGCGGTTCTTCAAGTAGCGTGGACCCCAGCAATCATGACTATTCCAAAAATGACACTGATGAGTCGAGTAGGAGGGAAACGGACCTTGAGGGGAGGGAATGTGGGACGTGTGATACGACAAGGGGACACGATGATACAGAGAGCCTTTATAATGTTAATGATGTCAATGGTGCATCACCTGCGGTAAACAGTCACGACACAGTCGGTGCAATCGATGCATCAATATATTTTCTGATGCATCAGTCGCTCAGGTTGTTGGTCGCACTTCCGAACTTACGCAAGCCCGCACAGGCAATCACGACATGGCAAGTAGGCATCACTAATGCATCACACAGTCTTTTGATGCATCAGTTCTTTAGATCACGGGTCTTACATCAGGGCTTACACCCTCCGGCATGAGTGGAAAGGAAGACTATCCAGCTGTAAGTCGACCATGGGATGCGTCACTGTTTGCTACTGAAGCTTGACTTTCTAGCAGACGAGTCATTGTCCACCCGTGATTACCGGTGTTACTGACAACTGGGAGAATGTGAATGAGAATACACTGTTGCTGGACTGGGGTTCGTCAGGATGTGGAACTCCCTGTAGCAGTGTTACAAACTTCTCGCTGGATGATATTTTGGCCGAGGGCTTCAACACCTTTGGATTTGACGCGGATTTCTCTTCGTCGTTCGGGACCTTACCTGATGGTCCAGTGCCCAACTCAGACATGCATAATATCCAGTCTGACATACCGTCCATGTCATTTACACCTGACTTCCCTCTGATCGATACTGCGATTAGGACCTCCCAGAATTTCGAGGACCCAGCGCCACACTTCAACTTTACCGCTGGGTCATTTTCAGCCGCCATGGCAGATGCAATCTCTTCGTTGCCTTGCAACCACCCGTCTCCAGCTCCACCGAACATCGCCGAATGTCCAGTCGATGTGACGTCCGCAAGTAAGGACATCCAAGAGGACCAACATACTGATCTGAGGGGTAAGCAGTCTGTGTCCAAGCAAGGGATGGATGGCTCATGTAGTAAAAACACGCAACAAGCTCCGGGATCTAGCGCGGTGGACATGCGGCGTTCCACCCGTGTCCCGAAGAAGTCTACACGAGAAGAGCTTATGAATGCCATTGGCTCAAATCCCTCTGGCAAGAAACGCTCTCCCTCTTCCGTGACTGCCGGGCACCTGAAATCTAAGTACATTTGTGATATATTCACCACACTCTTTGCTAAGTTTGGACAGGAAAGCGCGTATGGGTACGGCTTAGCACTACATTAGTTTAGCCTCAGTATCGTGTTCTACACTTGTTTGAACCGCTGGAGCGCAACGCAGAATTGAATTCTTTCAGATTTTGATACTGGTGTAGCACAACTGGTTCGGTATACCTAAGTCTATACTTGATGCTGGTGTTGAGCCTTATTCATAATCGTCTACATCCGACTACCTAACTCGTCTACCAAAAGGCTCCACCATGGCGCCCATGTGTGATTAATCGTAGGCTACGCAAATGGAACATCATGCATTCATGACGATAGTACATCTTATGGAAACTCAGATAGTAATCAAGCTGGGCGAAAAAGCCTCCAGTAGCATTAAGTACGGGTCCTTGCACGACAACTGTTGATGTGTCTATGACTATCTTGTAACACTGCCAGGAAAGAAAGTAATGATACTTCGACGTAAGGCTAGGTTCCATAGAGAGGGGGTAGATCTTCAGATCACTGCTGATAGGGTGGTTGGGCATTGCGATAAGGGTCTCTCACCGGTTCCGAGCTAGCCTGCTATACTGCCTCGTCAGGTAGAGTTCATGGCCCGCTCACAAGAATTCTGCTACTCTCCTTATTTTCACGAACGACTGTAGAATGTCAACTTGGAGGTTCTCTTCGGGTGTCTGAACGAAGAGCAAAGTCGGCAGTTCTAGAAGTCTACTGCTCGCAATTATTGTACACCACAGAATGAGTATGAGATGAACCCACCAGGAACAATTATGAACAACGCATCTTCCCTTTCCCACCAAATCGTGCCCTCCTAAATTAATGAGGGAGTCGAGGAAGGAACAGGCAGACACACAGGTTGACGTGCGAGCCTAGATGGGTAAGTAATGAAACAAGAAATGGGGGAAAAACCGTCATACCGGATCAGCCAAGTATCGAGGATGAAGTAGATGAGGAACAGAGAGGAAAAGGCCTGCGCTGGGATTTACTGAGTGGTCGATGAAGGGAGGTCGACTGCGAAAATGCGTGGGAATGGGAACAAGCATAACGAACAACCAGGGCAGGCAAGTCTATATATACTTAGTGTGAGAAATTTGCAGGTGACCTGCCCGAACGGGAAGGCTGGCCGTGCCCACCCAAGGCAGGCAAGTCTATATATACTTAATGCAAAAAGGGGATAGCAGTAAATAAGGGGTAAGCATGTAGAAAAGATGAGGTAAGGGAGAAGTGACAAGAAGCACGCCGTGGTGGTGTGTCAGTGGGGAAAGCCTGCGGACCGCCTAGGGGCGCATGAAGGCAGAGATCCACTTGGCGATTGGTATAACCAAACGGCCATGCCAGATTTGGGCTGCCTGGAATTATAACCACAGAGAGTGATGCATCATATAGTTGGTTCAAATTGATGCATCACTATGTGGCATTATTGATGCATCACATTTTATGTATGGACAATAGTATTCTTGCATCACACCTGTGCTACAATTACAGTCAACTGATGCATTAAAATGACACTACAGCCTGACCTTATACATCTCTAAGATTTCATATCTTTTCTGTTGGTGACGGGCGAGTTTCTTTGCCCCTCCTCCTCATACCCCGCAAGGTACTTCGTTTCTGCTCCCTCATTGGGGAGTACTTTATCCGCGTGGTGTACGGCCGTACATGGCCACACCATAGCCATAATGTCTGTATCGTAGTCTTAGTGCCTCGTATGAACTTGGGTTGTCGAGACTGCTATCTCAACAGTTAGTGGGTTCGGCGAGTGTGACGAATATGGTAGGATAAGGTAAGGGCGCTAATAGCGCAGTGGGCTGCACGGCAGTCAATGCTTAGAGGAACGGGCTTATGTCTCGAGCAGATATGCGGGGGCGATGAGCAGAGTTCTCGTCTCATAGAGATCTCATATTCTGGTAGCTACCTTCTTATACATCACTAGTATTTCATATCTTATATCTTTGGGGGTGGGTGAGTGTCTACACCCATCCCCATGCCTGCAATGCACATCATCTCCTGTCCTTGGGGATTCATTCTATTTGCACTACGTGTGGCTGCATGTGGCTACACGGTAGCTGTATCCAGTGGTTCATAGTTTAAGCTTCTGTGTGGACTTGGCTTGTTGAGACTGCTGTCTCAACACTCCCCCTCAAGCCAGGTTCATGCCTAGGCTCTCAGAGTGGTGTTCGTGTTTGACTCTCATTAATGCTTTGGTAAAAATGTCGGCCATCATTTCAGCCGTGGGGCAGTATTTTAATTCTATAGTTCCGTTCTTCGTGCAGTCACGAATGAAGTGGTTGCGCATGTCAAAGTGTTTCGACCGCTGATGATATTGTGCTTGCTTTGCGATAGCAAGTGCCAACTGGTTGTTGCCATGGAGCATCATGGCTCCCCCTTGTGGGTGGCCGAGTTCACTGAGTAAGTTTCATAGCCAGATCACTTTGCGTGCAGTGTTGGCCATCAAGCTGTACTCAGCTTCCACAGTTGATAGAGCGACATGGCTCTGCTTTTTTGAGTACCAGGTGATAGCACCACCGTTTAGAATGGAGACATACCCTGAGATAGATACATGGTCTTCGTCATTGGTGAAGTCTGCATCCGAGTACATAGTTAGTGTGTTATGGCTTGGGGTGGGGAGGTTTGCATGGTATGTTATTCTGGCATTCCTCGTACCTGCCAGATATCATAGGACATGCTTTGCTGCCATCCAGTGTTCGAGCTGGGGGTTCGAAGTGAATGAAGCAAGTCAGTTGACTGCATAGGTGATGTCAGGTCTTGTTGCAATAGAGGCATACATGAGGTGCCCAATGAGGGTGGCATAGCTGTTTTGGTTTGACCTGTCACACTCAGAATGGGCCTTCGACAGTTTACAGCCAGGGTCAAGCAGGGTCTTGACAGCATTTGTGTCATGCATGCCATATTTTTCTAGTACACCCTCGATGTATCTCATTTGGGTGAGAGTAAGCATACCTGCAGCGTGGTCGTGAGAAAAGTTCTATCCTGACAATTTTGCTTGGGTCGCCAAGGTCTGTTACCTTGAACATTCCCTGTAGCTGGGATTTAAGTTTTGTCATTAGTTCGATTGTACTGGTGATGAGGATAAGGTCATCGACCCAGACAGTGATAATCTTGATCGTGGTCGAGGTTTTTCAGATGTAGACACATGGGTTGGACTGTAGGTGGGTGAATGTGACAGTTTGTAGCTTCGTGTTTAATTCCTCATTCCACTTGCGCCCAGATTGTTTTAGTCCGTAGAGTGTCTTGATTAGTTGGCACAGACGCCCTGTATCATTGTCATAGCCCTTGGGTTGTTTCATGTAAATTTCTTCTTTTAGTTTACCATTTAGGTATGCACCTTTGACGTCCATCTGTTGGATCTCCTAATTGTGGGTGTGTGCGAGTGCCAGGATGAGGTGGATTGACTCGAGTCGTACAACAGGGGAATATGTGTCATTGTAATCCATCCCGGGTACTTGTGAGTATCCCTTGGCAACGAGTCGTGCCTTGTACTTTTGGAGCTCACCATTTTTGTCATATTTGCAGGTGAATACCCATTTGTTTGACATGGGTTTTTGCCCTTCTGGTGGGTCCACTAGCTCCCATGTACCTTTGTCTCATAGTTGTTCGAGCTCAGCCTGTATGGCCTTTTCCCATTGGGGCCACTCGGGTGAGTTCCTTGCCTCTTGTAGTGTTTTTGGATCACCTTCGCCAAGCGTACTTTCATTACAGGCTAGGTAGACTCTCTCTGCAGATGTGAGTTCCCAGTTATCCGAGGATTTGGCACTCTCCGGGTCATCGTCCAAATTAGGTATGTGTCTGTCAGAGGCACCATATGTGCAAGTGTTCTTTGCTCGCTTGTTGCTCAGTGCGTCCTGAGGCTCTGTGGCTTTTCTTTTTAATTTTAGTTTTATTGTACTGGGTTGCAGCATGCTCCCATTGACTCCCCCTGTGGGGTGGAAGCCAGGTGAGGTGTCATGATGGAGGAACTTGAAGTTTCGTGAGTGCTTTATTTGCTTTGTTTTTGCATCGAAGTACTTCATGGCTCATGGCCCATCCAAGAAGCCAATGAATGTGAAGGGGTGTGACTTAGCTGCAAGTTTCGAGATGGATGGGTGCTCATCCAAGATCCAAATGGGTATGCCAAATTCACATAGGTGTGAGACATCAGGTGTGGCTTTATGCCACTGCTCATATGGTGTCTTTGTACAGGCTCATGTCCATGCCCGGTTTCACAGGTAGACTGCATGGCTGACAGCTTCACACCATAGCAAGGCTGGCAAGTCTTGCACGACAATCATGGTGCGTGCAAGCTCTACCACAGTCCTATTAAATCTTTCTGCAACTCCATTCTGTGATGGCGAGTATGGGGCAGTAGGCTCAAGTATTATTCCTGTTGTTTTGCACCATTCATGCATGGTGTTGTTAATATATTCAGTGCCATTGTCGCATCTAAACTGCTTTGGTTTGATGGCAAATTGTCTTTCGAGCATTGTTGTGTACTCTTTAATACAGTCTGTGGACTCATTTTTGCTTTTCATGTAGTATGTCGTAGCATACCGCATAGCATCATCAATGAATGAAATATAGTAATGCATGCCATCTATTGAGGTTGTACGGGCAGGTCCCCATACATCTGTGTGTGTGAGCTCCCCCAGTAGTTTGGCATGGTGGGTAGCTTCACGTGGGTGGGGTTCATGTGACTGCTTGGCAGCTGTGCATGCCTCACAGTCGAAGTCAGATGATTTGTCATCAACATCTAATCTGGTAACCAGCTTCTTCTGGAGGAGCTTCCGGAGCCCGCTTAGGCCAATGTGGCTGAATCACTTATGCCATGATCTCCATGAGTGGTTTTCTACTGCATGGTTAGCCACATCACTGTTACAATGGGCTGCGGTGAATTGGAGCTTGTATAGGTGGTTTGCTCTCTTTCCAATAGCAATCATGTTGCCAGACATATCATGTAATTTTATGTATCCATTTTCACAGATTGACCAGCCACCTTGGGCATCCAAGCGGCCAATGGAGAATAAGTTATTTGGCGAGGATGGTACATGTAGGGCGTCTCAGAGGTGGACCGTTACTATGGTTCCATCACTTAATTTACTGTGGACGGGAACTGTGCCATGTCCTAAGGCAGTAGCAGGGTTTACCCCAATGCCAGACACGGTTTTGTTGGAGAGTAATTCATAGTCACTGAATGCATTCTTTTGGGCACATATGTGCGATGTTGTAGCACTGTCAGCCAACCACTCATAAGCAGAATAGGTGTCTGATTTCAAAGAGCTCGAGTCTACACTTTCAGTGGACGAGAACACTACATCACCAGAGTCCTTTTCCTCCACAGCACAGTGTGCCTTGTCTGATCTACTGGACCTCTTATCTCTATGGGACCGCTTCTTTCCTCAGTCTCGGGATCTCGATCTATGGCGTCTCTGCTGGTTTCTATCCTTGTCTCTATTCACTGGGTTCATCCAACACTCATGTGTGGTGTGGCCAAATCTCTGGCAATATCCACACTTGGGTTTACCCTTGTGGCAGCACTCTGAGGTGCTATGATTCGTGTGACCACAGATGTCACACAGGTTTAGGCTATCGGCCTTGTGCTTCCTTTTCTCAGCACCCTTGGCATGGTAAGTGGAGTCTGCCTTCATTTGCTGGCAGCATTCCCATTCAGTACGAATAGAAGAGATTATTTCTTGTGTAGTTTGCTGCATAGCTTTGTTATTTGAACTGCCAAAGAGGCCAGAGGTGAACGAGTCCCAAGATTTATTGAGTGAGGATAGGAGGACGGCACAGAATTGTGCATCAGGGATCTCATCACCCATTTCGTGGAGGCAGTTCTGGAGCTCACGTAATGTGTTGATATGCTGTAATACATCCATGTCTTCATCGGCCTTAATCTTGTAAAGCTCTCACCTAATGGCAGCAATTAGACTGTTGTCCACAGGTCTTGTGGATGGTACATAAGTTCTCCCATAGGGCAGCACTAGTCTCCTTGCCCGGGTGTGCATGTATAGTCTGGCTGTTAGCGAGATTTGTCAGGAGGGTGGCATACACAAGTTTATCCCGCTTATTCCAGTCTTTTAGCTCATCTGCTCTAATTTCAGATGGCCTTGGCTCAAGCCTGGCAACAATGTCATATAGGTCATGCGCTTCATCAGTAAGTTGCACAACTTCTTGCTTATAATCGTGTAGAGTGACAGATGTCAGCAGGGTCACATATAGCTCATGACAGCGAGATCTCGAGTGCTGATTGGTGGAGATCAAGATGATTGGAAGGCCCAAAAAAATAACTAATGTTTTACAGATGGCCATATCTACACTAGTTGTACAGTCATTGGTCCACACACTCTTGACTATAGGCTAGGACTTCCACAAAATCAGACTTTTTTCATGAGAAAGGGCAGTCATATTTGGTTGCTACAAACCATCATGTATCACATAGTAGAATTCTTTGCTCGAGAAACTGTTGAGGTAGAACTCATCATAAACCTCCAGCGATGTCTCCGTAGTAACGTCCCGATCAGCACTCACTCCATATCTTGGTACTAGTTCGACTGCATGTAAGATGTCCAATATCGGAATGATTGTACCAACCTGGCACCTACTACCATCAGCATTTTCGATGAACATATGGCAGATAGTATACATCCCAACTTCCAGTTGTTGAGATGGTGTTGCCACAAAGGCAAAACACTGGACATATAAAAAGGGGTAAGAAAGGTTGGCAGGGAGAGCACTGCCCCTCGTAGAAAGTGCGAACACAGCGTGCACTTGGACAACGAGCACAGCTAAGTCATAAATAGTAAGCCCAGGCACTGGAAAAATCCACCTTTGATTCACTTACTTGGTACACCTAAGGGGGTTGTAACGCGGGCCAGTACTGTATTGCATTTCCCATAAGGATGCTTGTTAGAGGGTGGCAGGGCTTGCACCTGTTGGCTAGGCAGAAGTGTAAGCAGTCAGAGATGTGATTGCATCTGGATGCGGAACTTCGACCATCCTCTGAGCAATCGACTGCAGAAGGGGGAGTTCTGGCCAGCTATGTTGTCAATAGTAGAAATGAGTAGCATCGGGAGGTCGGGAAGATGATACACAGCAGATAAGTAAGATGCTTGCTTGTCGGCAAAGTCTGGCTTCTTGGTGACATGAAACGCAGTGGTGGCATCATCGGAAATGAAACCCTGCAAGAAGTGATTGCGGTGGGTCATGGATCCACTGAACAAGTACTCCTCTGAAACAACCAATGGTATGTGGGGGGCAGTGGCATCCTCCACAGATAGTACATCTCTGAGTGAAGTGTCTTTGAGATGGAGAAGGGCATACAGGTCAAACCAACAGATGGATTCCTCGCGGTCAAGGAGTAGGGCAATCTGCTGTGTGAAACCGGTATTACAGTTCATGTGCAGGAATAGATTTTTGCAGTGGGTGATCAGCAAGCACTCACTCACATCTGCCATATACTGGATGAGGGAGCTGACATTATGCATGCTGTGACCAAATGACTGAAATAGCTCGAGTTTCGGTATATGGAAGTGGGGGATGTCACCAGTTCTTCCTCTCCGCATGCCTGCTTCCTGTATAGCATGCTTGTTCTGGTGAAATTCAGCCAAGCACGCCTCCATTGCTTCGATGGAGGAAGTCATGAACGTCGGGGCCTGAGCTCAGTATATAAAATCGACTATTGCACGAATGGCAGAGACAAAAGTTGCATCTGCCCTACCCACTATGGCTGCAACAATTGTGTGCTGAACATCGTGATGCTCTCGTCTGGTCATCTGCTTCACATGTGATACCCCAGTGAAATGGCAAGTGCCGACATACTTGTGCTGGCAGTGATAACGCATGTCAAGTTCATCATCTCCCAGTACCCACCTGCACCATTTGAGAACATGGTCAAAAAACCACTTGTGACAAGCATGGAGGATTTCACCAATGAGGAAAATCGCAGGATCTGAGAAGCGCCAGTCCTGCCAAAAGGGGAGTTGAATGCCACTAAGGTACTGCTTCTTTGCTGCTGCCTGAAATTCCAGTATCTTCCAAGGATCTATGTTCTTGCCCAAGGTAGAACATATATTATGAAGTTTCTGTAGGGTGTCGTGGCCATGACGAGGTGAATATCGAACAGCATCACCAAACTGGCTCTGTACAGCGGTGGTGATGGGTGAAGCAGACCTAGAAACACAATTGATCATCGAATGGCCATGTACGGTAATAGTAAAGCATACTTGGAAACACAAGTGATCATTAGTTGCTCGGGCAGATTGGCAGTATATGCAGCCAGTGGAGTGAAACAATAACGAGTATTGTTGTGGGGGTCAGCCATAAAAACACCTCTGTGTGAAGAAACCTTTAGATTGGCGCATGCAATGTCCATACAATGGTGCCACACATGAGCCTCAAGGATGGAATGAAAATCAGGGTGAGCAAGAAATTCTGGGATCGGGGTATATGCGACACAAGCCCAAGCATGTGCTGTTGCTTTCATACAGACTTCGGAGTTGATGTTAGCAATCGTGAGGAAAAGCAGGTGCATCTTGCGATCTCCACTCATCCTTGTGACTGGTGCCTTGTCAGATGCAAGGATGACAGGCACAATAGTGGCACCCTCTGGGAGTTCATTCTTTGAAGTGTTCAGCGAGGTAATATGATCACATGGACAAGCATTCACCTGAATTCAGTGCGCCTTGTCACCCGACATCCACTTGCCATACTCACGTTCAGCCCCCTCATAAATGTGATATGGGTCATAGACCATATGCTCTGCAAATGTTGGATTCCCAAATATATCCCGTACAACTTCCAATGCATCATGCCAGTAGAGGTAAATGGGCTCCTTCATTGTGTAACCTTCAGGACAGATTTGTGTGCATTGCCAAGTTGGACCTTTGGGGATCACATCCAGCCATGAAAGGAGCTGCTCAGTGGTTCGAAAGCCAGGTCATGGATCCTTAGAGGTAACCTGTATAAGCAATGTAAGATTTACTGAATTGACATCGTGTCATTTTCTTACCCACTGGAGCTTCAGAAAGTTGTTGATCTGCATTCGGTTAAGGTTATGGTATAGGAATTTACCTAATTCCCATTTGTCCTTGGAAGAGAAAGGGAAGTAAGGGTTGTTATTTCATTTGAGTTCATGCTTGTCTAGCCTCATATGCTCCAGAGTATTCAACTGGCCCATGTCATAGATGTACCCAGACTTTGGGTGATACTGACTGATTCGTGGCACATTGGATCTCGGCAGTACATGGAAGGCAGAAGGAACAGGGAGTAAGTGCTGACCACATTCGGGGTCGTCCTGCAGATGGTGGCAGACTGCCACAGTTGAGGAGAACACCTTCCTGCAGGCTGGACATTTCATTGGGCGCCTGGGCAATTCATTAGAGTCACTCAGAAAAAAACATAAAGGAACACACTGGTCATTTGATAGAGACACATAGTCACCATCCCCAGTTTCACCTAGATCGGTGGGGTCTGGTTCTGCGTTCATTGTGGTTGTTTTGTTATCATCTAGTAGCATTCAGCGGATTTACTCCAAGTCTTTCAAACTCCACCAACCCTTGGTCAGCATAAGACTATCACCAAGCAGTGGATGGGAATAATCGACCATCCAGGAATGTCTGCTAGGTCAAGCATACCATACATTGAATCAAACCTTTCATTTCTGACTGCCAAGAGGATGCACAGGGGTGCTTCCGCTGTGGAGGAATGTGGAGGTAAGTGAACCTAGTTGTTATTGACTACTGTGGTCTACCATATAACCACCTTGTTAGATGTTCCAAATGCCAGGGGTGGCGGAAAGGGTAAACTGAATTCTTTCACCCCCTCCTCTGCCAGCAAGGCTACTCATAGCAAATTGTCCCCATATCACAAGTGCCAATCTTCATGCCCTCAGGTCACCTTTATGCAGACAGCCCTTGCAGGTGCAGTGTGCCCCCATCCAAGTATGGATGGGGGAGCTGGAAAGGTATTCTTGGTGACAACTCCCATCAGACCTGTCTTAAGCTCTATCAGATCGAAGATACGAAGAAGAAGACTGCCAGGATGGAATTCAAAGACATGCACTTACCTGGTGATATTCTTCGTGAGGCTGTCATGGCTCAATATGCCAACTGCAAAGCAACTCGTTATTGTATTCTTACTGCGATGTGGGAGATTGAACGACTCGAGAGGTGGAAACACTTTTTTGACCATTCCCTAAGCCACCTCAAAGAGAAGAATACTACCTCAGTGTTGAGATTCAAATTTTTCAAGAAGTGCTGTCTAGATCTTGGTGGAGATGAGGGTCATCCAGAGGAGAGGAGATTCTTAATGGAATCAACACAGAGAGATGCCTCAGCACTGGGTGTCATGCAGAAGGAATTTAAAGATGCTGAGGAGGTCGCTATTTCTCTAGGTGTCTTCAATGACTCCGAGGAGTCCCACGGTTCCTACTTTGGGGTCGCAGATTCCAGTGATGCCGAGGAATCTAACTGGAGTTCCTCCAGGATTCCCTACTTGAGCCACTCTGCTGCAAGTGACCCGGAGGTCCCCCCTACAAGTGACCCAGAGATTCCCTACACGAGTGATGCCAAGGTTCCCTTTCCAACGGAAGATAGTAGTGACATTGAGTGGTGTGTGTTTTCAGCCTGGAACTCTTATACATTAATGATGGGAATTGTTTTGTAGATAAGCCTTGTGGCTCATAACATGTAAGAGTTGTATTGCCGCATTGTACATCACAAGAATGCTATGTAATCTCTATCTTTGCTGTTCATGTGCTTCTTTACCTGCTGGTGAGGTTCCAAATGAGGAAACAGGCCTCAGCCTCTCAAATCGTTTGACCACTTCCTAAAATGTGTTTATGGATGCTTGATTTTAATATTCGCTGACTGTGATCTGTTCTACCACCAACGTCCCAGTGGCATGATGAGGAGCAATCGAGGAAGAAAGGTGTGCTGCTAACATTTGCTAGTACCTGGTGTGTATCTGATAGTTACTGACAGAGTATGAAAAAGCTGCCTAAGGGCAGTGGGCTCAACCCATGCCTGCAGCTGGGTACATCGCAACTGGGCATCCCCAGCAAGTTCACATGAGATCCAACAGCAATCCCTGAGCCCACTTTGAATATGGTGCAGGAAGGATTTGACAGTTACAACCCTGAGACAGGTGTAAGTTTGTTTGTGGGGAGAGATAACTACCCTCCACCCTTGACAGTCCAAGAACAACCATGGCCATCTGTGAATTACCTGCCCGCTACATCCTCGGGATGCTTCTTCCCACCCCCGATCATCCAGGGGATTCACTCATCAACAGCCAGTCAATACCCGGTCGCCATGGCCCCATACTTCCCAGCTGGTGATGCCCTCCCACTGTGTGAGGCAGCCAATGGCCACACAACAATAGCACCCATCTGCTTGCCAACACCGTCTAGTTCGAGTTATCCTTGGCAACTGTCCACCGAAGCATCCATGCAAATATTGCAGATCACTCGACCTAATCCATATCCAATCATTTCCAGCAGCATCCAACATGTTTTTGCTTACACCCCTCGATGACCCTCTGAATCAGAACATGGTGCATTCGTTAACATTGGTGTTATCAGGGTAGGTGTACAGGTACTTGCTTATCATGCCATAGCTGATTCTGTTCCAGACCGGAACTGATCATGAGATCACAGGCCGCTGTGCAACACGCCGAACACTCCTGCCCTCCCTGCAACCTCAAGTGTCACCTCTGAGTGAAGGCGTAACCCAAGCTATCTCGGAGACCAAGGCGGGTCAACCAAGTGCATCATATCACACGCTTCTGCCCTCCCTACATGTGTCAACCCCGCAGCAGCAAAATGAAGCTGCAGCTCAAACTATCTCAGAGATGGAAGCAGCCCAACTGAGCCAGGTAGTGAATGAGGCAAAACACAGGATGCGCTGACATCTTATTTGCAGAAATGCATTCCCATCACAACTCGAAGCTCTCTCGTTTGTGGAAGACGCACTTGCTGACGCTGTCAGCAAGGTAACTGGAAGTAAGTCCATTCATAACTCTCCACTGACTGTTCATGAGGTGGCTGCATCTGTAATAGGCTTCGAATACATGGTCAATCAAACCAAAGACAAGAAAATCATCTCACAGGTGGCCTGCATAGTCGATCCTGTTCACACCCTCTTCAAGAACGTTGTGTGTGCACAGGTGTCTATCGCATACAACTTAAATCTGACACCGCTACTTAACACAAATCAGATAAGAGAAGCCATTCAGTTGCGTGTCGAATATCTTCTTCAAGACCATAACTTCTTGTATACCGATGTACATATTTGTCTATTTTAACTCAACCTCTTCCTGATAGCTAAATCAGGAACTTCCTCAAGAGTTCGGACACTGCGTGCTCACCCACACTCTTATTTCTAGTGTGTGGACCATGCCAGGGGCAATAGCAAAGTTGCTGGACACGAACGATGCTGCAACAATCAATGGTTTGGTGGCACTTGCTGGTGCTGCTTTGGGCAGCGCATTGTATGAGTACTGTGAAGGAAGACTTTCGACAATCAAATTCTCAAGCAACTCTGCTGGAAAACATTATATCGAAATCACTCATTTGATCAGGTCTATGCTGCAGAATGAGCAGCAGCAGTCTCTGTACGAAACCTACTGTCAAAATATAGTATTACTCGGTAGTACTTATAACAGTAGTGAGTAGGAAGTTGACTGGGCCATAATGCAATGTTGTTTAGTGTGCACTCGTACTCCTGTGTTCAATGTACACTCTCCTAGCCTCTGCAGGCAATAACTCTTGAATTGGGGAGATCTGAGGCTGTAGCCAAGTTGCTAGCCAAAAAAAACAGCTAATACATATGTGGAAAGGCTAAGTGCTCCAAGACCTGCTTTTTGAGCACTTAGCTTTTACAGATGTTGGAGCATGGCTGTGATCTTCTTCTTCCATGCTGACCAATTATTATCCGTCAACTTCTCCATCTTCTCTATTTTTCCCCTACCATCTCTTTCCCTCTCAGATGACCTCTCTCTCCTCTTTCCTTTCGACATGGCAGAAGGGGTGGATGGCATATCCATGATAGTAGATGAGCTGGCTTCAGCAATGGCTGGGCTCAGTATAGGTACAGGGTCATTTGCTGCATGTCTCGATGTCGAGGCTGATGAGGCTGCTGCAGTGGCTGGGGTTGGAATAGCTATGTTCGATCGTGGCTGTGCGATGGTGGCTGTACATGGTGTCATCAGCGCCGTCTCGCATGCTGGCAGGTCCAGGTTTGATGTGCTGGGGTCTGGCTGATCCAACATAGCAGGGTCCCAGCCCCTGTCAGAGTGTAGTCTTCGTCGAGGCGATATGTTTCTTTGGCTCAGAGGTATGAGCCAGGGCTCATAACCTGACAAGTATGGTAGGATAAGGTAAGGGTGCTAATAGCGCAGTGGGCTGCATGGCAGTCAACACTTAGAGGAACGGGCTTATGTCTCGAGTGGATATGTGGGGGTGATGAGCAGACTTCTCATCTCATAGAGATCTCATATTCTGGTAGCTACCTTCTTATACGTCACTAGTATTTCATATCTTATATCTTTGGGGGTGGGTGAGTGTCTACACCTGTCCCTGTGCCTGCAATGCATGTCATCTCCCAGGCTCCTACACAGCCCTTCCACTGGGAGTATGAGGGCATACTCAGAATGTCAGTATATTCCAAGGCAACATCTGAGTTTTCAAACACCGCATAATCTTATTTCCCTCAAACTCCCAGCGGGGGCTGCAAGAAAACATTTGTAAACAACCGTAGCCACAGTGGCACAACCTGCAGACTCTGAAAGAAAATACAGAAAACCTAAACCAGGGTTACATTTTTTCTGGTTACGAGTATCATATATGTGTAGCAGTATATGTCACACCTGCCCGTAACTAAGCATGACACTATTGCCAACTCCTAATCAGCCTAATGAAGCTTGGAGTGAAGTACATGAACAACTGTGTAGTCATATACAGTAAATTTATCAGAAGTACAATATAGCCTGCTTGGAAGGAAGGAGGCTTGATGAAATGTATTATACTTTGTAGTTGGCTGTGTAAAATCTGGAAATCCAGCATAGTGACAGTGTCTCTGCACACATGATCACTTCGACTGGTCCAGAGACTTTGTTTTCGTGTTTTGCACTGTGGGATTCTTGCGCACAGCTTCTATACCTCTATTCCCTGCTTACTGGTATTGCTACCACGGCAGCAATGGACATCCCAGTTTCACCTTCATGGAGTCTATCCTAAATGGTTCTATTGTTGCATAGAAGGCAACTTTCAGTCAGTTGAATTAGTGGATGCTTTCTTTACTATCATATATGCAAATAGCCTCCTTATGATGTGATTTTCCTGTGTCAGTATGGTGCAGCTTGAGTTCTCTCCTGCTATGCATGCTTGACATACAAGTTTGTTTATATCAATATAAGACAACTGCAGTCTGTAGGATGAATACATGATTCCATGGGTGTATGAGAGGTAATCAAAACACTCCATGGCCTTATTGTCGAGTCCAAAATGCAGGGGGAGTGCCAGCAACACAGGGGGGCTGCAGGAATTGCGATCAATGCGGAAGGGACGACGAGCAAGCACGAGCATGAGGTGGCTTACCAAACCGGGCAACTATGCTCACGCACTGTACAAAGTGCCACATTGAAGGCTCGAGACCGAGCAAAACCGCTACAAGGTCGTTATGATGCCAAGGCATGCGATCATAAGTCAAGAGGAACCTTATATACAATGTATAGGAGCTGCGTGCGAGGATCCCGTGGTGTGAGGCATGGAAGCAGAGTCTCTGGACCAGTCAAAGTGATCATGCATGTAGAGACACTGTCACTGTGCTGGATTTCCAGATTTTACACAGCCAACTACAAAGTGTAATACATTCCATCAAGCCTCCTTCCTTCCAAGCAGGCTATATTGTACTTCTGATAAATTTACTGTATATGACTACACAGTTGTTCATGTACTTCACTCCAAGCTTCATTAGGCTGATTAGGAGTTGGCAATAGTGTCATGCTTAGTTACAGGCAGGTGTGACATATACTGCTACACATATATGATACTCGTAACCAGAAAAAATGTAACCCTGGTTTAGGTTTTCTGTATTTTCTTTCAGAGTCCGCAGGTTGCGCCACTGTGGCTACGGTTGTTTACAAATGTTTTCTTGCAGCCCCCGCTGGGAGTTTGAGGGAAATTACCTTGCTTGCAAGGTTTCTCCAGCCCATAAATGCCGTGGGAACTAGTGTTGCCGTCGAACCGAGCTCAACTCGAAGTAAGTTCAGTTCGATTCGAATTCTTTGTCAGCTCGGTACAATTCGGTGGTGTGAAGCAGAACGAAGTATAGCACCGAACTGAAACCGAAGTGGCATTATCAATGACAAGCGACTGATTGTAGATTGGTAGCACTGATTCTAATCCAACCCCTGATTTTATCTGCTGAACTACCTATCCCTTCATGTTGCTGTGTTGGACAGTCATATAAAACCAAGGTCTTGCAAATAGCAACCTTAGCGAACAATTTCACCATGTCACCGCCTAACAATTGCTTGAATTCAAGTTGTGGTTTACAAGTGTAAAACTCTATTGCCCATACGTTACAGACATTAGCATGGATGCATCGTCTGTGCCCCATGTTGGGAATGGGTTAGCTGCTGGAGCTTCTTCCACTGTCAGCTTGCAGCCACCACAATGGCCAGCTGCACAGGCAAATTCTCCACTTATTTCACCGCTCGTTTCTCCACTGCTGAATGGAAATCCCAATCAGTTCTTACCAGCTGCACAGTTCCTCTCGAGCAATACTTTCATCGGAGGACCAGGTGGAGTGAACTCACAGTGTCACAGCCCTCTTTTGCTGTCTGGAGTCTCTACACCACTTCCCTGCAACCCGCCAGTAACCTTCCAGTTTCCTCACTGGAATCCACTTGATGGCACTAACAGCATGGCCAGTCAGCCTATTCCGGGGCCGACAAACCTTCAATTACCTGTGGAAGGAAATACTAGTAGTCATCCAACACGAAAGCGAAAGGGTGCAGTGACTGCCACTGGTGCAGCAGCAGGCACTGGCCGAGGTCGGAAGAAGCGCAAGGCAAACCCACCGGCATCACCAGTATCCAATACTCTGACTGTGGCTGCTGAAGTGTGTGGGGTGGGCCCAACTCCGCTGCCTGCAGTAACCCAACCAAGTGCATTGGAGCAGAACACATCACCTATGTCTGTTGCCCCCCTCCATTTGTATACGGATTCTACAGGTTTCAGTCAGGCGCAATCTCGATCTCATGGCATGACGAAGGGTAGTGCAACAGATGTTTGGTGGTTCCTGATTCCAGTGGCATCTGCAGACTGGCCAGCTACACTACCTGAACTCACTCAGAAGCGGTTGTTGTCAAACCCAGGTTGCGAATACTTAGCTTGTCGTTTGTGCATGTATGTCTGTTTCTATTTGCAATATTGTGAGAAGCCGTCTCATTGTTACATTACAGTGAGTCGGAGTGCTGGAAAGCCTGGAAACATGGTGATGGCATGACTTCATGCTACCGGAGACACCTGAAGGATGTACATTCAGAGCAATGGGTTAGCACATGTAAAGCCGAACACTTGAAAAATGCTGACCGCCACCACAACAATATGCAACACATACACAACACGTTTACTCTTGAGATGTTCTACCAGTTACTGACGAAGTGGATTGTGGTCGATGACCAGGTGAGCAACTCCAACATGTCAGCACTTGATGTGGTGGTGATGAACATTGACAGTCCATTAATGTGGTGGAATGTCCTGAGTTTCGTGAATTACTCCTCTACTTAGGAATGGGTAAGATCGATGAAAAGGACCTACCACACCGTACAAAGTTGACTACACTATTACTTGAGGAGTATAAGAAGGAACATCAAAGAATTGTGAATGATCTCAAGGTGTGTATGTCGCAGCATGAAGTACTGGACATCTAATGCCTGGTCTCTAAAACAGAATTCCCTCGGGCGTGTTTCCATAACAGCAGATCTTTGGAGCGACATCAATCGAGACAGCTTCATGGCTGTGACAGCGCACTTCCTGGCACAGGATGGGTACACACGACTTGACCTGAAGACTCGTCTCATAGCCTTTCGATTCATTAGTGGAGTTCACTCCGGTGCAAACCTTGGACAAGAGCTTGTTCGAATACTTGAGGAGGTTGGGACGCTCAATAAAGTGAGATTTTTTCTACATCTACAGTGTGGGATTCTAACCCGAAACCCCATTGCTCCTTCCCTTGTGGTGCAGATTGGTGAAGTTACTGTGGATAACGCATCAAATAATAACACAATGATGGTTGCAATTGAAGGAGAGCTCACAAGACGTGGGATTCCCTTCCATCGAGATGGTAACCGGCTCAGGTGAGTGGCATGATGAGAGTCAGGTGTGATGTTACCATTTGGCTAACTGCCATTGCAGGTGTTTTCCCCATGTCGTCAACATTGCTTGCCAAGCATTCATTGAGGAGGTGAAGAAAAACCCATTTGGCACATACGACGAAGCCGTGTCACCTCATTCATGGCAGGCAGGAATGTCTGAATCCCATGGATGTGTACACCCACTCTCAGCTGAGCGGCTCCATGAGTATGCATTAGTACTGCAACGTGATGTTATAGGTACTGTGCGTGGCATAGTTTCTGTGTGCCGTGCCTCAGGGCAGCGCCGTCAAGATCTCAGGAAAGTTATTGCTGAGGGGAATTCATCAGGGAGATGGGCTGGTAAGCTCCCTGACGGTGGTGACAAATTGCCGCTCTATCAGCTACTTCGTGACTGTGAGACACGTTGGTCTTCAACATTTCTCATGATTGAGCGCCTTCTCTTGCTGTATCCTGTACGTGTCAGTCCTACCCCAGAGTTCAGACACCTTTCTAACAATGATCCTAACATTTTTAGGCGATTCGAGCCTTCATCATAGACCGAGAAGAAAGTGAACTCGAGCGTTACCACCTCACAAAAGACGAACTCAATGTTTTAAGAGACATACACCAAGTTCTCGAGATCCCACACTCTGCACAAGAAGCGCTCTCTGCAGAACGCACACCAACACTCTCAATGGCTCTCCCAGTTTATGAACTTCTGATTCAGAAGTGGACAGTTCTCGCCTCCCAGACAATCCCTGAGCTTTCTCACCATATCAATGTCGCACTCCAGAAGTTACAAAACTATGTAAGGGAAGCACGCAAAACCCGCATCTATGCACTTGCAATGAGTAAGGAGCAAAGACATTCACTTTTCCTACCTGCCTCTTACATTTGTATAGTTGTCAATCCGGACGTGAAATTTGAGTGGATGCAACAATATTGGGAGCCACAGGATGTTGCCAATGCACGGAAGTGGATTTTGGAAGCAGTGAGTCATTGGTGATCATGTCTTGGATACCTGACACTGATGAAGTTCATCCAAGATGACAAAGTTTCGAACGGCTGAGAGGGAAGCTGGAAAGAAGCAGCATCCGGCTCTGAATGATGCATGCAGAAGTGCTTCGTCTATTGCAGCTCATGCTCAAGCAAGTGCAATTTCACGCCTAACTTCAATCAATGTCAACATCCGCCGGTCTTCTGCCTCATTGAGCACACCATCTGGAACTTCAACTCCCATCACAAGTAATTCACCCCATATCATAGTGACGGAGGTCTTGACTGGTGAGGATTTGGCTGCTTACAACGCCCAGGCATTGGCAGAGGATCAGAAGGATGCGGAACGTGAACTTGAACGGTACGAGCGTGAACAAATGACACGCAGCATGGGAACACGGGTGACAGATCTTGTCCGTTACTGGGAAGTGAGTCACCTCCACTTTTGGTTGACACTCGTTTACCATGATTCTGTCGTTGCCAGCAATCCGAAACTCTCTACCCGCTACTGTTCCATGTTGCCATGGACGTCCTCCCGGCACAGGCTTCTGCTGTTCCTTGTGAGCGGGTGTTTTCCTCCAGCAAGGAAACCTCAACACTTCGACGCAGTCGGCTGTCTCCTCAAGTCATGGAGGCACTTCAGATCCTCAAATTTTCCATCCGGGGAGACCGTCTTAGCTTCACAGAAGACTTACTTGCATGTGAAGAGGATTATGACATATCCGGTCACTTGACTGTCCGTGCCATCAACGAACTGGTAGCAACTGGGAAGTTGGATGAATTGAATGAGCTTGCAGCAAATGCCCGGGATGATTTGGACTTAGACGATACTTGACTACCTACATAATTGACGACTCTACCTTATAAACCCTACTATCTAGTTGACACTTTGTCTTGTTATCATACTGCAACGCGATTGGATGGAACACTTAGCGACTTCGTTCGAGCTCAATTCGTTACACTTCGGCAGTCGAAGTGTGGCCGAACTGCCACTTCAATTCGACTTGGTCTGGTTCGCGGCAACACTAGTGGGAACCGTCGGACAGCTGAAAGAACTTCCTGTTTTGGAGTGGCGTGGGAACACGACCTTGAACTAATACTGCACATTTCACCGAACTAGCACTCGCAAACAGCATAATACAGGGTAACAGATACGAGCACCGGTGCCACTACAGCTGTACTAGAGTGAATCTACTTTTCACCTGCGTTATTATTACATGTCTTTCATGGCAAGCAAGGTTTGCGCCGCCACAGGCGGCACTTCCCGAGTAAGATTATGCGGTGTTTGAAAACTCGGACGTTGCCTCGGAATATACCGACATTCTGAGTACGCCCTCATACTCCCAGCGGAAGGGCTGTGTAGGAGCCTGGTCATCTCCCGTCCTTGGGGATTCATTCTATTTGCGCTACGTGCGGCCGCATGTGGCTACACGGTAGCTGTATCCAGTGGTTCGTAGTTTAAACTTCTGCGTGGACTTGGCTTGTCGAGACTGCTGTCTCAACAGAGTGCCATGCTGAACACTCAGGATTGCTTGAGTCTTACTGAAGGAACGTCAGGCGTTGATGAGGTCCGAGGGTGGCTTTCCAGTAAACCGTAAACGTTGATTCACTGGCTGGTTTCTGGCCATCGGGGAATCGATGGTTGGGTGCGAAAGGGACTGTGTACAAAAGGTTGCAGACAGCCAGGAGGTGCAATGCGGATGTATTTTATCATTTTCATTACTCCGGATATGTTATTGAACAGCATCACCATGCCTTGGACGTATTTCTGCCAACCATCGCCCCATACGTGACTCTGGGCAGAGAAAAACGCCGTAACTTGTGGAGCAAATAATCAGGCTGCGGAGGGACTATCACTAAATAGGGGGTGCCGCGCTGTCCAATCTTCAGAGATATCTTGATCTTGAAGAACACGATGCAATCTGGTCCCGTATACCGATCCATATCAATTCCTTGAGGAACGTGCAGACCATACAGTATATAGGTGCCGTGAGTAAGTTCGCGGCATATCGTTCCTTCCCCGTCTAAGCCACACGATGAGCCGTGATAGTGAGCCTGCCAACAGGACGATGGGTGCTTACCGACAGTTAGAGAGGCTGAGGTGACCCTATTGACGGCTCGCTATGTGGTTAAGTCGCAAACAGATCGAGATTACATCACTGACAAAGTGATGTACGCGAACTCGCCTTCGCAGACGAAAGTCAGCTCGTAGGAGGATATGACAACGGTGGCATTCGTCGGTGGGAAATTGAGGACGGACAGTAACACGGTCCCACCACGCAAGCGAGTGAAGATATCCGTTCTATGAGTCGTTGTCTCCGGGACGGATGGTGGATAGTGCATGGAGACCGGAGAAAGAAGGCGATCATCTGGAATGCGGCCACTCATGAAAAAAATACTGGGTTTACAGAACACAAGGGCTGTGTCACGGTGGGCGGTCGATATCCCGAACGACTGTACTACAATTGCCTCTGGATTACAACTTTGAAAAAGGCGCCGGATCGGATATTCAAGTCCTTCCTCCCCTCCCGCATCCTAGGGTTAGTTGGGTGTCAGTTTTCTCCAGACGGCAATCGATTCGCTACTACCTCGTGTAGACACGATGCCCGCGTCCACAGCACCTACAATGGCCCTGCAATATCCTGTTCAATTCAGGTCTTCAGGGTTCGACCGACACATCACCGACGTTGGACACTCCGTCGGCCTGGTCATCTGATGGTCAACAACTAGTTGTCGCTGTGATAGGCAAAATCGCCTGTTTTACAACCTTCGGGTCCGCGTGACATGACGACGCGATAACACTGTACAGCACTCTGTTACGTTTCCCCTCGGTCGTCTGTTTGTCATGCGGAGCCGAGTTCGGGCGGAAAAAGGATTGTAGAAGGACGCACCGCAAGACGCGAACGGGGTATGCACAACATCCTTCTATGAGTCAGTTTTCTACAACTACTGTATAGGCAATAAAAGCGGACCCTGTTGGAACGTGACCGGTAGGACTTAGCGTTGTAGACTTTAGACTCTCACAGCATCGACACTTATCATCGTCACGTGATACATGGACGCGTAGATACAGCACAGATTCTTTTCTCTTTCCCTCAGCGCGTTATCATACGGCTGAGCATTCTCTGTCTATCAGCTGCCTACAGACCCCTCAAACCCTTGGGGCTGTAGTACGGGGTTAATTACATGGTGCCTCACTCAGCTAAACAGTGTGATGAAGTGACTGATGCTTTCAATTCTATGCCGCACGTCTGCTGCACGCAATTGAGTATTCCGAATGCATGACTTTTGCATCAGGGGTATGTACCTTCTGTATGAAACTGGTACCCGCAAATGACGGTTTCACAAAAATGCGGAAGAACTACGTATTTCCACCCGAGACGACTGCGGCTATTGATCCCATCGTTAGTGGAATCCTCGAATGTTGCCCTCTCGTCGCCATTGATGTCTCCACCGGTTGCCTTTGCGACTGTCCCGAGCGGGCGCTTATCTTCAAGGCCGGTCTATGATACAAAGAGCTTGTTTCGTCCATGACGAGAAAACTGGACAACGAACGGATATTACGAGTGGTTGCAGATTTCTTTGGATACGCCATGTTCTCACACGCATGGCAGGGAAAGGAACCATCATTCCGGGATTTGAACGTAGCCAAATCCGTTTGGAACCTCCCCGACACTCTGAACGAGAAGTTGCGCAATTTCTGCAAGGAGGCGCACAGGCTTGGTTACAGCTGGGTGTGGTCAGATACATGTTCCACCGAAAAGACCACGAGTTCTATCCTCAGTCAATCCCTATCGTCTATGTACAACTGATATGCAGATTCGGCGGCCACGATCGTATTCTTTGCCGGCGTGGCGCATCCTTCCAAGCTCGGGGACTTGACTCGTAGTTCCTGGATGACACGAGCGTGGACTGCTCAGGAGTTGCTTTCACCAAAAGTCTCTTTTTCTATGATTCCCAGTGGAAACCATACCTCGGCGATACTGGCACGAATCACGAGAAATTCTCTGAGGTTCTGCACGAACTAGCAGACGCAATCGGGATTCCCTGTGGATCCATCTTCACGTTCTCTCCGGTTGACCTTGAGGCTCGCGAGAGGCTTCGCCTCGCTTCGACGCGCAATGCAACAGTCAGGGAGAACATCGCCTACTGTCTCATTGGCATATTCGAGTCTGATATCAGGCCTCACTACGGTGAAGGAGACGACGCTCTCGGACACCTAGAGGAAACTGTGGCAAGCTCCGGAGGTCGCCGTGCTTGCATGGTCAGGGAAGTCGTCGTCGTACCACAGTTTCCTCCTGGCTTTCGTTTCCGCTTACAGCCGAGCTCCTTACAACCCTCCATCGCCCGAAGGGGAAGAAATAGAAGCTTGCATTATAGACCTGCGTAATAAGTTGCCCAAGAAAAAGTCCTCAGCATCTGTGATCAGATCAACTTGCTTCCACCTGCCCGTTTTGCCGGCCGACGTCTACATTTCCCATGCACCGTGTTCTCTGTCAAAAGACTTGGTTTGCAGGAACTACGTACAGGTAATGAAAAGCTATATCGTGCCAGAGTGTCAGGGCTTGGAAAAGTAGAGTTCATAACCGCGGACGCTCTCCCGCTGTACGAGCCACAGAAGTTCGTCTTTGCGCATCCGTGGATTCGTCATATTCGAGGTCCAAGTGGTGGGGTGGCCTGGAGAGGTGACTTGGAACCTGATACAGACTCTGACTCGGATTCAGATGGTGACACTGGGCTGGACGATGTTTCCACCACTTCACCGTTGCATTCTGTCCCCGTACCTCATGTTGACAACTACACTCGGGCACCACAAATGATTGCTCGCCTCGGATGGCCGTTCAACATGCAATTGCTTCTCGTACAGCAACCAAATGGAGAGTACAAGAGGGTTGCTGCAGAGAATGAGATTGTCATCTCGAGATTCGGAGCCGACATCACCTCCACGAGCATTCGGGCGCAGGTCTTGGAAATCCTGTGAACGTGTGGGATTTGGGGTCAGCTGCCGCCTTCTTAAAGTTGGACTGTCTTTCGCCCTTCATTCATCGCTTGTCTTTTCGTGCTGTAATTGTTGATTTACTCGTTCAATGCAAAAGTACTTTAATCTCCAGGTCACAGAAAAAGAAGCATCATGCGATAGCTTCCTCGGCCTAGAAAAAGGTTAGCAGCCTGAAAGTTCGGCGTATACGACTCGGACGAGGAACCGAATTACGCCACTGCAGACCGCTTACATAATACAGAGTTGAAGCTTGAAGTACCGTTGCTCATGCCGCGGCTGTGACTAGTGCAACGGCTACAAAAGGACCCGTTCGATTGAAGGCGAGGCTGAGCCGATCTACGGCAAAAGATTTGAAAGCCTGGGGTAGGTGGACCTCTCTAAATTCCCGTGAGGTTGATGAGCCCGCATTGTTGTAAGACTACTTGCTGAACCCCAAGACCTCTGAAAGATTATGCTGTAGATCGGCTGCCCAGCGGACCGTGGAGTCATCTGTCCATGCTAAGTATTGTCCCGTGAAAATTGGACCTTGGAGGTTGGCGGTTAGGCCTGATGATCAGAGTCCTATTTCTAACTTACTGTCTACTCGATGCATTGCTTTGCCATCATACAGCAAAGCGATTGGGTGGAACGTTTAGCGCCTTCGTTCGCCCGAAGCTCGGTTCGTTACACTTCGGTAAGTCGAGTTACCACTGCGATTTGACTTGGTCTGGTTCGCGGCATCACTAGCGCGTGGCTTGAAAGTTCGACTTATCAGCACCGAGCGAATGCAGGCTGGTTAAATTTCACTTAGGTAAGTAGTCGGACGTGTTCGGTTGAAGACAAAGCTGCAAGAGAACCGATTTATGTATAGTCATTGGCAAGAGATGTTGAACTCTAGGAGTTGACTCGGTGGACATTTCTGAATTCCTGCATGAAGATGTGGCCACAAGTCGTTAGCAACAGTACTTGCCGAGTCTCAACAGAACCCAAAAACTGCAGAAAAAGTACATGTGTTGTTGAAGGGCTACTCGGCAGGCTCCCGAGTTACTCTCTCGGTAAGTCGGTCCAATTTAAGCCTCATCGCATGCCAGAAATTATTGTAAATATATGGCCCAAGGAGCTTCAGGGTTATGTCCCTCAATTTCTGTCTTCACAACGTGCCCTGCAGTATTTAAGGATACTATGAGCGGTCCATCTGGATGAGGCCTCCCCGTCATTCCCAGACGGTCGGCGACAGATTCTTGCCCAATATGACATTGTCTGTATTGTCGACTGCACAGACCTCAGCCGTGGTCGTGGGCCTCGCGATTATAATCATCTTTCGTATGACGACCTCGAGGGCCCCGGCCTACCCCCCGGTAGTCGGGGGCCCTTTTGCCTGGGCCACCGCTGTCCTTTTTTTGGCTTTAGGACCCAGCAACTTCTTCGCCGTTTGTCGGTAAGTACGTGCGGTCATGCCAACTCAACATACATAACCACTGTCCGTAGAGCACGATATGGACCTGTGTTTAGATTCCTAGCAGCAGGTCGCAATATCATCGTCGTTACATCGTCGGATGCCCTCGCTAGTGCCTCCTTTGCTGATCACCGTGTCCTTTCATCTCACATCCAGCATGAGGGTCACCTCCAAGCCCTCTATGGTCATTCTCCACTCCATTCGAAAATCTTCGATGCCTTCGCTCATAGAATATTTCCCGTCCTCGACCGACGTCTCTCAAAGAGAACACTGGGCGATCTCGCACCTCCGTTTGCTCAGCTTGTGTTTGATAGACTCAAACTATTCTCTGGAAGACCCCAGGTCTCTCTCATGCGGTCCCTTACAGAACCCTTGTATATCGGCGCCAATGGTATGCTGTTTGGGAGTAGATTTCCTCAGGATACATATGAAGACTTTAGCATTTTGCTCAATAGTCTTCCGAAACGTCTTTGCAGGCGTCCGTTCTGGTCCTTCCCGTCTAGCCGGGCGCGCGATAGGTTGCTCCGACGTATCTCTGACTATCTCGAGGGGGCGAACTCTGCTACCGATGACAAACTAGTCGCTACCCTCACTCCACTTTTTAAGGAACACGACATTCCTACCAAGGCGGCCGCTTCTTCGATTCTGATGCTTATGTCGTCACTTCATCAGAACACGTTCAATGTCGTATTCTGGCTTTTTGCTTGGTTACTGGCAGACCCCGCTGCACTTGCTGCTGTACGCAGCGAAATTGAAAAAGCCGTTAGGGAAGGCTTTGGAAATTTCCAGACCTTCATTGCAGAGGCCAATCCAGATAAAGTGGATTCTCCGTCATTTGCACTCCTCAACTCCGCAGTTTTGGAGACCATGAGACTTGCGAGTGTGCATAGCGGCCTGCGTTTTGCCGCAGATGATTTCGACATAAAGGACGGCGAGAAGACCATTCCAATATTGAAGGGTCAATATGTGGTACTCGATCCGCGGGGTGCTCATCTGGACGAGAACGTGTATCCCAATTGTGAAAAATTCGTTGTGGATCGGTTTGTTGAGAGTGAGTATCGGGGCGATTTTGCGGCGACGGCGGGGAATCCTTACTTTCCTTTGGGAGCCGGGAAGCATATCGTGAGTCTTAAAATGTGCACCCACCTAACAGTGATGAACTTGTTTTCCACAGTGCAAGGGCAGGTTCCTTGTCTTGTATGAAGTCAAGGTCCTGGCGATCATATACCTCTCTCTCTTCGATATTACACCTATCGGTCGGGGTGAGGGCCCATCGTCGACATGGAAACCCCCCAAGCCCAGTCCCCACAGTCTCGGCACTATACACCCCACAGCAGACGTGCTCGTGAGATTGCGCCCTAGGCCTGTCCTGTAGCAGTCAGGCTGCGCTGCATTCAGTCACTTGTATTTCTTCGCATGTTCGGATATGCTACGTATGCTCACTGCGTTGTGAAATTCATGCGGATTCTTCGCCTGCACAAACTAACACGTGGTATTATAAGGTTTCCCGCACAATCAGAGAACATCGTAGGATATGGTTAGACCTCCGAACAGGACGAAGAAGTCCGATAACGATTGTGCGAGTAACAGGTGACCCACCAAGCGATCCGTTTATATCATAGGCAACAGCGACAAGGTTTTCATGTTCAGCCTCAGGTGACACCTACTTTCACCCTAAAACTTCCACACGGCGCGCCACTGCCAAGTTTTCCGAGGAGAGGCGCGATTGCAATCATGTGTAGTGTTTGAAACGTATGAATGAGGGCTTTCTCTGCAGCAGATACCAGACCTCCTTCGACCGAGCCGAAAGAGATGTTCCGCGCGTGAGTATCTTCACAACTTACCGGGTACCACACGAACTCCTTCATGGAATGTTCTGTGCCTCCGCCGTGCTTGGTACACGTGATGAATCTGTATGATAAGACTATCCTGAGGCTGTCATTTCCGCCGTCCGAGCTGGCGGTAGTCTTAAAAACCAGCTGTTTCATTGTTACCATATCCTCAGTTTGAGGACTGCACAATGTACCTCTAGTGCAACCCGTTCCTAGCTGTCGACGTCGTGTAACATCGCACAGCCTCGATCACGCATTGAGTTCTCTGGTTCACTCCACGTGTAAAGTGTATTTTCGCAAAAAGGCTTGGTTTTTATGGTTGCAACCACAGGACGCAGCAACTGGCAGTGAGTCATAGCATGCCACTGAACCCGTCAACACTATTCCGAATCGCCAGACTTCTATTCGGAAGCTGAATCCAAAGTCGGTCATGTTTTATATGTATTCACGCAAACATCTAAGTCCTTGCATCTACAGATCTAGATATCAAAGCGTTACAGTATAAATACCAACACCGGATGGCGTGGAGTCGAACCCGGTATCGTTGAACGGCTGCCCGACCGAGAAGTGTTCGTGAACTTGGGCAGCCGCATTCGTAACCTTGCCCAGTCCAATGCTAGCCCAAGGTACGATAGTCTCCGTACCATTCACGTTGGCAACTATTACCAAGTAGCTGGAGCCGTCGTGCCACACACTCGCGTCGATACCCTCATAACTGTAGATGGTCTGAGTGACCTGGGGACGGACAAGGTAGGGTTGGACGTAATCTGTTATGACGTTGGTGAGGATCGACGCAGTGCCCTCAATCGTGGTAGAGTTGCCCGAAGTCGTAGGGAACTGGTAGGACATGGAACCTAACGCAAAGTAATTCAGTTTCCGTTGATCGGCGAGAAGAAAACAAGACGCACCTGTCGCTCCATGATTGAAGGAAATGAGCCCGATCGCAGCCCATTGTGCACCAGTCGGAATAGTGGTCCAGTATCTATGGAGGCAGTAAGCGAAAAAAAGTTCACTTAGACGCAGGTCTTCACTCACGCTCCATCTCCCACGGCTTGGGGAGTCGTCCACACGGTTTTGGTGCGGTCGTAGCCTAAGATATCAAGCCTGTCCTTGTATGTCTGGATACGGGCTTGGATGTCAATTAAGCCTCCCCTGCAATCGTCGCATCCACAATGTCCGAAGTCTGGTGTACAAGGAGTGTGCCAAACCAGCGAGTACGTTGCGTTGATGCCGATTGGGTACGTATCCTATTAGGTGACGAATAAGTACATAACCATCCAGACACATAAACAAGCTTACCTCAAGTACAATATCGGCACCTTCCACGTAAGGCGTGAAGTTGTAGTCCTACTCTCAGCGTTAGAACACCCATTATAATGCCAAAACGCCCGCGGAGATACCTCGCAATTCAACACAATGCCGACAGGGTGGTAACCATCTAGTTGATAAATAAGGTCATACGCTTGCTTTGCAGCATCGAAGGGATCCGAATTGCCGTCAGGCTCGTGAGCAGTTTCCCAAGTGAGCAAGTTGGGGAGAGACTTGTATGTGTTCACCAGCTCGGCAACCGCGGTCAGGTTCTCGTAATAACTGCAAGTCAAATCAGCCGTCGGACTCGGTACCAAACAACGGAACCGAGAACTTACGAACGCATGTCGAAGATGATGTAGAGTCCGAGCTCAACAGACTTGTTAAGAACTTGCTCAAAGACGGCGGTATCATTATAAGGAGGGACTGGGTGAATCTATGTAAGAGAAAATCATTAGAAAGTCGGAAATCGATGTTGACGACTCTAGGATCGTACAGTATTGAAACTAGGCAAATCAGAAACTTGAATGTTACTCCAAGACACGAACTTACCCTTCGGCTTTGAGTTGGTCAATGTACGATAGGTTTTGGACAAGATACGGGTTGAATGATATGTAGAATCCCTGGGGAACGAATGGCTTGAATGGACCTCCCGTATTGTTCGCAGGTCGCGCCCACAACGAGCCAGTCCTTAGGTCTGTCTTGGTGACGGAGTTCTTCGAGTTGGGAAGATACAGCAGCGTCGCGTTAGTGGAGTAGGATTGTGGGTTCAACAACGAAGGGGAGTACAGCGCCGAACAGCTGACGTTGTAAGGGGCCTGCTGAGCGGTCAGCCCACTAATGTCCAAAGGCACTTCATATCCAGTGGCGTTCAGGGGCACATCGTGGGTAGTGCGGAGACCACCAACTTCAATCGTAACGGTCACGTTACCAGCAGAATGAGACGAGGAGCCCGTGTTATTGGGCAAGGAAATTGGAGATGCTCCGTTGATCAAGTCATACACAATCCTGGTGTCCACAACAAACGCTGCATCCTTGGCATCTTCCTCGAGGTAGGGACGGAAGACCGGGGCGCATCTGAACACAAGCAAGGGATCATTGCTCTTCGAGGGCAGCGGGAATTGTCCTCCAGGAGGAACAACAGTTTGATTTGGCATATAATTCTTCCCGCACCTGGTGGCATGTTGTAGTCGGCGTTAGTTGCCGACGCGAAGGCAGGACCAGTGACGCACCAGGTTTGGGCAACGACAGTGCTGATGCTGGCGGCGAGCACCAGCAGGTGCGTACTGTACCTCATGGTGACAGTGAAGGGGGAAGCCGAACTATAGCGTTACGAATGCCCCCCAGCGTTTTATAGCTGGCGGGGCTGTGTCAGCGAGCTATTCATTGGTTAGCGTGACAGTCGAGGAGCCGACGTATCATCGAGTAAGTTCGAACCTCACTGTCGCCGCCGTCAGGTACCCCGCATCGTAGTGTTGCCTGCTTCATCGACATTCGTCAATAGTATCTTGTGGAACTTCCTTCGGACACGTACCAAACACTGAGGTGATCTCACAATCTGTCAAGTATTCGGCCTTGGGTTTTGTATATGGTGAGCCGGAGCGAGCAAAAATTGAGCGTAAGAGTTCGAAAACTCCCGACGTCGTGACGTCACGCGCAGCTGTGAGCTGTCAAGCGAGGTCCCGATTTAAGTAATTATAGTCACAGTTATTAGGAAAAACCAGGACCGCTTTTCTTTGTCAATGCGCCAGCCATCATGCATCTTGAGCGTGACTGGCCGATCAGCGAACAGGATTTTAGTCAGAACCAGTCATAAACCGGTTCGTGACCTGGTAGTCCTGACCAATTGCCAGTTTTCTGACATAATGATCAACGTTTCAACGCTCGTTAAGAGAGAAATTTTTTGTATTTGTACACATACCACCGCAAGTAGATTATGCGGTGCCTCGCTGCCCGTGAATTTTTTTATTTGCGGACCTTTTGCGGGGAAAATGGAAAGTACGATGTGTATGGATACATACTTTGTCCTGCCAGGCACTTGGCCATCTCGACGCTTATGCCTTGTACGTATAGTGAGTGGCCAGCTCGAGAGGCAAGGAGAATATCTACATTTATACACTGCAACAAACGGACTATAGTACTACTGAGATGTGGTGGAAGTAACTGCAAAGCACGAAGTAAAACGTCGCAACTGCGAACCTGGCCTATGTCCAATATGGCTAACGATATTCCTCAAAGTACAACCGAACTTCGGAACTGAACGGTGATGGTACATCAAAACACTGGTGCAGCAGGTATCTATAGGGATGTTCCCATCCTCGTATCAACGGATTTGCAAACTACAGCAGTGGCAGCTTCTCATATCTTACAGCCGTCGGATATTCCTCACTGTCCAAAAGTAACTCATCCTCTGCACTTGGGGTGAGGGATGGGGCAGGAGTAATATAGTTTGACGGTAGAATGTCATCAAACGTCTTTGGGATCTCATCAGATTGCTTCTCCCAAAGTGACGGATCGCGGTGTTCTGAGAGTTAGTAAAGTAGGACCAAATCCCAACGATCCAAGAAGTGCATGTCTTACCGATGATTGTAACATTGCGACGAGGGGGTATTGGGCATTCGACTGGTTGCAAGACACCATATTCATCTCCTGGCTCATTCTGATAGAGCTGGCCAACCCGATCGCGGAACAGATACCGCTGGGAATCGGCGTCATAAGCAATGCGCTTTATCCCCTCGGGAAGGCGGTAAGGATCCTGTAGAGGTGTATAAACGATCGTAGTGGTTGATTGGTGAGAGAGCGCTCACTTCGTCAAACTGCGTGAAACGATTCATGAATTCGATAGTTAGCCAGTAGAGAGAGCGTTACTAACAAGCGACGATAAGGGTCTGGTGTGAAAGTGGGAAATGAGTTTTGGTCTCACCATGGACAAGTCTCCGACTCCACCGGTACATTCTAGACCAGTCCCAAGACATGTACTTGAAACTTCACGTGCATCGAGGTCAAGGGTTGCAAAGAGTCCTGAGAAAGTTGATGAGCGCCAATACTTGAGTCTTTGTCACGTGGCAGCAAACTGCACTTAAGGTTAGGGTTCACCTGATATTGCCACCCTGATCAAGCACAAATTTGGCGGATCATATATCATAGTTCAGTGAAGGCACAAACTACTGAACGAGCTCAGGCTTGTGGATAATGCCTAGAAAAAATACGGAGCCACCTAGGAAGCGGGCGAAGGTTGAACGACCTACAGGTCAACACACCGAAGTTCCGTCAAATATCCAGGACATTGGTCAAATTTTACGCACGCAGAACCCGGATATTTTAACGAAAGGTCTGTCCCGTAGCTGGCCTTAGGCATACTTTGTTTCACCTCCTTACAGCGTTGCCTACCTTGCGCTCGAAGCTTTATCCACGGCCAGACGAGGTCATATCTCCTCAAGACGAGCGTCTTCAGCTGTTGAAATCGTGGTTAGAGGAGTCACCTGGGGCTAGTGACTTATTCGATGCTTGGGACAGAACAAACCAGGTGAGTGCGTGGTCGCGAACTCGTCAGTTCGCTGTGCTAATTTTTCCGTATAGCTGTCTACGATAGCCTTACTGGTCACTATAATGTCGTCGACCCTCACGCTGTTATCATCTCATTTTCCATGTCACCAGTATGGCCTTCCGATCATCAGGACGTTGCTGTCGGCACGGTGGACCCGGCAGTTAAGCGCTTACCTTAGTGGATCGCACAACGACCTCATCCTTGCCTCGCTTAAACTTTTCAATGCGATATCGGCATTTGGTGGGGGCCGCGAGAGGAAGGCAGTTTTTGAAGCTTTCCCCTGGGATAACAAGGTCTCGTTCATTGTGTCCGTGTTGTCACGTGAATCTAATTGGCACGCTTATAGGCTCTGCCAAAACTGCTACACATGCGGCGTAGAAGTAAAGGCACTGATGCTGGTGTCGGCCCTTCTAAACCAGGTATGTTTTTATATCCGCCCGTTCGTGTGGCTCATCCGCTCAATGGATAAGATATTCGCACACTCTATATCTTGTTTATCCTCTCGTTCGTGGACAGGGATGCATCTTCTTCTGTCAAAACTGCGTTTTTGGAGCAGCGTCGAGAGTTCCTCGTGAGCATCTTCAAGGGCCTTAATCAAGATCCCTACCTTGTCGTTCAAAGGGTTCTCCAAGCATCTTGGGACGGGCTCTGGTCGGATCAGAAAGTCAAACGAACACTAAAGATTGGGGTCTTCGGCGAAGCTACTCTTTCTCATGTGAGCTTTAGATTCCATTACGTGAATCAGGGGAGCTCAGCTACTAGCAGCTCATCAAATTATACGATCGCGCTGTTCCGGAAAAAGAAGGCGGACTTCACGTTCCCGCTGACATAGTCCACCATTTCCTACTTGCCATCTGCTGTCGACCAGGCCAAGGGATGTGCTTTAAAGACCGTGGCTGGTACCCTCGGGAAGCAGAAGGGGGCGCCCCCGTTGATGAAGAAGACACTACTGAACGTAAACGGGGCAGCTCAGCCAAGATCCACAACAAGATTTTGGCAAACTTTCTACCAACGCTGAAGATTAACGAAGACCCTAGACAACAGGAGCTCGCTTTGAAAATATTCGCGGCGTCTCCAGAGCTGGTCGCGGGGTTTGTTGGTTTGCCGAAGGGTCTGGACGTCACTGACACATTACAGGTATTGGTCGGCCGCTGCACTTACCTTCGAGCCGAGGCTGTCGTCCAAGTGGATTGCCAATATTTCCTTTGCTGGACAGTTGATTTCTCAGGCGGTGCCCACCTCCTCGTTTCTTCTACCTGGCACCACTGAATATAACCCCATGCCACCGCCGCTTTCGGTAATAATAGCGAATATATTGCCTTCAGTTGGAACCAAAGCGTATTTTACCAAAGGTTTACAAACTGGGGCAGCGAGCCTCGTCCAGCACTGCACTGCACTCACTCTTGCCAAATGCCTGAGGAAGTTGGCAGAAGTCGTCCGCATCTTCAAAAGAGTCACTGCTGCTCTGGAAGAGGAAGAGGAGGGGGGACAGTGGAGCCAAAGGCGAAAGGAAGTCGAAAAGGAAGCTAGGAGGCGAGTGCCTGAGTTCCAGGTCATCGTTGCATTTTCGCAGCAACACTTGAACACACCAAATCCCCAAAATACTTCCAAACACACGCTACTGAGTGAGGTTTCGCAAAGGCTACTTTGGCTCTATCAGGAGTGCCTCCCGGATGTTGTGGCCGAAGGAAGGTTCGAAGTTGGCAAGCTAGTGCTCTCCCTTGCTGAGGGATGGCTGATGCCACTTCCTGAGAATGGGGGGAACAACGGAGAAGACCGGGTCCAGTTGTTCTCTCCATTACAGAAAGTAAAACAGTTGCATGTCTTGCGATTACTAAATACAAGTGATCAGTTCACCTGGAGTGGCAAGATCGGTTGGTGGTTTTCTCCGTGTCTTTTGCAAGTGATAATTACGATCATCTCTCTATTAGCTTCATCGTCGCGCACGTACTTCCAGGTCCTGCTGAAAACCTTTTGTACCACGAATGTCCGTGCATTACATACCACACTACACGTACTTCTAGAGCGCGTCCTCGCCACGAGCGTGCTCTTTCAAGAGGACCCTGGCGAAGTGGATTTATGGTTAGCATCGCTACCTTCGGGTATTGTTTGTCGAGGAGCGGGTACTGAAACACCAGACGGCGCACCTCTCACCGACGAAGTCGACGGCGTGGTAACCTTTCTGGATGAATGCACTCAACGATGTTTAAAGACACCGTACCGTTATATGGAGGCCATGGCCGATCTCTTCCAGTCGAATGACGCATGTAATTCAGACGCTGTGCCTGTGGATGCACAGGTCGAGACAGTTGCTAGTCCATTGTTGATGACTGTTCTCGAGCAGATCCTGGCGAAGATAAACGGGTGGTTGATGTCCCCATCTGACGCGCTGTCGGTCTTTACGTTCGTCAGGCGGTTGATCTTCAAGCTATCAAGCAAACAAGAAGAAACTGGGTATCTTGCTTTGCGGACGATTATAGGCAAACTGGAAACACGTATGGCTAGCGACGACGTTTTCGAGAACCACCCTAGTATCAGGGGAGCCATACGCCGTGAGCTATCCATTGCAGCTGCTTGTCTCAGGCACCTAGAGACGGGGCCCCGCTCTAACGTAAGAGAACGAAAGGACGCAGACGCTGTGGGAGTCTTCCTTGACCGCATTGAACAAGTGCCTGTCCGTAAGTTACAAACCTCTTCAGTGCAGCATACTGAATGGTGGCTGATTTCGTGATGGGTGTAGCCGAAAATGAGGCTGCTCGGATGACCAGTGCATATGAGCTAGTTGATTGGGTTCGCCTGGTGGATGTCCCTCCTACACCTATGGACATATCCCGCCTAGTATCCGTCATCCGTCGCTTCCACACCCCTACGCTCAAAGCTCTGCTGGAAGTTTTATCCCCTTCAGAAGGCCAGCTGTGGGAGTCGAACATTTTGGAGGTCCTGGAAGAGTGAGTCGTGTGTTCCATGGGTGCAAGAATCTCGCTCACCTTTTGGGGGGTATAAGAGCTCACGTTGAAGTTGACTTTGACTGGTTATTCGTCCATTGCTCCGAGGTACAGTTCGGGAATAAACAGTGCCGGGCGAAGCTGTTTCATGCGCTATTCTCACGTCAAGTTACGTCTTTTGACCTTGAGAGGGCGATGCGACTCGTGTTGCATGGTATTGTTAACTCGGACGGCCGTACAGGCACGACAAAGGATTTGCTACTACTCCTTTCCGAACTGTTTAGTGGAGCAGCAGCTAGCCTCGAAAATCGGGATGTCCTAAACCTGAAAGCGAGCATTGCCGTGTCGCCCGCATTCTTAGGGCTCTGTTTGTCTGTCAACATTGCAACAGAAGTTCACGACGGTGAGTGGTTATAACCAACATATATAAGGTTGGATATACATTGAGTTGCTTTCTAGCACTTCAGAAGTTTATTCAAGCGACGTTCAATCCCACTAGCTTAGATGACAAGAAGATCTTGGCCTCGATAGTCGCTCAGTGGGCCGATTCTGTGAAGGAGATGCTTTCATCCGAACAACATGACAAGGTGCGCATGCAGCAATGCTGTTGGTAGACAAACGTTAATGCTCATTCCATAGCTGAGGCTGGCTGAACCATGGGTCAGATTTATGGAATCGTCAGAGCTCTATGCTGTATTGGATCTGATTGACAATCCCCAACAAGGCTCAGTCGTCTCTGGATTTTTGGAGGAGCTTCTCTCTGCTGTGGGTCAATTACAAGGGTCTAACGACGGACTTCACGTGAAGCTTCCAGTTGCACGGCTACTGGACTTACGAAAACAATTGCCTGAATCACCTCTTCTGGAGGGTATGATCGCAAAGTCCTTGGCATCTCAACTCCCTGTTGCTTACGACGGCATTCTATCCACCTCTCTACCTTCCGAGGGACTGGCGTCGCTACGCCTGCCACGGCACGATCACTTAACGTCTCTTCCACCCGACTTGATTTCACAATTTCTAGAGAGAGAAACCTGGACAGACTCCACAGCTCAAATCGTTGCTGTGCTGCTCTACGTTCAAGAATCTTCTTCCCTTATTGTTGTCCATTGGCTAAACAGCAAGAAGTACCAGCGGCTATCTATCGATCACCTTTCCATTGTATTCGCGGCGTTCCTTGACTGCTCTGAGTCTGATGCGGATCAGGTGATCCAACTGGACGACGACATGCTCTGCGGACTCCTGGAGAAACTCCTCTCTGAGTGGCCGGGTTTTGGTGAACGAGGGTTACGACATCTCCAGTATATATGCTATGTCTTGCAGCAAGATACTCAGCGGCAACCTCGTTTATCGACATTGCTGCAGAAAAAGGTGCTCTCTCTCCCATTGGAGAGCTTCGCATTCGAAGCTATGTACATTGTGCGACGCGTTTTGGCCGTCCCCGGTTGTGATTCCCTGGTTGCCAGTTTCGTGGATCGCATCCTCCAGTGGGCTGTCCGACACATCTCCAACAACAGTGACCCTGATGATGACGCTCGGAATGCTCTTGAACTTCTCAGTAAGTCTTTACCTTCAGTTTTGGTATACATTGACATACTTATCTACGATGATGTCCAGCCTATGTCTCTAGGAGCAAGCTCAAACTTAAAGCGCACTTAGTTGAACCATTACTAACCATCATCGTCAAAAGCCACCTCAACGATCTCGTCGCACTTGACCTTGCAGTTTCGCTCTTAATGAATACCGAGCTCAAGGTGGGCTCTCTCTCACATACGTTCCGCAATGCAACTGATGTCCCATCCCAGCCTGTCGTCGTCAACAGACTGTTACAGAATATCCTGCAGCACGAGAGTTTCTTCAACTTTTTGGGTAAAGACAGCACACCGTCACAAAGAAACGGGATAACACGTTTACTGGATGGACTATTTCATCTTCATCCCACCAACACGTGCCACCCCTCGCACATAGAACCGCTCGTGAAGGTGTATGGTGGAACCATGTCTACTTCAGACCGGCGGCTGTTGTCTATCATGAGGTTGTTCGAGGCGGAAAAACGTACCTCAATTTCACCATTCTTCACAAGGTGGTCACCGTCACCAGATGCTTCTGCAACGAACATTTTGGAGGTTGTCCAGAACTTCGATCCTGTCAGAATGTTGCGGACGTGCTTGTTCTTCCCTGGATGGAGACGGTTTGGTGATGACGCGAAGGGAGTTAAGGAGAGTCCGAACGACGAACACATGTATGACCCATTGCTCGTTATTGCCCTCTCTGCGCAGATGCTTGTGGAATCCCCGCCAACAGCAGCGCTTGCATGGGTCAAGTTTTTCAGGACTAACGTAGTTAGCTTGCTCATACGTTGCCTGTCTTCGAAGGATGTCAATATACGGGAGGCAGCTTCGTGTCAGCTGGCCATGATATTTGACGGCATCCAGGTAAGTCTCAGATTACGACTGGTCCTTATTTTTCCCTCATAGCAAATACCCCGTTGATTTTCTAACAGAAATCGAACATGCAAGAAAAGTCTCAAGCTCTTTACGTGCTCCAGCTCCTCAAGAATGTGATGAACCCCACTCCAGACAACGTGCCCAGGCGCCTCCCAACGTACTCGACGCTCATATTGCTTCACGCTCTTCGAGGGATCTTTTACCCCTCCAATTTTATATACCCCCGTACGGCACGCTTCCTTCTACAGCGCCCAGAGCTAGACGTCACCGACGTACCTATGCTGTTTAACATGCTATACAGCAACTCGGACGACTGGAAAAAGGAGCGAGGATGGATGATCAGGATGTTAGCGGACGGGATGACAAGCACCGAAGACTGGCGCGTTCTAAAACGCCGGCACACGTGGGACCTCCTTGCCAGCTTGTACCAGAGCTCTCAAAAGGACAGGGCGCTGCGTGCTGGGATTCTGGAAGTACGATTTTCCACCTTCCGCAACATTTCGCCGAGCTAATTTTTGGACGATTCTAGGTTCTTGCGAATCTTACATGTAACGCCCAAGCGTGCAACTCTCTGATACTCAAGTCCTCACTGCTGTCGTGGATAGAGATACAACTTATATATGGACACCATGGAGAGACGATGGCCTGGCTGAGGATCTTGGAGAATATCGCAGTCATCGCTGATACTTCCAAGTTACAGCGTGCGATGGGTATGGAATGGTTCGCCGTCATCTGCCGCAGCTTGAGCCATATCGTTCAAATGTCCGGAGGTTAATATGATTTATTCTCGACGAAAATTTCTCGACTCACCAGTCATTTTTCTAGACCCAGATGCTGGCACTCTGTGCCAAATTGCAGCGGTCATTTTGCGTTTGAGCTTGATGGAAGGAACAGCGAAGCACCACCTCGAGCCGGTGCTGAGACATGCTGTTGCTTACCTCCAGACACTAGAATCTCGAACTCAACTCCGCGCTCCCGTCCAACCTGGCACGGCGTCCTTCTCGCCGCCAGAACTAGTCAGCCCACCCCATGGTGCCCAAGGTCTACATATCACGCCTGCTGTAACGGACACCTTTGGAGCATGGGGTGCGGTGGTAGAATCACTCTGGCGTGTAAGCATGGCATTGGATGACAGGGTTCCTGAATGGGATACATTAACAAGTAGATTATTGATATGGCGAGGGAGCGCAGGAGACGATGGTAGCCAGCTCGGAGAATGGGTTCGGAAAGAAAGTATTCGTGCCGCACGAGCACATTCGTGACCACTAGTAATTGGACGTGTGTAACGCTATGAATACGAACAAACCACCCTCGTGCGTGAGGGTCCCTTTACAGTTTATTGGTTGCGCATTTTGAATGGCGGGTCAGGATGTCGACTACCGATTGACTCAACTTCCCTGGAGCGTGCTGAGGGATCTGCAGATTTTAGCCTGTTAAGACGAGGTTCCATTTGCGATACAGTGTCACTTACCAGGTGCCCTACACCTTCGATACGGTGGACTGTTTCAAAGCGCCTTCCAGAGTTAGGATCTACAAGGGTATCCTGCACCGCACGTGGTCTGTTGCATGGTGTCATAAAGTACAACAGCAGTTCAGGGTTCTTGCACGCACATCCAGTCGTTTTCGCCACCGAATATGACATTGACAGGAATGTATCTGCACGTTTTGTTCAACGCCTTTAAACCCCTGCAGGGGCCAGTAGGATCACGGTACATCGTCTGCAGCGGGAACAGGACATTATTTAACTTCAACCAGGATCTCAACCTCACTCACCACCTCTTCTTCACGCGAGCACGCGAGGCAAACACCGGAATAAGGTGCGACCTCATGCTGAACCCCCGGGTGACTCCTCAAGCCATAACGCTGGTGCACAAGTTACCTGACTGCTATACCTTCTCAGTGAGATGTAAGCTACGCACCACGTAGAGCGCCAGAACGTGATGATCCCAGAGCGCAATATGCTTATTAGCGCTTAGGTATTTCATGGCATCTTCGCGTGAGGGCCATACATCACGTCGTTCGTATGCACCCTGCACAAGACGCGTTTGTAACGGTTTCAGTGGCTCAGAGCCCTGCGGACTAAGAAGAGGTTCCACAAGGATGAGAGAGACGAACGGAAAAGCGGGCTGTAAATCCTGAAGTATGACACTGAAATGCGCAGCTGGGTATATCAATCCAAGAAGAAAATATTTGTAACGAACATGGCTACACCTCCGAGCGAGTGTCCAATCCCGACAAGCCTTTGAGATTTGAAGTCAAAGGATGGGGACAAAATAGGACCGGATATCATGAAGCGATGAACAGCTTCCGCATACTTTTCGCATCCGACTGTACGAATATGGAATTATCGTATGTATTTGGGAGAATGAAGTGATAACACCTTGTGTGCGAGGTCATCCACTCACATTTGCGGAAATATTGGGGGTTTTGTAGTGCAGCATCGTTCAGCACGGCAGACTGCCCATGGTTCGGACACTCGATAGCCCATGCACATTTAATTTTCGTGACCCTGCCTCCAGGACCACTTGAAGGCGCTGAGAGACTTTTGAAGATATGTTGAATAGTGGGCTCCCATGTTTCCTTGTGGAAGCTCGTAGAGTGAAGCATGACGAGTGTCAAGGCCTCCTCGTCATCCCAGTGGGCCTCGAACTCAGGGAGCCAATACTGTTTAGCTGTCACATTCAGTGGGTACTGAGCATCAGGTTTGACGACGAATTGTCGTTGGAGCATCGTGCCCTTGAGAAACAATTGGACTGGGCCCCCGGCAGACACGATTGTGATGGACCATGGCAGGCGCCACACGGTACAGTACTACTGGGACTCGGAAGATAGTTGACAGGCCGGAAACAAACCCCGGGCTCTCTGGAATTGGAACCAAACTCTCAGGTCGTCGAAGTTGGCTATTAACCCCGGCAGCCACCTTCTTAACCAACAGTATCAGACTCGTTTACGGCCCATCGAAAACAGTCCAACGGCACCGTGCCACCCTCAGGCTTTCTGGTTGATAACATAAGCGATTGTTGTTGTTTCCTATCACAACGAAGTTCTGCCGTTGAACTGAAACCACTGACACAACTACTACTGACCACGAGATCGACTAACTCGGTCGAGAAGTGCACAGATGATGAAGAGGAAATATAGGAAAATCTTGGGGGTTATTCTCGGGGCTCAGCGAGAATACTCAGCGGTGAGCTACAGCGACTACAGATTTCAAGGTCTCAGTGAAGGATATTTGAGAGTAGTTTGAAGGGGTGTCTATGAGTGATTACTCCTACATCGTAGATCACTTAGAGGAATGCCTGTGGTATCGGAAGACGTGGAACAGGTGTGTTACTATGGCCATTGTGCAGCCGTAACTAACCTTTATCTCTTGAAACCTAGACTGACTTATTTCCCGATATCTGAACGTCTTATGGTCTCATCTCCCTCTGCCCTTCACGGATCCGTCATGGCTGCCATTATGCATCATCTTACGAACGTCCTGGAAACTATTCCAGTTCCCAGAGACACTGTGACTTACCGAACCTTCGCAACCAGATCTATTATAACGGGGTCTGTGCATGCAATTCCAGACTTAACTGTTATGATGTGTACGCGGGGCGGGAAGGTAGGGGTGCCGCTTTGACTAATGGAGAGTGCGTTTTCGCAAAGTGACAACGATGTCATGCAAAAGTTGAACGCTTACGTCCAAGACATCCCCAGCCTTCTAGTGGTTGGGAAACTTTTGATTAAGCAAGGTCAGCAATACCATAGTCCAGGGTCAAAGGGCTCCGCCGCTTCAAGACTTCGGCTGTCGGACTTGATGACACAGGAGGAGTGGACTAGTCGTCTTGGGGACGAATTTGAGCAGATCGTTGACGATGGGCATACATGGCTTTCGCTGTCATCGGTGGAGATTCACATCTGGACACGCCAAGCTGGCAACTCCAAAATTGAGCTAAGTGACACGGACGGTAATGGATATGCTTTCGGGGTATGTGATCGGATTGTTGTGTTATGTATGATGCATGTCGATCTTCGTTCACTTGCACTAATCAGACCCTGTTCCCTACTGTCAATCTGGGTGACATCAATCATGCCTTCCAGCGTGGCCTTGAGCTCGTTAAAGGACGAGTTCTCGCGGAGCTGGAGTCTATCAATGCAGATCGAGCGTTGTTTGATCGTGCGGCGGCGTGGTCGCCCCCCTGTCCCCTGGAGTCTGCAACGCTGAGAAGTGCGTTTGAGTACGGTGTCTGGGCCATGGCATACGATCGATATGCACATTGGCGCACCACGTTGCAGAAGAAACCACATAACATGGCATCTCGTCGCCGCACATCTACCAGTGTAAGTGCTATATTTCCACCTATTTTATTTGAACTTGACAAGGTACTTGATCAGCGTCCCGGAAACAGAGACTGAAACCTCCGCTCTTTGCACCCGTCTAATTACTTGTACATGTACGAGTCTCCTCAGATATCTGTCTTCTTTTTGTGTCATGTCATACACTCCAAAATTTGGGCAGAGGCCAAATTAGAAGGTCTTGGCGGGCCCACTGCAAAGGAGATTGCACAGTGGCAGAATTAAAAAGTTGCCCGCTGCATGAATTTGTTATAGATGCAGTGTCGTATTCCATTGCTTGACTATTGATGACCAGTCGACCGCTGGGGGTCACCTAGGTTGTTGCAGGTGTGGTGTTTCGTTATCCGGCTCCAATGCGGCAGTAACGTCCTACTTATGGCCCGTGCGTAGCAAGCTCGGCAAGTCAAGGGTACAAGCTCAGGCCCAGGGGCAGGATCTCTGTGATTGCTTAATATGATTTCTAACGAACCTATGTAGTCATTGCAGATGACGAACCTGCGAGTCACGATTAATCCGATGAATGTAAGCATAATTCAGTCATCTCGTCCACAGTACACATGACATCTAGCCCTCCCTTTCTTGTTTTATCCACACGCAATCATGGATTCGTCCTACTTACTCACATCTTTTCGTGACAGCCTTCTGACGGTGACTCGCTCAGTGACTCTGCTCGACGTCGCAGCGGCCATCGCTACCCTCTGGGCACTTCGTAGCGCCTTAAGAGCTGCCCGGAGGACTTCCAAGACCACCAAGCTTCGCGGTCCACCAAGAACCGATCTCATATTTGGTACATCTAAGCAAGTATTTGAATCGCTAGATGCTGGTGCTATACACGAGGCATGGGCCAGAGAATACGGTGTAGTTTATGAGGTTCCAACTACCCTCGGCGGGAAGAAGATCATGTTAACCGACCCAAGAGCACTCGCGCACTACTATGCCAGGGAGTCGTGGACATACGTACAAACCGAATGGACTAGATTCTTCCTTCAGCGCAGCGTATGTACATTACTAGCCAGCTTCTACTGGCCCTTTTTTTATACCACACCACACAGTTCGGACGGGGGATACTGTGGTCGCATGGCGAAGACCATAAAAGGTAGGCACATTCTGCCTGCGGATGAGTATGAATTTACTGACATTTGGTCTTGAGGCAGCGCAAGTCGTTGACCCCTGCGTTCACCCAAGCCGCGATAAGAAACCTCACCCCTATCTTTTACAACTCTGCTCACAAAGTAAAGTCTTCACTCTATACAATCTCCGCGACAATCTCCGAGACTAAGGTCGGATTTTCAGGCGAAGTTGGCATGGGAGGCCATGATTGATGCCAGCGGTGGCAACACCACTGTCATTGAAGTTCAGAACTGGTACGCTGCATTTAGCTCGGCTGCAGCAACCAAAAGCTAAGGAGTTTTTGGTCAAGGATGAATCGTATTTCGTAGGTCGATTTCTTTCATTTACGCTCACTCAATTTGAACTGACTGGTCGCTCCAGACTTGATACTATTGGGCTTGCAGGGTTCTCTCACGATTTCGGTGCTCTTGACGGTAAACCAGTCTCGGTAGCCGAGGTATTTGATGCATTCGGATCGTCCAATGAGTCAGCCGCGAATGTCGGCTTCCTCCTTCTCACACAAGTGTTCCCCCCGTTTTCCTATGTACCAACTTCAACGTCTAAACTATTTCGTGAGATGCAGAGAACTATGGAAGATGTCTCTACGGAATTGTTAGCGAGGGCAAAGAAGGAGAAAGAGGAAGGAGTTCTTGACGGGAAAGAGGACAAGTCGATCATTGGAGTTTTGGGTGTGTTGCACAATTGCTGCGTGAGACTTTCTCTTACAAATGTCATACACGCAGTAAAAGCCAACGAGTCAGACTCTTCGATTCATTTGACCCATGAGGAGGTATTGGCACAAGTGAGTACAGAACTCTTATCACCGGGCGTACAACTAATTTCTTTCCCTGATAGATGAAGGCTCTCCTTGTGGCTGGGTACGAGACGACGTCCAGTAAGCCATCACTCGATCCATGCATCGTTATGGACTGATTGAATTTCGCAGTCAGCATGACGTGGGCATTGCTTGAACTGGCGAGGAACTCTGACATACAAAACAAGCTGCGACAAGAACTCTTGGCATTTGGCGAAGGGCCGATGCATGACCATCAACAAAACAGCTTACCTTACCTTGATGCTGTAGTGCACGAAACCCTGCGAGTCCATCCTCCCGTGACAAACGTTGTTCGTGTGGTGCGTTGCTGGGAAACAAACTTATTCGTGCTCCTCCCTTGATATGTGACCATCTCTCTAGGCGACAGAGGACGACGTTATCCCTCTCTCAGAGCCCATCGTTACCCAGTCTGGCGAAGTCGTCAACAACATTTCCGTAGCACGTGGCACTCGAATCGGCATATCCGTCATCTGTATCAATAGATCTACCAAAATATGGGGAGAAGACGCAAAAGTTTTCCGCCCAGAACGTTGGCTGGAAGAAGGTGGGATTCCAAAGAAGGCGCAAGACATTCAGGCATATCGACATCTGTTGACGTTCGCCGATGGCCCACGGGCTTGTCTTGGCAAGGGCTTTGCAGTGGCTGAGTTCAAGATGCGCTTTCTTCGTTGCTCTGATTTTATCGACGATTACCAAGTAGTCTCGCCCAAGGCGGTTATGTCAGTGCTGGTGAAGAACTTTGTGTTTGAGATGAGAGACGGACCCAATACGCAAGTAGGGCGTGGCAGAGGATTGTTGCCCAGGCCTAAGATAGCTGGAGAAGAAGGCAATTACGTGCCGCTACGCGTACGCCGATACGAAGGATAAATTGACGACGGACAGTTTGTACTTGCGTTGACTTACGATATACTGGACTACATGCTATTGCTTTCTTGCTGAAGTCCATCCACTGTACGTACATCCCCCCTGAGTACTGATGTTTCGTAGGGGCTAAACCGCCCCCTTTGGTGAACTGATTGGTTGATCAATATAACATGCGATGGAAACAGTGAATGGTTTTACGAGCTGAGCCAGGAGCGCTGCCACTGCGTTCTACTTCCAAAGCGCAGGGGTGACCAGGCAAGCACGGACGGGCGGACTCAGGGAAGATCGCGTCCCCCAGACAACGTCAAGCGCCGAGTCCGCGAATGCCTTGCAATGTCCGTCGCGACAAGTAGCCCAATAATCGTGTCGCCGAGCAACCTTCGTCCATATTGTAGCCATTCTCCGCATCACTACATACTCGGGTGATGCTGACTTTGTGAGCGGTAGTCTGTCATATGATGGTCAGGTCATGCTGGTGGAGATCTAGCGGTCCCGAAAACGACTCGTATACTGCAGACATTTTGCACAATTCGAGTCCTGGTACCCGTAACCCCCACCCGCCTTGAAACAGAAAATATCGCTGTACCTCGACCCAGAGATGAACGCCTTGCCCTACAAAGAAAGAGCGGCGACTGAGTCCTGGAAAGTGCTGTATTACATGCACGTTACCTAGCTTATAATATGGTCCCAGCGTTGCAATACAGTATATTCCAGGTACGAGTATAGTACTGGATGTTTACCTCTCCGAAAAATGCAATGATAGGTCATTCGCAATTCAAGGCAAACCGTACGTGTTGCAAATGGCAAGGTATGAGGCCGGCGGCATTTCCTGAGTTCGAAATTTGCCGAAATTTTTTGGTCTTCGTCGGCAACCATTTGAAGCTGAGAGACTGCCAGCACTACCTGGCAAAATTCAGTTTAGGGGTACAATGACTCTTACCTCTGCTACTGACTCGAAAACAGTATCCAGTAGCACCCCTGCGGTGAGAAAACCTTTTTACTTGCAGATGGCTACTGACGGAATGCCCAGTTCGTGGTATGTGGATTTGCGGCATAGTATACAGCTAGAATCCTCATAACTCATCGATGATCCCACAAGTTTGGCCATAAGACGTCTTTGTCTGATGCGCCTTCCACTCGGGCAAAAGATAACCGGGCTACCCCACAGCCCTTCACCTTTCCTAATGTGAGAACTCGGCATAAATTATCCTTCCGGCCTCTGATGATCATTTCATTTTTATTTCTCCATAAACTAACTTAGTTGCTTCCGAAGAGTGACAAATTCAACTCAACCAAACCTACTACCACTCGGCTTCCCAGTTCAGTGGCACGGGAAACTGTAAGCATTCCCCACCCCACTTCACCATGAGTCAATTTCGAGTATCATGTAGGCACGACCGTTGAGAGACAAGGAACAACGGGCAAAGGAGGAATATGCAAATGAGGAGCAGGTTAAGCGGAATCGGACGTCCACAGCCGAGGTGGCCTCGCCGCTGTACGATCTTTCGGACGTAAAGGCCGCAACTGTACGGGTTTGGCTACTTCGCAGTGTTTCTGCGATGTTGATGGGATTTATTTAGGAGGAACTGCAACACTTGAAGAAAGGCAGCTCAAGTGAAAGTACTGAGCACGAGATCCGGACGGCTCCCCTTATTACGCGCGAGGCGTTTGTTGCAGCGGGGTTCAAAGATCGAGCTGTGCAGTACGGCGTTCTTGGCGAAACTCTTTCTATCCAGCAAGTCTTCTTTCGTTGCGTGCTGAGCTCACTTGACTCAGTTCTTACAGTTCTAAATCGGGAGCTCACGTACCAATCGATCCACGGCTGTACATCAATACTGTAAGCCTGGTTTTCATGTTTTATCATTAATCTTACTGTGACCAGAATGCTCCGCTCTCCGCTATCGTCTGTGGTGTTCAAGGTTCCGGCAAATCCCATACTGTTTCTGTGCTCCTAGAGAACATGTTTATACGTGACCAAGGCTCGATAGGTTCTCTGAATTGTGCGCTGTCTGGGTTGGTCCTCCACTTTGGCGAGGGTGGTCCTGGTTCTCGACCTTGCGAAGCTGCTTGGGTAGGCGCTTCTTCCCAACCAGATGTAAAACCCCCCAGGGTGAGGGTATACGTCTCACGTTCTTCGTTGCACACCATGGAGTCCATTTATGCTCCCCTGGGGGATCGTGTGCGGGTTTCCCCTCTTCTATTTAATGAATCAGAGTTAGATGCGCAGGCAATACTCTCTATGATGGCGGTGGGCTCGTCAGAATCAGCGCCATTGTACATCCAGATTGTCCTGGTGGGTCCCGTGGCGCTGTTTTTTTTTACGGTGTTGTCATTGACGCTTTCCCACCGGTGGATATGATAGAGTATACTCCGAGACTTGGGAGAAAGTTTCTCGTACACGGCGTTTTTGAGGCGTCTTGAAGTGGAAAAGAGAAGTTTCAATGCTGCTCAAGTAGCAGGACTTGAGCAGCGTCTCGCACTGCTCAACTCTTTCATGGAACCCCAAACTCCGCAATCGCGGGGCTCTTCCAACAAGTCGAAAACTCGCCGCTTCTCTGAAGGGAAGCTGACTATCATTGATCTATCGGATCCGTTTATCGATCCTGCATCGGCTTGTGGACTGTTCGAGATCGTGACACGGTTATTTGTACGAGCTGATGTTGGTACGGGCAAAGTGCTGGTGGTAGATGAGGCACACAAGGTAGTTTTCTTTTACGCATTGTGTTTGAGGAAGGTATTCAGGTTTCCGGCATCCAGTACCTCTCGGCGAGCAGAGGAGCCGCTGGCTTAACGAACGCACTGCTAACGCTTACCCGAGAGCAACGACATCTCGGAATGCGGGTCATCATCAGTACGCAAGGTATAGCCGCTATCTGTACGGGGAGATTGAGAGCTGACCGCTTACTTTTCCTCCGATAGAGCCGACAGTGATTCCTCCCGTCCTCATGGATTTGTGCACGGTTGCGATTATGCACCGTTTCTCGTCGCCCGCGTGGTGGGACCATCTCGCGCGGCATGTAGCCACGGATGTGTCAGCTGACCAAGGCTTTGAGGCGGTTGTTAAGCTGAAGGTAAGCCTAGTTTCTCTTTGAGATAGGATCGCAAGATAATTCTAACACTTGAAGTAGACCGGAGAGGCTTTGGTGCTCGCTCCGTCTGGTCTCGGTGTCTTCCCCGATGATGATCTAGAGAAACTGGGTACTGACGCTGGGAAGCAATGTGCGAGGGCGAATATTCCATTAAGGCTCGGACAGTTTGGGAGACGTTTTTTGCTTATGAAGACCCGTGCGCGAATAACGAAAGATGGGGGGGCCTCTGTTTTAGTTCTCGTCTCGGAGTCTGAGGGTGAAGAGAGCGATGACGAGTGAAGGTGCTAGGATCTGTCGTTAGTAAAATAATTTAGTGCTTGAATACGATACCGTATTGTAGTTCGATACCGAAGTACTATCATTACTTTTGCTCGACAGGGGCGTTCCTGCAACAAAGCCAAACAGACATGACGACGGGAGTTATTTTAGTGTTACGCCGCAGTCACTGAGGCTAACTCGCATTGCAAGCGGGACGCTCGACAGTCCCCGTTCATGCAACTCTCCAACAGCCACTGACAGTGAAGATTAGTACAGACAATCCGTTGGGCCGATAGCTTGTGGACTTCAGTTTGCCGTCAGCTTGGACACGTATACAGACCAGCCACGCACCCAGATTTGGGTCGTCAAAATACAGGCATTTGGCAATGTCTGCCGGCGTTCGGGCACGCAGGCCAACCACGCCCCCTCTCGGTTTCTCGAACGTCACTCCTTCAGCTCACAAATATCCACCCTCGCTTTCGCGAAAAGACGATTTAGATGCTGATGCACGCAGACAAGCGGCTTCGAAAGGCTTTGGACCAGGTCACAAGAGTTATGCACCAGGCGGGCTTGACATCACGTCTGGGGAGTGGAAACTACTCGTAGTCGTGCTTATTGTCGCAACCCTTGTTCGAATGTTCCGTATATCCCACCCAACTAGCGTCGTGTGCGTCCTGTCTTCTCTTGCAGGAGCTCCCTCTCTAATTATGTTGACCCCCGACAGTTTTGACGAAGTACACTTTGGGAAGTTCGCAGGGCGTTATATCAAGACGCGCTATTTCGTGGATGTACATCCGCCGTTGGCGAAGTTGCTTATAACTGCAGCAGCTTTCTTATTTGGATTTGACGGAGAGTTTGATTTCAAGGATATTGGAAAGTAAGTCTTTGCTTTTCCACTATTCGACACCGATTGACGTCACTAGAGAGTTTGTCAATGTACCATATGTCGCCATGCGAATGGTGCCCGCCACACTTGGCGTTGCCACCATTCCATTGGCATACCTTACACTACGAGCACTCGATTGCAAAGCTTCGACAGCACTCCTCGCATCCCTTTTTCTAACTTTCGAGAACGGTCTGGTCACTCAGTCTCGGCATATTCTCCTGGATTCCCCTCTCGTGTTCTTCACGGCATTGACCATCTTCCTGTTCGTCGGGTTCTCTAACGAAGACAGACATCAACCATTTTCAGAATCATGGTGGGCCTGGCTAATGTTGACGGGTCTCTCCCTCGGAGCAGTCGTCTCCTGCAAATGGGTTGGTTTATTCACCATTGCAACGGTTGGCGTGTGTACGATTTTGCGTCTATGGCTTCTACTCGGAGATTCGCGTGTTTCCCTAAGGACGTGGTCACGACACTTCTTTGCCAGGGCACTCTGTTTGATCGCAATCCCGATACTATTTTACATGACAATGTTTGAGATACATTTTCTGATTCTCGGCAGTTCTGGTGACGGGGATGCGTTTATGAGCTCTGAGTTCAGGCAGACTTTGGGACACGGAATGCCAGATACATTCGCAGGTGTGTCGTGACGACGTTGATCGTGGAGGCATTGACTAACGATCATCTAGATGTCGCGATTGGTTCTCAAGTCACCATACGTCATGTTAACACCCAAGGCGGTTACCTTCATTCACACCCTCACAACTACCCTGGCGGAAGTGGGCGTACGTCTTGGCGTCTTGGTTCTTAATATGTGATTTGACTGGTTTTCCTTGAAGAACAACAGGTCACACTTTATCCGCACCGCGACGAGAACAACCTCTGGCTCGTCCTAAATGCTACAACTGACGACTATCCACAGTACGACTTTGAGCACCAACCAATTGAGTATATTAAACATGGATCACGTATCAAACTTCGTCACATCGTCACAGACAAAGCCCTTCATTCGCATGACGTCCGCCCACCAGTCTCGGACGTCGACTTCCAGAATGAGGTCTCGGGCTATGGCTTAACAGGCTTTACCGGCGACCTCAACGATGACTGGGTCGTTGAAATTTACAAGGGAGATAGGAACGACAAAGAATCTAGCAAGCGGTTGAAGACCTTGCGGACGCATTTCAAGTTACGCCATTTGATGACGGGCTGCTATCTCTTCTCTCACACGGTCAAGCTTCCTGAGTGGGCCTTTGATCAACAAGAAGTAACATGTAACAAGCAAGCTGTCAAGGCTAACTCGCTCTGGTACATCGAAACCGCTTCGAAGCACCCTCAGCGTGAGCTCTGCTATCTTCTCGTGTGACTGAATCTACCTGCTGATGAGTAAATGTGATACACGACCAATTAGTTCCCCCCGATGCAGAAAGAGTAAATTACAAAATTCCTGGGTTCCTGTCCAAGTTTTGGGAGTTGCAAAAAGTGATGTGGACGACTAACTCGAAGCTCACTGATCGCCATGTCTATGATTCCCGTCCTTGGAGTTGGCCTTTCCTCGAGCGTGGCATTGTAAGTACCTTATGGCGGCGTCATCTCCTCTTGTCACCAACGAACATGTACAGAACTTTTGGGTCAAGGACCATAAACAAATATACTTGATCGGTAACCCTTTTGTATGGTGGTCGAGTACTGTTTCGGTCATCACATATATGCTCATCCGCGGTCTCCTAATCCTCCGCGCCAAACGAGGGTATAGAGATTTCGAGAATAGTGAGTTATTGTCGCATTCAACACCCTCATCGTATACTGACTGATCCATGATCCAAGCCAAACTTGTCAAGTACGATATGCTTTGCGGCTTCCTTTTCACGGGCTATGCTCTACACTATCTCCCCTTCTTCCTCATGTCGCGCCAGCTCTTCTTACACCACTATTTCCCCGCTCTCTACTTTGCAATCCTCCTTAGCAGTGTCGCGTTTGACTTTGCCACATCGACATTGCGTCCTCGCATAAGGCTTCAAGTCGCTTGCGTATTGATTATAGTAGCAGTGTTGACGTTCGACAAGTTTTCCCCGCTCGCGTATGGGAGTCCTTGGACAAGGAGCAAGTGCAATAAGGCAATGTGGGTCAGGACCTGGGACTTTGCCTGGTAAGGACCCGCTCTATTCGCTGCTGGTAGTCAGAATGGCTAATATCGTATGATCGTTTTCAGTCAAGAATTTCACGATGATGTTAGTATCGTTGCTGAGGGTTCGAGATGCCAAGATGACACCGCTGACGTTTTATCTCTCGTAGGTCACGAGTATTCAAGCAGCAACTTCGAACAAGTCCATACTTGGTGCTACCATCGGCGGTGAGCCTGGTGGTCGCGCAGCCGTTATTGTGGATGATGTAGTGGACGTCGCACATGCAGGGGAAGGAGAGACAAGTACGATGATTCCATTGGGAGGTGCAGAACCAGGACAAGATGTTTTCGCTCAGAAGGAGCCCAAAGAAGTAAAGAGTTCTCAGTCTCGGCCGGAAGTTGTATCGCCTGAAGAGAAAGAGAGAGTGGTGAGCGTGGTTGGCGGGAAGACAGAGGGGATATCGGAAGTGTCAAATAAGGATCATACTCCCAACCCGCCGCAGCAGGATGGATCCACGTCGGAACCGGCTACGCTGCAGGGTGGACACCACAAAACAGAGGGACCGTTGGATCAGGCGGAGGCACTTGCCAACGAAGTTGCGCATGAATTGTATCCGGAAGATAACAGTACATAGATATCGGGTTGGATTTTGGACGCACGTATATTTCCATCTTTAATGAATGTCATTTACTCGTAGAGGTTCCTGACGAGACGAGAACCGACGCTGTTTGCCAAACCTCGTCTTCAAGTCTTGCCCCTCCATGCAATCTCCCATCGTATGGTCATCATCGCTTAGAATCCTCCTAAGCACACGATATACAGTGGTCTACTAGGGGTCATCCATTTCCATAAGTCTTTCCTTCCCTCACGACAACTCGTTCTCCGAAGTTCGGTCAACCCTACTCCTGTTCCCAATAGGCCCGTGATCGAGGTCTGTTTAGGATATCCACATTAGCGGTAGCACTCCAAAAGGTACTAGTCGGTCTGCTTGAGAATAGCCGGTCCGTACAGACACTGGGATTCCGAGGAGCTCGGACTAAGGATGGGTGGAATCATACACCAGCATTATTTTCATCATGTTACATATCTGAACCCGGTTGGTAAGTCCAGAACACGCTCATTCATCTCCTCTTTCTTGTTGAGGTTGATCAGGTGCAAGCGATACACCCGCAACATGTAAATGGACATTAAGGCCGCCAGGATGCAAATCAAGAAAGAGTTGGTGTATGACGGGCCCCATACAGCCGGCCATGCATAGCTGCATTTGGTTTGTGCATTATTTGCATACTGCGTCAACGCAATGAAACATAGGGACTTACGATGCTCCAACGTTCGCAAGGCTCGCAAGTGTGTGGGCAAGGGCGATGCCGACTGCCCGCTTGGATGAAGACTCTGGTATCGAATTGCTCAGCCATGTCAACACAAGGGTGTATGAGACCATGGATTGGGTCATGAAAAATCTGGCAGGAGCGTAAAAAAAAAAGCACTCCATTGCGGCTGGAAGTATCATGCGACTCACAACGACAGGTAGCGAGTCAGTGTATTCATCGACACAAGCGCCATGGCAAAACCAATTATACCCATTGAGACTGGGCCAACGATATGCCAGAAGCGATCTCTGGTCCTGTCAGAATGACTGGAGGTGGAAAGCCATTAGCGAATCGCATAAACTCAAGTATCCCTGGAACAGACCCCATGACGAACAACGAAGTTAGAAGTCCCACCACCCACGGAGGGGCACAAAGCAAAAGGGTAATTGTTGGACTGTATCCCATGGCAGCTGCCAAGGTGGGAAAGAAGAATGTAAATGACAGCGCAATGGTTAAGACGCTCAACGCAATAGAAAGCCACCACACTTTCCAATCGGTAAGCGCTTCAGCGAGGCCAGATTCTTCCACAACGCCTGTCGAATCACGGCTGATTCCATTCAAATCTTCTTCCATCCTCTTTTGGGCGAGCACTTGCTCTTCACTTGTGAGCCAAAAAGCCGGCGTGGTGGGGAAATCAGGAACCACGTAAAGGGCGGCAGCAGCGATCACACACGTCAACCCTCCTTCGCAGAAAAATAGCCATCTGTGTACTGGTGTTATCGCACCCTACCGAATAACTTTTGAATGACTCTCACCTCCAAGCCTGGTATCCTAACTTTCCGTCCATCGTGGCAAGGACGCCTGACGCAATAAGGAACCCGAACGCGTTGGCTAGCGAGACGCCGCAAATAAAGAATGCCATCCTGAAGCCGAGCTCGTCACGTTTGTACCTTAAAAACCACTCTGTAAGCAGGTGAAACTCCATAAGAAAACCACGCGCACCATCTGGAGACCATAAGTAATGCCCCAGGATAGTATGCTGCTTCGGAAAAGCCGAGTAAGATACGATATACGAGAGCCGCATGGAAACTATATGATCAAAGCTAAACTATCATTTAGTGCGAAGGCATTGATACGGAGACATACCTCTGGGCAGCACCTAGCCGGTGGGCCGCATCAGTATAATCCACAACGAGTACTATACCGCGCAAGGGATCACTGACCGGTACCTATGGATAATATCCCCCAAAGAAAGACGCAGCACGAGAGGTATAGAGACGGTCTTCTAAGTCGATTCAGATATATATTTCTGGCATAATGAGCACCAGCACCCCGTAGCATGGAAGGCTGGACGCATACGAGGGAATTTGCATAAGCCCATAGCCAATATATAGGACGCCCATCAAGGTATTGAATTGCAGTCCGGTCAGGCGAAGATCCTCCTCTAGGCCCTTAAGTCGTGCGGCACTTGCCACATAATATAACTGAGGAATGGAAGTGGTAAAGGTCTTCATACTCACGCCAGATTATTCCTGTCCATCTCAGCCACGGATGAGCCTGCGCTATGGCTTCTGGAGACTCCAGAGAGAACTTACATAGTTCACGACGTGAACGAAAGCCAGAAATACAGCTCTCAGGTCTAACTTTCGAAGTAACCTCTTCTCAACTTCTCTCCTCCGGTCGAGTTCAGGACCAGGATTCACGAGGGTAGACGTATACTCCTCGAGATCTGGGTATATCTCGGTGTCAACTAACCGCTGATACTCCACCACTGGCTGCGACATCTTCACCAGTGATGGTTTGGGTCAGCTTGTAGTGGAGGGTGGGGGCTGTCAAGGACAGAGTTATGGTCAAAAGATTTGTGCTGTCGTACTAGAAAAATGTAGTGGTACGTACGTGTGCTTGCTCGTGATGGAGAAAAGTTGGACTCCACACTTGCTTGACGACTGTGCGCGCTCGGTCTCTAACGGTGACGGTACTCTTAGGAGGTCTTATCAGTTCTACTACAAGCACGTGATGTGTTGTCACACAGGACCCGGACTTTGCCAGGCTAGGGCTAACTGTAGTTAAAAATAATTAGCACTTACGGGAGAAACAGGACAGGCATTTGAGTATAAATATCTAAACACCAGTTCCCTAACATTGGGCCAAAACTTTACACTCGTCCTCTTCGGATCACAAGTTTCACTCTTAGATGAAAAGGCTACTTTTACAATGAGGCCCAACAGCGTCACTCAGCCTTCCAGGATAGTGCAGAGGGTCCTCGGGGCTTTCACTGTGCTTGGGGGCTCCAACTTGAATAACATCTCTCAGGTACTGGATAGTGTTCTGACACAACGTTCTCTCACTCCGGTCAATTACCATCACGCGATCGAATGTTCATGAAAATCTCAGGGAAAACAGTCCTGGTAGCCTGATAAGACAGAGTGGACGCCAACACGGCCAGGAGTTAGTTATATGGAACGGTTATAGCCCAACTCAAGACAACTTCAACTCTATTGAGTAATCACCTGTAGTCTGTAATCTAATGACCGATCAGATCTATGAGATCTATAGACGTCAATCGGTGAGGGTTCCAACGTTAGCCGCTGTTTTAGACATCATCCTCCCAGTTCTCGGGTACATCTTCTCTTGCAACCGCGACCGGTTGCTCACGCTGCACCTGCACTTGAAGCGTCGTATAGGAAGGTGGAGACGGACCCCTCAAATGAGCAGGTAGGGACCCCGAGGATACAGTGCCAGACGAGTTCACAACGTGAGGCGGGGGAGTGCTCCGCAACAATGACGACGGCACCCTCCAGGCAGGTGTTATCTGTGAGCAAGGTGTGCATGCCGTCTTGGCGGCCGCAGCGGTAGTCTTGGAGAGCTCAGCCCCAGTTCCTCGTGAGCTGGCCCTGGCTGAGCGCAGGTCGACTAGTTTACTCGAGGGCGCTACGGACGCTGCAGATTGTGAAAGAAGTGGTACGGGGATGCGCGTGTCCATTCGCCGGATAAGTTGCACGCTCCGGTTAGGCTCCTGGTCAACCTCGGTGGTATCCACACGGTAGACGGAAGCGAGCTAAATAGAACATATCAGCACAGAGCACAAAATACGAACGAAAACATCAGCGACGTACGCCTTGCACGAACTTGCGCCGCTCTGCAGGCATGTACTGCAGTACCTGTGTCCGCCGGCTCGACCTGACAAAACTACACAACACACAAGACAGATTAGACCCTGGACACGCATACCGAAAAATACGAAGCTTACTCTGCTAAGGTATCCTCCATGAGTCGCACGAACTTGATATTCGCGGTAGCACGTGCATAATCGATCAACACGTCGCTCCAGATGACTTTGGGACCCGCCGCAATCTCCTCGCGTTTCTCCCGGCTGATTCCAAATGCTTCCGCCAGTTTTTCGTTCCGTTTCCTAACCGCACAGTCCTCATTACACGCAAGACATTGCTCCTTATTCGAGCAAGGAATAGATGACCGCCGGTTTCCACATGGACAAGTAAGCGTGACCAAGGCAAGACAAGGACCTGTCTCTGGGCAAGCTGCAGGAGCATGACACATTTCCGTACAAGGATGGTGTTCCGGTAGACTGCCGAAGATGGTTACATAATGGCTGAAAGCACAGCAACGAGAGAAGACATACCAGGTTTTGCGAGGTTTACCACAGACCATAGTACAAGGGCCACATTCGTCAGCATGACAAGTACGCTTGCATTCATGGAATCCGCATGGCAGAAGTCTGTCAAAAGGGCAAGAAGTGCCAAGTCAGCACAAATGCGGCCAAGTATAGGAAAGGCTAGCAGAACAACTTACCGTCTACAAATGTTTCCACAACTGACGCGTTCCTGAGAACACTGAACATTGTCTACCATTCTCTTCCCACAAACACAGAGTTTCCTGGTCAAGAAGGGACACGGAGGACACGACAAGGAGGTACTATTCTCCGAAGAGGATGGAAATCCCTCATCAGCAGTATCTGCTCCTACCACGATAGTAGTTTCATGACATGCATGCGGAACTACCGGGTGCCCGCACGGGGGTTCCCTAACGCAGGGATGTGCGCAAGTGAGACGCGTGCCACAAGTAATGGGCGGCTCAAAGACAGTGCGATTGCAAGGGCAGGCGATCTTCAAAAAAAAAAGAAAAAAAACCGATTCAGCAATGAAAACCGAAGGAAACAGCACCAGGATAATACCTCTTCGAATATACTCCGTAAACACACTCCACAAGGGCCTTTATGATCCTTCTTGTCGCAACGATGGTTCCCACATCCAAGAACACGACGACATGGGATAGTACATTCGTGAAGCCCACCGGGTTCAGTCCCAAGATCTGCCATAACATCGCTGCGCGCTTTTTTCTTGCCCTTCCCAGTCGCCAAGGAGGCTAATGGACAACAGATACGACCACATTGATGTCGACCACATGATCGTAGGACGGGACAGGGCCGGTTGCAGAGGACATCTTCAGGTTTGCTACATTTCACCTGTTGTTTCGTTGATCCACATCTGCATGGCTTTACAACTTCCATCATGCATGGGGGGCATACTCCCCAATGGCAAGTAGCTGTGCACGAATGGCCACATGGCAGAGGCTTCAAGCACGCAGAGGAACAAACAGGGAGCGGAGAGATACATGATGCGCGTGCTGGGAGGACAGGAAATGTATCGTCAGTTGAAAACGTTGCCGTGCTCTCGCCATAACGAGCCACTCCAGACCGACCACACCCACATCGGGTGACCGAGAAGGGGTCAAAGGGGCAAAGTGGGGGTGTTCTCGATGGAGGGTGACATGGTTTAGAGCATGTGTGTTTCCCACAGCTGAAAGGGCTGGAGAACACACGTCATATTCAGTTAACTGACGAAGGAAAAGAGTAATGGCACCTACCGGCTGCAAGTCTTGCCGCATCCAAACCACCCAAACCATATTTCCTCTTCGTCAGTTCCATCGGGTAGCGTGTCCTTCGACACGACACATTTCGTAGCGTCCTCCGAACTGAGTTCACCGCAAGCGACCACTTTTGTCCCACTCCCGCACCAACACCTGACTTCCTCCTTCACCGGGCATGGTGGACAGGGCTCAGCATGACAGGGTAATTCGCATCTGTGCCCGGGATTCTTGCATGACAGTGGTTTGGAGCAGGTCTTCATACATGAAAAGAAACCCTGTTGAAGTCCCTGAGATGGTGTAGGGTTTACATAAGCTGAACATTTGGCACTTCGTACGACCTCCCCGCAAAAGCAGGACCTTTGGACTGTTATACCGCAGGGTGGACAAGGGCCTGGGTGACACGATAATGGGCACGGGTGGCCGCACCCGGAGGAGAGTGGGCGAGAACATGTAAGACCACAAGAGTGAGGCGTCGATAGACGTGGCGGAGAAGGGTTAGACGTTCGATGACAGAAGCACCTAGCAAGCAGGCCGGTTGACATCATGTGCGCCCGAAGCGGAGGATTCTGCACGACTTACTGATAGGTCGTCGGCACTTGTTCTCGTTTCGTTTGACATCCGGGGCACCTCCATTCACCTGGACGTTCCTCCCCACGCGCCCGCCATGCATCCGCGAGGCTTGTTACGCTCTTATCGGCCCAGGCTCGAATACACTTTAGATGGAATGTCGTCCAGCAACACTGTGAGCGTTCTTTGTCGGGATCGTCGAGTTGTGGATCGGTGTGAAGTGATGGCTTTGGAGGCGAACAAGACCAGGTAGGATGTTCTGGGCGGATGGAACTAAAGCAAATAAGACAGTCGGGGTATGGTGGCGTGCGCAATGCGCGAGTGAGGGTCGACGTGAGATCGGCGTCTGTTGGAGAGTTCAGTGACCTTTTCGTCCGCCTCGGCCCTGATGACGACTCCGAGACAGCACGTGGCTCTGGTGGTCGCGTCAACTTGGGGTTGAACGCCCTACGACGGGATGGCGGTTGACTGCGTGCCTCTGAGGGCTCGCCGTGGGCTCCTGAATCAACCTTGACGGTGGTAGTATTGGCGGTGGAAGGTTCATCGCTTTGTGGGCCAGTACGACTCCCGTTAGCTTTCTTTTGGGGTGGTTTTCGTCTAGTCGGTCCCCGATTCTCGGTAGTTTGAGTGATATCCTTCTTCGTATCACGTTCCGACTGGGGCCCACGAGTTGGCCTAGTGGACGTATTAAATCGTGATTTTGTGTCTTGTGTCGTTGCAATTGTGGTTGGGCCATCTGGTCGGTCGTTTGCGACAGTATTATGTTTTCTGCGATTACGATTACGATTATGATTACGGCTACTGTCAGTTCGCTGTTCGGCAGTCGAAGTTTCCATACGACGGTGAAGATGTGAGGGGTTGTTCGTTGTCGTCGTCGTAGGCGACCTGCTTATAAACTTGTTATCGTTGTTGGTCGAGTTAGAGTCACAGTGACGTCCACGCGAGTCGCTATGACTGGCCCATCTCAAAACATCCGACGCACCGGACACTCACACCACTGCCGTTATGACCAGCCGCATCTCGACTTGGCAATGGTCGTGAGCGTCTTGATCTCGCTGTAAATAGAAGATAAAAGCAAGACGGGTCATTCGTGTTGTACAATCTCGGTCATAAGGCAAGTTTCTCAACTTTTTGAAGGAATGGTCCTCAGGGCCTGCTTGAAGAGTGCTAGGTTCCGCGACAGAGTTACTTTCGGTAAGTATGCAGAAGTTACGCCCTCAGTCATTTAGTGAGGAATGTTTGAAGCTCGTCTCCACGAGCTGGCCACATAGATCTCATGCAAGCGTGCATTCAACCTATGGATGTTCGCGCCGATCAACACGAGCCTGCGGCCTTGCACACTCATTCTTCCACCGCTGTTAGCAAGCTCCAAGAACCCTTGTCTTTGCGTTATTCAAGGTTCCTGCCTTCTTAGCGGGTTTTGGTTTTCATGGCGGCAGTCTTCCCAGGCGCGGAACACCTATTCAACTGCTCCTCTCGTTTATGTTTTTCAGAACGCTCAGCGCTCCTCGCCCACACTGCTTCGTCCAGTGTGCCCTCCAACTCTGCAATTCCTCGGCTACTCATTGGCACGTACATGCTGAGTTTCTTGAGCCGGATCCGACTGGCAATCTGATGTTTCTTCCTTCACAGTCAACCCGCTAACCGGGACAGCATTGGCGAGTGTGTCTTTGGTGAGACTTGCCAAGGTGATCATGACCGGTATCCTGCTCCTTGTACTTAGGATGGGTGGCACTCCCCCCAAGGCGGCAAGACAGTGCGCTTTATGCTTTGAAGCGAGCCCTGGCAAGTGAGGTTGCATTTTGTCTTCCAAGCATGTTCAGCGGTGTTACTACTATCTGTACGCCTCCAGGGCAGAGCAGAATGGGTGTCCAAGAGCCAAGGGTCTTTTCCACACCAGTATCAGCAATGCAGACAATGCCATTGTCTCCATTTAAGAGTGTTTCAGCAACTTCCCCCAGTATGCAGCACCACACTCGAAGCTAGTGACTGGGAAAGGACCAGGTGAGAAGTTTGGTATGATACAGTTGCAGTACAAAAATAATCCAACCGAGCAACATCGTTCGGCTAAGTATTCACGATCAGAGTCCCTACGCTTTTCAAATGTCAAACATTACTCTTTCTTCCAACCATGCACGATTAACTTCATCCCAAACGACGACGGGAACCTTCACCTGTCCAGCAGCGATGTTGTTTGTCCTGATCTTCCACTCTCTAAAGTCACCAAAAGTACCCGGTCTGAGTACCCTGACCACAGGTACGCCGATCTTCCCGGCTCGACTGTCTCGGAGGTAATTCTCGTTGAGCTTCTGAAGTTCGGCATGGAGTGAAGCTGGTGCGGTGACAGCGTCTGCCCCTGTGAAAGAAAATACGTCATTTTGAACTCAATCCAAGGGCACTTCACGGTTTCTAAGGAGACTCACCGAGACTTCCCTGTAGTTCGACCAAGAACGCGTACCGACCGATGTTCTGGCGATAATCAGGGCAAACACAGAATTCAGACACTCCTCCCAACTGGTCCGACGTCGCATCGACGACGCTACGCAGTTGTGTTTCTGTCGTCACCTCGTTTGCAATTCGAATGTGCATGCTAAAAAAAATCGTGTCCCGTCTTAATGCGGGTTATCGTTACAGTAGAACTCCGGAATACTTACTTCCGGCGCTACAAACAAGAAGTGATCAGAAAAAAAACGGATCGACCGGAGAAGTGTCAAACAGACCTCGACGTATCTAACGACGGGTTGTCCATCACGAGGATCAAAGCCAACGGCCTCGATGACATCGCCAAGGCGGTACCGCCAGAATCCGTCTCTCGTCGTGAGGACCACTTCGTACTTCTTACCCAGCTCGACGTTCCACTAGTAACAAGGGTCAGCGATGATCACGGGCATATACGAGCCTGCGGCAAGAGTACCATTTGCGCAAGATATTTTGACTCTTCGGGTTCATCCACAGGTAAAAACTCGATAACGTCGTCGGAACCCACCACTTTATACAAGTTGAGGTCCCTGGGATCGTACGCCAGGGCCAGGAACGCTTCGCTGCTAGCAATGCTCAAGGTCTCGAGTGACACATCGGGTCCGACGTAGTACTTAATCTAATCACGCTTGTCAGGAAGCCATATTCCGTCCCAAGAACTGGGAAAATACCTCAGGGATGACAGTGGCGAATGGACCGCTGGCGGTAGCCAGGATAACGCGTAGCTCGGGCCAAATCCGTCTGAACCATCCTGCTGTTTCGGTCGCCTTTCCGATCATGCGCAGCTGCTCCGCACGATCGGGATTTGGTTGAAGGAAACGCTGTGGGGTCAAGGGCTTAGCATCATAATTGACGTTGTGCGCGCTCTTGTTGACGAACCTGAAGGTTGTCCTTCACCTGTTCAATCCCTTCGAGGTCTGGTACCACACCGGTTTCGATGCAATGAATAAAATCATCCCACTGGTCGTGTATGGCACGGCATAAGTCCCTGCACGTCGTAGTGAACAAGGTGTTGATGGTTTCGAGTTTGGGTTCCACCAAAGCAAAGAGAGCGTGCATGAAAAGGAAAGACTTGTAATTTGGGATGAAGGAGACAGCAAGGGGCGACGAGCAATTGGGAACTACAGGTAAGGGTGAATCACTCAGATGCTGTGTAACTGCAGAATTTATATACTCACCTTTTATAGTAGAGTAGATAGCGTCTCTCTCGACCACCTGCAGGTAAAGACGTCGTCAGCTTAGGCTTGAAAAGAACCGATATGTCCAAACGACTTCACCATATTATTGCTCACCCGAATGACGCCGCTCGTCATCAGGCAAACGGGGATCTGTCCATCTACATCGCCGTCCTCGTTTAACGGAGCCACCAGTTGACGGTATCCCAGAGAATACATGATACAGTTCTTGCCTCCGCTTTTACTCGTCGGATTTGACATTCTCATGGCCTCTGAAGTGGACAACGACATATGATCTGGGTGCCGGTATTTCGGGAAGTACTTCGTTGCGCCTCCTGAAGTACCTGAAGAGTGTGCAATGAAATTGGGAAGGCCAGGAGCCATAAGGTTCTCTACCGACGACCTTTTGCATGGCTGGTCGAAGAAACGAGAGATAAAGGGAAGGTAGTCCTCATAGACACTCAAAGCCACGTTACTATGATAGATCTCGAACAACTCCTTGGCAGAGCAAGTCAGGTCAACTGCCTGCTGCGAACCATTGTCACAGACATCGCGGAGATGAAGTGCAGACCGAAATTGTGAAAGAACGTCGGATTCCTTGAAGTAGGTAGTAGTAGAGTTCGTTTTAACGAGGTACGAAAGCACGTCCAGCGCGCGTCCACGGAGCTGCTCTGCAAGCTCGGGTGTGATTGAGGTGATCGGTGCAGGTGGTCTGTCCATCTAGGCAGAGATAATTGATGTCAAGTGGAGAAGTGAAAGAAGACGCAAGGACTGGAAAGGGTTTATTATTCTGGGCCATGTTCAATTGAGAATTTTATAGTCGCGGCCAGGTTGACGAGGCTATACGAGTTCATCCGTGGAAGAGTCGGGCTGCCTGGGGCTGCATAGATGGCTGTAACCGATTGCTGTATTGATGCGACACCCATGTTACATTTCAACTGAGAAGAGGCCGGGTCAAACTGCAGCAACCTTTGATGATACGAGTGATGGCCGGTGTTTTTTCTTCAACGCAAACCACGCAGTGCTATAATTATCAGCAATGATCTGGTTCTATTTTTACTTGCAAGGCGTTGCAAGTGCCTTGCCTCTAATTATATTTACAGCCACACGATCAGAAGCGAAATTGAAAAGCGGTGGCCACACACCAAGGCAGTGACTTTTCTCATCATTTGAGTAATACTTGATCAACACCACATAGAAGTCTCATAGCTTCCACCAGCTGCCGGATAGCACACGACTTGAAGTAGACGTTCCCCACGACGAACCGCAGGTACACTTTCATATATCGTTAGTATTTTCACTGAGACGAAGACAGCAGTGAGAATACGAGTCCACAGTCTACAACCTTTTAGTGATTTAAACAATTGTGTAAGAATGGGCTGATTACCGAACTCGCACAACAAAGGCGCTGCACCGCACTGGTACAAAACATGGTCTGAAAACCGATGATCGCTGTTGAATTATTACGATGCGCGTTCGCGTCTCCCCGAGAATTTGCCATCATCGCGCCTGATTGATCATAGGTTGTCGCATCAATAGAGTCCAGCAACCTGCCAGGCGCTCAGCCTCTTCGCATCACGGCCAATATAATTGTAGCTAACATCCATGTCAGTTACACTCCGCTTTAGTATGCCTGAGAGTTCTATGGCAGTACATACAAAGCACACTCAGGACCTCCTACACATCCCTGGATCTCCGGTGAAAGCACTGGTCACGTATTCTGGTGCGCGGAACTCCCGAGTCCCAAATTTAACTGCCACGTCTGGTCCGAATTATAAGTCACCCACACACCCCACCACCACCTCCCATCTCCAAGACAGTCCACCCTCCTCATGCCTTCCCTCCATTCCAAACCTCTCAACACTCCTAACTGTCTCTGTGTCGTCCTGTTTCTGTAAGCGTCCACTAGTAAACGATAGTTGTCTTCGCCGAGAGAGGAAATATGCTCCACTTCGGCGCGGGTAAGGTGCGTCTGAAAGAATGCGTAGATACCTTCGAGAAGGTCACGAACCGTGACTCTCCTCCCAGATTGTTCGATGACGATCGGCTCCCAGAGTTGGTTGACAAGAGCGACATCACATAATACAACAACTCTGTCGGATGCAGGTGAGGTCGCAGGTTCGTTGTCTATTCTAACGCCCGTACCCCCACCCCCTGCCGAGTCCAGAGGGAGGGTAACATGTACACCAGTGATACGTCGAGCCGTCGTGGGATGTAAGCTCACGTCCCACTCGAGCTGGAGTACACCGGGATTTACAGGGTTGGGAATGAGCCATGGGGCCGGTCGTACGGGTACCTCGGTGGGCCACGGCAATGGAGACCAAGTTCCAGGACTCCGTCGCGGGATATTACCTGCACCGGATGTGGTGCCCAGAGGTAACGGAGGCCTCCAGGGAGATATAGCAGACGGTGCCGTGTACGGATCAGGCAGCGGTTGCCCTAGCGCAGAGGCAGGTGGTGGTGCAGGTCTCTGCTGCCCTGACCCAGGTTCTTGTCTAAATTCGGTATTTCCAGTCCACTCAGCCGCTGGCACATAGGAGTGTGCCTGTAAGTCAGGAGTGAAGATTAGAGGACGAGTAGGAAAACGAAATGCATATAATTCAGGAGTAGGTGCGGGACTCGGATGTGGTGCTCGCCGGGCCTCTGGGGTGTCAAGGGCAAACGGCGGACGCCATTGTGGACGGTAATTAGGTACCATTGGTTCTGTAATTCATGTCAAGATATGTGGCGTCAAAGGCCGCAGGAGCTAAACACACATACCTGAATCGGTCCGAACACTTTCATTGATGAGTGGATGTGAAGGTGGGTGAGGATTGGGCAAGGGGCCTGCGGGATCTAACTCAGTCGATTGACTGTATACGGGTGTATGTGAGCTATGTCGCTGCTGTTGATAAAGCGGCAGTTGGTGATGCTGGGGAGGTTGAAGTAGCGGATGGAACTGGATTCCTGATAAGGAATGACTCGTCGATGCAAAAGATGGATGAGGATGCTGATCACGAGTCGTACTAAATGGAATAGCAGGGGTCACCCGCTCCTCCGAGGGTACGATTGGCCTCGGGAAGTGCGCACGATTCGGTGTCACGGAACGGGGATGAGGCCGATCGCCACGAGGGCCATGCGAGGTCTGAGCACGAGGGATGTACGGGGAGAAGGCATGAGTGGGATGCAGCGTACGAGATCGCCTAGTTTGACGATCACCGCGATCGTTGTGGAGAAGATCACTTTCGTATATGTCTCTTATAGCGCCGTTGACGTAGCTGGGATCCAGTCGTTCGTGTCCCCGCTGCATTGCGAGGTTGCGCCAATATCTCATTTCGTCAGTGTATGAGTTCATCGCAGCGTGAATGTACGCATTCATGCGTCGCCAAGAGTCTCGTCGTGGGGGCCGCCGTACCGTGAGTCCAATACTATCATCCAAGTCTGTCCAATGAACAGAGAGGTAGAAGGGGAAAGGACGGTACTTAATGAATCCCCACCATGATTCGCGGTAAAATACGGTCCTCGAGCAGGCAGTGCTGTCAAATCATTTTAAGGGCATTCCCGCAGCACAGAGCCAAGATGATACCCTTCGCTTCGACCACTCGCCGAACGAATACAAGAGATGCGAGTGGCGGGCAGGACGCATCTGGAATACCGATGAACGACGTCGGCGCACGAAAGGCCGACGGAAGGAAGGTCATGTGGTGAGGTGCTCCATCGTACGGCCACACTGACTATGGAGGGCAACATAACCAGATATGTACATCCTCAGGGTTCAAAGCGAGCGGGTCGAGTTTCCGGGAAGCATCTCGTCTTTTCACCGCACGTTGAATTTCGCCGACCGAAGTCGAGTAGACCACAGGAATACTGCGCCTGGGGTATACACCTGCGAAAAAATAGACATGCGGAAGGAACAATAACGATTGCGTCGGTATTGCTCACCTCTGTACAGACATAGCCGGTTCACCGAGCAAAGGTAGCTGAGCCGTAGGTTGTGAGGCCTTGGGGATATATGGATACATATTCTGACCCCCCACGTGTAAATGTGAATACAAGGGACTCCCGATGAGACTTACCTGTAGCTCATCCACGCGTCACTAGGAACAGACTTGCTTTGTCCTCCGGAACGGGCCGAAAAAGGAAGCCCAACTTCATGAGCATGGCCACAATTTCCTAATATGGTATACATTCAAGAGAGCGAACACCAAGCGTTTTCAAAGACCGCTTCCAAGTTGTCTTCTGTGCCGCGGGATGAGCGAACAACTTGGGTACGCAGTGCAATAATAACGCATCCAAGGGTATACTGAGACGATTAAGAAACTCGCTATTTGAGAGCACATGGTGCTAGCCGCAGACGCCGACTAAGAATGATGCCGCCACCCTCCAAGTATGTGCACTTACTGTCCTTTTCAGGCAAGTTGGCAACGTGGGAAAAATGCAAGCAAAAATGCACCTCAAACTTCCTCGGGCCATATCACCTCAATGCAGCATCGGAATTCCACAAAAATGATACTGCCTGGCTCTGATGGTGTTAGTGAATCCATCTAGGGTCAACTGATTCACGAAATTTTAAATTCTGTGATTTCAGGTTTTTGAGCTCTTGGGATTTCTCAGTGTGCTGCTAGTGTACTCACAGTCTGTTCCTAGACATGTGATGAGGAAAGCAGAGCTCCCCAGACATACAATGGGCTGTCATATGGCTATCCCAGCTTCTTACAGCTGAAAAGATTGTGATGTGTCTGCAGTTGTTGACTTGCACTGTCAGGCAAATCATCTCACATTTTCATATGCATGGTGTCATCCCCCACCAAAGTGAGAACAAGGACTTAGCAGAGAGGGAATGTGTCAGGAACAGACATCTGTGAGATGTCAATGTTGAGGTGCAGTCCTACTGTTATCCAGCTGGTGATCATTTTGATTGAATATACATCAAATGTCCAGTTTCTACTAGGTACTATTCAGAAAGCCCTGGATCTCTACCTAGATGAACTGCAAGAGATGCTGGCACAGTCTTGCAGTGTAGGGAGTGGGTGCTCCCTAGTAGGAGATTGGTGAGGATAGAGGAGTTGAGGTTTTATTTTGTTTTTCTAAGGGGCATGATGTTATGCCTTGACCCAGCTCCTTCCATTTCTGGACTGGAGCTATGGGTATGTGCCTTTGGCCCTGCTATCTTCATCATCATCAGCTGCAGCATTGTTGCAATTCTCATTGGCATCTGGGTAATACTTCACAACCAGCCCACCAGTCTCTATCTTTGGTAACCATTCTTTGATTGGTTACCTGTCATCTTCTTCCTGTTGGGTGTAACCCCAACCCCATATCTGTTATGCCACGGGTTCCTCACAGCACCTAATAAAGGTGTAGGAACATAAAGAGCAGTGTAATCAAAGAGTCGCTCATAGCACCAAAGAAATGGTGTAGCGACCTAAGGTTTACCTCGGTGCATAGTTACTTTGAGCACCCTTGGATGACCCACACATATTCCCAAAGAATGGAAATATATGAGATGTGTTGCAAGGTAGTGAAAAGTTAAGGGAAGTACAGTGGTACAGTAGCTCTATATATACTGTAGCTGTAACGGGTGCGATGCCCAAAGGAAACGGTGTCCATGGCCCACTAGGAATGGGCACGTAGCGTATACAGTAAGGATGGGACATGGGCACATCTGATTAAGGTAAATGGAGACGAGGCATAAGATACGTACAGATCAACAAACCAATGGGAGCGAGCACACGAAGTGGGCTCACGACGGAAGGGCAACAATGCACAGCTATAGTACAGATGGGCCACAAACACAAAGGATGAGTCAGAGAAGGAAATGAGTCACAAACAATACTGGAGACAGGGCCCTGTTGAAGGGCATATGACATAAGCCGCATTGGGAGTTGGGGTTGTGCCCAACGGAAGAAGAGAAGTTCTGATGTTGATCGGAACAAAGATCAGTTACCACACGGCTTACCAAAGGTAGAGACCGGCGGGCCAGTTAGGGAGGATTATGCGTACCCCAATAAGGATAGTGACAAGGGAACAGCCGAGTACAAGGATGATGACAGGACAGAAGGTGTGGAGCCAGAGCTCAAGCCTGGAAATAGAAGGAGCTGGGTCGAGGCATAACATCACCCCCCCTTCAAGGGCAGCGAGCTCCTGGTCGACGAGATCTGAGGGTATGCGGCGAGGTCGAATGACAACCGGAGGAGGATGCGACAGGAGATGAGGAATGGGAGGATGACGGTTGGGAGACGGGAGGACCGAACGGGCAGACAGCAGCTGCATGTTCAGGATTGCACCAGCGAGAGCCTGCCCCATGACCACATGACCAATGGCCAAGATAGCCGCAGTTGTAACAGGTATAGATGCGAAGGGGGTGGTCAGAGGGAACTTGAATTCGACCGCCTAGATAAAAGCAAAGCTTGTCTTCGAGCTCCAAGGTGATAAACGGAGCGGCAGGGAATGGATTTAGGGTGTGAATTGCATTGTACGGTTTTTGATCGGTGATTCCCCAGGCGCTTTCGCATGCCTTGTCGAGGAAAGCTTCCCAGTCAAAGACAGTAGTGGCGGTGGTCGAATTCTTGGCTAGGATAACGGCGGCTTGCTGGAAGATCCTTTGCTTCATTCGTTCTTCTGATTCTGGGGCCGGAGGAGGCGTCTTGACCTTAATCGGAGGCACAGATAACCTTGTCGGGTCAACTCCGCTAGTCGAACAGTTTCCTGCAGGGTCAGCAGAGCTCCACAGCGGTGTCTGGAAGGTCCTCCACTCATCTGGCAGTGGCGAGACCACTCTACGAAGGCTCTGTCCTCCTCTCTCTGCAGCAGCAGCCACCTGGCATAGCACATCCAAACCGGTTCTTCTGGGTCGATCGGCTGTAGAGCGACGAAAGGAGTTGGCAATGGCGGGACCGAGATCTTGATGTAAGATCTGCACAACATCGTACTGGACCTCTCCCATTGCGGAGACTGCAGCACGAAGGGTGTTCTCCAGGAAGGTGGCGTTACCTGTGGAGTTGGGGGTTTTAACAGTAATGTCAAGAAACTTAGGGACATATGAGGCAACTATGTCTGATCCTTGGAAGATCTGACACAGCAGCCATAGACATTGCTCCTGTTCTCGTGAGACCCCAACAAGTGGGTCCCCTGGGTTGTACTTTGTAAGCAACCAACAATAGTCGAAGAACTGTGCCGTCGTGGGTTCCATGACGACGACGGGGGACATTGGTTGATTAGGAGAGATGGCAGATCCGGCACCTTCTGGCAAGTGCTCATGTAGTAAGGTTCTGGGGAGGGGTAGAGTGGGTAGCGGTCAGGAGGAAGACTTGGCTTTGGCGCTGAAAGGCTCATCATCATAGGGCGCAGCTGAGAGTCGATCAATGAGGGGGACCGAGGGCATTGGCATCGGGGGTCGGTGTCGGGCCTTGCCCTTGTTAGGTTTCGTACGATGGAGGGTGAGGCTGCTGAGTGGGCGGAAGCCAGAGGCATCAGAAAAGGGTTCAAGTGAGGAGGTAGTCTCTGCGTCAGTGGACGGCGGTGCTCCGGAGAGCGGATGGCTGAGTAATTCTCGTGGGAGGGGAAATGAACCGGAGGGGGAGTGCACGGGAGAGGTTGTGGAGATCTCCATGTCGCTGTTGGTGAAGTCGAAGTTGGCGGCAAGGGTAGATTCATTGTAGTCGAAGTAGTCGGAGCCGGGATTTTCAGTGTTAACAGAGTGGGGGCTAGCCATTTAAACGAGGCGGTGGGCGAGTTTGTATTGCTCGAGCACTTCCTTAGTGTGCTCTTTTATATGTTCTTCGGGCTCCCACGTGTTAGAGGAATGAGGGAAACCAACCCACTTAACAAGGTACTCGCACCCCTTTCTGCGCCCCTTGCTCCGATGGTTGAGTATCGTCTCCACTTCCCATTCGACTTCATCATCTACCAAATTGGGAAGAGGAGGCGGGGGCATATTGCCATATTTGGTGGTTTCAGTAAACGGGTATATCCGAGAGGTATGGAAAACCAGGTGCACTTTCCAAGTGGGCGGGAGACCCAACTTGATGGCGACAGGCAATATTACCTCAACGATGGGGAATGGGCCCAAACATCTTGGTTCTATTTTTGACGACTGTCCCTGGGTGTGTAAGTTGCCCAAGTCTAACCATACTTGGTCACCTTCTTTGGGCACCATGTACTTTTTCCTTTCGATCTTGATCGCATCACGTCCTGTGCCCTTTCGTGGCTGAGCTGGGCAATGTCACGATTGATCGCAAGGGACTGGAGCCGATCATCGACTGATGGTGTGGCAGTGGTGCGGGCAGCTGGATATGGAGAGGGGTCGAAACTGTATAGCAAAGAGAACGGGGTTTGCCCATGTACTGAATGGACGCAAGAATTATGGGCGAATTCTGCATCCAGGAGTTTGCGAGCCCACGAATTGGGCAACTCCACGCAATAGCAGTGCAAGTATGTTTCGAGTTCTTGATTAACGTGTTCACTTTCTCCATTCGTTTGAGGGTGATATGCGGAGGACAGCTTTGATTTTATTCCAAGTGACTTGTACAGCTCTTTCGTAAATGCCGATGTGAACTGCGGACCACGATCAGATATGACCGATTCTGGGAGACCATACCATTGATAGATGTATTGTTGGAACAAGCGGGCAAGGCCCACTGAATCAACGGTTTTATTGGTTGGTACGAACACTGCCACCTTGGTAAGCCCTTGATCCACAACCATAAGGACCGAGTCATAGCCTTCTGACTCAGGCAAGTCGGTAACAAGGTCCATTGATATCTGTTGGAATGGGAGGGGGTTCTTGGGCATATTGTTGGGAGTTACGGGCGGTGTGATCAGATGGGTGATTACTTTGTTCGCTTGGCATATTGGACAGCCCTTGACATAGTCACGAATCGACTTCCACATGCCAGGCCACCATACTTCTTTTACCATCTTTTTCAACATAGCTTTTACTCCAGGGTGTCCGGAGGCAGGGTGATCGTGGTAGTCATGTAGGCACTGTTTCCATGTCTTGGGCGGGATATAGAGCCGTTGTTTGTAGCGCTTCATTCTGTCCGAGGCTTTTTGTATTTCGGGGTTTTCTTTGGAAACTGTACTATCCGTTGGCGTTTCGCTCGTGGCACGATTGTACACTTCCTTTGATATAACGTAGACCCCTTTGCGGCGTCGGTCAACCTTTTTCACTTCCATCGTGTGGCATTGATCCGAGGCCATGTCGGCTTTCGAAGTTTGATCAGAATGAAGTTTGTCAGATTTTTCGGAATTCACCCCCGCTTCAAGCCACATGGCATTGGGTAGGGCAGCAGCTGTGATGGCAGGTTCTTCACCGTAGTCGGGGCATCAGGAAAGGGCGTCGGGCATGCCCATCAACTTGCTGGGTTTGTGCGAAAACAGGACCGGGTATCCTTGGAGCATATCAAGCCAGCGTGCTTGCCACGGGGTTAACTTCTGTGGGTGGCGCCAATAAGTGAGGTTCTTGTGATCCGTAAAGATCACTGTAGGTTCCATGGGCGAAATTAAATAATGCCAGAAGGCATCTAACGCTGTAGGGAGCCTAGGCTCCCTGAGTCTGCAAGGCGCCCTCGGCGGCAATCCCAACTCCCCCTACCTGCCAGATCACGTGCCCGTCACAGTCACGGGATTGTGTCGCCGCCTACACTACGCTTCCTCCCGGTCACGTGCCCATTACCGCCAGCAACATCGCCACCTGTCACGTGTCACTGCGCCTCCCCGCAGACCCTCCTTTAGCTATACCGCTCCCGTCACCCCCCCTGTCAGCTTCCAGGGTGCGATTCCATTGCTCAGACGTGTAGTTATGCCGCCTCGCCTTGGTTCATGTTCATCTTCTCCACTCTTGTTTGTTTTCCTTTTGCCGCTGTCACTGCCGCGCACGTGTCTGTACCAGTGTCGGACTTTACTTTGTCCGTTATTACTTTTGACATATGACAGATCCGAAATATGCCGAATTTTACCTTAGATACCACTGTCCTTATGATACAAAAGCCTGGGCTACTTAGAAAAATATACCACCCACCTTTTGGCGTCACACAGCGAGAACCTAAGAGTCCCCTTCGAGTCTAGAGAGCTTTCCTGAGTCGTCTTCGAGTTTTCAAGAGTACCCCAAGTCCCAGAATTGCCTTTGCCACCTCTTCGCCGCCATCGAGTCCCATACATCCCGTAAACTGTCCTACAAGCTATCTATTGCCGCCTACCGAGTTCCAACGAGCTCTCGAGTTTCCCCTTTGTATATTTCCTGCTTTACCGCCTAACATCCCCCTCTTCTGTCTCCTTCCGACTCAAGACCCCTTGGGACAAGCCTAGGTTTTACCTACAGCTTTCCCCTCTTATTTCCCTTAGCACTCTCGCAAGAAGAGTAGCCCACATTGTTTTGGAGCCCACCGCGAGGGGTCTGTAGATCTGGAAAGGAGATCCCTACGACCTACCCGCCATAGAACAGAACTCGAAGAGCTCTTAGAGCCCTTCCGCCGTCTTTCTATATCTTCCTCTGATATTTTCGTACCCGCTACTAACCCTCGTGACATCCCAGAGCCTAGTTCTCCAGACGTAGAGCTTTCCGCCATCGGATCCCCTCATCGTCCGGAATCTCCCTCTCTTTCGATAGTCGATATACCCGGTGCCTTCGAGCTCGACGAGTCCTTTGCACCACCACCTGATCGTCAAGAATTATCACCGCTTACCGACCTATCCCCTCCAGTTTCTCCATCAGCTTCGACCTTTGCCGCAGAACAACTTCTCCTCCCATCGACGTCCTTCACCGCCTCACAGAATCTCATTCTACCACTAGCCCATACTTCCCCGCCAATACTTCAGTACCCCCTTCCACTCTCATCGTCGTTTCCCGCAGCCATGTCCGCTACTACCAATCATCGCGAGATGCCTCTTAGAGGCTCTAACAAAGCCCCCAAGTTTTCGGGAAAAACAGAAGACATTTGCGCTTACTTTGAAGACGTCGACCAGATCTGCACTGACGTGGGAATTACCGACGACAGAGTTAAGATTAAGTGGGCTATTCGCTATGCCGACAGAAACGAGTCCGAGCTATGGTCCTCCCTCGACTCCGCTACGGGTGATGATTGGGAAGACTTTACTAGAGAAGTCACCAGTTTCTACCCTGGTGCTGATGTCAAAGGACGGCAGTATACTAAAGCCGACCTCGAGACCCTCCTCCACCACCAAGTCCAGAAACCCATGTCATCCCTCGAGGACCTCGGCAAATACGTGCGGGAATTCCGTCGAGTCGTGGCCTTAATTAACAAGAAGAAGAGACTCACCGACGACTATGTTAATGAGAAGTTCCTCGAAGGATTTCCCCCAAAATTCCGTAACAGCCTCGCCACCCGCCTCCAACTCAAAGATCTAGACCATGACCTCGATGACCCGTGGTCGTTCGATGAGGTTTACAAGCACGCGACCTACCTCCTTAGTGGGGCCCGCCGAAATGCTGTTCAAATCGATAGTTCGGCCTTATTCCCAGAGTCCTACTCCCAACCGACCTCGCCGCCCACCATTCTAAAAAGGGAATACGTCCAAGCCGCTGACCCCACCTCAGGCAGCCGCCAGACTCAACCCGCTGATCAGCAGTTTCGCCGCTCTTTCGACCCCCGCTGCTTCTTCTGTGGAGGAACCGATGGCCATAGAACAGCTGAGTGCGAGCTCTGCAAAGAGTATGTTCGCCAAGGGAAATGCGCACTTATAGGCAGTAAAGTCTTTATGAAAGACGGTTCTGACATTCCTAGGTCAGCAGCAGGGTGGAACTTCAAAGAGAAAATCGATAACTTCCTGGCTCTCAGAGAGTCTATTATGGCGTCAGCTAATCTCGTCTCTATTCAGTCTCCAGGTACCGCCTCTTCAGCTAGAGGGTGTGATACCCCGCCCCACCTCGTCAATACGATGTTCCTTGGCTCGGAAGACACCGCCGAATTCCAGGTCAAGGTCCACCCCTCGTCTTACCTCGTCGACCAAGAAATAGAAGATAATGCTGACGAAGAAGATAAGCGTGCCCTCGCCAGAGCCTATGCTCAGGTAGAGGAGCTCAAGAATGCTATCAAAAGGAAGAAACCAGCCCGCTTTGATGGCGTGGAAATCCCCGTTCGTCGCCCTCGAAATGCCGCTACGGCCAACCCCTCTCCTTCCAATAACTCTGTACCTACCATGACTTCAAACACCCAGCCAGCACGTAATGAGGCGCCAGCTAAATCTAATGCCACCAAGCCTTCGACCTCTAGACCTTTGTCCAACCCTACCCCTCAGTTTCGTTACCAGAGCGGCTTTGATGAAGCTGCTGCCACTAAACGACTCGTGTCCCAAGTTTTAGAGGCCAAGATTGAAATCTCGACCCAAGATCTTTTGGCAGTCAGCCCGGAAATCCGCAAACAGATAAAAGAGATGGCTATGACGAAGAAGGTAGCGATTGGTAGCCTCGAGACCGCGTCAGAATCGTCCTCGTCGTCTACCTGGGCCTCATATGAACAATACCTCGTTAAGGATACCGATGGCAAGTGTGTTGGTCTCGCCACCGCCCCTCTCCGCGCAGTTGATGGTGTACTTATGGACAAGCTTCGGGTCGAGTGTATCCTAGACAGCGGCTGTCAGGTAGTTGCCCTCAGGTGGGAATTGTGGGAGGCTTTAGGGGCCCCCCTCCGTTCAGACATGTGTATGACGTTAGAAGCCGCTAACCAGTCTAAAGAGAGCACTCTAGGTGTCATTGAAAATGCTTCTCTTCGAATTGGGCCGGTCGAAGCTCACCTACAGATTCAAGTCGTTGATAAAGCCCCATTCGACCTCTTATTAGGCCGCCCGTTCTTCTGCCTACTCAGCAGCATCCTTCAAGACTTCCCTGACGGTGAACAATCTCTAGAAATCCGTGACCCCAATTCAGGCCGCCAGTTACTTATCCCCACTCGCCCTCGACATCGTCTATACCCGTATCCCCGATTCGTGAACCCAGACGACGAGGCAGAATTCTTCGCCCACCAGAATCACCGCCGCCAACTCCAAGAGAGCGAACAGGGTTTTTAACAATGGTCGATGACTCGATAGGGTTACGAGGAGACCAAGATAATATAGTATCCGTGTGTTCCCTTTATGTTTCAGATTCACTTTCTGCCTCGAGAAATTCTACTTCCCCTCTTTCTACAGACTTTAAAGAAAATGCCGCAGCAGCGCTGTTGTTCAGTTATACCCCAGATATTGTGCCTCCTGATCTGTTCGATTCCAGTTTCATTTTGCCTAAAGACCCCTTCCTGTTTACCACTAGTACTACGGTTTCTCCACTGACACTTTCTGCCCTACAGTCTACCTTTCACTATGACCCGGTTTTCCACATGTTAAAATACAAGCCTGTAGCGAAGAAGGTAAAGTCCATCCTGACTGCAATGCTCGTTGAATTCAGGGTAGAGCATCGGGAGGTCGGCAATCCTCTCGCAGATTTACCTGTATTACCGTACCACCCTCCTTTATTCGTTCCAGGTTCCAGATTTACCGCTCAAAGAGCAGAAGAGCTCGACCTCGATCCTACCAAGTTCCTTTGGCCAGCGGAGTTGGATCTTGTTTGTTGGCTTGTTCGAACACATGAAGCCGCCTTCGCTTGGGAGACCTCAGAAAGGGGAACCTTTCGCGAAGACATGTTTCCCCCCCTAAAAATCCCAACTTTACCTCACAAACCCTGGGTCGAACGTAACATCCCTATCCTGCCCGCCATCTTTCGAGACGTCGTCCAAATAATTAAAGAGAAAATCGCCGCTGGTGTTTACGAGCCCTCGACCTCGTCATATTGGTCCAAGTGGTTCTGCGTTGTCAAGAAAGATGGGAAATCTCTGCGCCTCGTTCACGACCTACAGCCCTTAAATGCCGTCTCTATCCAAGATTCAGCAGTTCCTCCTTTCGTCGACTCAATTGCCGAAGCTTTCGCCTGTCACTCAGTGTACGGAATCTTGGACCTAATGGTTGGCTACGACCACCGAACCATCCACGACGATTACCGCGACCTGACTACCTTCCAAACCCCTATTGGCACCCTTAGGCTGACGAAATTACCTATGGGGTACACCAATGCCGTTCAAATATTCCATGGTGACGTCTGTTGGATCCTGAAGGAAGAAATCCCCGAGGTCTCCATCCCATTCATCGACGACTGCCCAATCAAAGGCCCTAAGTCCCGCTACCTAAATGCCGATGGGTCTTATGAAACGATACCGCAGAACCCCGGCATCTGGCGCTTCATCTGGGAACACCTCGAAAATACCAATCGTGTGCTTCACCGACTTCGCCATGCAGGAGCTACTGTCTCCGCCAAGAAATGCGTCATTGCCGCCCCGTCTATTGTGGTGGTGGGGCATAAGGTTTCGTACAACGGGAGGATCCCTGACGAAACTAAAGTCCAAAAAATTAGAGACTGGCCTTACTGCGCTAACGTCACTGAAGTTAGGGGCTTTCTAGGTCTATGCTCGTATTGCCGCATCTTCATTAAAGACTTCGCCAAGCATGCGCGTCCTCTCGTCGAGCTCACAAAGAAAGACGTTTTATTCGAGTTTCGTGACGAACACCGTGCGGCAATGGACTATCTCAAAGCTGCGATAGTCACCTCCCCAGCGCTGCGTCCTATTGACTACAGCTCCTCCTTTCCAGTCATCCTCGCCGTCGACACCTCCAACATTGCCGTCGGTTATATCCTCATGCAGGAAGGGGAAGATTCCAAGAGGCACCCCGCCCGCTTCGGCTCCATCACTCTTAACGACCGAGAGAGGCGGTACAGTCAAGCCAAACTCGAACTATTCGGTCTGTTTCGAGCGCTGCATGACGTGCGGCTTTATGTTTTTGGAGTGCGGAATCTAGTTGTAGAGGTCGACGCGAGATATATCAAAGGCATGATTAACAATCCAGACTTACAGCCTAATGCCACCATCAACCGGTGGATTGCCGGTATTCTACTCTTCGATTTCAAACTGGTCCATGTACCCGCTGCTAAGCATGCCGCCCCTGATGGGTTGTCAAGAAGACCCAGAGCCGAAGAAGACCCTGAGGTAGACGAAGAAGAGTACGAAGATTGGGTAGACGAGTGTGGAGCTTTCGCCGTGGAACTCGTGAATCGCCGAGAGCCAAGAACTCGGATGCTATGTCCTCCAGAAATCCCACCGTCCATATACTACTCATCTAAAATCTTGCCTCAGGACGTCAGAATGTTTATGGCAACTGGTTCACCACAAGAAAGCACCGAGACCGAAATCCCGCGATCCGAGAAGGCGAAACAGAGGGATGAGAGGTTGGAGGTGGTGAGGAGGTTCTTGGAAACGAAGAAGCCGCCGGACGAGTTGGGAGAAAAGGAGCTGGAGAGTCTTGTGCAGCTAGCAACCTGGTACTTCGTAAAGGGCAGAGAGCTTTGGAGGAAAGAGCCCCAAGGTCGCCACCAACTCGTGGTTCGCCGCCACAAGTGGCTTGAAATTATTCGTCAGGCCCACGACGAGTTAGGCCACAAGGGTATCTTCTCCACCCGTATGCGCTTGCTGACACGGTTTTGGTGGCCCATGCTTGAGCAGGACGTTCGCTGGTACATCAAGACGTGTCACGAATGCCAGATTCGCCGCCTCGATCGAATTCACATTCCCCCTGTCGTGGCAATACCTGAGCCCCTGTTCTACAAAGCCTATGTCGACACCTTCGTAATGCCGAAGTCTAACGGGTATCGCTACGTTACTCAAGCCCGATGCTCCCTCACCAGCTACCCGGAGTGGGCCATGCTTCGATCCGAAACTGGAAAGTCGATCGGCAAATTCTTGTTCGAGCAGATATTGTGCAGATGGGGAGCTGTGGCAGAGGTTGTCACTGACAATGGCGGTCCTTATGTTCTAGCTCTTGACTGGCTATCGAAGACGTACGGCATTCGGCATATCCGTATCTCACCTTATAACTCGCAGGCAAATGGTATTGTGGAGCGGCGGCATTTCGATGTCAGAGAAGCGATGGTTAAGAGTTGTGAGGGCGAAGCCTCAAGATGGTCAGAGGTGGCCCCGTCTGTATTTTGGGCAGAGAGGGTTACAGTTCACAAAGCTACGGGATTTTCCCCTTACTATATGGCTCACGGTGTCCATCCTAGACTCCCTTTTGACCTCGCCGAAGCAACCTTTCTTGCCCCTTTCGAAGCACAGTCGTACTCTACTACCGCTCTCATTTCCAATCGTGCTCAGCAATTGCAGAAGCGCCCAGAAGACCTAGCGCTAATACACGATCGAGTTCTCAATTCCCGCTTCGCTTCGGCAAAGGACTTTATGGCTCGATTCGAGAGGACTATCCACGACTTTGACTTCGAACCGGGTACCCTAGTCCTTGTCAGAAATTCCTGCATCGAGAAAGAGCTGGACCGAAAGACCAAACCTCGCTACCTAGGTCCTATGGTAGTCGTACGCCGCACCAAAGGAGGCTCCTATCTCCTTGCAGAGCTCGATGGCGCTGTTTCGAAGTTTCGCTTTGCCCCTTTCGCTTATACCCCTATTTCCCAAGAAACAGGTCCCGTATCGAGGTCACCCATCTTGTCGGCCTCGACAGGTCTGCAATGGATCAGCTTGAAGACGAATCCCTTCCCGACCCAGAACTGGCTGGCGTCCTTGGGGACGAGTCAGATGAATAACCTACGCCTTATATTCTCTTTTTTTTTCTTTTTTCTTTTCTTCTCTTTTTTGTCCTTTGTCCATCTTTTGCAGACGCTTTACCTATACAAATTTCCGACACAAAAAGCCAAACACAAAACCGTAAAATGATATAAAAAGCCAAAAGCCAAATTTCTTTGTCTCCTCTTTTTCCTTGACTCGTAGTTTTTACTCACCGTTTACCATCTATAGACTTCAGCCAAAACTAAAACGACAATTGCCGCTACCTGCTCAGTCAGGTTGACTGGACTATACCACTCGTTCTTCCTTCTTTTCACTTGTGTTCTTATACTTTTCTGACATTTCAATCTTACCGCCGAGGTCGGTTTTAGACAGTGCGCACACAAGATGAGATTACCGCCAACACACAGTACGATAACAGAATAGAAAAATGCACACAAAAGTATCGCTACCACTCTAGGGAAGATCAGATGGCCCAGGGATGAAGTGTTCTTGGCGCCATGCTTTCAGTGCCCGCAGCTGGCGTTTGGACTGACGAAGGGCTTCGCATACCTGGGTCGCCGTTGTATTGACCTGTGCCATCTGCGAATACAGGTCCATGAGGGCGTCTTCACCCCATTCGACCGACAACTCCACTTCGGCAATCCTTGCGTCCAGCTCTTCGATAGGGTGCATGCGGTTCCCCCCAGACTTGTGCCCACCTGTCACAGACGAACGACTTCTTCCCTTAGGCGTTGCAGCTCCCTCGGGCTCAGTCAAGTTGATTTCGATCCTCGCCATACCGGTACCTTCGCCGCCCGTGACTTCAGGAGTCTCTTCGTCCTGGCTCGTCTCGACTTGCGCACTCACAAACTCACTTGAACCTCTTGAGGACCCGCTGGGTTTGTCGACAGGTTCGTTAGCGGCATGGGGAATGAAGGGAACCGGGGGCCTAGAAGTGGGAGTGGGAGTGGATGGGCCACTGGGGAGAAAGAGCGGAAGGGGAGGCGGCGGTGGTGGGTCCTGGGGTTCTGTCTCAGCTGCAGTGGAAGTAGAGGCGATAGGTTGGGAGGCCGCTGAGCGACTGACCAGCTGAGGTCGCGGTCGTCCTGTCGTGGGAGTTGGTGCTGAGGGTGGAGGAGGAGCGGGGTGCGGTTTGGCCTTTTTGCTTGTCGACGCCGACTCGGGCACCGAACCCTCTGGAATCTTGCGCTATGTCCGATGGTCACTAGCTGAGTGTGCCAGTCAAAAGAATTTTACTTACCTTCCTACCTGGTCTCCCAGCCTTGTCGCATTTCTTCTTGCTGTCGTGGCAAGCCTCGCATGCAGTCCACTCCTTCCACACGCAGATGATTCCCCGCTTTACGCACCGTTCACAGGGTTCAGTGTTCCCCGGCGTAGGGTCGACCTCCATCACATCTTCATCCGGCCCAGGGCCACCCGGGCCAGTCGACGCCACGCCCTCAGCGACCTTAGCTGGAGACCCACCTTCGGTAGCCTGACCAGTCCCAGATGTTAAAGTACAGCTTGTCAGTCAGGGTTCCGGCACGCACCGTCGCACCCTCCTTCCCTTTGTCGGTCGACTTCTCTAACTGCCGTTGCGACCGGCGGACTACCTCACTCCCTGGTTGAGGAGCGCTGGGGCTGGGGGCAGTTGGCTTCGTCTTGGGTTTTGCTGCGCGTGGGGGGAATCGAGCTTGCAATGCCGTTAATGCCATGAAGGCATTGCTTATGGCAATCTCGGTTTCGTCGGGGTAGTCGGGAACCTCCGTACTCATGTCAGAGGCAAACCTGCGTAGTTGCTCTATATGCCCCTGCACTCAAGCGTCAGAAGGATAGAGGCGTAGGCACCCCACAGACCACTCACCGACAACTCCTCGTAACGGCCCAACCACGCCCGTGCCGTCTCTTCGTCTGCAGCCTCACCAGGGATCTCCTTCATCAGCGCCTCTAGTTTCTTCATGTGCGACGCCCACATGCCCGGTACGAGGTCCCTTGCGGTGTTGGGGGTAACGAAGGGAGGTGCAGAAGCGGAAGCGCTTTGGGAAGACGACATTGTGTATGAGAAGGGGGAGACTGGGTAGCGATGGGTGGGCAAGAGCGAGGTTGATGGACTTAGCAGAAAAGGAACGAACACGGCGATTACACTTGGTGCGTTAAGCGAACTTTACACCACGGAAGCATTTTCCCACAGCACGTGCTCGAGAACCCCGTCGCTTGTGCTTTTGATCCGGGTACAGCCACTTTCATCACTATGGCGTTCCGTCTCTGTCCCGTACCTGATCACGTGTGCTTGACCGAGGACGGTCAAAGTCTAAAGACCCCGGGAGGTGTAGGGAGCCTAGGCTCCCTGAGTCTGCAAGGCGCCCTCGGCGGCAATCCCAACTCCCCCTACCTGCCAGATCACGTGCCCGTCACAGTCACGGGATTGTGTCGCCGCCTACACTACGCTTCCTCCCGGTCACGTGCCCATTACCGCCAGCAACATCGCCACCTGTCACGTGTCACTGCGCCTCCCCGCAGACCCTCCTTTAGCTATACCGCTCCCGTCACCCCCCTGTCAGCTTCCAGGGTGCGATTCCATTGCTCAGACGTGTAGTTATGCCGCCTCGCCTTGGTTCGTGTTCATCTTCTCCACTCTTGTTTGTTTTCCTTTCGCCGCTGTCACTGCCGCGCACGTGTCTGTACCAGCGTCGGACTTTACTTTGTCTGTTATTACTTTTGACATATGACAGATCCGAAATATGCCGAATTTTACCTTAGATACCACTGTCCTTACGATACAAAAGCCTGGGCTACTTAGAAAAATATACCACCCACCTTTTGGCGTCACACAGCGAGAACCTAAGAGTCCCCTTCGAGTCTAGAGAGCTTTCCTGAGTCGTCTTCGAGTTTTCAAGAGTACCCCAAGTCCCAGAATTGCCTTTGCCGCCTCTTCGCCGCCATCGAGTCCCATACATCCCGTAAACCATCCTACAAGCTATCTATTGCCGCCTACCGAGTTCCAACGAGCTCTCAAGTTTCCCCTTCATATATTTCCCGCTTTACCACCTAACATCCCCCTCTTCTGTCTCCTTCCGACTCAAGACCCCTTGGGACGAGCCTAGGTTTTACCTACAGCTTTCCCCTCTTATTTCCCTTAGCACTCTCGCAAGAAGAGTAGCCCACAACGCGTGCATAACGGCTAACATTTCCAAGTCAAAAACCTGGTAACATTGTTCAGCTCCTTTTAACGATTCGGACAAGAAGTGACATGGGTGCCACTCATTGTCCGGTCCTTTCTGGGCTAATACAGCCCCTGTGCCGACCTTGGAGGCGTCCATAAAGAGTGCGAAAGGCTTGCGATGGTCCGGAATTTGAAGAACAGGTGCAGAACACAACAGGGACTTGATTTTCTCGAAGGCCCCATTTTCTTCATTTCCCCATCGCCACTTCGTATCCTTCTTTGACAGGTTGTGTAATGGTCTCACGAGTTGCAAGAAGGAAGGGATAAACCTGCGATAGAAATTACAAAAGCCTAAGAACGAATGCACATCCTTTAGATTGTGCGGAGTCGGCCAGCTTTCCACAGCATTGGTTTTGACCGACATGGTTTGAACATTTCCTTTGGAGATTTTCATCCTCAGGAACTCGATTTCCTCGGCTTCAAAGACACACTTTGAGATCTTCAGGCAGAGCCGTTCCTTCTTGCATATTTCTAGAAACTCCCTAACGTATTGGCATAGCTCGGGGATGGTCTTGGCATGGACTATGACATCGTCCATGTATCCACATTGGTGTCATTTATGAAGTTGATCAGCAAATGTGGTATCCATAAAACGTTGAAACGTTGGCAGGGAATTACACTGGCCGAAAAACATGACCATGGGCTTGAAGAGACCTCGCAGTGTTAAAAACGCGGCCTTCCATTGGTCTTCTGGCTTTACCCTCACATTAGTAAACCCCCATCAAATGTTGAACTTAGCAAAATACTTGGATTCACAAAGTTCGTCCACCATCTGTGGAATGTTCAGTAGCAGATAGGAGTCGTGTATAGTGTGTGAATTGAGGTACCGGTAGTCCTGAACCAAATGTTTCTTGCCATCCTTCTTCGCTACGAAAAACACCGGAGCCGAGACGGGTGAATCCGAAGGTATGATCTTGCCGCACTGTAGGTTTTCATTGATGAACTCGTCAAGGATCTTGAGTTCTTCAGGCGACATTGGATACAATGTGGCCTTCTTCATCAACTTCTTATTGTCCTTCCGAAAATCTTCCTTTGTTTTAATAACGTGATCAAGCCCCTCATGGAAGTGGGGCAGCGGAATATCGGTTTTGGAAAAGACTTCGGCAAACTCGGAGTATTCTTTTGGGAGATCGGGGACCTCATGAGGTCTGGCATTCATCTCAAGTTGAGTCAAGATCGTTGTGTGGTTTACAGAGGTGTTCTTGACCTCATGCGTACCGACTTCACTCTTCTTCGGTGGTTGCTCGCTTGGGGAACCACCCCATCCAACCACCCTATGCGTCTGCCAATTTATAATCGGCATTTCTTTATGCAACCACGGCATCCCTAAAATTAAATGATCCTTCTCCATCTGCCCGACATAGCAGAGGATCTGGAACTCGTGTATTGGCTTTACGAGGTTTCGGCATTTCAAGAAGACCTTCTTATTTATGGTATATTTCACATTGCCGTCGAAGGTGGTAATATCCCAGGTCTTCTTTACAGGGTACGTCTGTAATTTCAACTTCGAAACCAGCCAGGATCCAATCAGGTTGACTTCAGCGCCACTATCGATTGTGGCGGGTATCCTCGCATTTCCATAATTGAGAAGCTCAAGTGTTCTGTAAATAGATCGAGCACACATTTGTGATTCATCGGCGATACTATTACAGGAGACACGAGCACTCAAAACATCTTTAGTTCTGGGTGATCTGCATGAGGAAGATTCAGAACGCCCCTTTAAAAATCCTTCTTCTTTGAAGGTTTACACTCCTCGACCTCTTCTTCGTCTTCCACATCTACTTCGTTGACTCTCTTCTTCCGAGGCTTCGGGCAATCCTTGCTGAAATGGCCTTCTTCGGCACAATTAAAACAGCAAACCAATCGTACATGGCTCTTGCCGCTCTTGTTATTCTGACGCCGCTTGTCGACGTCCATAGCGTTCAGATCCCTCGAGGGTCTAGACAGGAATTGATATCGTGCAGGTTGGTGAGACCCGGCTTTCTTCTTGTTGAGGGTTCTTTTCTGTTCAATCTTGCTGATGGCTTGACCGGCATATGTGATCCAATCAGAAACAGTTTGGGGTTCCTTGTGGTCGAGGACCCAATCCCTAATTTCTTTCTTCAGCCCTTGTCCGAAGAAAATTGCACCGTTAAAGTTGTCGTCGTTGTAACCGGTACGATTAAAGATGGATAGGAAACAGGATACATAGGTTTCGAAAGGATTGTCGCCTTGGGACAACGTTACGAGTTTGATTTGGGCCTTGTGTTCCGGGTTGCCGGATACGAAAGTTGCACAAAGGCGAGCCTCAAACTGGTCCCAGTCGTCTTTGTAGTACAGGCGACCGCTGCGGTCATGTTCGTTAATATAAACCTCAGCAAAAGCAGCCATGGATCCTTCTGTCATGAAGGATAAGGTTAACCCGATCCACAAATGGTCGGTGGTGTACACGTGTTGGTTAATCTGGAGATATCCCTTCACCTGTGTGATCCATGTGAAGAACAGATCATGATTGCCATTATAGGTTCAGGGTTTGTTAAGATTAAACTCGCAACCTCCATTAGGTTTACCGGCAGAAGAATCTACGGTTATGGTCGCAAATTTGACACGGAGTTCCTCGACTTCTTGAGCAGTCAGTTCTCGGTTAAACAGGGGAGTAGATCCGGGCTTCGCGGCTTCCTGCCCAGATCCAGAGCCGATATTCAGTCCTTCCATAGCAGTGGACATAACTTGGATTAGGTTCTCTTCGTCGACGTCTGGTACATGAGTATCACCAACAATAGATCCTAATTCTGACTTATCGTCGAAAAGAAGTGGTTCAACGTCTGTCTCTGACTCCAGCTCGTTTTCTCGGTAAGCTCCCAGAATTGCTGGGTTGCGAAGGGAGGATGGGGGAGTCGATGAGCGAGGTTGATCTGGATAGTGGAACTCGAATTCGGTACCGGTGGGTTTACACGGAGTGTACCAATGTTCGAGAGGTTTTGGGGGAATGCATCGCTTGCCTTTGCTTAGAGACCAAGCACTCGATGACTCAGGAGGCGGCGGAGGAGGCGGCCTTGACAACACCTTGGGCAATTGATACAGCACAGTAGAAAAGGTAGAGGGAAAGGTTGACAAATCTCCAGAAAATCTGGGATTGACCTAGGACGAGATAGGGTTGCTGGATATTAAGCCCACAGAGGTGGTAATCCAGCGAAGAAGCAGAAGCGCAAGAAGCTACACAGTTCAACAATTCGGCAAACCTAAAAAAGGTTAGTTTGTTATAAACGGATGGTGTAAGACACTAGTCCTGCAGGCTAAACAATAGCCAGACCAGCGAAGGCGCAGTTCTGAGATGGAGAGGGAATAGCAGTCGTCATGTCCAAAAAACGGTCACAGCTGCGAGTTAAACTTTTCACTTTTGTTACGCTGCAGGTTCCTTGAAGCACCTAATAAAGGTGTAGGAACATAAAGAGCGGTGTAATCAAAGAGTCACTCGTAGCACCAAAGAAATGGTGTAGCGACCTAAGGTTTACCTTGGTGTGTAGTTACTTTGAGCACCCTTGGATGACCCACACGTATTCCCAAAGAATGGAAATATATGAGACGTGTTGCAAGGTAGCAAAAAGTTAAGGGAAGTACAGCAGTACAGTAGCTCTATATATACTGTAGCTGTAATGGGCACGATGCCCAAAGGAAACAGTGTCCATGGCCCACTAGGAATGGGCATGTAATGTATACAGTAAGGATGGGACATGGGCACATCTGATTAAGGTAAATGGAGATGAGGCATAAGATACGTACAGATCAACAAACCAATGGGAGCAAGCACACGAAGTGGGCTCGCGACGGAAAGGCAACAATGCGCAGCTATAGTACAGATGGGCCGCAAACACAAAGGATGAGTCAGAGAAGGAAACGAGTCATGAACAACACTGGAGATGGGGCCCTGTTGAAGGGCATACAACATAAGCCACATCAGGAGTTGGGGTTGCACCCAACAGAAGAAGAGAAGTTCCAATGTTGATCGGAACAAAGATCAGTTACCACACGGCTTACCAAAGGTAGAGACCGGCGGGCCAGTTAGGGAGGATTACATGTATCCCAATTAGGATAGCGACGAGGGAACAGCCGAGTGCGAGGACGATGACGGGACAGAAGGTGCGGAGCCAGAGCTCAAGCCCAGAAATAGAAGGAGCCGGGTCGAGGCGTAACACCCAAGGTGTCGTCAAGACCACCTCCACTGCCTCCTCCAGATCTGTCAAGTGCTTTCTCTTTAAGCAAAGGCAAATGTCAAGCTCCACCACAACCTTTACCCTGCAGGTATACCCTGTGAAAACCTACTGGTTCCCCTTACAAATACCGGTGTAGGGAGTGGGAGCTCCCTGTTAAGGGAATAGATGGATATGAGAGGTTTGAGGTGTGGAGGATTTTTATTTACTTTTCTAAGGGGCTTGCTCCCCGTTTTGTAAGTGGGATGGGGACATAGTGGCGAGGCGAGAGGTTGATTAGTAAGCACGTGCAGACTTGACTTCGAATTTGTACTAGCTACAAAAAAAAGAAGCTACCACTATAGAGGCTGGGGATCACAGACTGGTGGGACCAGTCTGTGGCAGTCTCTTACTGCTACAGCCCTTGAGAGTGAGGCCTGAGCAGCCTTAGGGAAGTCCTAAGGTGGTGGAGCAGCAGGTTTTCAGTTGAGTTTACAGGCTAAGTGTTTCAGTTCTTTTTCTGCTTTCTTTTCCTACTAGTTCTTCTCTTCAACAGGATTCCCTACAGGGTCTGACTAGCCTTTAGAGTCACTCCCTGAGTCCTCTCACTTCTTTCTCTTCACCAGTACCCTGATCAACCTTGTTCCATGACTCCTCTGTCCTCCCTTCACAACCCAGCTATCTTGGGAGCTTACTGAGAAAATGAGCCAGAGTCAGAAACAGACATTGAACTGATAACCTTTGATGATAAGTCCAAACTAGGATCTATTGTTGGAGACACTCACATTCCAGACATTGACAAAGAAAACCTTATACATGTCATGTCACACACTACCAAAGGATTGAATCTCAGATCAGGATCCAGATCTGGGCAGGAAGCTGTGAAGCCCTCTTCCAATCAAACTCTGCTGTTTAATTGAGAACCGACCACAAAGGAGATTGAAGATCTTCATGCTAAGTTTACAACTACTACTTATATCCATGCCAACACAAAGCCTAATGGTGGATGCGAGTTTAACCTCAACAAACCTCCTGTCTATGACAGCAATCATGAGTTGTTCTTTACCTGGATCACACAAGTTAAAGGATATCTCCAAATTAACCAGCATGTTTATACTTCTGATCACCTTTGGATTGGATTGACCTTGTCATTTATGACAGAAGGATCTGCTGCCACATTTGCAGAGGTCTATATTAATGAACATGACTGAAGTGGCCACTTTGAATACAAGGACAACTGGGACCAGTTTGAATCCTGCCTTCATGCAACTTTTGTATCTGGCAACCTGGAACACAAGGCCCAGATCAAACTCATTACACTTACTCAAGGAAATGATCCATTTGAAAAATATGTCTCTTGATTCCTTTCTGTTTTTAATTGCACTGGCTATAACAACAACTTTAACAGAGCAATATTCTTTGGACAGGGATTGAAGAAAGAAATCTGCGACTGGGTTCTCGACCATAAGGAACCTTATACTGTCTCAGATTGGATCGCATATGCCGGCCAAGTGGTAAGCAAGATCAAACAGAAGAAGACTCTCGACAAGAAGAAAGGTGGAGAAACTCACCCATCTCCATGTTACCACTATCCCTCCTGTCCTACTTGGGATCCTAATGCTATGGATGTTGACAAGAGATGTCAGAGTAATAAAGACAGGGGCAGAAGCCATGTTCGATTGGTGCACTGTTTCAATTGTTCTGAAGAGGGACATTTCAGCAAGGACTGTCCAAAGAAGAAGAAAGGCATCAAGGAAGTAGATGTGGAAGAAGAAGTTGAAGAGGAGTTGAAACCTTCTAAAGAGAAGGGTTTTAAAAGGGGCATTCTGAATTTTCCTTGTGCAGTTCACCCAGATCTAAAGATGTTCTGAGTGCTCATGTTTCCTGTAATAGTATCACCAACAAATCTGAAATGTGCACCCAATCTATCTATGGAACACTTGAGCTTCTCAATTATGGAAATGTGAGGATACCCGCCATGATCGATAGTGGTGCAGAAGTCAACTTAATCAGAGCCTGGCTGGTTGCAAAACTAAAGCTTTGGACCTACCCTGTCCACAAGACCTGGGACATTACCACCTTTGATGGTCATGTCCAGTATACTGTTAAAAAGAAGGTCTTCTTGAAATGTTGGAATCTGATGAAACTGATCCATGAGTTTCAAATTCTCTGCTATGTAGGTCTGATGGAGAAGGATCATTTGATCCTGGGAATGCCATGGCTGAAGAAAGAAATGCCAATCGTAAATTGGTGGATGCATAGGGTGGTTGGATGGGGTGGTTCCCTGGACGAGCAACTGCTGAAGAAGGAAGCCGATGTGGGCGACTCTTCTTGCAAGAGTGCTAAGGGAAATAAGAGGGGAAAGCTGTAGGTAAAACCTAGGCTCATCCCAAGGGGTCTTGAGTTGGAAGGAGACAGAAGAGGGGGATGCTAGGTGGTAAAGTGGGAAATATTCGAAGGGGGAACTTGAGAGGCCATTGGTACTCGGTAAGCGGCAATAGTTGGCTTGTAGGACGGTTTATGGGATGTATGGGACTCGATGGCGGCAAAGTGGCGGCAAAGGCAATTCTGGGACTCGGGGTACTCTTGAAAACTTGAAGATGACCCAGGAAGGCTCTCTAGACTCGAAGGGAACTCTCAGAACTCGCAGTGTGATGCCAAAAGGTGGGTGGTATATTTTTCTAAGTAGCCCAGGCTTTTGTATCGTAAAGACAGTGGTATCTAAGGTAAAATTCAGCATATTTCAGATCTGTCATATGTCAAAAGTAAGGAAAATGTAAAGTCTGACTCTAGGGTAGGCATGCACACAGCAGTGACAGTGGTGAAGGAAAAGAAAACAAGAGGGGAGAAGAAAAACACGAACTAAGACGGGGCAGCATTACCATATGTCTGAGCAATGGGACCGGGTGAAGGGAGTGGCATAGCCAGTGGGGGGGGCTGCAGTGAAGCGTAGTGACATGTGATGGGTGACGAGGTTGCTGGCAGTAATAGGCACGTGACAGAAGGGAAGCATACCCCATTAGGATAAGCGGCGACATAATCCCGTGACTGAGAGGGGCATGTGATCTGGCAGGTAGCAAGAGTAGGAACTGCCGCTGAGGGCGCCTTGCAGCCTCAGGGGGCCTAGACTCCCTACAACGTCTGAGGCGAACTTGTGAAGTTGTTCAATATGCCCCTGCACTTGAGAGTTAGAAGGATGGTGGCACCAGTACCACATGGGCAACTCACCGATAGTTCCTCGTACTGACCCAACCATGCTCATGTGGTCTCCTTGTCTGCAGACTCACCCAGAATCTCCTTCATCAATGATTCCAGCTTCTTCATATGCGACACCCACATTCCCAGGATGAGATCTCGTGTGGCACTAGGCATAATGAAGGGAGGTGCAGTCATGGAGGCACTCTGGGAGGAAGACATTGTGTATGAGATGGGGGAGACTTGGTATCAACGAGTGGGCAGGAGTGAGGTTGACAGACTTAGCGGAAAAAGAATGAACATGGCGATTACACTTGGTGCATTAAGCGAACTTTACACCATGGAAGCATTTTCCCACAGCACATGCTCGAGAACCCTGTTGCTTGTGCTTTGATCCATGCACAGCCACTTTGATCACAATGGCATTCCGTCTCCATCCCATACCTAATCATGTGCACTTGACCAAGGATGGTCAAGGTCTAAAGACCCTGGGAGGTGTAGGGAGCCTAGGCTCCCTGAGGCTGCAAGGCACCCTTGGCAGCAATCTCTACTCTCACTACCTACCAAATCACATGCCTGTCACAGTCACGGTGTAGGGAGTGAGTACTCCCCACTATGATATTCTTTTGGTTTTATAGCTTTTGGTTTTACTTTTACTTTACTCTTTTGTTTTCTTTTCTTTTGTTTTTGTTCTTTTACCTTAGACTTCACTTAGCTTCGAGTTTAGGCACGTGAGGTAGCTTACATAAGCCCGCGCGCACCTACACTCCTCTGTAACTACTTACAGAATATATCATCGAAGTACCGAGTTTCGAGTTTGAGTTTGAGTTAGTGAAGGCCATTGTGAGTAGCCTTCAGTATTCAGACAGACTTCAGACTGCCTCAGACGTCCTCTTCTCTCAGACAGAACTCTCTCTTTCAGGCTATAGAAGCCCCTTTGGAAGATCTCACCCCCTTCAGATCTCCTTTGCCCATCTTCGGTCGCACTTTCATCAGTCTCTTCATCTGGAGCCCACTGCGAGGGGCTTCTGTCTTAGCCTGGTGACATTTTTCTTTTTTTGTTCATCCTTGTTTTCGTGTTTTTAGGTCTCATGTTCTTGGCCTCGGTCGTGTTCCTCTTTGAGTCACACTTTCCTCTGGTATTCTCAGTTTATATTGTTTTCCTGCCTTCAAGTTCCCTCGTGACATCATGCAAGGCCCGAGTTCCCCTCGTTCTGGACCTTCTGAAGCTTTGAAACCCCCTCAGTACTCCTCGAAGGACCTTTGAAGCTTTCTCGAGCATGTAATCCAAGTCGCAAATGTCGCTAAGAAACTCCTTTGAGCCTATGGAGACCTTCAAGAGGCCAGTGGTTCGCGTGCACAGCCACCTTCTGATTCCACAAGTTGCTCACCCCACCGCACATACTCGTTTTGCTTTTTCTGTGGTCAGAAAGGTCATATTCGAGCAAATTGCGACTCGTGCAAGAAGTATCTAGCTGTGGGAAAGTGCCTATTAGTGAAAGGTCGCATTGTACTACCTACGGGACAAGAGATACCACGAGAAGTACCCGGGCACACTCTCAAGGACTGTCTGGATCGCTGGGATCTAGGGAATCGGTCTAATGACAATCGAAAGCCTCCTTCGAGTCAAGGCCGGCTACCCTTGGAGGATGTGGGTAGTCAAAAGCCGCAGACCCAAATGGTTCCACTAGGTGTGTCTCAGCCCCGCTCGTCAGTGCACCCTCACCCCCCCTCGGCACAACCATTGCGTGCGCCACTCTCAGCGGAAGGGCCGAGTTGTCACTCAGCCTCGGAGCAGCCCCAGGCCCCCAGTCGAGGGCATAGTGAGTCCTCGAGCACGCGTGCACCCTCTCGAGCAGTACCTACATCAGACTCTCGTGGTCAACCTCCCTCCCACTCTCGTGATCTCGATGACCCGCATTTGTACTCTTATTCAAGTAGGCAGCGCAGCCCCGAACCTCCTTCCTGCTCTCGCAACCTTGACGACCCGCGTACATACTCATATTCGAGCAGGCCGCGCAGCCCTGAACCTCCCTCCCGCTCTCGCGACCTCGACAACCTGTGATCATACTCATACTCAAGTAGGCCGCGCAGCCCCGATTCCCGCGACTACCCCCGAGACTATGAGTACTACTATATCCTCTCGTCACCACCTGCGCCGCGACTTGCATACTCGCGTCTACCGGAAAGTTCGAGGGACGAGCCCACTCTGGTCCGGCCCACCAGCCGGCTAGTCGAGAGGACAGTAGCCTCTGCCTCCTACGAGACTCGGTCATCTCGTAGTACTCAGGTGTCAGCCTACTCAAGGAGGTCGTGCAGCCGCAGCCGCACACCTCAACCTTCGTACAGGTTCTAGGGAGTCGACAGGGGGCTGCCGTAGCCCATTGGGATCTCTTTATTGTGTTTTATTCTTTTTTTTATGAATATATGGTTCTCTGAATCCCCCCATACGAGTATTAGGCAGCCGCGTGCCTTTGTCATTCCCCCACCTCACTGACTCGATATCTCGACAACCGCTCGTCCGTCCCTCTCGCAAACTGGGATTCTGGACGTACTCGACGATACCTTTCAAATGGTATACTTTTCGTTGTAGTGGCCCCAGCGCATGTGAAGGTATCATGGTTCTTAGGCCGGCAGGCAGTGTTGTACCGTTTTGCGAATATCTTGGGATCAAGTGCGCCGTTTCCCTTGTTTCCTCGATCTCCCAACTCTCCTCGCACGTCGTTATCACCTCCCAAAGTCTCATAGAATTCCGCCCAGTGGTTGCTCCCCGACGCGATACTGTCCTCCCACCTCCTACCCTGTTTAGGTCCTAACTCGCGCAGTTCTTGCCCGAATCACTCGCTTTTCTCAGACGCGAACATACTAGACGATACCTACCAGATGATATATAAGACGTTGCGTGTGCTTTCGTGGTTCTGAACTTACTCGGGTTTTTGTATTTGGACGGGGTAGCGAGGTTGGGTTCGCGTATCTCGCTCATTTTCGTGTCGAGCCTCTCGCTTCCTTACATGGTGGTTCTACTGGCTTATGGATACCCGGTGATACCTTTTTCTTGAGGACGCGCTCATCCGTTGTGGAGATATGGGTTTTCTCAGTGGACAGTAGGGTATGTGTGACGGAAAGGGTAGTTTTCGGCCACACGGTAGTCAAGTCTCGGTAGAGGTTGTTTCAGGAGTCCTAGAAGAACTGTCCAAAGTGTTTCTCTGTTCGAGGTCGACTCAGGAAAATACATCAAGTACTAAGGGTTTATATACGTTCAGAGTGCGGCGGGAGACAAACGAGTAACTAAAAAGAGAAAAGAAAGGGAAAGAAAGAAACATTGACAGGAGTGTAAACTAAGAGGATTCCGAGGCGAAGTGAAGAGGTATAATCCGAGGCGTTACGAGCCACGATTTGTTACATTCGCCCTCCTGATCTTAGTAGAGAAGATCAATCGGTCGAGATACTGTTCATAGGAGAGGTGGCGGCTATGAAGCAAGTGAGTAGGTTCACGAGAAGGATCATTACGAGGGTCCAACCTGTGGAAGGACCTGCGGTAGAGGCGACTGGGGTGGTCTGAGAACCGTCGACGGAGGAGTTAATCTCCAATTCTTTAAACATGTCGTCTACGTTCGGGACCAGGTTGTGGAAGCCTCGGAAAGGGTCGTTAGCGGGGTCGTCAAGGGCGGCAAAGTCAGGCGTTTGGGAGCCCTCAGTACGGGGAGACTTCTGTCCAGTCTTTCGGAAGTCGCGAGAACGGTTCTTGAAGTACTTTGGGTGTCCTTCTTTATGGTCATCCCTGTTTTTGTTGCGCCCTCCGTTGCGTCCTTTGGGCTTGTATGGGCCAGGGCGACGATATTCTTTGTTTCCACAGCTGGCGTTAGCTCGTTCTGAGGCGCGATGAGGGTATTTTCTGTTTCTCGAATGGGCACACTTACGAGTGGCCGTATCTGCTGCAAACCAGTCAAATATAACCCGGGTGAGATAGCCTGACTCTCGTTTCCCGCGACGAGTTTGGTTGGGTTTCTTAGCTGGGGCAGTGCGTGCATGGCCGAACGCGGGAGGTAATGGGTACCGTAGGAACGGGTCTGGGTCGTCGGCATGGAGAACACAAAAGTTCACATAGCCGGGAGGTACAACGTCTCGTTTGATGTCGAAGGAGCCGTCGCGGATAGCTGTAGCGGTAGCACGGAAACGTTCCAGCTCGAGAGGAGTGAAGTGCATGCTTGAATGAGAGGGATGTCGGGCCAGACGGGTTCCTCTCGTTCGTCTTTTATATGCCTTTCGGGTTCGGACAGGGGCGTTAGCGAAGGCCGAGGAGCGAGAGGTGGCTGGGACTGACGGGGTGGCCCAGTCGTCAGTTGTCAAATGATCGATGATGTTGAACGCTTGGCGGCAGGCGGTGTTGTCTTCCGCGGAGACCACAAACAAAGGTATGTCTCGGGATGGGCAGGTGCGTCGGGGAAGGTCGTTGGCATGTGAGACGTTGAGAGCCTCGAGATATTGCGAGAATGCTTCAAGGTGAGAGACCTCATGCAGTGGTAGCCATACATTGTCACCGCTTGAGTACTCGACTTGGAATAAGGACTCATCTCCTTTTCCGTGGTGATCACTTATCCGCTTCACTGACAGGTTTTCGACTTTTCCTATCCCTATGACCTGTGGTAGTTGTCTACCTGGGAAGCGTCGGTCGTCGTTAGGTACGTGAATGCGGAGTAAACTGGCATGGAACGCAGGGTGGATACCTCGCTGCTTTAGTTCCGGTGGCAAGTCTAGCACAAAGGTATTATTTCGGTAGTCGTCAATGATCTTGTACGGACCGATAAACTTTGGTGTCAGCTTTCGGGCATGTCCCTTTGGCAGTGCGAGATTAGTGGTAGATAGGTAGACTAAGTCACCTTTGGCGAAAGGAGCGTCTCTGCGCCTGCGATTAGCCATAGTAGTCTGCTTTACGCGAGCAGCTATGATAGAGTCGTGAGCCTGTGATATGGCATTTTTCATTCGTTGAGCGAATACTCGTACTCCCGGGAATTCTGAGTTAGTTTCCCATATCATAGATCTCGGGGTTCGTCCATAGTTTAGCATAAATGGAGTAAATCCGGTTGTTTCCGAGCGTGCTGAATTCATAGCAAACTCGATAGCCGGTAACTTACTAGCCCAGTCTTTCTGATTTGGGGATATGCATGAGCGCAGCATCTGTGTGATAGTACGGTTTGCTCGTTCTGTAATCCCGTCTGTTTGAGGGTGGAAACTAGATGACATTCGTAGTTCAGTACCTGTTAGCTCATTGAGCTTATTCCAGAATGTGCTCGTAAATAAGGAATCTCTGTCGCTAATGATATTCCGCGGCATGCCATGATGCTTGTATACTCTGTCGAACATTACCTCAGCGACATCCTTCGCACGGTATGTTTGTTTCGTTGGTACGAGGTGCACCATCACTGTTAGGTAATCAATAATGACTAGTATCATGTCAAACGTGCCGTTAAGTGTCCGAGATTCCGGTAAGGGGCCGACAAAGTCGATACCGATTGTTTCCCAGGGGTAATTAGGGACATCTAAGGTTTCTAATAGTCCGTAGTTAGGGTGGTTACTTGGCTTCGACGCTTGGCAAATAGTGCACGACTTGCAGAAGCTATCTACGTCGGAATTGATTCCCTTCCACCAGACATTGTCCTGTAGATAATTGGTTGTTTTATTGGGTCCGAGGTGCGCTAATATGGAATGAGCATGCGAGATCAGGATCTCACGCAGGCAACGGGTGCCTAGTCTAATGTCCGGTATACACAGTACTCTTTGTCCCTTGTCTTTCAGGTATATTAGACTGTTGTCAACTTCAAAGTTTTTGTAATTCTTAGGCTGCTTAACAATGTCCGAGAAGAATGTGTCCTGACTATACTGATGGCGTATATCCTCACAGATATTTATTCCTTGCTCTACCATTGTTATGAAGTCGGGTAGTGACGTCGGTTCCTCGTGGTCACGTGGTGGTTCCGGGTGGTCTATGACGTTATTCTGACAGGTGTCGTTTCCTTCAGGTGACGTGTCCAGTTCTGTTGTCCTGTCACTGTTGTCAGGAACCATTTGTTCGGCAGGTGAGTTTAATGTCTCTGGACTCCCGCCCTCCAGTGATCGTGTTGGTTCTTCCGGCAACTTCAGGATCACTCGTTTTGCATTAGGAAATGCTTCGCGTGCCCCAGATTGTTTCCTTGTCGCGCCGAGGAAAATTGGAGAGCCTGTATACAGGGGCGCTGTTACTAAATTTAGCATTAGTTTTGATGGTGCGTGTTCTTCCTCGGCGCTGACGAATTCACTTGCAGCTCGTACGGTGCCCTTTGGTTCGTCAGAATAAATTCGACTCAGAGCATCAGCGATGACATTTGTTTTTCCAGGAATGTGAATAATGTCAAAGTCGAAGTCAGCTAGTGTTTCGAGCCAGCGAGCTTGACGTGGCGATAACTTTCGCTGTGTCTGGATCCATTCAAGACCTTTGTGGTCTGTGAATATCCGAAATCTCGTTCCTTGCAGTAAGTGTTGAAAGCGCTTCAGGGATTCTACGATAGCTAACAGTTCCTGTTCATGCACGGGATAATTTTGCTGTGCCGGGTTGAATTTGCCTGACCAAAAGGCGATAATATTTCCGTTCTCGATGGTTTCACCTTGCCAAATCACACCACTACCCCCCGACAGGCATGCGTCGCAGGAGAGGTTTATGGGTGGGTGACCCGGTGAGTAATCGATTGTCTTACGCCGGGTTTCTCTGTGTTGATTAACTAATTCTTTTACTAGATCGAATGCTCGCTGTTCTGTGAATGACCAATGCCATGGTGAGTTTGGTGCAGCAAGTTTATGCAGGTGACCAAGTGGAATCCGGACGCCCTCACAGCCTGGCGCGAGATATCCAACTGCGCTGATAAAACCTGCCAGTAAGTCTTTATTGGTCGGCGTCTTCCAACTAACAATTTTATCGACTTTGTCTGGATCCATGCGAATTCCGTCCTGGTCGATAACGTGACCAAGTATACGTAGTTCGTCTACGAAAAATTGCAGCTTATGTTCGCTCAAGTAAAACTTGTGTTTCCGTAGTATGTCAATAACAGTTTTTACATGCATGATATGATCTTCCAGAGTGTCGGAATAAATTACGATGTCGTCGAGATAAACGTCCATGAAGACTCCGATGTGTGGGGCAAAGATGTGGTTCATTAGAGACTGGTATGTAGCACCAGCATTGCAATCACCTATTTGCATGACATGACTTATCATAGTCCCATCAGGTGTGGTAACTAGCGTCTTAGGGACATCTTCAGGTTTGATGCGGATCTGTTCATATGCATCTTTCCCATCAAGTAGAGACCTGTAAGGATGTGAGACAACATTTCGGAGAATTGCCTCCATATCTGGTAGTGGTGAAGCCAACTTCCGAGTGTTAGCATTTCGTTCTCGAGTATCAATGACAGTGTGTAGACGGAGGGTACCATCCTTTGTAGCTTTCTTTAGCATCAGCATAGGGATTGCATTGGTACCACTTCTAAATTCCCAACGCCCGGTTCGAATATAGTCATCCCGCTTCGTGCGCCAAAGAGGTTTGAGTGGCTCTGCACAACGAGAAGGTCTCCACGAGTAAACTTTATTCTCATCAATAAGAGGAATGACATGGTTAATCTCACGGAGAGGGGGTAGTGGGGTTTCGATCGCCTCTTTACAGATATCCTTCGCATAGGCTCGCAACTCTTCTCAGAGTTTTTCTTTCTCATTTCCCATAATCTTGGCTGCATGGGATTCCAACGCAATCGTTTGTACTCCTTGAATAGGCAGTGATGTGTCACTTCGCACCGTCACTTGTGCTGGGTTGAATCCAAGCAGTATCTGATGTTGAAATAAGAAAGGCATACCTAAAATTAGGTCATATGAGTCAATGTTAGCAACATCCAAAGTTCGCTGCTCATGGATGTTCTGATAGGTAATCCAGGGGGTCGCCGTAGCCTTGACCTTACTGCGTGATCCTGAGACTGCAAGTTGGAGGTTCAGTGGTCTGTCCAGGACATCTAATGTCAGTTGGAGTTGGTCGACCAGTGTTGTAGAAATAAAGTCAGATGATGATCCAGAGTCAAGCAATGCTCGACATGGTTTGTCATTAATGCGTACCACGACCACAGTTGGTTTTGGGGGTAGTCGAGTCACTCCTTTGATCTGAGCAGCATTTCGTTCAATAGCATTAGTCCCAGTGGGATAATCTCCGGCTGTGTTTTTTGAAGTCGTAGCCACACAGGTCAGCGACGTCTCTCTTAGGCATTCGGGGATAGCAGGGGTGGGGCCATGCCAGCGCATCTCTCGCCTGTCGAAGACTAGTTCATCATAGCATTTCGTTTTCTGCGAATGTAGCCAGCGAATGATATCAAATTCTGGGTCTATAAGGTTTTCATAATACACGATATGATGGTCGAGTGTGTAATGGTCAGAGAGTAAGTATGTATCTGGACCGCCATAGTCTTCTATCGTGAAACGTCCAGGCTGGAGTGGGGAGTTCCCTGGGTCTATTTCTTGATCAAGAGTTAGTGGCACAGCATCACATAAAATGGACAGTGCTCGTGCCTTTACGAGATCCCTCTTTGCCTGTCGTAGTTCAGTCGTCTCCGAGCAGGTTGTGCCAATAGCAAAAAGTCCTAAGTCGGTGCCTTCTTCAATAGCGGCAAGCCTGACTTCTGCTGGGGATAGGTCAATGTTGTTTAGACGTACGTGGGGCCCCTTGTGTTTTCCCTGGGTCTGCCACTGTTTTGGGCAATTCCGTTCGATGTGATTAATACTTTCGCAGTTGAAGCACTTTCCTTCGGCGCGGAGGTGGTGTTTACGTTCCTTGTCGCTCGAGGCCTTCTGCTGAGAGTTATAATTCTTCGGAGGGTTGCGGTTACTCACGGGTCGCCCGTTATTAGCAGTATTGCCGGGTACGTTCGTTGTTTTAACAGATGCAGCACTCAGCTGATCCGTACTTTGCCTACGAGGTGTGTAATTTCGGTCACGTGATTGCTGAGGCCTACGGTTACGATCCTCATCGATGACTCGTTTTGCCTTTTCGTACCTCACACACTCCGATTCCAAGGTAACGATTGAAATGGTGGTCGCATCGTAACCGTTTCTGGTGAGTTCTGCACGTAAGTAAGGTTGGCATCGTCTCCAGAATGCTAGGACAATGTCCTTGTCGCTGATATCTCCTACAGTGTCGGCGATTTCTTGAAGCTTCCTGAGGAAGTCTAACACGGAGCGTCCATCTTGGCGGCACGCATCGAATTTATCACGTTGTTGCATTCGGAAATCTGCGGGAAATACATAGTCAAAAAGTTCCTCAAAAAATGTGGACAGGTTATATTTCTTTTTGAGGTCAAGAACGTTTCGCTCGTAGAATCGGTAAGCACGTCCATCAAGGTACTTTCCCGCGACTCTAATACTCTTTTTTCGGTCTAGACGGGCTCGTTTTACCCAGTCGCGCAGCTCGCGACACCACTTCTTGAATAAGCCAACTTGTATTTCACCGCGGTAAGTGAACGGCGGGTCTTCTTTCAAGAAGGACTGCTGATATTTCAATTTGTTTAACTTAGCACGGTAGCGCCGTTTCTTCTCGCGTTTACGGGCCTTAGTTCGGTCCGAGTCATTAGTAAGTACAGACGAGGGTTCTTCATCTAGGAAGTCTGATCCAAACGAGAAGTCATCTTTGGATGACAATGACGAGTCATTATCGGAAGATCCTGAAGAAGGGTTAGGTGCGATGGGTCGTCGATACGGTGGGTTGTTATTATGTCCGTGCTGTCCCCGTTCCGTGTCGTCTGAGCTCGAGGAGCTACTGCTGTCACTGGGGTCCCCATGCATTGCACGAAGTACAGTGCTTTCTTGCGGGAATACGGACGACGCTCGGGCAATGTGAGCTTCCTTATTCAGGTTTTCTTTATTCTTCTGGTGGTGCGGCTTTACAATCTTCTCGCGATTTAGCAGTTCTGACATCTTTGCAGTTTTGGAACCCAGCTTAGCGTTAGCAGTAGGTTCCTCTTGTGTCTCGTTGAAAACCTTAGTTTCAAGCATGCCTGAGTCGATGACTATTTCTCTCAAGCATTGTTTCTGCTCGGCGTTGAGTCCCGAGGGTTCTGGCTTTACAGACTCGCACTTCCTCTGTCGCTTTAAGGACTCGATTATGGCCTGTTGCTGGTGGATCACCACTTCAGCGCTGTCGAGCTGCTCGACCAAGCCGGCTTCTTTCAGTTTGTTAATCATGTGTTCGGTATGTTCCACTATTTCTGGAACCTTTTCATCGATAGGTAATTCTTTTGCGACTTCAATAGGAGTGGGGGCCTTCCACTTTTCCTTTGCATCTTTGGTAAGTCTCGGCGTGCTTCTTTCTGAAGCCGGTTTACTTAGTTTCTTATCTTTCTTGGGGATATTCGCACTAGGTATTCCATACCACTGCGGGACAGAGTTCCATAACTCTTCCTCGTTTTGTACAAGGTCTGACCATAACAGCTTAGGGCTAAATTTATTTCCATCCTCAGACTTCGGATCTATTTCAGGTTCGTCGCGCATCCATGCAGGCCAGCGGTTCTGGTCTAGTAGTACTGACGTTCTTATTATTGATACAGTACTTCTCGCAGGCGAGCGTGGCTTCTCGAAGCCCTCGCCTGTTCCTGCGTGCGCATCAACGTCCTCTCCAGTCAATACTGGGGGGTCTGGGGCACAGCCGCATGGCGTGCTCCCGAGCTCGTGGGCCGGCTGCTCGACGGCATCTCTCAGCACGTCATTCACGCTTTCCTCGGGGTTTCCAAGGTCGGCGCGGCCTAATGGGACACTGTCCCTTGTCCTAACGAAACCCGAGGGTTCGTGAGCTGAGGGGTTAATGGATTCGGTAGGTACTTCTATTTCATGGTCTATACCAGTAATCCCACCGAATCGGATAGGGCCGCCTTGTTCTGGTTCGAAGGACCAGAACCGTCGCCGTATTTCTTCGTTAATTGCTTTGGGGTTAAACGGGGAAGAAGACATCAGTAACGGGTTTGACGAAGCAACTATGCACCGGGTGATCAAGCCAGTAGCGAGCAGGCAACGTCAACGTTGGGCGGGTTTCGAACGGTTTAGAGAGTAAGCAGAGAGTTTAGAGGCAGTTCAAAATATGTGACGGAAAGGGTAGTGTTCGGCCACACGGTAGTCAAGTCTCGGTAGAGGTTGTTTCGGGAGTCCTAGAAGAACTGTCCAAAGTGTTTCTCTGTTCGAGGTCGACTCAGGAAAATACATCGAGTACTAAGGGTTTATATACGTTCAGAGTGCGGCGGGAGACAAACGAGTAACTAAAAAGAGAAAAGAAAGGGAAAGAAAGAAACATTGACAGGAGTGTAAACTAAGAGGATTCCGAGGCGAAGTGAAGAGGTATAATCCGAGGCGTTACGAGCCGCGATTCGTTACAGTATGAGACGGTTTAGCAGATATCTCGGGAACGGGTGCGCGTTTTTCCCCGATTCCTCGTTCTCCCGACTCTCCTCGAGCATCTCCATCACCTCCCGGAGTTTTGTAGGATTCCACCCAGCAGTTCCTCGCCGACGCGATGCCGCCCTCCTGGCCCCTACCTCGCTTTGGCTGTAACTCATGCAATTCCGCGCCGAATCGTTCGCTACTTGCAGACGTGCATCCCCTAGACGACATCTACCAGACGATATTCGAGACGTTGCGCGCGCATTCGCCGTTGCGGAGTTATTTGAGTTTTCGTGTCTGAGCAGGGTGACGAGGCCAGGATCGCACATCTCACTCGTTTTGGCGTCGCGCCTCTCGCCTTTTGGCATGGTGGTTCTACTTGCTTATGGCTACCTGGAGATACCCTTTTCGTCCCTACGCGCTCGACGGTTGTGGAGATATGAGAGTTTCTGTGTGTGGAAGGGGTACGAGGCGACTCGGCGGATATCTCAGGACTAGGCAGGTCAATCGGTCTAGTTCCTTTTTCACCGTCTCTTCCTAGGTGTCCTCTACCGCTACCTACAGTTTCGTATCGGTTTTTCCCAGCGGTCATTGCTCAGCAGCCGCCTCTTCTCGCTCCTCCTGCTGCCCTGCACACTGTTCGCATCGCATCTCCCTCAGTTCTTCGCCTCGCCTTTCGCTTTCTTGGGACATGGTACTACTCGACCAGCGCTTTCGAATGGTATACCTGTCGTTGCGATTCATGCAGCCCTTGTCGAGGAATCCAGATTTTTGTGTGGCGAGGTGTCTTTGGCCAGTTTTTCTGATATCTCGGGATGGGGTGCGCGTATTCATTCAATTTCTTTTTCTACGTCCTCCCTACACTCCCCTTCACCGTCTCCTCGAGTCTCGTAAGGTTTCGCGCAGCCGTTGTCCTTCATTTACAACCGAGGACAGTTGAATTCTCAAGTGACCCGCGGATGTAGGGAGTGAGTACTCCCCACTATGATATTCTTTTGGTTTTACTTTTACTTTACTCTTTTGTTTTCTTTTCTTTTGTTTTTGTTCTTTTACCTTAGACTTCACTTAGCTTCGAGTTTAGGCACGTGAGGTAGCTTACATAAGCCCGCGCGCACCTACACTCTGTAACTACTTACAGAATATATCATCGAAGTACCGAGTTTCGAGTTCGAGTTCGAGTTAGTGAAGGCCATTGTGAGTAGCCTTCAGTATTCAGACAGACTTCAGACTGCCTCAGACGTCCTCTTCTCTCAGACAGAACTCTCTCTTTCAGGCTATAGAAGCCCCTTTGGAAGATCTCACCCCCTTCAGATCTCCTTTGCCCATCTTCAGTCACACTTTCATCAGTCTCTTCAATGGGATTGTGTCACCACCTACACTACACTTCCTCTCAGTCACATGTGCCTATTACCACCAGCAACATTGTCACCTGTCATGTGTCACTGTGCCTCCCCACAGACCTCCCTTTTAGCTATACTGCTCCCTTCACCCCCTGTCAGCTTCCAGGGTGCAATCCTGTTGCTCAGACGTGTAGTTATGCTGCCTTGTCTCAGTTTGTGTTCATCTTCTCCACCTTTGTTTGTTTTCCTTTCACTTCTGTCACTGCCACATATGTGTCTGTACCAGTGTCAGACTTTGCTTTGTCTGTTATTACTTTTGACATATGACAGATCCGAAATATGCCAAATTTTACCTTAGATACCACTGTCTTTATGATACAAAAGCCTGGGCTACTTAGAAAAATATACCACCTACCTTTTGGCATCACAAAGCGAGAACCTAAGAGTCCCCTTCGAGTCTAGAGAGCCTTCCTGAGCCATCTCCAAGTTTACAAGAGTACCCTGAGTCCCAGAATTCCCTTTGCTGCCATTTCACTGCCATCAAGTCCCTAACACCCCAAAAACCATACTACAAAGCCTACTATTGCCACATACTGAGCTCCAACAAGCTCTCGAGTCCTCCCTTCGTATATTTCCTGCTTTACCACCTAGCATCCTCCTTCTGTCTCCTTCCAACTCAAGACCCCTTGGGACGAGCCTAGGACCTACCTACAGATTTCCCCACTTATTTCCCTTAGCACTCTTGCAAGAAGAGTAGCCCACACCATACCATCTGGCTATCCAGCAACTTCTGACTTACCTTACTAATAGCTCACTAATATTGTTATTCATCCATACTGCGTTCCAGTAGTTGCTACACCCCAGACATTGCATTAGACTTTCCTCTGTACTATAAAAGCTTTGTACATACATCATAGCACATCAGTTCGAATATCGAATAAGATACTCATTGATCTCACTCAACTCCAGACAGTCTCTGGATAGTTCTGACCTCTGGGACTCAGCAGGAAGAAGTGTACTAAGTTGTACACTAAACTCCGACTATCTGGACTTTCGCTCTAGCTTTCCTCTGCCCTCAGACCCTCTCGGAGACCGTTGAGAACCGGTCTTGACAGCAAAGCACATCACCAACTGCCCACACCAATGCCTTCCATCACCCTCATTGATCGACTCTCACCCACACCCTATGAACATGGTGCTCCCATCAAAGCCAAAACAGACAACCAACCCCTACCCACTCTACCTGTCTCCAGAACCTTACCATGCCAGCACATATCAGCCAGTACCCAGCTTGACACATCTTCCTCCCTCAATAACTTGCCACAGCCTGTCATCATGGAACCCACAGCAGCACAGTTCTTTGACTATTGTTGGCTGGTTACGAAGTACAACCCAGGGGACCCACTCATCAGGGTCTCACAAGAACAAGAGCAATGTTTATGGTTGCTGTGTCAAATCTTCCAAGGATCAGACATAGTCACTTCCTATGTGCCCAAGTTCCTTGACATTACCATCAAAGTACCTGACTCCACCAGAAATGCCACATTTCTTGAGAACACCCTTTGGGCTGCTATCTCCACCATGGGTGAAGTTCAATATGACCTCATTCAGATTGTCCATCAAGACCTCAGTCCTGTGGTCGCTAACTCCTTTCGTTGCCTTATGGCTGATCAACCCAGAAGATCTGGTCTGGATGTGTTATGCCAAGTGGCTGCTGCTGCAGAGAGAGGAGGATCAGGATTTCATAAGGTACAGTCAGTACTGCCAAACGATTGGAGGGAGTTCCAGGCATCACTGTGGAATGCTAACCCCACAGGAGGACCTTCAGTTGCAGGAGTTGACCCTACAAGGTTATCTGTCCCTTCAGTTAAGGTTGAAATGCCTCCTCTGGCCCTGGAATCAGAGGAACAAATGAAAGCTCAGATCTTCCAGCAAGCTGCTGCCATCTTAGCATGCTATTCGACCACTAATGCCACTGTCCACAATTGGGAAGCTTTCCTCAATAAAGTGTGCAAGAGTGCCTGGGGAATTGCCAATCAAAAGCTGTACAACACAATTCACACACTAAATCCATTCCTGCCCTTGCTGTTTATTGTCCTTGAACTCAAGGATAAGTTATGCTTCTATCTTGGTGGTCGAATCCAGGTCCCCTCTGACCATCCCCTCTGTGTCTACACCTGTCACAACTGTGGCTACATTGGCCATTGGTCCTGTGGTCATGGGGCAGGTTCTCACTGGTTGGATCCTCAACATGCAGCCACTGTTTGCCCATTTGGTCCACCCCTCTCCCAACCTCCTTCCTCCCATTCCTCATCTCCCAATGCATCTTCCTCTGACTGTCACTCGGCCTCACCACATACCCTTTGAACTTGTCAACCAGGAGCTTGCTGCCCTTGAGGGGGGGGGTGATGTTATGCCTCAACCTGGCTCCTTCCATTTCTGGACTGGAGCTATGGGTATGTGCCTTTGGCCCTGCTATCTTCATCATCATCAGCTGCAGCATCATTGCAATTCTCATCAGTGTCTGGGTAATACTTCACAACCAGCCCACCAGTCTCTATCTTTGGTAACCATTCTTTGATTGGTTACCTGTTGTCTTCTTCCTGTTGGGTGTGACCCCAACCCCATATCAAGATATGCCTCAGGCCCTCAATGGGCCCTTGTCTCATTTCTGTGTTCATGTCCCATTTTACTTCTCTGACTCATTCTTGTGTCTGCTGCCCATTGTACTATAGCTGCACATTGCTGTGCATTGTTGCCTCTCTGTTGCAAGCCCACTTCATGTGCTTGCTCTCATTGGTCTGTTGGTCCATACATACCTTATGCTTCATACCCATTTACCTTAATTGTGATGTGCCCATGTCCCATTCTTACTGTACATGCTACATGCCTGTTCTTAGAGGGCCATGGACACTTTCCCTTATGGCTATATTGCCTATACAGCTACAGTATATATAGAGTACTGTACTGCTGTATTTCCTCTAACTTTTCACTACCTTGCAACTCCACACATTTATTTCCATTCTTTGGGAATATGAGTGTGCTTGTGAAGGGTGCTCAAAGTCATTACACACTGAGGTACCTTTATTATACTGCTCTCTTGGTTGCTACACCTTTCTTGGGTGCTATGAGCAACCTGCGGCATAACACATGATCCCTGTTTTGTAAATGGGATTGGGACTTAGTGGTGAGGCAAGAGGTTGATTAGTAAGCATGGTTCTGTTGAAACAATTACCAGCTGTTATCACTTACATGTGATTATTCTAAGAATAGTTGTTCCATACTATTCTATGGTGTTCTCTCTTACTGGATAACTGGATAACACGTTCCTAGTAGAAAGACAGAGTAGTACCTATATGGAAGGTCCTCTTACTTACAATTATGGTAGTTCTGTTCATGGTGCTAGTCTACCTGGTCTGTGCGCACCACTTACATATATATACCCTGTAGGATATACCACAGGATGTAACGAGCTCATCTCATATATCACTCTCATCTCAGAACTACTGTCCAAGTACTTCAAAGACCAACACCAACTGAATACAAAGGCAAGTGCTCAGCCCTCGCCCTCTTTTAACCCAGATCCTCTGCGCAATAGGTTATGAGCCCCGAGTAAATGGGTGCTTATCGTCTAATGGACAATAGATCATTGAGGAAGACATTCATCATTGACTATGCCGTTGAACGGACCTGAAGCGCTAGGTTGGGCATTGGCCACCTTGATGCTCTCGTTCATTCTAGGCATTTGTCAGGCAGTCTATGTCGTAAATGCAGTCGGAGGTCCTTTCAATCTTGCGTTGGTTCTTTCTACTGTTATGTGGGGTACTTTTTTAGGTCTCCCTATGTGGCATGGTATCTACTCCTCCTATCAGGAGTATCGTATTCTCTTGGGGCGCTATCGTCAGTTGCACATTCGTGTTGGAGTCCTTGTTGAGGCCAGAGACCTGGAACCCCCTCGGATTTCCCCGCCTTCGTATGAGGCACACGAATTTCATGATCTGGATTATCAACCCGATCTCGACCCAGTTCCTCGATATCCTTTATCTCCGCCTCCTTATCTTATAGAGTTACTGGTTCATCAGAGACCTGTTCTCGATGATCCGAACTTTTATCGGAGATGGCCACAACATTTTAGTGGACCAGGTGCTTTTTTAGACAACCCGGTTGATCCTGATTTGCTCGGAGGACGTCCTAACGACCTCCTTGAGCTTCTCCCTTCAACTCCTGATGAGGATGACGAGGATCCGAACCAGTTAGCCAAGTTCGATCTCTTGTAGTCGCGTCCTTTCATCGACTCCTCTCGAGTTCATTATTCTGATGCACATCTTGGAATCCAGATATCCGCCGTCGTAATCAACCGGAATGCCCTTATTACCAAGCCAGAATTGCCTTCCCGACCTTTCCCAGTGGCGGTTGAAAAGGAAACCGCTCTTGCCCTGGAGAAAGTGAGCATGACGGAAGCGCATTCATATGCGAGGTATATCAAGCATGTTATTGGATATATCGAAGAATTATACCATGACAAAGCCAAACATTGGAGACAAGCAGCTTATGGAGACCATGAGTGAGCCTTCTTTTTACGTATGCCAACCCAACACTCCGTCGTCCCTGTAATCTCCATGGAGTTTTCATGGAGTTATCTCAAAAAGCCCAACGACCTCGATTTTTCCTCACCGTTTTACGATCCGCACACACACATATCGTTCCATTCCTATTTCGTCAATTGCCTTCTGAAAATTTCTCCCACGACAACTCCGCATGCTATAGCTAATTTTAACGGTGTAGACATTCCATCGTTCTGCTATGAAGATCCAGCCGTACATACGATCCCTGCCTTCACCCTCACAAACGACATCTTCTTCTATTTTAAAGGAAGAGCCCATCCTCTCTATGACTTCATCAAATTCGCCAGATTCATCCCCTCTCTTTGGGTTTGGAACCACTATTTGGAAAGCACTTTCCAAGGAGTTTGGAACTCCGACAAAACAAGCCTTGAGTGCACCCCCGGATATCTCCGGGACAGATCGAAGTCAGGAGAACAAAGAAGAAGTCCTAGAGTCGTATTATCATTGCAGGATCTCAAGTATAGTCTCAATCTGGAGCAGAGAATGTGGTACAAAGAAGAATCCCAACATCTCTGTTGGAGATCTATTGGAAGAGTTACACGATGGGTCTTATGGCCCAGCAAGTTGATGGTTTTACTCGACTTACAGCGTGAAATGGACAAAGGTGATGGAGAAAATATCTTCGTTAGGCCCAAATGAGGAATCTATTCCCGACGTTGTCAAAGGGCATATGCTAACCGAGCTGCCAAGGAATTATCCGCTTCCCGGAAATTATCCTGAGCCTTATGCCGGTTATGGACATGAGGGATATTACGGAGATATTAGTTACACCGATAGGATAAATGTTTTTCAACTTATGTGCCATAAATCTCAGCGATATGATCAGTTCATTCTCCCTTACTCCATTGGTATCCATGGAGGAATAGCGTTACGAGATGAACAGAGAACTTATTCACTTTTGGAAATTGGCTATCCTCATCTACTGGCATATCACTACTTCGAAGACTTGGATTTCCATGAATTCGAGAGGTTACATTTAGGGTGGCGACGTTACACAGCAAAAGGCAACTCTACTCCGCTGAAAAAGTATAAACCACAAGCTTCAGGAATCCTGAAGACCCACAAGAAAAGACCCTCGCAACGACAAAGACGTTCCTTCCATCGTGCAGTCTGGAAATCCACTGATAGCGATTGGGTTCTTGACGACATGCTGATTCTAGAACATTTCTAGTTTCATCATGGCCGACCAAAAGGAAACTTCTGCTTCGAAAAACATCCCTCGCCTTAACGGTTCAGACTATGCCTCGTGGAAAGCTATGATCAAAGGATACTTTATGACTCTTGACGTATGGAGTGTCGTTAATGGCACATCGACCTGCCCTGACAGAACTGATGCTAGACAAGCTGCTGCAGTTCAAGCTTGGGACACTAAAAATAATAGAGGAATGGGAACCATCCTCTTGTATAGTGACCCTGTCATTGCCGTCTCTTTGGAATCCAAAGACACCGCACATGAAATGTGGACCATGCTCCAAGCCTCCTATGGAGCTCCTACTGCTGTTTCAGCATATACAGATTTCTTGAGACTCCTCAAGATTTGGATTAACCCTTCTGATGATTTGGGATCCAAACTCGCAGAAGTAAACATGATTCTTGGGTCGCTTGCAACCCAAAATATTACCTTATCCGAACCCGTTCAATGTATGATGCTGTGTGGAGCTTTTACCGATAAATGGGGAGCTGGTCCCACAAATATTCTCTCTTCGGTTAAGACCAAAGATCTTAAAATGGCAGATGTCGTACCACGCCTAAAAGAGTTGGCATCTCATCATACTGGGCAGTCGAATTTACCCAGATTAGAGGTTAATAATGCCGAAGCTGGACCTTCGCGTGTCCAGGCACAACCACTCATCAATCGTCTCTCTAAGCCTCCGCGCTGCCGTAAATGCTGTGGATCTCATCCCACCAAACAACATATTGACAGAGCACAGTCAAGCCATGGAAGAGGCACTTTTAGAGGTCGAGGCGGTCCTTCCTGAGGGGGAGCACCGTATCCTCCCTCAAATCAACAACAACAACAGGGACAAGGAAAAGGCAAACAGCGTGCACGTCGGACTCGTGGTCGTGGTCGAGGACAGTTTTCCGCCGTTGACTATAATGATGAAAATCCTGAGGAATCCCAGGATTATGATCAAGAATCATACGACCAGTATAATGAAGAGTATGACCAAGGGTATGAATCGTACCACGTAAATTTGCAAACTGCTTCTGCCGATGATGCTTCTTGCTTTGAGGAGTTTAACGATGAAATAACTCCAGTCCCGGTTCTGTCTAAAGACGAACCAAAATCAGTTGAGTATGTTGATGATGCCCTTCCTGGATCAATAGTTGACCCTCCATGTCAATGTTCCACCTGCCTATGGACAGTGTCCTGACTACATCTACGGGTACTACTGGATCTGGCCGGATCACATGGTATTCCAGCTCTGGAGAGGAGGAGATGGATGTCTGCTGACACACAAGACACAGCACATGACTCATCCAACTCCGATTCACATGTTGATCGATCCGGAGGTGGAATGGAAGATGCCACCGCACATGGCATTAGTAATGAGAGAGAGGAACGCGTACCGTGCATTCGTAAAAAGGTTAAAGGATCTAGGCGCAATCGTCCTCGAGTAACGGTATCCTTACAAGAGTTTCATGCTTTGGTATCCGAGCATAGATATCCTAAACCTGTCAAATATGTATGCTTACCAGACGATTATGATCCGGACCCTGCTATAGAGGGTACCTCTGGTTTTTTGTACGGCATTTCTAATGATTACGATTATGATGCTTATCCTTGTGATCTGGAAACAAATCACATCATAGCAAAACAGGCAAGTAAGAATTGTATGTGGATGTTAGACTCAGGATGCACAAATCATGTGACCCCCTGTCACACTGATTTTATGACATACAGATCGTTTCCTAAACCGGCTTTTGGACATACCGCCGGACATGAACCTGTAAAATTATACAGAAAAGGAACCGTCGTTTTAAAGTTGGAATCCAACAACTACCTGACATTACGTGATGTAATCCATGGAGATTTCTCCAAATGCCTATGTTCATGCAATCAGCTCTTAAAAGATGGTTACAAGAGCTATGCTACAAGATTGCACGAGGTGATTTGTACTCCCGATGGTCGTGAAGTCCTCAAGGCGACATGCTTGTCTACTTTGCGGTTGCACTGGTTCTATGGAGTTCCTATCCATTCCTCCAGCGCCATTAAGACTGTAGACCTAGGGGTTATCGAATTGGATAAATACATTCTTTGGCATAATCGCCTTGGACATCCAGGCATGTCTGTTATCAAAAACTGTTCTCGCCATGTTTCTGGATTTCCTGCTGAGCTAATCGCGAAATCCCTACCCACATGTCGTGGATGTGCTTCTGGCAAGATGGCATCTGATCCTTTCCATGCATCGTCCAAATGGGCTTCTAAACCCCTTGAATTGGTCCATGCTGATTTACTTGAACTCCCTGTTGAGTCCTACTATCGAGCCAAATATTGTTTTACTCTGCTCGATGACTACTCCTCTTTTGGCTTTTGCCTTTATCTCTGACTAAAGTCTGACGCTTTGTCTCAGTTTTCCGATTGGTTATCCATCGTTGAACGCCAGACTGGTTGTCTTCTTAAGACTTTTCGTTCAGATCGAGGGGGAGAGTTTATGGGCATAGACTTCAAAACGCTCCTCAACGATAAAGGAATAGTTCACGAATTATCAATTGCTGACCAACCTCAACAAAACGGACGAGCAGAACGTTTCAATTGCACTATTCTTGAAAAAGCTGGTTCTATCTGCCATCATGCTTGTGTACCGAAACGTTATTGGAACTTTGCTTTCGATGCTGCCTTACATGTCTATAACCGCACTCCATTGAGGAGATCTCTTTGGAAAACTCCGTGCGAGTTATTCTTAGGCAAAATACCTGACATTTCATACTTCCGAGTCTTTGGCTGTCTAGCTTACGTCTGGATTCCAAAAGATCAACGGAAAGATAAACTTGAACCCCATGCTGTTGAAATGGTTTTCTTAGGCTATGAACCTAATACCAAAGGCTATCGGTTCTTGAATGGCCAGAAAATAACAATTGCAAGAACTGCAAAATTTGCCAAAGAAGTTTTTCCTTTTTGTCGTACGAATTTAGGAAAGGACAACAAATCCGATGACTCCGACCTTATCCCTGTGACAGACCAACGACCAAAAGAAATAAACGTACCTACCAATGATGATTGGATGGATAATGGGCCTGATCAGCCAATGGACGAGAGACCCCAATCTCGACCACAAAGTCCATAACAACAAAATGACCCACCGCAGGATTATGGTGATGATGACCAGGATGCTGGAAATCCGCATATACCACCAAGGGATATCCCTCAACCAAGGGCAAACCCACATACCGATCGAAAAGCACCACAAATTAGAGAAGAATGGTTGCAACATCCTCATAAACCCTATAATGTTCCTGCTGAACCAGGAAGACCGCTCATAGTTGCAAGAGATCATCCCAAACGACCTTGAATAAGAGTTCCTCCCCTACAACCTGGAAATATATATGGAGAAAGAAGAGATCCGGTTGAGATAGAGAAGGAAATTCGAGAGAAAAGGGATGTGGTTCATAAAATGGTTCAAGATACAGAACGCTATATGCATGAAAAATATCCTGAGCGGTATCCGCAACCATCACAAAATAAGGATAGTCAACAGGAAGTACCTGAACCAGAACCTGAAGAACAACCAGAAGCAGGACCTTCGTGTTTTCCGGGAGCACAAACCGATGAGAGCGTTGATGCCTCATTCATGACTTTACTTGCTGCGCGAATTAAACAAGCACCGGAACAGTTTAGGGATGTACTTAAACTCCCGAAAACTGAACAAACCGTTTGGCTTGACGCCATGAAGGATGAATTAAAATCGATCGAAGAAAGAAAAGTTTGGACACTTGTGGATCCTCCTCCAGGACGTAAATTGGTCAAATCAAGATGGGTCTATGCTATTAAAAGTGACGGTCATCACAAAGCCAGATTAGTAGCAAAAGGCTTTACTCAAGAGTATGGGATAGACTTTGAAGATACTTTTTCCCCGGTCGCACGATTCGAAACTGTGCAAATCCTCCTAGCTCACGCAGCACAGCACAATTGGGATATGGAAGCATTAGACGTGAAAACTGCCTTTTTATATGGCAAGCTGGATGAGGAAATTTATATGGAACAACCGGATGGATTTAAAGTCAAAGGTCAAGAGCACAAAGTTTATCGGTTGCTGTGAGCACTCTATGGATTAAAGCAAGCAGCACTCTCATGGAACAAAGAGTTACACCAATCACTTTTGCGGATGGGTTTCCTCCGATGTAGGGAGTGGGAGCTCCCTGTTAAGGGAATAGATGGATATGAGAGGTTTGAGGTGTGGAGGATTTTATTTACTTTTCTAAGGGGCTTGCTCCCCATTTTGTAAGTGGGATGGGGACTTAGTGGCGAGGCGAGAGGTTGATTAGTAAGCACATGCGGACTTGACTTCGAACTTGTACTAGCTACGAGAATAAGGAAGCTACCACTATAGAGGCTGGAGATCACAGACTGGTGGGACCAGTCTGTGGCAGTCTCTTACTGCTACAGCCCTTGAGAGTGAGGCCTGGGCAGCCTTAGGGAAGTCCTAAGGTGGTGGAGCAGCAGAGTTTTCAGTTCAGTTGTTCAGGCTAAGTGTTCAGTTCTTTTCTTTTCTATTTCCCCTACTAGTTCTTCTCTTCAACAGGATTCCCTACAGGGTCTGACTAGCCTTTAGAGTCACTCCCTGAGTCCACTCTCATCTTTCTCTTCATCTGGAGCCCACCGCGAGGGGATCCTGGTCTTGGGGAGGAGAACTATTTCTACTGACAGTTTGGGTGCTTAGGAGCAAAGCTAAGTATCTATTATTTCATTTTTAGGCATTAATCTACATTTTAGAAGTTTCAGGAACGAGTTTGGGTGATTTCGAGGCACGAGAGTAACCTTCGAGGCAAGACAAGAGAAGCTGTGTGGCGAGAATAGATTTTCCGGACAAGCTACGTCATAATTTCTTCTTCTAATTTTATTCACTATGCTCTACTACAGGGATTTCGAAGGCTATGAGAGTCAACCGAGGCACGAAAGTTCAGATTGAAGGTCAGCTTCGAGTGCCGAGGGTCAGCTGGTGGTAGAGTGGCTGCGAAGCGCCCCTCAACCCCTCGATGGAATGCCTCGAGGGAATGAAGAAGGTGCCCCAAGGTTCTCGGGGCACCCAGACGACTTAATATGGTTCTTGGAGGATGTTCGAGACCTTTGCATGCAAGCTGGCTGCTTCAAAGATCATGAATGGGCTCGATGGTCCATTTACTACCTTGGTATCGAGGAGTTCGAGCGATGGAGACACTTACTTCATGCTGAAACAGACTGGGCTGACTTTCTTAAAGATGCAACTCGACTTTTTTCTTTGTTTAGGTGCCCCACAGTTTGCTATTCGAAGCACGACCTCTATGACCTAGTTGACAAGCAAAAGAAGGTCAAGATTGATTCATACCAAGCTTTACTCAACTACCAGTTAAGTTTCACTGACATCGCAGTGCAACTTCGAATTTCAAGTCAGCTTTCATGGATCGAGAAGGACGACCTATTCCTTGAAGGGTTTGACCAAGAGTTTCAAAGCGAGATTCTTCGAAGGCTCAAGTGGAACGATCAAAGGCAGTATGTGGATGACCCATGGCCCACATACCAGGTCGCTCGAGAGGCTGAAAGGGTGCTCGAAGAAGGGTACCGCTTCGAGTTGAGGGAAGCGCGCCTTGCAAGAGATCAGTGGAGTGCTCGAGAGGCTCAGTATGAAGCTGAGATGCAACAGTCGAGAGCTGTGTGGACCGAGGAGCAATGCCGAGAGCCAGAGAGATGCAGCGAGAGTGCGAGGCTAGGCTCGAAAGCCTCACAACCCCCAAGTTCCACTTCGCTTGAAGTTCAGTCACTTACTCACGATTTACAGGACTCTTCGAAGCCCTCAAAAGCGCCAGGAGTAGGCTCAAGAAGTCAGGCTGTCAAGGTAGATGGTATTGAGGTGGCTGCAGCAGAGCTGAGCAGCTCAGCTCTTGTTCAAGGTCGACACGAGTCCAGCTTCGAGCACATAGAGGTCACTTTGTATATTGCTGAGGAGTCACTAACTGTGGAGTTACAGGGAGAGTGTCTACAAGGGAATATAGAGGAGCAAAGTGAAGGAAAAGTACTGGGAGCGAAGGCATCAGTCAAGCTCGAAGTAACAGAAGCCTGGGGAGACTCACCAGTTCCCCAACCCAAGTATCTTCATCTTTCCCTGTCACCCTGTACTGATATTCCCCCTCAGAACCCTTCCATCAAGCCCCAAGACATTGAAGATGAGCAAAGAGCGAATGAGCGACCAGTCGAGGCAGAAGCATGTGCCCCCGAAGTACTGAAGCCCACATTGGAGCCTAGAGGTGACCTATGTGAGGTCCCAGAGCGAGCAGGAAGTATTGAAGTCGAAGAAATCGAGTTGGGAGTTGAAGCCGAGGGGCCGTCGAAGGTGGTGGCTCGGAGGAAGCCACCAGAGGTGAAAATAGGAAGAAAATCCCTAAAATCAGTTTCTCGGACAATAAAGGAGATCTTACCTGAGATTTGGAGAACTCATGGCAGCGGTAGGTCAAGTGGATGGACAATTTTACTGATATATTGGCAGCAGGGATGGACTAGGAGTCTCGGAGTAGAGACTTGCACGACGAGCCCGAGCACGCTTAGTCAGCCCGCTAAGCGAAGTGGCACCACTGCGCTACATGTCAACGACGTGCACTCACTTGCACCTCGCACCTGCAGTGCTGCTGCTGCAGAAATCTATACTGGTTTGTCCCAGAAGTCCGAGAACTGTTTATTTAAAGGCTATGAAGTATATGAAGGAAAGGTACAGTGTTCTGTGGGAGTGATGCTGGTGCTACAGATTAAGGCTCCCCACTCTGGTGGGTGGAGTGCTATTCTCGAGTCTACAGGGATTTCTGGCACTCGAAAACCAACTGAGGAAGCTGCCTCAAGAGCTAGGACACTCAAGATACTGTACGCGAAGATGCAGAAGCCTCCCTGTGTTGAAGGGGAGGCTCGACAGTTGCGAGAGGGCCCTCACTTATGTGATGGGCATGTTCACACATATTCCCCCTCTTATTTGTGTTCCATTGACTTATGGTTCCTCTTCCCTAGGCTATATGGAGTGCTGCATCGAGTTTTCGAGGCCACGAGGCTGGGGATCGAGCCAAAGCAAAGCCCAGGCCCCCACTGACACTCGGGACAAGACCCAAGCCTCACCCTTTGTGTTTTTATGTTTTTCTTAGGTGTTTATACTCACGGCTATATTGTTTTAGAGTGCACGAAGGTGTTCTGAGTAGAGTGATGAGCACGAGACCCCCTCGAGGCTGGTTTGTAGGCCTCACCAGCAGTTGACTCTCGACATCGAGCACAGAGCTCGAAGGCTCAAGTTTTTAGTTCTTTTGTGAATATGTTACTTATGGTAGTCTATTTACAGGGTTACTCTGGAGGGTGTTCTCGGTCTTCCTAGAAGACACTCTCTGGAGTGGCGAGCCAATTTCGAGACCTCTCCTTCGATCTAGCAACCCAGCCCTGTCCCATTGGACCCTTACTCTCGTTTGAGGGCTCATGTCCTCATGGTTAGTCATCGAACGGTGAGAGTGAGGATACAAGAAGGACTGGGGCACCCTACACCATGGTTGTGGGTTGAAGAAGGGTACCCAGGTATAGTCGAAGCCTCGAAGCAACCAGTCGGAGCCTCGAAGTGACAAGTCGAAGCCTTGAAGCATCTGCCTGAGGGCTCGAAGGCCCTCCCACCAGTTTTCTTTTGTTTTTCATTTGTTATTATATGCTGACAGCCTTTGTGAACCCACAGCGAGTATCTACGAGTATCTAGGACACCAAGAGAGAGCGAAGAGGTGGCAAGGCGAAGCCCCTCCTTAGTATATACTGATGCGAGCTCACCTTTCAAGCTCGAAGGCCCAAGTGTTTTGTTTCTTTATTGCTTTGTTTTACTGACTACTACTTAATACAAGGATATTCAAAGCTCGAAGAACCCCTCGAAGGTCAAGAGGCGAGAAGAGTAAATATGTGGCTTCAAGAGTTTGATTCAAAGCTTCGAAGTGCACTCGAAGGCAGTCAGGCCAAGTGCCACTGCCACTTCCGATACATACCTACCGCTTCATCCCCCTCTTCGAAGGGGGGGATAGGTTTGCTTTCTTTTATGTCATATATTTCCCTCGTAGTTGGCTGTCTGAAGGACACCATGGAGCGACCAAGGGCACTAGTTTAAGTACACATATCTGATAGTTTTGTTTTCAGGTAAATATGACGACTTGAGACTGTTAACTACCTCGTGCAGGCTTTGAGCCTCCCTCGAGCCCCCTTTCGCGTGCCTCGATCTGGACCTTCGACCCCTCCGAAAAGGCTTCGTGCCTCGATCGTGACCCTCAACCCCTTCGAAAAGGCTTCGTGCCTCAATCGTGACCCTCGACCCCTTCGAAAAGGCTTTGTGCCTCGATCTGGACCCTCGACCCCTTCGAAAAGGCTTCGCGCCTCGATCTGGACCCTCGACCCCTTCGTAAAGGCTTCGTGCCTCGACCCAAACCCTTGACCTGAGCTGGGTAAGCTTCGAGACCATGTCCTGCCCCCTTCCTTCCCCTCTACCTGAGTTCCGGGTATGGGAAGCAACTGAGGACAGTCAAGATTCGAAGACCCCCTCGGATGTAGGGAGTGGGAGCTCCCTGTTAAGGGAATAGATGGATATGAGAGGTTTGAGGTGTGGAGGATTTTTATTTACTTTTCTAAGGGGCTTGCTCCCCGTTTTGTAAGTGGGATGGGGACTTAGTGGCGAGGCGAGAGGTTGATTAGTAAGCACGTGCAGACTTGACTTCGAACTTGTACTAGCTATGAGAATAAGGAAGCTACCACTATAGAGGCTGGAGATCACAGACTGGTGGGACCAGTCTGTGGCAGTCTCTTACTGCTACAGCCCTTGAGAGTGAGGCCTGGGCAGCCTTAGGGAAGTCCTAAGGTGGTGGAGCAGCAGAGTTTTCAGTTCAGTTGTTCAGGCTAAGTGTTCAGTTCTTTTCTTTTCTATTTCCCCTACTAGTTCTTCTCTTCAACAGGATTCCCTACAGGGTCTGACTAGCCTTTAGAGTCACTCCCTGAGTCCACTCTCATCTTTCTCTTCACCGATCCAAAGTTGATGCCGGAGTTTATTATTACCAATCCAAAGCCAGAACAGTTATATTCTTGGTTTACGTCGACAATGGACTTTTCCTCGCTTCTCACAAGAATCTTCTCAAAAGGAAGAAAGACGAGTTTATGAAGAAATGGGAATCTAGGGATTTAGGCGAAGTTAAAGAATATCTTGGTATCCAAATAACTCGAAACCGCCGAACCAATGAACTTTGGTTAGATCAAATCCCATATGTTCAAAAGGTTATCAAACGATTCGGAATGGAGCATGTGACTTCTGTTTGCACACCTTTACCTGCTGGTTATATTCCAGAAAAAGCTCCAGAAAATTACCAGTCAAATTCTCAGCTTCGATCAAGATATCAATCGGTTATAGGATCATTACTTTATATGGCTCTGGGAACCAGACCAGACATTGCATATTCGGTTATTCGAATGTCACAATATATGTCAAATCCTACCGACTTGCATCTCAAACAGGCTCTTCATATAGTTCGATATGTGGCATCCACTCCGAACTTGAGTCTTCATTATCATGGGAACGAAGCTCGAATTTATGGTTTTGCTGATTCTGATTGGGCCTCGAATAAAGATACTCGTCATTCAACTACCGGCTATGCCATGTATTATGGCAACTCCCTCATTTCGTGGAGATCTCGAAAACAGAAAACAATCGCTCTCTCTTCTACCGAAGCGGAATATATGGCAATGTGCGATTCAGCCAGGCAAATCAAATGGCTCGATATGCTCTTCAAAGAATTATCATTTAGAATGGACAAGACCATCCTCTACTGCGATAATATGGGTGCACGTTTTATTGCAGAAAATCCAGTTTCTGATGGTCGTTCCAAACATATTGATATTCAATGGCACTTTGTCCGTGAATGTGTCGAAGAAGGGTTATTCGCCATCGAATATGTTAATACCACTAGACAAAGGGCTGATGGATTAACCAAGTCCTTAACCTGGCAAAAGTTTGAAGAAAATCGCTCGTCATTGGGTTTGGTTAACCAACCAAATTAGAGCGAGGGGGAGTGTTGAAACAATTACCAGCTGTTATCACTTACATGTGATTATTCTAAGAATAGTTGTTCCATACTATTCTATGGTGTTCTCTCTTACTGGATAACCGGATAACATGTTCCTAGTAGAAAGACAGAGTAGTACCTATATGGAAGGTCCTCTTACTTACAATTATGGTAGTTCTGTTCATGGTGCTAGTCTACCTGGTCCGTGCACACCACTTACATATATATACCCTGTAGGATATACCACAGGATGTAACAAGCTCATCTCATATATCACTCTCATCTCAGAACTACTGTCCAAGTACTTCAAAGACCAACACCAACTGAATACAAAGGCAAGTGCTCAGCCCTCGCCCTCTTTTAACCCAGATCCTCTGCGCAATAGGTTCAGACTTGACTTTGAGTTGCACTAGTTACACAAGAGAACAACCACTATAGAGGCTGGGGATCACAGACTGGTGTGACCAGTCTGTAGTGGCTTCTTACTGCTACAGTCCTTGAGAGTGAGGCCTGGGTGGCCTTAGGGAAGTCCTAAGGTGGTGGTACAGAGTTTTTTCAGGTTCAGTTGTCCAGCTAAGTATTCAGTTTCTTTTCAGTTTCATTTCTCTACTAGTTCTTCTCTTCAGCAGGGTTCCCTATAGGGTCTAACTAGCCTTTAGAGCATATTCCTGTTGGAGATTGAATCACCCCTGTGTGATACTTATTTTTGGTGCGCTTTTTTGGTTGATTACATAAGCACTTAGAGCATACACTTAAAGTACATTTTGGTACTGTTCCCTCAGTAGTTGAGTCACTACTGAGGGTGAGTCTACTTATTATCTAGTAGTTTCCTACTTACTGATCCCTTGTAGCTGCCTACAGGTACATCTAATATATAAGTAGTTGAGTCACTACTGAGGCTGCCTACAGCCATTTTCTACAATTCCTGTGATATCTCAATCTTTTCTCTTCATCTGGAGCCCACCACAAGGGGATCCTGGTCTTGGGGAGGAGAACAAATTTTTACTGACAGTTTGGGTGACTTGGAGCAAAGTTAAGTATCCATTATTTCATTTTTAGGAGTTAATCTACAGTTTTAGAAGTTTCAGGAACAAGTTTGGACAATTTTGAGGCACAGGAGTTACCCTCAAGGCAAGATGAGAGAAACTGAGTTATGAGAATAGATTTCCTGGACAAAGCTATGTCATTTTTCTTCTTCTGAATTACTTACTATGCTCTACTTTAGAGATTATGAAAGCTATGAGACTCAGTTGAGGCATGAAAGTTCAGTTTGAAGGTCTGGTTCAAACTTTGAAGGCCAGCTCATAGTAGAGTGGCTGTGAAGTGCCCCTTGGCCCCTTGATGGAATGCCTTGAGGAAAGGAAGATGTTCTGAGGTTCTTGGGGCATCCAGATGACTTAATATGGGTCCTGGAGGATGTTCAAGACCTTTGCATGTGAGCTGGCTGCTTTGAAGATCATGAATGGGCCTGATGGTCCATATTCTACCTTGGCATTGAAGAGTTCAAGTGATGGAGAAGCTTACTTGGTGCTGAAAGGGACTGGGCTGATTTCATTACAGATGCATCTCAACTCTACATATTTATCTTTTACATATTTACCTGTCAGATAGTTACTCTACAGGTTGTCAGTAAATGTGAAGCTAAATATAAAAGAGTGACTCACTCCTCAGTAACACCAAGCTACTGAGGAGACTAGAGGAAAATTTACTCTGCTGTAGTCCACTTGTCTGCTTATGTAAGCAACTAATCTTCGCACCTAAAGAATGACTACTCAGGGGGCAGTTTATATTCCAACAACTTTTTGTCTCCCTTAGTATACTTACTCACTATGGTAATAAAGACTGTGATTACAGGTTAAATATACACTGATGTTCAGATGAAACAAGCTAGAAAATTGTTTATCTGGCTTTGGGATATTTTCTTTGTGTTCTATGACTGGAGCCCACCATGAGGGGTATTGATGGTTTGGTTTGACTCCCTGTCCCTCCTCCCCTTTGTGCATCATATCCCATTCTCAGTCTCCTCTCTACTCTTGGGTCATTTACACATCATACTTTAGATGTATGAAATGGATATAACTGGCCACAGTTCATTTGGGGCAATACAATTTTCTTTGGAGTTGTCACTTTAAAGTCATGCCTCTAAGTTCCCTCTGAGTGTTGGAATATAAACTGCCCCCTAGGTAGTACATTCTTTAGGTGCAAAGATTAGTCACTTACATAAGCAGAAAAGCGGACTACAGTAGAGTAAATTTTCCTCTAGTCTCCTCAGTAGCTTGGTGTTACTGAGTAAGTCACTCTCTTATATTTAGCTTTACATTTACTGACAACCTGTAGAGTAACTATCTGACAGGTACATACTAATATAGTAGCTTGGTGTTACTGAGGAAGTAACTATCTGACACTGAGTTCATGTTGAGACACTGACAGCTCTTTGCACTCAGTCCATAATTTTTTTAGTACCACTCCTGGCTGGGTCTCTGCTACTGCCACCCACCTTAGCCCTTCATCATGACCACCTTGGCTGAAGTGAATAAAGTTGACCATTCTATTGTGCTGAAACACAAGCTGGGAGTTCCCAACCCCAACAGACCATTTACAGTAGGTACACACATCTATAAAAATATATAGACCTAAATCTGCAACATGATGTGGAGAATCTCCAACCTGTCATGGAGAATCCCCAAATGACTGTGGATAATCTCCAAATGGCTATGGAGAATCCCCAAGTCACAGTGGAGAATCCCCAAGTTGTTGTGGAGAATCCCCAACCAGCCATGGAGAATTTCCATTACCCCTTGGGGAATCTCCAACCTGCCATGGAGAATCTCCAACCTGTCATGGAGAATCCCCAAGTCACTGTGGAGAATCTCCAACCTGCCATGGAGAATCTCCATAGCTCCTTTGAGAATCTCCATGCCCCTTTGGGGAATCTCCAACCTGTCATGGAGAATCCCCAAGTCACTGTGGAGAATCTCCAACCTGCCATGGAGAATCTCCATACCTCCCTGGACAATCTCCAAGTCACTGTGGAGAATCTCCAACCAGCCATGGAGAATCTCCATGACCCCTTGGGGAATCTCCAACCTGTCATGGAGAATCTCCAAGGTGCTGTGCATGGTCATAGTAATGTCAATTTGGCATGGAGATGCCAGAAATTCTTACCCCAGGGGTAAGTCAGATGTGCATGGGGAATCTCCAGGTGTAGCCTGTTCAATGGCCAGCTGCCACCCAGGCTAGCCCAACTTAGCATATGGCATGCCCATGTTTCCAATGGAACAGGGCTCAATTGAGCCTGGGTACAACCCAATTATCATCAGGAATAGGTCAATTCAGCCTGAGAATTCCCAGGTGAAGTCCAGTTATCACTAGGAATAGGTCAATTTTACTGGGGAATGTCCAGGTACAGACTAGAGAAGGGGTCAACCTACCCTGGGAAAGTTTCAACTGCTACCCTAGGGTAGGTCAAAAGAGGATGGGGAATGCCCAGGTTTAGCCAAGTAGGGGGGTCCATTTTAGTCTGGACAATACCCAATTGCCTTCAGGGACTGGTCAATTTGGCATGTGAAATGGCCAGGGTTGGACTGGAAGCAGGTCAATTTAGCCTGGAGAAGATCCAGTTGCCACCTGGGCCAGGTCAATTTGCCATGGGGGAATGCCCAGGGTCATATTGGGAGCTTGGTCATTTTAGGCAGGAGAAGATCCAGCTGCCACCTGAGACAGGTCAATTTGGCATGGGGAAAATCATATCAGGACCCCAGCCACTCCTGTTTTATGGGAGATTCCCCAGGTGTCAGGTATTCCCAACCATTTGACACCTATTAGGTCATAACATCTATAAGAATATATGAACCTAATAGGTCCCATAGGGGGTTGACTGAAGTGGTCAAAGCAAAGTACTTCAGGTCCACTCAACCCTCAAAGAAACTCTCTGAGAAGAACCTAGGCCTGTACCCCATCATTGCCTGTGTTGGATCATTATCCTTGACTATCTGACTACCTGACACTATGAAGTCCATACACCCCATATTCCACATCTTGCAGTTAGAACCAGCAACTCCAAATACTATTCCTAACCATGTTCAACCTCCACCCCCCATGTGTTGAAATTTATGGGGAACCAGAGTATGAGATAGCAGAAATCTTAGACTCTAAAGTGGACTAGCATAGGCAATGTCCATTGCAGTACCTAGTCAAGTGGGCTGGCTATGAAGGCACAGATGAGGAAATGTCCTGGCTCATAGCTACCAAATTAAGCAATGCCCCTGACTTAGTCATGGATTTCCACAGAGCTCACCCAGAAAAAGATGGTCCATTAAGTGCCATCCCACTCCAAAAATAAGTGGACTTTTCAGAGTTCACTCTGTCCATGCTATGAAGACTCATGCTCACCTGATTCCAAGATGGACACACAGAAAATATATCTCAAAAAAAAGAAAAGAAAAGGGGGGAGAACAGACAACTTGCATATGCTACAGACATGGATAAACTAAGTTGACAACTAAATGTTGTCATCATTCATGGCCTGGTTGATGAGGGTGGTTGTTGCAGTCTTGAGAATCTCAAAAGATTCCTCCAAAACTCTGGACAAGTCCTTGACCTCCCTTGACATGGACTCCACAGCTGCAGTATTCTTTTGGATTGCATTCATGATCTCTCCAAGCCATCTGTCCAAGACCTCCACTAGTGGATCTTGGCACAGAGGTAACATGTGTGGTGGGCAAGGCTTTCAAACAACCTCAACATCCAGCATATCATCCATGTCTTCATCATCAGTGGGCTCTCTGAAGTGTGCAGACTTCTTTCATTTCTGCTTCTCTCCACTGCAGGGAGACAGTACAGTTGATGTGGTGTAGGGAGTGGGAGCTCCCTAGTAAGGGATTGGATGGTAATAAGAGGATTGAGGTGTTGAGGATTTTATTTGCTTCTCTAAGGGGCATGATCCCCATTTTGTAAGTGGGACTGGGACTTAGTGGCAAGGTGAGAGGATGATTAGTAAGCATGTTCAGTCTTGACTTTGAAGTTGTACTAGCTACAAGAAGCAACCACTATAGAGGCTGGGGATCACAGACTGGTGAGACCAGTCTGTGGCAGCTTCTTACTGCTACAGCCCTTGAGAGTGAGGACTGAGTGGCCTTAGGGAAGTCCTAAGGTGGTGGTACAGGGATTTTAGGTTGAGTTGTGCAGCTATGTATTCTGTTTCTTTTCTATTTTATTTCTCTACTAGTTCTTCTCTTCAGCAGGATTCCCTATAGGGCCAAGCTAGCCTTTAGAGTCTTTCCCTGTGGTATCTCTTTTCTTTCTCTTCAGCAGGCTTCTTGGACTTCAGAGCCTTTGGGTTCAAGTTGCACCTGCCCTTTGTTTTCTGACACCAGATGCACAACTTGCTGCACCCAGTACCTGGCATGCACAGTTCTCCAGCCTTGATACAGGCAGAGCAAGCCTTAGCCTGCTCTGCAGGCCTTCCACCAACCAATGCAACATGCCAAGACTAGACTCAGACATGTTGGTATGGGTTTTTAGAATGATAAACATTGTTGCACATGGTTGAACCCTCTGCTTGCTGCACACTATGTGTCTCCTCCTCAAGTCATTTTTTCTCCACTTCCAACTCAGGGTTTCTTTTCCTTGGCCACCTTCCTTTGCACAGTCTCCTTGGCCTTCCTATATTCCTCAGCCTTTCTATGCTCCTCAGCCTCCTTTGCTTTCTGGGCCTCCTCAGCTTGCCAGCACTCTTCTTCTTGGATTGCTGCTTGCATAGCAGCATGCTGGCACCACTGTCATTCATTGGATTTTGCCATTTTCATGGCGGGTGGGTCATCTGGATATTCTTGCAACATTCCTGTGTCAAGGGCATCCCAGATGATGTTGTCAGGGTTGAGAGCAGTGTGAAGTTGAGGAGTGGGAGCCATAGCATTTAGAGATTTGGAGATGGGCATCTGAACTTTGACAAAACCCCATTGTGCCTTTCACTATGAAAATTTTTGGACTCTGACAATGCTGACTTTGAAACTCTGAAGTGACACTTGAGCATGACAAGTGCCTCAAGGGCTCAGCCCTAAGAGGGGGATGCTGTCACATCCATGGCATGTGTGTAAGGTCTGGACCATAGTCCAAATAACTCCAGCATTGTTCTAGCCCAACAGGCTCCCATTGTGAAACTCCATTCTGTCTCTGATTTAATTTGTGATCTATTTCTGTTTCTATTTCCATATTTAGTATATGACTCTTGCACCTCTAAGTGACTCACCATACTCATATATCTTACTAATCCCTGTACTATCTAGCTATCTTGCAACTACTAACTTATCTTACTAATATCTCACTAATACTGTTAATCATCCATACTGTGTTCCAGTAGTCACTACACCCTGGACATTGCTTTGGACTTTTTCTCTGTAGTATAAAAGCCTTGTACATATATTGTAGCACCTCAGTTCAAATATCAAATAAGATACTCATTGATCTCACTCAACTCCAGATAGTTTCTGGATACAGTAGCTCCAACTCTTGGGACTTGGCAAGGACTAGTGTACTAAGTTGTACACTAAACTCCAACTACCCAGACTTTTGCTATAGCCTTCCTCTGCCCTCAGACCTTCTCAGAGACTATTGAGAACCAGTCTTGACAAGTTGTAGTCACTAGTAGTGCCAAATGCCCTCTTCAGGATCTGGACATGTGTCAAGACCAGTTCTCAACGGTCTCCGAGAGGGTCCGAGGGCAGAGGAGGCTTAGAGCGAAAGTCCGGGTAGTCGGAGTTTTAGTGTACAACTTAGTACACTTCTTCCTGCCGAGTCCCAGAGGTCGGAGCTATCCAGAAACTATCTGGAGTCGAGTGAGATCGATGAGTATCTTATTCGATATTCGAACTGATGTGCTACGACGTATGTACAAGGCTTTTATAGTACAGAGAAAAGCATAAAGCAATGTCCGGGGTGTAGCGACTACCGGAGCGCAGTACAGATGAGTAACAATATTAGTGAGCTATTAGTAAGGTAAGTCGGTAGTCGCCGGATAGCCGGATGGTACAGGGATTAGTAAGACATACGGGTACGGAAGTGTAGCAAGTCACTTAGAGGCGCGAGAGAAACATACTAAATATGGAAACAGAAACAGAAATGGATTGTAAGTCAAACCAGAGACAGAACGCAGTTTCACGACGGGAGCCCGTAGAGCTAGAACGACACCTCAGATGGTCGGACTGCGGTCCGGACCTTACGCATGTGTCACGGATGTGACAGTATCCCCCTCTTAGGGCCGAGCCCTCGAGGCACTTGTTGTGCTCAAGCATCGCTTCGGAGTTTTGGAAGTCCGCATTGTCGGAGTCCGAAAAGTTTTCACGGTAAAAGAGCTTGACGGGGTTTTGTCAAAGTCCAGACACCCGTCCTCATTTTTCTACACGCTATGGCTCCTACCCAACGCCTTAAGTCTTCACTCAACCCCGCAGGCATCGCCTGGGAAGTACTCGACGATGAACTGCTCTGGGAGTATCTGGACGACCCGCCGACTATGAAGATGGCAAAGTTCGATGAACGTCAACGCCGCCAGCGTGCTGCCTTGCAGGCAGCAGTTGAAGAAGAAGAGCGCCGGCAAGCTGAGGAAGCCCGGAAAGCGAAGGAGGCTGAGGAACGTCGAAAGGCCGAGGAGCGTAGGAAAGCCGAGGAGGCTGCACAGCGGAAGGCAGCTGAGGAGAAGAAACTCCGTGAGTTGGAAGCGGAGAAAAGACGCCTTGAGGAGGAGATGCGTCGGGCGCAGCAGGCAGAGGGGTCATCGGTGTGTAACAATACTTATCGTCCTAAAATCCGTACTGACAAACTCACAACAGTCTCAGCGCATCGCATCGGTCAGCGGCAGGCCCGCAGAGCAGGCTAAGGCTTGCTCTGCCTGTATTAAGGCCGGAGAACCATGTGTGCCGGGTACCGGACGTAGCAAGTCGTGCGTCCGGTGTCAGAAAACGAAAGGCAAGTGCGACTTGAACCCGAAGGCGCCGGAGTCCGAGAAGCTGGCATCGACAGCAACGTCTCCCCGGGGTGGAGAGAAAAGAAAACAGAGGAAGTCGGCACATTTTGGTGAGGCCGCTGACGACGAAGATGTCGACGACACGCCGGATGTTGAAGTCGTCTCGAAACCCCGTGCCCCCCGCATGCAAGCTCCGCGGCAAGACCCTTTGGCGGAGGTCTTGGACAGGCGCCTCGGAGAAATCGTCAAGGCGATTGAGAAAAATATGGCGGCTGTTGAGACGATGTCGAGAGAGGTCCGGGACCTTTCCGGAGTCTTGGAAGAGTCGTTTGAGGTTCTCAAGACTGCGACGACCACTCTTGTCAACCGGGCATTGAACGACGACGACATTTAGTCGTTACTTTTCTTAGTTTATCCGTATCCGTAGCATACTTCGGATTTTCCTGTCCCCCCCCCCCTCCTCTTTCTCTTTTTTTTTTTTGAAATATATTCTCCGTGTGTCTGTTTTCGAATACGAGTGAGCGTGAGTCTATATAGCGTGGACAGAGTAAACTCCGGAAAGACCAGTTATTTCCGGGGTGGGACGGCGCTCAACAGACCATCCTTGTGGGGGTACGCTTTGTGGAAATCTGCGACTAAGTCAGGGGCGTTGCTCAACTCGGTAGCTATGAGCCAGGACGTTTCTTCGTCCGTGCCTTCGTAGCCAGCCCACTTGACTAGGTACTGCAGCGGACATCGCCTACGGTAGTCCACTTTAGAGTCTAGGATTTGCTCTATTTCATACTCTGGTTCTCTGTCGACTTCAACAGGCAGAGGTGGAGGTTGGACACGGTTGGGGATAGTGTTCGGAGTTGCTGGTTCTAGTTGCAAGACATGGAAAACGGGGTGTACGGACTTCATAGCATCAGGTAGTCGGATAGTGAAGGATAATGATCCAACACGGGCGATAATAGGGTACAGGCCTAGATTCTTCTCCGAGAGTTTCTTTGAAGGTCGTGTGGACCTGAAGTACCTTGCTTTGACGTATACCAAATCTCCAATCTGGAAGTCCGGAGGCGGAGATCTCTTAGCATCTGCCGGACCTTGGTATCTTTGCTGAGCTTCCTTCATTTCTTCTCGTAGGAATGCATGCAGGGAGTCTAAGTCCACTGTGTAGTCTCTAGCTCGAGAAGATGTTAGCTCTCTTTCTGGGTGTACAGTAACATTAGGGTGGTAGCCCTTATTGGCGAAAAACGGTGAGACTCCAGTTGTAGCACTCGGGGTGTTGTTGTATGCAAACTCTGCGAGTGGTAACAACTCGGACCAGTTATCCTGTTGGTAATTACAGTAGACCCGTAGGTACTGCTCCAACGTCTGGTTAGTTCGTTCGGTTTGACCGTCGCCTTCAGGGTGATATCCGGAGGTGAAATGGAGCTTCATGTCCAGTGCCTTTCCCAGCGACCGGAAGAAGTGAGACACGAATTCCGTGCCTCTGTCGGAGGTTACGTGTGAGGGAACTCCGTGCTTGGAGAAGACATGGAGTAGGAATAATCTAGCGAGCTGTGGGGAGGTGATTGTATCTTCAGTGGGGATGAATATGGCTTGTTTCGAGAGACGGTCTACAATGACCAGTATAGCGGTATGGTTTCCGGAGTTTGGTAGTTGTTCGATGAAATCCATCGAAATGGAGTTCCAAGGTCTCTCCGGTATCGGTAGTTGCTTCAACATACTGTATGGTTTGTGTCTTGGGGTTTTAGCACGCGCACAGGCCGTGCAAGATTTGACGTAGTCTTTGATAAAAGTCCGAGCATTTGGCCAGACGTACTCACAATGGACGAGTTTGAGTGTTCTGTTTTGTCCGAAATGACCGGCCAAGGGGTGGTCATGCTTGTAACAGAGTATGCGAAGCCTGAGGTCGTTTGCTTCAGGGACATATATACGATCATCCAGACGTAAAAGTCCGGATTCATCTACCCTCCAACGGGGGTTAGATGGGTCAGAGAGATGGAGTTGACCGAGTGGGTCAGACGGTAAGGCGGACTTGATGTCTTCATGGAGTTTCTCAACGTCCATGATTATACTAGCACGTAGTACCGGGCTTTCTAAGTAGGTTGCCTGTAACGAATTGGATAGCTGTTCGGTGGTGAACACCGGTCGGAGGTTCTGTGGGTTGGCTTGGGCATAGCCCCTATCCCCCTCTTTGGGGTAGACGTCCCATCATCTAGTCAAGGCGTCGGGCTTTGCTCCAAGCTTACCGGGGCGGAAACGAATGACCATATTAAATTGAGAAAGGTACTCAGACCAACGCGCTTGGCGCCTGGTGAGCACTTTCGAGGTGGAGAAATACTCGAGGTTTTTGTGGTCGGTAACGATGTCAATGGGGTGTGCAGGGCCTTCAAGGTAATGGCGCCAGGTCCGGAAGGCTTCATGGATTGCCAACAGCTCCTTGTCATGTGTGTCGTAGTTTAACTCCGGGGCGGTCAAAGTCCAGGAGTAGAAAGCTACCGGTCGTACCTCACCATCCGGGCAGGTGACGGACAGAATGCCGGCGATAGCATAGTCTGAAGCATCTGTTTCGACTGTGATGGGAAGTCCGGGCTTGAAATGAGTCAATATCGGAGCCATGGAGAAAGCTTCTTTGAGACGATTAAAAGACCGGCGACAATCCTCAGAGAAGTTCCAAGGTGCCCCCTTCCGTGTGAGACGTGTTAGTGGGACCACGATGTCCGAGTAGTTGCAGATAAAACGACGGTAGAAATTTGCAAAGCCGAGGAAGGACTGAATGTCCTTCACCTTGCAAGGTTCAGGCCAGTCACGGACGGCCTTTACCTTATCCTCGGACATTGACGAACCGTCGGGGGATAGGAAGAAACCGAGGTATTCCACGGACTCGGAGTGGAATTCGCACTTCTCTGGTTTGGCATACAAGCCATGCTCCTGGAGTCTGCGGAGTACCTCACGAACATGTTTTTTGTGGTTTTCCATATTGTCAGAATAAATAAGGATGTCGTCTAGGTAGACAACGACACATACATCCAGCAGGTCCGCGAAAACGGAGTTGACAAAGCATTGGAACGCTGCAGGGGCATTGGTAAGTCCGAATGGCATCACGAGCCATTCGTAAGATCCGTAACGGGTTCTGAAAGCCGTTTTCCATTCATCTCCTTCGGCGATCCGTACCAGGTGGTAAGCGTGGCGCAGATCGATTTTAGTATATACCTTAGCCCGACTAGGCGAGTCGAGTAAGTCCGAAATGAGAGGTAACGGGTAACGGTCCTTCTTGGTGATCTTATTGAGGCCCCTAAAGTCAACACAGAGACGAAGTGATCCGTCCTTCTTTTTGACAAAGAGGACAGGTGCGGCATACGGGGATGAAGTTGGACGAATAAAGCCGGTAGTAAGATTTTCGTCGATGAAGGTCCGGAGAGCGGCAAGCTCAACGGACGAAAGCGAATAGAGGGTTCCCAACAGTGGAGTAGTTCCTTCCTCCAATTCTATCTTGAGGTCGAACTCCCGGTGAGGCGCAAGCATAGACGCCTTGGCCTTGCTGAACACATCAGCGAAGTCGTGATAGTCCGGGGGTACTGACGACAAGTCCGGGGCATCCTGTACGGTGGCAGCCCGGAGTTTGGTACCATCCTGAGGTCGGATCTGGAGGGAGAACTGGGTTGAGCCATCTAGCTTGCAAGCGCAGATGAAGGCCGCTGCATTGACAAGGGAGATGTTCGGCGCTCGGGTGTTGGGTGGAGAGGAGTTATCGACCGAGTCAGGAAGTGTGGTGTCCGCAGAGCCCAAGGGGGCGTCTACAGGGTTTCTCGGAATTGACTCCGAGTCAGAGGGCGATGTTGGCGCTGGCAGACGAGATGTAAGGTTTCGGAACTTAATACTGCTCAGTACCCAATCAATCGACGGATTGTAGCGGGTGAGCCAGTTATGTCCGAGAACTATCTTACACTCAGAATCCAATGGAGTTACATAGAAGGTCATATCGGTGATATCTCCGGAGGGGAAATGGACTGAGAGGTTTGAGGCTTTACTGATTGATGTCGTTGTCACACCGTCGAACAGATGGAGGACGAGAGGTGGGATGGAGTAGGTTGAAAGACCGTGATTATTGACGAAGGTAGAATCTACAAAACAGTGGGTAGAACCCGAATCTATTAACGCTGAAAAGTCCGGAATATTATAGGAGTCGAGGGTGACAGAAGGTTTCAATGAATTTGGATTTGAAAGAGCGGATGCGTTGAGGCGTGCCTCCGAGGGTACACAGTCGGTATCAACGCAACTCCCAGGCTGTGCGGAGTTCTGAGAGTTGCACTCTATTTTTTTGCCTCGGAGGAGGCAGTCGGTTTGGCTTCCGACTCAGTAATCGTGGTTGCACGAGCCTTAGCTGCACGAGATGTAGACTTAGGGCACTCTTTGGCCTTGTGCCCGGAGTTTCCACAGAACATACACAAATTCTGCTCGAAATGTCTCTTTCGCTCGGCAGGTGTCAACCTGCCATCTTTACCGAGCTTGTTAGATAATGCGGACGGTGCTCCGGAGTTCTGGTTGTTCGGGGGCTTGGGGTTCGAGGTAGACGGAGTTTGCTGGTTTCCACCAGACTGGGGGTTGGCGTTGCCAGCCTTCTGCTTGTCCCCCTTGTTTGAGTTGGCCTTGCCTCCGGAGTTATTTCTGGAGTTGTTGCCGGAGGACTTTGCTTGGCGAGAGATCTCATCCTTGCGCTCCCAGTAGCGCGCGTCAATTTCTTGGGCTAGCGCACGCAACCCGTATAGTGTAGTGGGCTTCCCAACCCTACTGATTTCATCCTTAATGCGGTCTGGGAGCCCGGTGTAGAACAGGTGGCGGAGAGTGCCATCTCCGTAACCTCAGACTTGTGACGCCAATCTGTTAAGGTCGACCACGTATCGGTTTACGCGATGCGTCTCTTTCATGTGGAGGTGATCGAGCTGATGCTCGGCGTCTGCGACCGGGTCGTGTGGTCCGAAGGTTGTCTGAAGGTCCGCCACAAAGTCCAGCCAGCTGTCCATCCAAAGTGGACGGTCTGCCGGATCTCCGGAGTTTAAAAGGTCTGGCTCGAACCATTCGAGAGCCATTCCTTTAAGATAAGATTGGGCGAACATAACCTTGTTCCTATCAAGGCGAAACGCCTTGGGACGATCTTGGAAACACAGTTCGCATTGGACTAGGAACGTCCGGAGTTTCTTCAGATCAGTACCGTCGAAAGTGTCCGGCTCTTGGACCTTAGCGCGTGAGGACGAGGTGTCGTCAGAGCGACGGGTTGATCGTGACAGACGGTTGACGGCCATTGCCAAATTTTGCAAGACCGCTAGTTGAGGGTCTAGCTGTTCTGGGGCATCGACGAAAGGGTTTCCTTCGCCGTCATCGTCATCGTCATCGTTGTCATCGTCTCCAGGGCCATCGTCTCCCGGACCGTCATCTCCGGGGTCATCGCCTCCGAAGGGGTCTGGGGTTGGTCGCGCCGTAGATGAGGAACATCTGTTCGAAGAGCTGGTTCTAGGTGTCAGGGTAGCGAGGGGTTCTCCCCTGGCGGAGAAACTTCGAAATTGGCTAACCGACGGTGGGGGACGTCGGCGGCTTGCTAACGCGATACGTGCACTAGACTCGTGCATGTCGTCAATCGCAGCTTGTTCCGAAGCTTCAACAGCCATTGAGCGGGAACGGAGTCGGGTAGTCATGGTCATGGTGTGGGGGTTTGGTGGGCTCGTGCAGGGATTGAGTTCGAATATACTGTCAAGACCGGTTCTCAACAGTCTCCGAGAGGGTCCGAGGGCAGAGGAGGCTTAGAGCGAAAGTCCGGGTAGTCGGAGTTTTAGTGTACAACTTAGTACACTTCTTCCTGCCGAGTCCCAGAGGTTGGAGCTATCCAGAAACTATCTGGAGTCGAGTGAGATCGATGAGTATCTTATTCGATATTCGAACTGATGTGCTACGACGTATGTACAAGGCTTTTATAGTACAGAGAAAAGCATAAAGCAATGTCTGGGGTGTAGCGACTACCGGAGCGCAGTACGGATGAGTAACAATATTAGTGAGCTATTAGTAAGGTAAGTCGGTAGTCGCCGGATAGCCGGATGGTACGGGGATTAGTAAGACATACGGGTACGGAAGTGTAGCAAGTCACTTAGAGGTGCGAGAGAAACATACTAAATATGGAAACAGAAACAGAAATGGATCGTAAGTCAAACCAGAGATGGAACGGAGTTTCACGACGGGAGCCCATAGAGCTAGAACGACACCTCAGATGGTCGGACTGCGGTCCGGACCTTACGCGCGTGTCACAGATGTGACAACATGTTCATGGATGTTGAAGGTGATGGACTGAAGGTAGTGATGGTAGGGGTGAACAGTCCTAGTGGAGAAAGGATCCATCTGAAGGTGTTCTGGAGGAACCTTGTAATTCCCTCTGTAAGTGAGGTGAAGGCAGTTGAGGTCAGGGTTTCTTCTCTGGAGTTCCATAGCTCGGGTTGAGGGTTTCATGTTTGAGTGAACTTGCCCACTGTCTGTCTTTGAGGAAATGTAGTGTCATGCTAGTCAGTAGACATCCAGCACAGAGGCATGAGGCTGTAGCTTTTGTAACATTAGTGCTGATGTAGTTAGCATAATAGGTTGGCTACTGAGCATTGTGGATTGGATGTAGAATACAAAGTTATGTACATAGGTCATATGAACATTAAACAACTGGCTTAAAACATTGAGACCATTGTGTTCCATGAACCATTTGGCTTAAGTCCAGCTCTATGCAGCTTCCTTTGGGAATGACTGCTGTAGTCCACATTGAATAAGATGGCCCCCAGAATGTTGGAGGTATCCAGAGCAACAATCTCCCCTTTGGACCCCTAATCCAGCCATCACAGAAAACCTTCACTGGTTGATGCCTCACATTCATATCCTCCTCCACAAGGCCATCAAGGAACTGCAAATTGTCATACAATGCATGTGAAGAGATCGATGAAAAGCAGACAGAGTAAGCTTTATAAATTAAAGTTGACTTAGTGAAGACAAGAATATACTATAGGTAGACAATACTCACAGTTGATGATGTAGGATGTAAGAGCTACACCCACTGAGTTGTAGGCAACCCACTTTGACTGTATAGCCTGATAGCCTTGAACATCCCAGATCCTCACAGTCTTGTCAGAGGAGCCTGATACAATCTCCTGGCCATCAGAGGAGAATCCAACTGACATGACCCCTCCAGTATGTCCCTCAAGAGGGCTACCCACCTGGACCCCTCTCTCCACATCCCAGATCCTCATAGTATTGTCAAAGGAACCTGATACAATCTTCTTACCATCAGAGGAGAATTCAACTGACAAGACTCCTCCAGTGTGCCCCTCAAGAGGGCCACCAATCTGGACCCCTCTCTCAGCATCCCAGATCCTCACAGTCTTGTCAGAAGAGCCTGATACAATCCTCTTGCCATCAGAGGAGAGTCCAACTGACCTGACCCCTCCAGGATGCCCCTCAAGAGGGCCACCAATCTGGACCCCTCTCTCAGCATCCCAGATCCTCACTGTCTTGTCATCTGAGCCTGATACAATCCTCTTGCCATCAGAGGAGAATCCCACTGAGTTGACCCAACCAGTATGCCCCTCAAGAGGGCCACCAATCTGGACCCCTCTCTCAGCATCCCAGATCCTCACAGTCTTGTCATCTGAGCCTGATACAATCCTCTTGCCATCAGAGGAGAATCTAACTGATCTGACCCCTCCAGTATGCCCCTCAAGAGGGCCATCAATGGGGACCCCTCTCTCAGCATCCCAGATCCTCACAGTGTTGTCATCTGAGCCTGATACAATCCTCCTGCCATCAAAGGAGAATCCAACTGAGTAGACCTCTCCAGTATGCCCCCCAAGAGGGACACCCATCTGGACCCCTCTCTCAGCATCCCAGATCCTCACAGTCTTGTCAGAGGAGCCTGATACAATCTTCTTGCCATCACAGGAGAATCCAACTGAGTTGACCCCTCTAGTATGCCCCCCAGGAGGGCCACCAATGTGGACCCCTCTCTCAGCATCCCAGATCCTCACAGTCTTGTCAAAGGAGCCTGATACAATCCTCTTGCCATCAGAAGAGAATCCAACTGGCCAGACCCCTCCAGTATGCCCCTCAAAAGGGCCACCAATCTGGACCCCTCTCTCAGCATCCCAGATCCTCACTGTCTTGTCATCTGAGCCTGATACAATCCTCTTGCCATCAGAGGAGAACCCAACTGAGTTGACCCAACCAACATGCCCCTCAAGAGGGCCACCAATCTGGACCCCTCTCTCAGCATCCCAGATCCTCACAGTCTTGTCATCTGAGCCTGATACAATCCTCTTGCCATCAAAGGAGAATCCAACTGAGTTGACCCCTCCAGTATGCTCCTCAAGAGGGCCACCAATCTGGATCCTTCTCTCAGCATCCCAGATCCTCACAGTCTTGTCAAAGGAGCCTGATACAATCCTCTTGCCATCAGAGGAGAATCCAACTGAGTAGACCTCTCCAGTATGCCCCTCAAGAGGGCCACCAATCTGGACCCCTCTCTCAGCATCCCAGATCCTCACAGTCTTGTCAGAAGAGCCTGATACAATCCTCTTATCATCAGAGGAGAATCCAACTGACCTGACCCCTCCAGTATGCCCCTCAAGAGGGCCACCAATCTGGACCCCTCTCTCAGCATCCCAGATCCTCATGGTCTTGTCAAAGGAGCCTGATACAATCCTCTTGCCATCAGAGGAGAATCCAACTGAGTTGACCCAACCAGTATGCCCCTCAAGAGGGCCACCAATCTGGACCCCTCTCTCAGCATCCCAGATCCTCACAGTCTTGTCATCTGAGCCAGATACAATCCTCTTGCCATCAGATGAGAATCCAACTGACCTGATCCCTCCAGTATGCCCTTCCAATACCTGTTGCACAGCTGGCCACTCTTTCAACCCCCCAATAGATACTTCAACTAAGCAAGAGAATTTTGGTGTGAGCATTCTTGCAAGCATTGTATTTGAGGGTATAAATGGCAATGCAGAAGTGTAAAGGTGTGGAGTGCTGAGAGAGATTACACTGCCAAAACTGTACACAAATTTGATCACATCTTGTGCAAGTGCCAAGGTCTTCTCAAAACCATTCTGGCCCTTGAACTTCACATTAGATGAAATCAGGCATCAATATGGTTCACCTACCTGCAACCATGTTATACACAAGGCCAGAGCATCTACAGCACATCCAAGTCTATTGAGAAGACTTAGTGCCTCCAGCCAAAAAAGAAGCTTTTCACATCCAAAAACTTCCTTTACCATTGTTGCAAGTGTTGAATCAAACTCAGTCCTCTGTAAATGGTAGGCCCAGTATTGGCATGAATAAGATAAATTGAGGGAGAGGTTTCTATCGACTCTCTCCTGCAAGTCAACAACCTCCTCATTGCTCAAGTAGGAACTCTCCAATTCACATATGTTGAATTTGAGGTCATTGCAAAGAGTGTGCAATGAAGCGAAGGCAAGGAGCCTGTGCATGCTAGGCTGACCGACGAAGTACGCCCCGCTCCGTTTATGATCAGTGAGGAAGTCATAGAATGATGCATGGAGAGGTCGGACGGCAGAGCACCTGTCAGCAATCCCACTCAACAATGGTGCCATGAATGCCAGAATGACCATCATGTCGAAACAGTCTTCCTCCGGAGGGAAGTGACGTCGCATCTCATCCAAGGCATCCAAACGCAGGGGTACAGACGTTGACATGATCTGTTGCATGACGGAGCGAAATCGGGCTAGTGTGAACTCGTCTTGTGGTGGTATGGTGGCCTCCAAAAAAGTTTTGTACATGCTGTCCAACAAGGATTCCGCACAGCCGGAGTGAGGAGACATGACCACATTGTAGCGCTCCATGATCGTTCGACCCGGCATATTGGGCTTGATGAACCTGCAGGCCAGACGGGCCCACTCAAATAAACCATCCGATTTCTGAGAAACCCTCTGCACTTCAGCAGGTCCAATCTCCGGATGAGGGCGAAGCTCGGCTGAAACGTAGAGTCGTATGTCGTGCTCTGCCACCAAAGTGGGGATATCGTCCAACGAGGTGACTTTCACGTGCACAGCGGTACTCAGGACACGATTGATGTCGGCCAGCGGTCTGGACGTGAGAAGGATGCGGAAATTGGAGGGTAGCTGAGCAGCTTCGGGCGACGTGAGTAGAGATAGGAAGTGCTCCCTTGAGGTGGCTGGCCCACTCTCATCCAAGGCATCGATCACTACGACAACATTCCCAACTATAGCCCCATTAATCTTGGACAGCGGCTCCAAAATGAGTTGCTGCCACTGTTGCATCACGTCAGGCGTGGTCTTGAGGGTGTGATCCTTCGACAAGGCGTCCGCCAATGCTCGCCGAAAGGACTGATCACGACCAGCCAGATCACGAGCGATCGTTGTGAGAATCTTCTCCTCGCGGTGTTCAGTCTGCCGGTCGAGAGCGAAGCAAAAGCAAGACCCGAGTCCTCCCACGTCCTTGACCCATGAGGCAATTGTATGGGCAATGGCCGATTTCCCCCTTCCGGCCTGCCCGTGAAGCCATAAGATGCGAGGGGCGTCAAAGTCGGGATCGTTGATCCAATTCATGATATCCCGCAAGATCTCTGTCCTCGTGCCATCGAGGCATTTCTTCGTCGTATTTAGTCCCGCTCCACCCGCATAAGCCATCCCTTCGAGATTTAGGTCTTCGAGTATGCGATAAGTGTTGACCTGAATGTCACGGGCCGCACGGTCACGACATTGTTGCATCAAGTTCTGTAGGGTCTTCGCGTGGCCATTAACGACAGTACGCGTTTCGGAGAAAATATTCTTTCTGGTTCTTTCCCCTGTCAGTGTATCGTATCAGAATCTGAAGGCGAGAAGAATACATGACTTACAGAAGCTTTTTGTCGTGGAGTAGTTTATGATGAAGTGTGCAGAGTCGCTCACCGCTCGCGCAATCTTTGCGAGAACAATTCTGTCCAAGTTACTGATCCTATCTTCCTGCATAAGCCACTCGTAGACACTTCGCATGGTATCGACAAGGTCCGACACCGCCTCATCCAGACTCGCTTGGTTGAGGAACAGCTGTCGACGGTGCATCAGAAAAGTAGAAGGAATTGCAATCAGGAAGGTACCCGAGACGTGAAAGTCAATATTCCTAGTGCAGCCTGAGCATAAGGGTGGACCTGGTGCACGCATGCGATTACTGTCAGAATGCAAAAAAGTGACATGCTTACGTTGGCAAGAGCAGACACGACTTGATTGAAAATCTTGAAAGGTTTGAGATACGTATCACCCAAGGTTTGAATCCCGGAAATTGTGGTATGGACGACACCGACGGCATCTGCAGCGCCTGTGGCGATGCCTGAGATGGGATCAACGCCGCCAAATTCCTTGACCGCAGCGTCGACATGCTGGCCGGCCAACGCTGGCGTGGGTTCTGGCTCCGGTTTTGGTCTTGGGTCTAGCTTTGGTTCCGCCTTTGGTTCTGGTCCTCGTTTTGGCTTTGGTTCTGGTTCCGGTTTGGCGACTAACTTTTCGAACTGTCCGACAGAATCGCTTCATTACTGGGAGGCTGGATATCGCAAATCACATACATTCTGGGTCCGAGCCGCCTGGGCTTGCTCTTGTTGAACTTGCGCCCCACCTCCCGTGCTTGCTGCGGCAGCCTGTTCATCAAACCGTTCGGCATCATCGCGTTAGTTGAATGTGTTAGATCACTTACGTCCTGATGTGGGGCTGCCTGAGCCCCCAGACCATCCTGTGTATCAGTAACTGTCTCAGTAGCGGTCGAAGGGCCGCCGTTCGATCGGTGGAAGAAGCGCCTCATCCTGGCGAGCCTACCAGGAGAAACCATACCCGGGGTTTCTGGTATGGAGACAAAATCCTCTGCTCGAGTCTCAGACCGTCCTGGCGACTGGTATTGCAAGTCGATAACTACATCTCGGGTGAAAGATGGTTGCGTACCGAGGCAGGGCCAGACGTCGAGTTGGAGGTCTCCGCGAATCCGAAGAGACGACGTTTCTTTGACTGCGTTCTAGCCATCGAGAAATGGATGTTTGACGTAATGTTGCGGGTTTGAGCTTTGGTTTGAGGTTGAACGTTGAGGGTGGAAACGAGGATGTAATGACTGAGTGCGCAGTTAGGCGCCGTCAACACGAGTGCAGTGCACCTAACGCACGGACCGGCGCCGGATTTAGTGTGCATTGCCCCTGTGTATCTAGTTGCCATCATCCACGCGCATCCCGAGGCAAGGCTAGCCACTGAGCTAGATTTCTCTACGATTCCACAAAGGCGACGTCTCTTTGGCTCCGATCCAACCATTGAGAAATGGATATGAACGAGGGATTACAGTCACTATACATATTACATGGCTCTCAGAATGCCGTAGTCGCTCCACATCGCAGCAGCAAATGCATAAGTGGTCAAAGCACTGGAAAGAGAAATGGAATCCCACTCGATCTGAAAATCTGGTGTGTCGGTTCCCCGAGAGTTCGAGGCAGTACACACAAAGCATACGCAACAACCCCCGGACACATCCCCAGATCTCCGAGCAAGCACTGGTCATGCATTCCGGTGTGCAGGGTTCATGAGTCCCAGATTTAGATGCCATGTCTCGTCTGAATTATATCTTACCCACACGCCCCACCACCACCTCCCATTTCCAAGGTAATCCACCCTCCTCATGCCTTCTCTCCATTCCCAATCCCTCAGCATTGCTAACTGTCTCTGCGTCGTCCTGTGTCTATGAGCGTCCACTAGTAAACGATAGTTGCCTTGCCCGAGGGAGGATATATGTTCCACTTCGGCACGCGTAAGGTGGGTCTGGAAGAATGCGTAGATACCTTCGAGAAGGTCACGAACCGTGACTCTCCTCCCAGGTTGTTCGATGACGATCGGCCCCCAGAGTTGGTTGACAAGAGCGACATCACATAATACAACAACTCTGTCGGATGCAGGTGAGGTCGCAGGTTCGTTTTCTATTCTAACGCCCGTACCCCCACCCCCTGCCGAGTCCAGAGGGAGGGTAACATGTACACCAGTGATACGTCGAGCCGTCGTGGGATGTAAGCTCACGTCCCACTCGAGCTGGGGTACACCGGGATTTACAGGGTTGGGAATGAGCCATGGGGCCGGTCGTACGGGTACCTCGGTGGGCCACGGCAATGGAGACCAAGTTCCAGGACTCCGTCGCGGGATATTACCTGCACCAGATGTGGTGCCCAGAGGTAACGGAGGCCTCCAGGGAGATATAGCAGACGGTGCCGTGTACGGATCAGGCAGCGGTTGCCCTAGCGCAGAGGCAGGTGGTGGTGCAGGTCTCTGCTGCCCTGACCCAGGTTCTTGTCTAAACTCGGTATTTCCAGTCCATTCAGCCGCAGGCACATAGGAGTGTGCCTGTAAGTCAGGAGTGAAGATTAGAGGACGAGTAGGAAAACGAAATGCATATAATTCAGGAGTAGGTGCGGGACTCGGATGTGGTGCTCGCCGGGCCTCTGGGGTGTCAAGGGCAAACGGCGGACGCCATTGTGGACGGTAATTAGGTACCATTGGTTCTGTAATTCATGTCAAGATATGTGGCGTCAAAGGCCGCAGGAGCTAAACACACATACCTGAATCGGTCCGAACACTTTCATTGATGAGTGGATGTGAAGGTGGGTGAGGATTGGGCAAGGGGTCTGCGGAATCTAACTCAGTCGATTGACTGTATACGGGTGTATGCGAGCTATGTCGCTGCTGTTGATAAAGCGGCAGTGGGTGATGCTGGGGAGGTTGAAGTAGCGGATGGAATTGGATTCCTGATAAGGAATGACTGGTCGATGCAAAAGATGGATGAGGACGCTGATCACGAGTCGTACTAAATGGAATGACAGGGGTCACCCGCTCCTCCGAGGGTACGATTGGCCTCGGGAAGTGCGCACGATTCGGTGTCAAGGAACGGGGATGAGGCCGATCGCCACGAGGGCCATGCGAGGTCTGAGCACGAGGGGTGTACGGGGAGAAGGCATGAGGAGGATTCAGCGTACGAGATCGCCTAGTTTGGCGATCACCGCGATCGTTGTGGAGAAGATCACTTTCGTATATGTCTCTTATAGCGCTGTTGACGTAGCTGGGATCGAGTCGTTCATGTCCCCGCTGCATTGCGAGGTTGCGCCAATATCTCATTTCGTCAGTGTACGAGTTCATGGCAGCGTGAATGTACGCATTCATGTGTCGCCACAAGTCTCGTCGTGGAAGCCGAGTATGACACTGTCATACAAGTCTGTCCGGTGAACAGAGAGGTAGAGAGGGAAAGGACGGTACTTAATGAATCGCCACCACGCTTCGCGGTAAAATACGGTCCTCGAGTAGGCAGTGCTGTCAAATCATTTCAAGGGCATTCCCGCAGCACAGAGCCAAGATGATGCCCTTCGCTTCGACCACTCGCCGAACGAATACAAGAGATGCGAGTGGCGGGCGGGACGCATCTGGAATACCGATGAACGACGTCGGCGCACGAAAGGCCGACGGAAGGAAGGTCATGTGGTGAGGTGCCCCATCGTACGGCCACACTGACTATGGAGGGCAACATAACCAGATATGTACATCCTCAGGGTTCAAAGCGAGCGGGTCGAGTTTCCGGGAAGCATCTCGTCTTTTCACCGCACCTTGAATTTCGCCGACCGAAGTCGAGTCGACCACAGGAATACTGCGCCTGGGGTATACACCTACGAAAAAATAGATATGCGGAAGGAACAATAACAACAATTGCGTCGGTATTGCTCACCTCTGTACAGACATAGCCGGTTCACAGAGCAAAGGTAACTGAGCCGTAGGCTGTGAGCCTTTGGGGATATCTGGATACATATTCTGACCCCCCACGTGTAAATGTGAATACAAGGGACTCCCGATGAGACTCACCTGTAACTCATCCACGCGTCACTAGGAACAGACTTGCTTTGTCCTCCGGACCGGGCCGAAAAAGGAAGCCCAACTTCTTCAGCACAGCCACACTTTCCTAGTATGGTATACATTCAAGAGAGCGAACACCAAGCGCTTTCAAAGTCCGCCTCCAGATGTTTTTTTTGTGCCGCGGGATGAGCGAACGACTTGGGCATGCAAGACGATAATAATGCATCCAAGGGTATACTGAGACGATTAAGAAACCCGCTATTTGAGAGCATATGGTACTAGCCGCAAACATCGAGTGAGAATGATGCCGCCACCCTCCTTCAAGCAGTGTACGTGCATTTAAATGTTATCAGATTACAGCCACATTCGATATGATTCAAGGATGGCATTCGAGATGATATTGACACTATTAGTTGTGAACCATTCACTAACCCCTTGGACCACAAGCATCTACTTGACTCGCTGAAATGCATGTGTACCCTGACTGTTGACTTGATCACAGCGTTCAGTCTTCTGCGTCTTTCCACGGCGCCCTCGCAGATGGGGAAGCGTTGCTGCGTCGCCTCCACAATCCATCACGTGAAACCGGACCTATCATTAGGCCGCACCAGCAGAATGAATCGGCTTAACACCGAACACGTGGAAAGTAGGAGCATCTTCACAAAAATGCCACAACGAGGTGAGTAAGCACAGCAGGACTGGAGCTCACCTACATGTCATCCACCGTATACCCGAATGTGTCTGAATCTCGTGAGTACAACCCCACCTTCCTAATATGGTATATATTCAAGACAGCGGATACCGAGCGCTTTCACCGCTTTCAAAGCCCACTTTCACGTGTTTTTTTGTGTGACGCACGTTGTCGATATTCGAAAGAATGCTACACCAGCACTGCCTTTCTGGTCACACTCAGTGAGTGACTCGGGTCCTTGGAAGGGGACGTTACCAGATTACAGCACGGGGGCACACCCGGTACTTATGTTTGAGACATGCCAAATAACTCTAGCACCACTAACTAGCAAACCACTAGCATTCACTTAGAGTATGATCCATCGGATCACAGTCGTCTGTTTGACTCTTCGAGTTGCACATGCACTGTGAGATAATACTGGATTACCGGATCACAACGTCCGGTTTTCCGGGAAGCTATTAATATTGCTGTGTCGTCTCTATCTCCCATCACGCGAAATCGGACCTGCCGTTGGGCTGCACCAGCAGGATGCATTGGAACGGCGCACACGTTGAAATAGTCGCAAACAGATGAGTGAGCACAGTGATACAGCATATTTTGGACCGGCAGGTTACATGAAAAAAACAGTACGGAGGATAGCAGCAAATGGGAGGGATTGAACATCATGGTATACAAGTAGTCGTACAGAAATATACTTCTATTAGACTTCCTTTTGCCCTCGGGTCTCTAAAACCTGCTCGATCTTCTCTTTCTCGTGTTTCCACACGGACTCAGGTAACCCAAAGACGTCGCCGAGTCTGCCGTGCAAGATGTCCCTTAATCGAGCGATCAGCTTGCACTCGGTGATGTCTATGAACCCGTCTCCTTCCAATCATCTTCGACCAGACTCAGTGTTTTCGACCTTCTGAGCGAACGTCCAGATGTAAACCTCACCACGCACGAACCTAATAGCTACCACCGGCTGCTAGCGAGCACATAACTTGAAGTAGACGTTCCGCCTCCACGATGAACCGAAGGTATACTCTATAAAGTCACTATTGTCACCAAGACGAGGAGAGCGATGAGAATGCGAGTCTATAACCTTTTAGTGATTTGAACGATTACTGGTTGAATATTAGACTCACGCAACAAAAGCGATGCGGCGCACCGGTGCAAAATATTGTGAGGAAACCGATGACCTGTAGATGTGCGTTCATATTCTTCCCAGGATTTGCCACCCCCATTCGAGTGGAAACCGTTACCGTGGGTTGACCGATGATCATAGGCTGTCAGCGTCAAGTGAATCGAGCAACTTTCCGGGCACTCAGCCTCTTCGTGTGACGGCTGATCTTGCTTCCTGGTTAATATTGATGTCAGTTACACCCGGCTTAGTATGCCTGAGAGTTCGATCGATCGCAGTACTTACAAAGCACACACAAAACCTCCCGGACACATCCTCAAATCTCCGTGGAAGCACTGGTCATGCATTCCGGTGTGCAGAGTTCACGAGTCCCAGATTTAGATGCCACGTCTCGTCCGAGTTATATGTTACCCACATGCCCCCCCACCACCTCCCATTTCCAAGGTAATCCACCCTCCTCATGCCTTCTCTCCATTCCCAATCTCTCAACACTCCTAACTGTCTCTGCGTCGTCCTGTGTCTATAAGCATCCACTAGTAAACGATAGTTGCCTTGCCCGAGGGAGGAAATATGTTCCACTTCGGCATGCGTAAGGTGCGTCTGGAAGAATGCGTAGATACCTTCGAGAAGGTCACGAACCGTGACTCTCCCCCCAGGTCGTTCGATGACGATTGGCCCCCAGAGTTGGTTGACAAGAGCGACATCACATAATACAACAATTCTGTTGGATGGAGGTGAGGTCGCTGGATCGTTGTCTATCCTAATGCCCATACTTCCACCACCTGCCGAGTCTAGAGGCAAGGTAATGTGTGCACCGGTGACACGCCGAGCCGTCGTAGGATGCAAGCTCACGTCCCAATCCAGCTGAGGTACACCTGGATTTACAGGGTTGGGGATGAGCCATGGGGCTAGTCGTACAGGTACGTCGGTGGGCCACGGCATTGGTGGCCAGGTGCCAGGACTCCATTGAGGGACGGTACCTGCACTAGGTGTGGTACCCAGAGGCAACAGGGACCACCAGGGATACGTACCTGAGAACGGCCACCTACCCAATAGATGGGCTACCGTGTACGGGTTAGATGGTTGCTGCACTGACACGGAGGCGGGTGGCGGTGCAGGTGGTTGTTGCACTGGCGCTGAAGTTGGTGGCGGTGCAGGTCTCTGCTGCCCTGACCCAGGCTCTTGTCCAAGTTCGGCATTTCCAGTCCATCTAGCAGCAGCTGGTGCATAGGGGTGTGGCGATAAGTCAGGAGTCCAGATCAGTGGACGAGAAGGAAAACGAAATGCGTATGGTTCAGGAGTGGGTGCGGGACTCGGATGTGGTGCTCGCCAAGTTTCTGGGGTGTCATGAACAAAGGGTGGACGCCATTGTGGACGGTAATCAGGTACCATCGGTTCTGTAATCCGTGCCAAGATATGTGGCATCGAAGGTTGTAGGAACTAAACACACATACCTGAATTGATCCGAGCGCCTTCATTCATGAGTGGATATGAAGGCGTGTGAGGATCGTGCGAAGGACGGACAGGGCCCAACTCAGTTGGTCGACTGTATGCGGGGGTATGCCAGCTATGCGGCTGTTGTTGGTAAGGCGGCAGCGGGTGGGGGTGTGGTGGTTGGAGTAGTGAATGAAACTGGATTCCTGATAAGGAATGACTTGTCGATGTAAATGATGGATGAGGATGCTGATCACGAGTCGTACTAAACGGAATGACAGGGGTCACCCACTCTTCCGGGGGTGCGACTGGTCTCATTGAGTGTACACGACTGGGCGTCGGGACACGGGGATGAGATCGATTGCTACGAGGGCCATGGGAAGTGTGAGCACGAGGGATATGTGGGGCAGACGCATGAGGGGGATGCGGCGTACGAGATCGCCTGGGTTGACGATCATCGCGATCGCTGTGGAGGAGATCGTTTTCATATATGTCCTTTATAGCATTTTTGAGGTAGTTGCTATCGAGCCTTTCATGCCCTCGTTGCATCGCGAGGTTGCGCCAATATCTCATTTCATCAGTGTATAAGTTCATCGTCGCGTGAATGTACACATTCACGTGTAACCAAAAATGTCGTTGTTAAAGCTGCCGCCCGGTGAGTCTGAGACCGTCTTCCACGTCCGTCTAATGACCGGGGAAGTAGAAAGGGAAGGGGTGCTAAGTGGCACCACAGTACGTAGTGAAATAACAGTCCTTGGACAGGCAGTGCTGTCAAAGCATCCTCAGGGCATCCCCGCAGCAGAGACAGGATGATACCCCTCACTTTGACCACTCGATGAATGAATACAAGAGACGCGTGTGGCAGGAGGGACGTATCTATAAATGTCAATGAACGACGTCGGCACGCGAAAGGCCGACAGAAGGAAGGTCGTGTGGCAAGGTGCCCCGTCGTACGGTCACGATGACTAGGTAGAGCAACATAACCAGATTTATACATCCTCAGGGTTCAAGGCGAGCACATCGAGTTTCCGGGGAGCATCGCGCCTTTTCGTCGCACCTCGAATTTCGCCGATCGAAGTCGTGTCGACCACAGGAATACTGCGGCTGAGGCTTGACACCTGCGAAAAAGAAGCAGGGGAAAGGAACAAGAAAAACAATTGCGTCTCAATACGGCTTACGACTGTACAGACACAGCCCACATGCATGACAACTTGGAGTCTGTACGTCGAACCAACGTAACTGAGCCACAGGCTGTGAGTTCTGTGGGTGCACATGAATACATTCTGACCCCCACACGCGCCAATGCGAATACAAGAGATACCTGATGGGACTGGGACCAGCCTGGGGTTCACCACGCGTCATCTTGCTTTGTCCTCCAGAACGGGCCGGAAAAGGAAACCCGACTTCTTCCGTTACAGCAGCACAGCCACTCATTCCAAATATGGTAGGTGTTCAAGACAGCGAACACCGAGCGCTTTCGAAGACCGCCACCAAGTGTTTTTTTCTGTGACGTGCGGTGTTGACATTCGAAAGGATTGTGCTGCACTGGTACTGCCGTGCTAACCGCATTCACTGACTCCCAATTGTAGATGGAGATATTACCAGATTGTAGCGGGGAGGCGGTCTCCCACACGATACTTATGCTTGAGACATACCACTAGCACCAGGTGAACCGATCCATCGGATCACAGTTTTCGCCTGCTTCACTCACCGAGTTGCACTGTACTCTGAGATGTAATGCTGGATTAGAGTACGGTTTTCCGTGTCCTACCATGCCTCCTAGGTCGTCAATATTGCTGTGTCGTCTCCATAGCCCATCATGTGAAATCGGACTTGCTATCAGGCCGCACCACAGGATGCATTGGAGCGCCAAACTCCCGGTAAGTAGAAGTAGGGGCATCGCCGTAAATAGGCCGCACCGAGATGGGTGAGTACGGCGGCATCGCATATGATCATATCCCAATGGCCATTATTTTGAAAGGGCGGGCTACATTAAAAAAGGGCATGGAAAATGGCAGCGGATTGCAGGCATTCAGTATCTAGTATACAAGTGATAGTACAGAATTCTATTTCTATTAGTCTTCCCTTCGTTCCATGGTCTCTAAAACTTGCCCGGTCCTCTCTTTCTCCTGGTCCCACACGGACCTTGGCAACCCAAAGACGTCACCGAGCCCTCCGTACGAGATGTCCCCTAATCGCGCGATAGGTTTATACTTGGCGATATCGATGACACCACGCTCGTTGAGGGCGTCATTACGAACGTGGATATACTTCACATGAGCGAGAATCATTGTCGTAGTGATTTGCCCGCTGATAGGATGGGTGATATCGATCGCTTGGAAGAGCTTTTGCGAATCGGTAGAGCGTCAGATGAACGTATCACGGGACAGCCACTATATCTTAGTTCGCATTCCAGGCTGAACGCGCTCTCCTTGACACGCGGGGCCTTGACGTGAATCTAAGAGGCAGAACTGACCAAGGGGACATGTTCTTCACTCTGTACCACTTACACTCGGTGCCTTCGCCAACCCACTGATAGTCCATTCGTCAAACTCGGGAGGAGCGTTGATAGCCGATACGTTGGCATTCTCGATGAATGGTTCGCTGATAATATTGACGGTAAACCCAAGGCCGTCCCTCACGTTCGTGGGGGTGTCTTTGACGCGCGGCCTGTTACTACAGCAGAAGGAAACAAGCGGCGGGTTATTGGTTACCTTAATGGTACATATTGTCGATGTTAAGCCGTAGACCAGGAGTTGAAGACGTACACACACCATGTTGAACAAGCTTTCATGATAGAAAACGCTGTTTGAACAGGACACATCACCCACGGGACTGAGAGTCGTACCTGAAAGGCGCAAGATTCTCCACCCCGGTCGTGGAGACGGAAGAGACAAATGCTATGGGCCTAGGTACTATGGCACTGATCATAAGTGGGTATAGTCGCCTACGAACGGTATCGTTAGACTCCAATGTCGAACGACGACATGAAATCGCGGGACGTGCGGGTATCTTCCCGGTTAGTATCGATTAGCTTCCACCCTTGTTTCTCCCCTTCCAACCAGTTCCGCCCAGACTCAGTGTTTTCGATCTTCTGAGCGAACGTCCACGAAGGGTTAGGTGGTTCTGTGAACCTGGTGTGGACGTCGTGGTCAAAGGGGGGTAGCGACATAGTCGATGCTCGATAGTGTCGACCGGTTGATCTCGAATCTGCGTTGATGGGAGTACCTATCAGGCGGCAGCACGCCATCAGACGGTTGCGTATTTGCATTGGTCTCAGTCACCGTATAGAACACAAATGTCAACAAGACAAGGCAAATTGCTTATCAACCAGTGCATCAACACATCTCACTACCAGCTGGAGTAGTAAAGATATCAGTTGTAGGCAGAAAGCAAGACAGTCATCATTCAAACATACAAGAGAAGATCCCAATATAAAACGAGAGAAGATAGTTTGCATTCCATTTGCTGAGCCCCATGCTCTACCGAATGGTAGAGAAGTAGTAGCACAACAAAAAGAAAACAAATCTAGGTGGGATCCCCTGACGACACAAGCCGGTAGTGCAAATAGCAAGGTCATCGCGCCCACCTGGAGTTGCAAGCAGAGCTCCAGGAGACAAGGGCGGCAAAAATTTGCTAACCAACTAAAGGGGGCGGTGCCCCCGTTACAGCGGTTATGCTGTAAAGAACAGATACTACACTTGATCTAAGCCAAAAGGCCAGAGTGGTAAGGGTTTATAGACGGTTCAGCACGGGCTTATATACGATTTCAGCCTGCGCACGGACCATCGGACTTTTAGTTTGCTGGTTTTTCCTTTTCTGGTCGACGTCATCATGCAAATTTGGAGGACTCGGTTAGGCGAGCCGACGTTTGCAAGCCCTCCGAGGAACTTACAATTTAGCAGCGAACGACATTCGCCTTTTTGAAACGCAAATAAAGATTCAAACTGTGCGGTGTGTGCAATAAAGTAAATTATAAATAGTTCGTATAAAGATACGCCGTTACAACGAAGAAACCACAGTACAAAAACAAAACATGAGAATTCGGCAACAAGTTCAGACTCGTTCAGGTCATCATGACATTCGCCATCTATAATACAAGCCGATCGGTGATTGGAACATATCCAAAATCCGTCCCCGGGGGATATCGACAGAATCCCTCCATCTGAAAGGAGGGACCGAACGCCCGGTACCTCCACCCTTTCCGTGAACAAGAGCCTTCGTAATCGAAGAAGCGCCCTATGTGTTCGCGAGGGCGCGGGAGGGTCAATGAGGTGTGCGGCTATGGAAAGATTGCAAGCTTGACATGACGAATGACATTTGAGCAAGTAACGACCGTAGATCTGGAGGGGGGACAGGCGGTGAGACAGGGGATATGATGAACGAACAAAAAGACTAGGCGGGTCGCGCAGAGCCGGGAGGGACACACATATATACATACTATTCCTGCCAGCCTCCACCAAGAAACTACATAGGGTACGAACAAGGTCAGCCACGCGTGCTGGCTTGCGGGGCGGAACACACATGGATGTACGCTCCATGATTACGTTCTCCTACTGCGCGTAGGCAAGGAGGAAAGGGTCCTCGGGACTCCACCTACCGATCCTGGGCATCTGTAGGATTCGAACAGTGGACAACGGCGACGGTGATCGTCGTGAAGAACTCTCCACGCAAAAAAAGCACTTGGAATAATCTGACTTCGAAACTTTCGCATAGGGAAAAACCACACGTACGCAGTGCTTCGACGATGTTTGCACCGAGTAACATTTCGCAGTTGTCAATAAGAGACAGTAGGTGAGTGAGACCAAGCCGGCGTCACTTCTTACGTACCTCACCCACTATCCAACTTGGTTCACGTTCGAAGAGCTAGCACTAAAACCTGAGGCTGAGATTCCACGGTGACGAAGGAATGCTGTATGTGTAGACCAAAAACAAGAATATAAAAAAATCATTACCAGCTTTCACTCACCACCGGTGTACATTGAATCAATCGTCAGAATAGCTTGCATAGTCTGATATGTGATGCTGAGTCGTGACATTGGGCCCCTTGGGTCTTTCCTCTTCTTCCACTCCCCTCACTGATTAACAAGTACTGCTTCGTTTCCACCGCCGATTCCTTGGAACCGGACGGACCGTTAGACCGCACAAGCAGGAGGAATCGAAGTACCGAATACATGGAGAGGAAGAACACTGCTGCCAAGACCGCAACGAGGGCGAGTGGATATAAGGCGCATATCCCGATCGACACTTTTTGGAAAGGCGAGTTAAAGAAAGGAAAGGCGGGCCATGCTAGGACTGAGCGTACCGACGATCGACTCAGTCACGAGGCAAGCTGTGACTGCAGACACAGCTGCAAGGAATACAATAGAGGAGACGACAAAGATCGCATGTTCATGATAATCTCAGGAGAAACAGTCCTACCTTGACGCACGCGGAGCGGAGGCCAACACGTCTAGAAGTTACTCGTATCGGAATGGTTATAGCCGAACCCAAGACAACTTGGACTCCGTTGAGTGATTACTTGTAGTCTAATGATCGATCAGATCTATGGTTTTCACAGACGTCAATCGGCGAGGGTTTCAATGTTAGTTGTTGTTTTAGACATCATCTCCTAAGTCCTCGGGTACGTCTTCTCTTGGACTAAGATCGATCGCTTTCTGGGCTTGCACTTGTAGTGTCGCATAGGAAGACAGGGACGGGCCACCCAAATGAGGAGGCAGGGGTTCTCATGAAAAAGGGCCAGACGAGTTCGCAACATAAGGCGGGGGAGTGTTCCGCGGCGACGCCCTCCAGGCAGTTGTTATCTGCGAGCAAGGGTTGCATGCCGTTTCAACAGCCGCAGCACCAGTCTTGGAGAGCTCAGCTCAGTCCCTCGTGAGCTGGTCTGGGGTAGACGCAGGTCGACTAGTTTACTCGAGCGCTACGGGCGTTGCAGATTACTTCTGCAAACAGCCGTAACCAACGCCACGCACAAACCTCATAGTTTCCACCAGCTGCCGGTCAGCATACAACTTGAAGTAGACCTTCCCCTTCCCAGACGAACCGAAGGTAGTGTTGCCGTCGAACCGAACTCAACTCGAAGTTCACTTCGATTCGAGCTTGCGTCAGTTTGGTACAGTTCGACGTGTGAAGCAGAGCGAAAGTGGCGCGTAGTACCATAACGGCCCATCTACTCGACGTTTCGGGTTGTTATCAATGCAGCAACGCGATTGGATGAAACTTAGCGACCTCGTTCGAGCTCAGTCCGTCACACTTCGGTAAGTCGAAGTGTGGCCGAACTACCGCTTCAATTCGACTTGACCTGGTTCGCCGCAACGCTAACCGAAGGTATATCATGTATCATCTGTATTTTCGTTAAGACGAGGACAGTGATGAGAATACGAGTCTACAACCTTATAATAACTCAAACAATTAAGAACGGGTTGATTACCAGACTCGCACAACGAAAGCGCTACGCTGCACTGACACAAAACATGGTCCGACAACCGATATCCATGGAATTATTACGGTGTGCGTTCACTTCTCTCCGAGAATTTGTCATCTTCGTGTCGGATAGACCATAGGTTGTCGCATCAAAAGAATCCAACAACCAGCCAGGCGCCCAGCCTCTTCACATAACGGCTAATATAATCGTAGCTATTAACGTCAGTCACACTCCGCTTTGTATGCCTGGGGTTTCAATGGTAGTGCATACAAAGCACACCCAAGACCTCCTACACACCCCCGGATCTCCGGTGAAAGCACCGGTCATGTATTCCGGTGAGCAGGATTCGTGAGTCCCAAATTCAACTGCCACGTCTGGTCCGAGTTATAGGTCACCCACGCACCCCACCACCACCTCCCATCTCCGAGACAATCCACCCTCCTCATCCCTTCCCTCCATTCTAAATCCCTCAACACTCCCAACTGTCTCTGCGTCGTCCTGTTTCTGTAAGCGTCCACTAGTAAACGATAGCTGTCTTCACCCAGAGAGGAAATACGTTCTACTTCGGCGCGTGTAAGGTGCGTCTGGAAGAATGCGTAGATACCTTCGAGAAGGTCACAAACCGTGACTCTCCTCCCAGGTCTTTCTATGACAATCGGTCCCCAGAGTTGGTTGATAACGCCAACATCACATAATATAACGATTCTGTCGGATGCAGGTGAGGTCGCAGGTTCGTGGTCTATCCTAGCGCCCGTGCTCCCGCCCCCTGCCGAGTCCAGAGGCAAGGTAACATGTGCACCGGTGATACGTCGAGCCGTCGTGGGATGTAAGCTCACGTCCCATTCCAGCTGGGGTACATTGGGATTTACAGGGTTGGGAATGAGCCAAGGAGCCAGTCGTACAGGTACTTCGGCGGGCCACGGCATTGGAGGCCAGGTCCCAGGACTCCATTGTGGGATGTTACCTGCACTGGCTGTAGTGCCCAGAAGCAACGGAGGCCGCCGGGGAGATATAGCAGACGTTGCTGTGTAGGGATCAGGAAGCGATTGCCCTAGCGCAGAGGCAGGCGGTGGTACAGGTCTCTGCTGCCCTGATCCAGGTTCTTGTCCAGACTCGGTATCTCCGGTCCATCCAGCAGCCTCTGGCACATGGGGGTGTGGTTGTAAGTCAGGAGTGAAGAGTAGAGGACGAGTAGGAAAACGAAATGCATATAATTCAGGAGTGGGTGCTGGACTCGAACGTGGTGCTTGCTGGGTCTCCGGGGTATCACGGACAAACGGCGGACGCCATTGTGGACGGTAATAAGGATCCACAGGTTCTGTAATCCATGCCAATATATGTGACGTGGAAGGCTGTAAGAGCTAAACGCACATACCTGAATTGGTCCGATCGCCCTCATTGACGAGTGGATATGAAGGCTGGTGAGGATTGCGTGAGGGATAGACGGGGTCCAACTCAGTTGGTCGATCGTATACGGGTGAATGCGAGCTACGTGGCTGTCGTTGGTAAGGCGGCAGCGAGTGATGGTAGGGGGGTTGGAGTAGCGGATGAAACTGGATTCCAGGAAAAGAATGACTTATCGGTGTAAATGATGGATGAGAACGCTGATCACGAGTCGTGCTAAAGGGAATGACAGGGGTCACCCGATCTTCTGGGGGTACGACTGGTCTCGGAAAGGGAGCACGATTTGGTGTAGAGGCACGGGGATGAGGCTGATCGCTAGGAAGGCCGTGCGAGGCGTGAGCACGAGGGATATACGGGGTGAATGCATGAGGGGGGTGTAGCGTACGAGGTCGCCTGGTTTGACGGTCATCTCGATCACTGTGGAAAAGATCGTTTTCGCATATGTCTCTAATAGCGCTGCTGATGTAGCTGGGGTTGAGTCGTTCATGTCCCTGCTGCATTGCAAAGTTGCGCCAATATCTCATTTCGTCACTGGATGAGTTCATCGTAGCATGAATGGACGCATTCACGCGTCACCAAAAGCCTTGCTGTGGAAGCCACCCTTCGGTGAGTTTGAGACCGTTGTCCAAGGCCGTCTAGTGAGCAGAGAAGGAAGAGGTGACACTTAATGAATCGCCACCACGATCCGTGGTAAAATACAATCCTCGGGCAGGCAGTGCTGTCAAAAGAATATTAAGGGTGTCCCCGCAGCACAGAGCGCCCCTTGCTTCGACCACTTGCCGAATGGTACAAGAGACGCGAGTGGCGGGAAGGACGTATCTAAAATGCTGATGAACAACGTCGGCGCACGAAGGGCCGACGGAAGGAAGGTCGTGTGGTAAGGTGCCCCGTCATACGGCCACGCTGACTATGGAGGGCAACATAACCAGATATGTACATCCTCAGGGTTCACGGCAAGAGCATCGAGTTTCCGAAGAAGCATCTCGCCTTCTCGTCGCACCTCGAGTTTCGCCGACCGAAGTCGTGTTGGCCACAGGAATACTGCGGTTGGAGCTGAAACCCGCGAAAAAAGAGGCGAGCGGAAGGAGCAAGAACAACAATTGCGTCGATGATGCTCACCTCTGTACAGACACAGCCACATATATGCCCACTTGGAACCGGTTCACCGAGCCAAGGTAACTGAGCCGCAGGCTGTGATGCCTTGGGGATAACTGTATACATATTCTGACCCCCCACGTGTAAATGCGAAAACAAGAGACACCCGATGAGACCAGCCTGGAGCTCACCCAGCGGCGCGTCATTTTGCTTTGTCCTCTAGAACGGGCCGGGAAGGCATCCCGATTCATCCATCTCGAGAGCACAGCCACCTTTTCCTAATATGGTATACATTCAAGACAGCGAACACCGACTCAGCGCTTTCAAAGACTGCCTCCAGTTGACTTTTTGTGTCGCGGGGTGAGCGAATGACGTGGTTGCTCAAGGTAATAATGATAGATCCATGGGCACACAGAAATGATCAAGAAATCTTCTAACTGAGAGAACGATGTGCGAGCCGCAGTCACCAACTCAGCACGATGCTGCAACCTCTGTAGTGTGTATGCACGAAATGTTATCAGATTACAGCCTCGGATCCCGTTCGATATGATCAAAGCTTGAAGGATGGCGCTGGCGTTCGAGATAATATTGACACTATTAATTGTGAACCGTTCACTAGTCCCTTTGTCTATTGACTCGCTGAATCACATATGTACCCTGACTGTTGACTTGATCACAACGTTCAGTTCTCTGTGTCCTTCGTCTGTGCCCTCGCAGGTGGGGAAGCGTTGTTGCGTCGCCTCCATAATCCATCACGCGAAGTCGGAGCTGTCATTAGGCCGTAAGAGCAGAATGAATCGGAATGACTGAACACGTGGAAAATAGGAACACCTTCTCAAAAATGCCGCAACGCGGTGAGTGACCACAGCAGGATTGGAGCCTACTCACGCATCATCAAATTGACCGTATACCCGAATGTGTGTATTTCGAGAGCACAACCACACCTTCCTAATATGGTATATATTCAAGACAGCGAATGCCAAGCGCTTTCAAAGACCGCCTTCACGTATTTTTTTGTGTGAATAGCCCTCCGAAATCAGGAGACCGGAATCACGCACGACGTTGATGCTCGAAAGAATCCCGCACTGGTACTTTTGGCCACACTCACTGACTCAGATCGATGCGCGGGGTCGTTGCCAGATCTCATCGAGTGGGGGCACCTGGTACTTACGTTCGAGCACTACACCACTCAGGCCTGGCGGTGAACCACTGTTCGCTTGTGTGATCCATCGGATCACATTCATCTGTTTGACTCACCGGATTGCACATGGGTTGTGAGATGTCATGCTGGTGATCCTGGATCACAACCTCCGGTTTTCCGTGTCCTCCCATGCCTCGCAGATGGGCAACGATCGAATATTGCTGTGTCATCTCCATAACCCATGACGTGAGATCGGACCTGCTATTAGACCGCACCTGCTGTTCCGAAGCATTGGAACGCCTAACACGTGGAAGGTGGCCGCAAACTGGCCTCAACGAGGTGAGTGAGCACTGCAGCGCTGCACGTTCCAGCCGACGCATTTTGGGAAGAGGGGACTACAAGAAAAAAACAAATACGAAAGATGGCAGCAGATTTCATGCCTTGAGCATCGTGGTATACAGGTGGTCGTACAGAGTTATATGTCTATCACTATCAATTTTCCATGCGCTCTCTAACCTCTAGAACTTGCTCGATCTTCTCTTTCTCTTCTGCCGAGACGGACCTAGGTAACCAGAAGACGCCACTGGGTTTTCCATACGAGATGCACGCGACCAGCTTGTCTCGGTAATGTCGACGACACCGTGCTCGTCGAGTACGTCATTGCGAACGTGGACATACTTTACATGAGCGAGGATCATTGTCGTAGTGAGTTTTCCGCTGACAGAACGGGTGATATCGGTCGCTTGGAAGAGCTTCGCGAATTGATAGGACGTGAGAGGAATGTACCACGAGAAAGCTGCGATCGCTTACCTTGCATTCCATGCTGAAGGCGCTCTTCTTGACACGGGGGGCCTTGACGTGAATCTAGCAGGTAAAGGTGGACAAGGCAATATGTTCTTAAGTCTGTACCGCCTACGTTTGGCGCCTTCATCAACCTATTGATAGCCCATTCGTCAAACTCGGGAGGAGAATTGATGGCCGTCACGTTTGCGTTCTCGACGAAGCTTCGCTGATGATGGTCACGGTAAACCCAAGGCCATTCCTCACGTTCGCAGGGCTGCCTTTGAAATGCGGAATGTTACTGAAGCAGAGGGAAACGAGCGGCAGGTTGTTGGTTACCTTGATGACGTACACTATCAGTGTTATGTAAGCCGTACGTGGGAGTCGAAGACGTATACACACCTTGTTGAACTGGCTGTCATAATAGAAAGTACTGCTTGAACTGGACGCATAAATTGTTGCATCAGAAGAGTTCAGCAACAAGCCAGGTGTTCAGCCTCTTCGTGTGATGGCTAAGTCTGCCCCCTGGCTAATATTAATGTCAGTACATCCCACTGATACCTAAGAATTTGATGGCAGTACCTGGCATATCGCAGCCTGCGCTCAACACTCAAAGATCTCCCGAGCACATTCCCAAATCTTGGTGAAAGCGTTGGTCATGTATTCCGATGCGCAGGATTCACGAGTCCCAAATTTAACTGCCACGTCTGGTCCGAATTATAAGTTACCCACACGCCCCACCACCACCTCCCATCTCCGAGATAATCCACCCTCCTCATCCCCTCCCTCCATTCCCAATCTCTCAACACTCCCAACTGTCTCTGCGTTGTCCTCTTTCTATAAGCGTCCACTAGTAAACGATAGTTGTCTTCACCGAGAGAGGAAATGCGCTCCACTTCGGCACGAGTAAGGTGCGCCTGGAAGAACGCGTAGATACCTTCGAGAAGGTCACGAATTGTGACTCTCCTCCCCGGCCGCTCGATGACAATCGGTCCCCAGAGTTGGTTGACAAGACCAACATCACACAATACGACAATTCTGTCGGATGCAAGTGAGGTCACTGGTTCGTTGTCTATCCTAATACCCGTGCTTCCACCCACTGCCGAGTCTAGAGGTAAGGTGACATGTGCACCAGTAATACGCCGAGCCGTCGTGGGATGTAAGCTCACGTCCCAATCCAGATGGGGTACACCCGGATTTACAGGGTTGGGAATGAGCCAGGGGGCTAGACGTACGGGTACGTCGGTGGGCCACGGCATTGGTGGCCAAGTGCCAGGACTCCATTGCGGGATGTTACCTGCACCGGACGTGGCACCCAGAGGCAACGGCGGCCACCAGGGAGATATACCAGAGAATGGCCACCTACCCAACGAATGGGCTGCAGTGTACGACGGGTCAGGCTGTGGTTGTCCCGGCGCTGAGGCAGGTGGCGGTGCAGGCGGTTGCTGCACTGGCGCTGAAGCCAGTGGCGGTGCCACTGACCCAAGTCCCTGTCCAAATTCGGCATTTCCAGTCCATCCAGCAGCTGCCGGCACATAGGGATGTGGGTGTGAACGAGGAGTCCAAATCAGTGGATGAGTAGGAAAACGGAACGCATATAATCCAGGAATGGGTCCAGAACTCGGATATGGTGTCCGCCAGGCTTCGAGTGTGTCATGGGCAAACGGCGGACGCCATTGTGGGTGGTAATTGGGTACCATCGGCTCTGTAATCCGCGCCAAGAAGTGTGGCGTCAAAGGCTGTAAGGAGCTAAACCTACATACCTGGATTGATCCGAACGCCTTCATTCGCTAGTGGCTGTGAAGGCAGGTAAGGATTGTGTGGGGGGCGGATGGGGTCCAACTCAGTTGGTCGACTGTATGCGGGTGTGTGCGAGCTAGGTGGCTGTTGTTGGTAAAGCGGCAGTGGGCGATGGTGGAGAGGTTGAAGCAAGGGATAAAATTGGATTCCTGATAAGGAATGGCTTGATGATGTAGAAGATGGATGAGAAAGCTGATCACGAGTCGCACTAAAGGGAATGACAGGGGTCACCCACTCTTCCGGGGGTACGATTGGTCTCGAAAAGTTGGGCGTCAGGGCACGGGGATGAGACCGATCGCCACGAGGGCCATGGGAAGTGTGAGCACGAGGGATGTGCGGGGTGAATGTACGATGGGGATGCGGCGTACGAGATCGCCTAGTTTGATGATCATCGCGATCGCTGCGGAGGATATCGTTTTCGTATATGTCTCTTATAGCATTGGTAAGGTAATTGCTGTCGAGTCGTTGATGTCCCCGCTGCATCGCGAGGTTGCGCCAATATCTCATTTCGTCAGTGTATGAGTTCATCGTAGCGTGGATGTACACATTCGCGTTTTACCAAAAGTTTCGTCGTGCAAGCCGTAGTCCGGTGAGTCTGAGATCGTCGTCCACGTCCGTCTAGTGAACGGAGAGGTAGAAAGGGAAAGAGGTGCCACTTAATGAATCGCCACCACAATTCGTAGTGAAATACAGTCGCCGGACAGGCAGTGCTGTCAAAGCATCTCAAGGGCACCCCCACAGTACAGAGCCAGGGTGATGCCCCTCGTTCTGACCACTCGATGAATGAATATAAGGAATGCGAGTGGCGGGCGGGACGCATCTATAAATGCCGATGTACGACGTCGGCAAACGAAAGACCGACGGAATGAAGGTCGTGTGGCAAGGTGCCCCGCCGTACGGCCACGCTGACTAGGTAGAGCAACATAACCAGATTTATACATCCTCAGGGTATAAGGCGAGCGCGTCGAGTTTCTGGGGAGTATCGCGTCTCTTCGTCGCACCTCGAATTTCGCCGACCGAAGTCGTGCCGACCACAGGAATACTGCGGCTGATGCTTGACACCTGCGAGAAAGAGGCGGGGAGAAGGAACGAGAACGACGTTTTTGTCTCGATGCGGCTTACGACGGTACAGACATAGCCCACACGTACATGACCACACGGAATCTGTGCATCCAACCAACGTAACTGAGCCGCGGGCTGTGAGTTTTGTGGGTGCCCATGAACACATTCTGACCCCCACACGTGCCAATGCGAATACAAGGAATACCTGATGAGACTGGGACCAGCCTGGAGTTCATCCAAGCGACGTCACATCCGATTCATGCCAGTGGTCCTCCAGAACGGGCCGGAAAAGGAAACCCGACTTCTTCCGTTACCAACAGCACAGCCACTCATTCCAAATATACTGGCTGCACTCACAGACTCGGGATGTTACAAGATTACAGCGCGGTGGCGCGCCCGACATTTACGCTTGAAACATGCTGATAGCACTGGTACCATTCGCTGATATGATTCATTGGATAACAGTCGTCCCTGTTGACTCTCCCAATTGCACGATTACTCTGAGATATAACCCTGGATATCCTGGACCGCAACGTCCGTTCTCCGCTCTCAGAGGGGCCTTCATTATGTAATATTGCTGTGATGCTTCCATCTCCATCATGTGAAATTGGACTTGCTATCAAGCCGCTCCACAGGATGCATTGGGGCACCGAAACTATGGTAAGTAGGAGGCATCGTCGTAAATAAGCCCCAACGAGGTGAATCAGTGGGACGGCCCTGCATCTTCCGATCGCAATACTGGAACGGGGGGCTACACGAAAAAAAGGACATGGAGAATAGCAGCGGATTAGCATTCTGGTATACTAGTCGTACAGAATTATGTTTCTATTGGTCTTCCTTCTGCTCTCTGTTCTCTAAAACTCGCCCGATCTTCTCTTTCTCCTGGTCCCACACGGACCTAGGCAACCTAAAGACGTCACCGAGTCTTCCATACGAGATATCCCCTAATCGAGCGACCGGCTTATACTTGGTGATGTCGATGACGCCGCGCTCGTTGAGCATGTCATTGCGAACGTGGATATACTTTACACGAGCGAGAATCATCGTCGTAGTGTGTTGTCCGCTGACAGGATGGATGACATCGATCGCTTGGAAGAGCTTTTGCGATTTGATAGGACGTCAGAGGAATGCATCACGAGAAAGCCGTGATCTCTTACCTCGCATTCCATGCTGAACGCGCTTTCCTTCACACGGGGAGCCTTAACGTGAACCTAGGAAGTAAAGTTAAGAATGGCGACAAGTTCTTTTAAATTTGTGCCACCTACGCTCGGTGCCTTTGTCAGACCACTGATACTCCACTCGTCAAACTCGGGAGGAGCGTTGATGGCCGCTACGTTTGCGTTCTCGACGAATGGCTCACTGATGATATTGACGGTAAACCCGAGGCCATTCCTCACGTTCGTAGGGGTGTCTTTGATGCGCGGATTGGAACTGCAGCAGAAGGAAACAAGCGGAGGATTGTTGGTTACCTTAACGGCGTACATTATTGGGGTTAAGTCGTAGACAGGGAATTGAAGACGCATACATACCATGTTGAACCAGCTTTCACGATAGAAAACGCTGTTTGAACAGGACGCATCACCCATGGGACTGAGAGTCGTACCTGAAAGGCGCAAGGTTCTCCACCCCGGTCGTGGAGACGGAAGAGACGAACGCAATGGGCCTAGGTACTATGGCACTGATCATGAGCGGGTATAATCGCCTACGAACGGTATAGTCGAGCTCCGATGTCAAATGACGAGATGGTATCGCAGGACATACGCGGTATCTTCCCGGTCAGTATCGATCACCTTCCACCCTTGTTGCTCCCCTTCCAACCATTTCCGTCCAGCCTCGGTGTTTTCGATCTTCTGAGCGAACGTCCACGAAGTGTTAGGTGGTTCCGTGAACTTGCTGTGGGCGTCATGGTTGAAGGGAGGTAGGGACATGGTGGATGGTCGATAGTGACGACTAGCTGATTTCGAAGCTACACTTCTATGAGTATATATTAGCCGGCAGCACGCCATTAGACCGCTAAGCCGTATGGAGTGCGCAAGGACAGCGGGATAAGGCAAGTTGCTTATCAACAAAGTCTGTCAGCACGCTTACCATTTCCAGTGCACACCCACCCTCATCTGGAACAGCAGAATGCCCAGGAGTAAGATACCAAGCGGAGTAACAGAGACATGTAGTGTAGAGAATGTAATCTACATGCAAGAGTCAGGTCAGTAGTGTCTTTCTCTTGAACTTCTCACTTGTATCTCAAGGCTCATCCTCACAGCCACTCATCCAATCAAGTCTGTTGTTCCTTTGCACTGCATGGCTGGGCCTGCAGCCAAGCCACCTGACAAAGCAAACAATAAGACTGCAATCTAAACCTGTTCAGTACCCAAGTCATCCTCACATGCACAGCTTGGTTTGATCATTTGTGTCTTGACTTCAGTTTTCACCTAAACCCACTTGCATACTCCCAGATCTCCCTACATTACATGATCCACATCCCATATACCCATACTCTTACCTTCAGCTAAGGCAAACACATAGAAAGATAATAGTTGTAGAGAGCAGGATGGTCATCACTGTAACAGACCAAAAAATGCCTTCCTGAGACAAAATAAAAGATAACCAAAAAAGTAGCCTGTATTCCATTTGCTGAGCCCCATGCCCTACCAAATGGTAGAGGAGTAGTAGCACAACAGAAAGAAAACAAAGCTAGGTGGAGGATCCCCTGACGACACAAGCCGGTAGTGCAAATAGCAAGGTCATCGCGTCCGCCCAGAGTTGCAAGCAGAGCTCCGGGAGACAAGGGCGTCAAAAATTTGCTAACCAACTAAAGGGGGCGGTGCCCCCGTTACAGCGGTTATGCTGTAAAGAACAGATACTACACTTGATCTAAGCCAAAAGGCCAGAGTGGTAAAGATTCATGGGTGTTCAGCCAGGGCTTATATACGATTTCAGCCTGCGCACGGACCATCGGACTTTTTGTTTACTGGTTTTTCCTTTTTCGGGTGGACACTATTATCCAAATCTGGACGAGCTGACTAGGCGAACCAACGTCAAAATAGCAAGCTCTTCGAGTTTGCGGCTCTTACAACTCAGCAGCAAACGACGTTCGCCCTTTTGAAACGCAAACAAAGATCTGAACTGTGCGGTACGTGCAATAACAAAGTCAATTATAAATAGTCCGTATAATGATACGCCATTACAGCGACGAATCCATAATACAAAAACAAAACACGAGAAGCCGCTAATATCCAGACTCATCCAGGTCATCATGACATTCGCCATCTATGATACCGGCCGATCGGTGATTGAAACATGTACGAAATCCGTCCGAGAATGATATCGACAGAATCCCTAAATCTGAAAGGAGGTACTGAATGCCCGGCACCCCCAGGCTTTCCGTGAACAAGAGGCTTCGCGACTGAGAGAGCATCTGCCGTTTGCGTTCTCAAGGGCGCAGGAGGGTCGATGACGTGTGCAGCTATGGGAAGGTTGCGACCATGTCGGATACGCTTGCTGACCCAACATCGGAAGACATCGTCCGTACGAAAGTAGTATTCCGTGCCATCGAAACAGCTACCGCTAAATGCTACGTGGAATCCAAGCTTCGAAAGGACTTTCGACGTGAATCGTTGTAGCGTGATGTCCTCTGGAACGCGAACTTTCCACGTGTCGTCGGTGGCCGGGACAAATACCTTGATGATGATCATCCCGTTGACGGGGGCCCATCTTGACAGAGAATCATGGCGTCTTTCCTCAGTGGCTGTACTTGCAGGACAGTCGTCGGAAGGCCGTTCACCACCGACGAATTCTTCCAAGCGCTTGACATGCAGGGCTTGAGTCCGACGATGAGTGGGGACGAGTATCGTTACGTATGCCAGTGTACCTGGCGGCGGATCGACTTCCTTGTCCTCATCCTCGGTGGGCTCGATTGATGCTAGAAATATCGAGATGGTTTCCGTGACGTGAGAGTTGGAACCGGCCTGTTTTCCCTCGCTCGGACCTGCTAACGAATCACAGTTCCCCGGCGTTGCAGAACGTGACGGAAGAGATGATTTGCTTTCACTGCAGCCACGAACGGAACCACCATCTTCCTTGGCACACTCGTCAGAAGGGAAAGTCGGTGAACCATGGCCAAGTTCCCGCAGAACAATCTCCCACTCGATATCGGCATTTTTGCTTGGGCTTTCGGACTCATAGCTCTTGCCTCCCTGTTCCTCCTTGGGAATCGTAGCCGTGGTCGTGTCATCGGTGCTGACATCCGGGAGGACTTGCGTTTGGCCAACGTCATCATCTGTGTGTTTCACCGTGTCGTCTTTCGGACTGTCGGCCGTCTCGGGGTTCGTAGCTAGTCGCAGCAGCTGGTACTCCTTTTCGGTTTCAGCAACAGCATCGAGCGTTTCTTGACAGGTCCGTCCCCATACTGATACGCGGACAGTATCAGGGAGTGGACCAACGTCCACACCGGCTTCGTCGACGACCGGTGGTTGCATGTCCTGGTCAACCGAGCATTCTTGATCTAACGAAGAGAGCTGACATGGTGGCCGCATCGGACTGGCAGGACGACAGCAAGGGAGTCGAACCTTGACCGGAGGTGAGAATCTAACCGCGGGAGGATACCATGCGGGTCCCGGAATACCAAGGTAAGAACCGGGGCGGTGGGATGCACCGACGAGTTCGAGAGAGAAGTCGTAGCTTTTATTGATCGTATCCTCGTCATCTTCCTCCTGAAGGTAGTACAAGTCGGTAAGGTCACCGAGCGATATAGGTGGACTGATTTGGGGCTCGTGAACCTCAGGAACTGCAGATCGGCCTTGTTCTGCGCTGCAGGAGGATTCCCCAGAATGGCTGCGCGGCTGGTCTTCGTTATCACTGTCGTCTTCGTCGCCGTCTTCTTGGTCGTCACTGTCTTCGTCGTCGTCGCTATCTTCTTCGTAGCCGCCGTCGGTATCATCGTCGTCCGAAAAAGAGGAATGAAGAGACACGACCGCGCTGCCAGTATGCTGGTCTCTGCCGGCCTCGCTGGGCTGAAGGATGTCAGATCCATAGGTTCTCGCCTTCGCATACTCACTTCGCTTTCTACCGAGTGTGCTCCGTCTGTTCCCGTTTGTGGTGTGCCCATTCTTGACGAGGACTCGGGGGTCTGCACAGGGTAGTGTATGTCAAGTGCACAGCGGATGACGAAGAAGAGAAATACCGTGTCTCTCGCGGTATCACGTTCGTTGTCTACTTCATGTCCTATTTGCGTCTCCCGCGACGTTCCAATACTCCCCTGCGGAGGATAAGTACGATTGTCGCAAGGTAGTCTACGGACTCCTACCTCACGCGCCAGGGCCGGTGTGGAGGGGGTACTCTTTGACTCTGGTGATCGTGGTGTCTGAGACGGCTAACCGAATGAGAAGTGAGACCGCACGGCACAAAACACAAACACGAACCCGGACGCCATCCCTACCGACAATGCTCGTCACGCTTATCTCCAGAAAAGGTCTTATGTACCTCCCCGAGACACGTGGCCGAACCTGGGGACGTGAAGGACGAGGCTGTCGGTGCGGAGGAAGATTGCCAAGAAGATGTGTATTAGAATCGCTGCGCCAACGTGCATTAGGACCGCCCCGTCGATATACTTTGTGATCACCGATACGATTCTCGCAGACACGGGGAGAGCGACGCAGATGAGCGTGATGGGGGTGACCCATACGAGGATGAGCTGGGTGGTACACAAGCCACGGACGAGCTGGAGCTTTGAGCGGTGTTGCGGGGGGAGGATCAGGGTGGCTGACAGTCGCGGTACGGCGAGTCCTGTTCGAAGTCCAAAGAAACCGCAGTTTTTGAGGAAAGAACCGCCGAAAGGTGGATCGACGATTGGGTTTAGGAGAGGATGGCGAAGAGAAGCGGCGCGTTCGATAGAAGCGACGTGCGATCAAAAACAAAATCAGGAGGAGAAGAATGACGCAGACGGTTGCCAAAACGATGACGGGGGCATCTGTGCCGCTGCGTGCACGCTTGACATGACGAATGGCGTTTGGGCGAGTGGTGGATGTAGATCTGTAGGGAGGGACAGGTAGTGGGATAGGGGACATGGTGAACGAACGAAAGGACCAGACAGGCGGTAGAGAACTGGGGGGGACACGTTTATATAGTATCCCTGTCAGCCTCCACCAAGAAAGTATATATGGTGCGTACGAGGTCAGCCACCCGTGCAAACTCGTGCGGGGAACACACTCGGATGCACGCTGCACGATTACACCCTCCTACTACGTGCAGTCAAGGAGGAAAGGGTCCTTGGGACTTCACCGGTACCGATCCTGGGCATCTATAGGACTCAGGCAGTGGACAACGGCGACGGTAATTGTCGTGAGGAGCCTTACACGGACAAAGCGCACCTGGAGTAGCCTGGCCCTGAATTTTTTCATCAGTGAAATAAAATACACGTACGCAGTGCTTCGACGACGTTCGCATTGAGCGATGTTTCACAATTGTCAGTAAGAAGTAAGTAGTAGGTGCCAGCGCGGACCAGGTGGCGTCACGCCTCACGTACCTTAACTGCCATCCAACTTAGTTCGGGTTCGAAGAGCTAGCACTAAAATCTGAAGCCGAAGTTCCACAGTGATGCCTTGGTGAGCCAAGTGACTGAGCTTTCACAAAATTCGAAGGTTACAATCAACCTTCAACTGACCAAGGAGTCGAGGTCCGTGCAGCATTATGTAATCCGCGTACAACAAGGTAGTGACCAGCTGCACGCATCGAAGTAGCGATTGGTAAAGACACTCAGAAATTAGTACTACGGCCCACGGGCGCATTCATAGGATTAGGATTCAGGGGTATATCAAAGGAGTACTGCATGCGCAGACCCAAAAATAATACTATAAAAAAGGGTCATTACCAGGTATCGCTGACCACCGGTGCACCTTGAATCAATCATCAGTCTGGCTTGCATAGTCTGATATGTGATACTGGGTCGCGACATCGGGCCCGTCCGGGCTTTCCTCTTCTTCTACTCCCCTCACCGGTAATAAGTGCTGTCTCGTCTCCATGGCCCATTCCTTCAAACCGGACCGACCATTAGACCGCACAAGCAGCAGGAATCGAAGTACCGAATACGCAGAGAGGAAGAACACCGTTGCCAAGACGGCAACGAGGACGAGCGAGCACAATGTGCATATCCCAATTGACACTTTTCAGAGTGGCGGGGAAAAAATGGTAAGACAGTCGAAGAGCTACGCTCAATATGAACATACCGATGATCGACTCAGTCACGACGCAAGCGGTGATTGCAGACACAGCTGCAAGGAATACGATAGACGAAACCACAAATATGGATACCCCGCTGAAAATGTGTCAGAATTGGTAGGCAATACGAAAGTGCACGCACACGAAAGACAATACCGGCAGAACAGAAAGGATGGAAAGAATGGCAATGAATGTCTGTAGGCGTTCAGCACAAGCCGATGATGGTAGTGACAATGGGGATGAACGAACCATCGTTATAGGTTTCTCTTTAAAACTTCTAATCCAGAGCGCTAAGGCAGGACGAGCATAACGCTGCTCGATCCTGGAGGAGACTCCGTCAGTGACAGTGGGCAACGGCGGTGTAACGAGAATGAGCCGGTACTTGCACGTCTGCATACTGTCGCACTAGCTCTGCGCATCTTTCAAAGTAAGTCGCCAGGCCCTCCTGAACGTCTTCGGATTCTTCCCGTCTACAATCAGCCATTTCGTGGTGGGGCCAGGGTTGGTGCAACGACGAACGTTGTCACCCGCACGGTCACCAGAATCAGCGGACGCGGCAATTAATCGCACTTGGTGTGACTGTCACGTGATTATTAACTCGCTATCTGCCAAGTCTCCGGCAGCCTGATCTCATACTGCACACAACAAAATGAGCAGCCGAAAGCTCAGTGCAGAGGAGCTCAAGCTCCATCAAGCCGCTCTTACCGCAAACGACAAGGTCAGTTATTCCATCGCATGTCCCCTTCACAATTCGCGTCGTGACGAGAGTTCTTCAAAGATACTTCAAGTGAAAGAAGCTGAAAAGCTCGTACCAGATGCAGCAGCTCGTACAGCCGCCATCAACTTTTTGCTCGGGGCAGTAAGCACTTCTATTCACCTAGGATACATCCTTCCTGATCCGACAGCACAGGGGATGTTCAAGGTCATCGCAAGTGCTGGAGGAGTAACCGCGTTTCGAGCAGTGGCGAAGAATGAGATAGAGATGTACGTGACTGCCTACTGCCTATGTTTTTCATCCTCGTTCTCTTATTCATTCGTCTTTCCCACTCAGAAAGAAAGACATGAGTCCCGAGGAAGCTATGGTCCTCGGTCATATCCAAGCATCGGGAAATGAAGGTGCGGTAGGTTGAAAGTTCCACGTAGGTTCTATCTCTTACGCACAGCAATTGCTATTCCAGGGATATGGACGAAACATCTGAAGGCCAAGACCGAACTGCACCAAACCGTCATCGACCGGTGTCTGAAATCGCTAGCCCAAAAACAGCTCGTCAAATCCATCAAAGCCGTTCGAGTACGTACACGATCTGCCTCGGAGAAGTAACTACGTCTACGATGCGTAATACTAATGATGCGTTCGTACCCAGCATCCAACACGCAAGATATACATGCTCGCTCACCTGGAACCATCGGTAGAGCTTACGGGCGGTCCCTGGTACACCGACAACGAACTTGATGCAGAATTTATCAAACTCTTATCTTCTGCATGCCTCCATTACATTCGAGATCGCGTAAGCTTTCTTTTAAATATCCCAATGCCTCAGAAGAGATTCACACGTTGTCCAACCAGTCATTCCCAAAACAGAACAGCAAACGTCTTGCACAGAACGAGATACGCCTATATGCGATAGGCGCAGCTCCATCTTACCCATCAGCACAACAAATACAACATTTCTTGAGTAAAAGCAAGATTACGGAGACGGAGTTGGGTGTCGACCATGTGGAGATGCTCTTACGAGTATTGGAACTCGATGGCGAGATCGAAAAGGTGCCATTTCATTCTTGCCTCGCCGTCCATGTTGACCGATGATGCCGCAGATCCCGGCGTTTAGCGCTAACGCCTGGAATCCTCCATCAGATTCCGAAGAAGCTAGTTCCGGTTCGGAATCTGACCCAAGCGACGACGAGCGTTCCCACTCAAAGAAGCGGAAACGCAACAAGATAAAAGAGTCAAGTAAGCTCAAACGGCGGAAGACGAAAGATGACTCTGAGAGCGAGTCGGAGGATCGGTCGAAGACGAAGAAGCGAAAGAAACATTCGAAGAGGGATGAGGATAGCGATGACGAAGGTTCTACCAAGTCGTCGAAGAAGAGGAAACGCAGAAGTAAACATAGTGACTCGTCTTCCGAGGACGAATCGGAAGAAGATAGAAAGAAGAAACACAAGCGCAAGTCAAAGAAACGCCAGGAAACATCTTCCGACGAGGAGTCTGAATCCAGTGAGGAAGAAGATAACCGAAAGTCGACTTCCAGGTCAAAATTATCGAAGTCGAAGAAATCTTCCTCCAAAAGGTCCTCTGTTGTTAAACGACAAAAGTCCGCCTCCCCGGACCCGCGAGACGAGTTTTCGGGTGGTGCTTTCGTATATCGAGCGATCAGGCAAGAGCGTGTCGTTCTTGGCTGGTCGCAGGCCCCTTGTGGCCGATGTCCTGTATTTGACTTTTGTCGGGACAAGGGACCAACGAATCCACAGGAATGTGTATATTTCGAAGACTGGCTCGCTCTGGGTGCGAGTTCGCAGAAGGACACTGCAACAGCCGCCGTGAAGGTGGAAGTGTAGAGGAATCGGTGTACACCTTCCCGTCGAAAGACGACCGGTCGTTTGTCTTAGTGTCGACAACTTACTCCTCAGACGTCACTGGCACCTCTGGACATCATACCCTTGTACATAGTTGTTGTCCTCGTTGCGTTCTTTCCACGTCCACGGTGTTCAGTCTGACACATACGCTGCTCGGTGTCCTCCAAAGTTTACCCCATCATGTCCTTCCCACATACTCCTAGGCAACCTAAAGATGTCGGTGATTCCACTGTTTGACGTACGTCTTAATCGTACCACTGGCCGACACTCGGGGGACATCGGCAACACCGTGTTGGTTTGAGTACTGTTTGAATCACGTGAGGCTGTCCCGTTTGCATTACATAGCGAAGCAACCGTTAATCAGCAATTTGTAAACTTCGTACTATTCTCGTTCGAGTATCTTTGGCCCGAGTGAGTCTAGGCAGACACAAGAAGTCTCTTGTTGGGCGTCAATCAGTCATATTGTGTGTCCCTTTAAGAGCCGCATCATTTGCCCAGTTACATCTGTAAGCCTCCTACTGGACCAAAACAATGTCTGACTTCAAGCTGCCCTCCGCCACTCAATGGGGTATACCTTCCTGGACGAAACGAGCTCTACTGGTACATGGCATGGGTTGTTCATCACTTACCTGGGAACGCGTCGCGGAAGCGTTGGCACGCGAAGGTTCGTTCGTTATCTCGTGCCCAACAGCGACAATAATTGATTTTGCGCAGGTTACTTCGTGGTGGCTCCCAACTTGGTCGGCCACGGTTTCAGGAAGGGTACCGACTTTCGCATGGCAACGGTGGCACAAGACCTGCACCCCTACTTGGCTCACGCTGACTACGATGTTATCATCGCGCACTCCTGGGGATCGGCCGTCGTCGCTACTCTCTTATCATCCTTGCCACGATCCAGGCCTACTTCGCTCGTTCTAGTCGACCCTTCTCTCGAGTTTTCCCCTGAATTCGTGAAAGCGATCAAGGAGGAGTGGGCAAACCGTGTTGCGAATATAAAGTCCGTGGAGGAGTTTATGGCGCAATTTCCCAAATGGACACGTCTGGATGCAATCACTCGTGTGGTCGGTCTTCAGGCGTGTGCCTCTCCGGATGTCATTCGAGAGATTTTGACGGTGAGTTCCGAAGCATATTTAGGGTGGCGGTGTATTCATCGGGTTTATTATTTGAACGTGCGCCTGGAATTAGCAAAATGATCCATGGGCGTTCGGTCACTTATTATCTGATTGTCCTCCGAACATCACCATCACCGTTCTCATTGCAAATCCTGAGGTGGAGAAGCACATACCAAAGCACTCCCAGATCACATGCTCGATCATACCTGGAGTGACACATTGGGTTCAGTACGAAGCACCGGAAAGGATCGTTGATGCCGCTCTGCAGTCTGTAGGTGAAGGTCAGAAAGCATAAACACAGTGTACAAGGGGATTGATGTTATGAGGTTTCACTTTCTCAAGTTTACATTCATCCACCCCAGAGATTATTCGCAGTCGAAAACACTCAGACTGATAGAGCACACTAGTGAGAAATGGCTTGATTGCTTCCAGTAGATGAAAGAGATTGGAACGTCCGCGCGGGTCACGGTGTTGGAAAGGGTTGCTACGGATGTAGCGGCACGAATTGCAAAATGCTGCCTACGAGCAATCTCAGCAACAGGACTCTAATTTCTTAGAATCGTAGTCGAAATTCCCGCCGGGTGGCCGTTGGTAGTACAACGGCAAGCATGTGTCCATAAGGCTGTCGACTTCCTGCATGTTCGCCACCTCTCCACTAATAGCTAGCAAAGTGCCAAACGCGCAGGTCTCTGGAATGATCACGCGTCGATTTTCCCTCAGCACAACAACGAAAGCCACATGTCGACTCGCAATTCTCTTAACGTAAGATGTACAAAATCCAGTATCTGAACTCAGCACCAAGATCTTACATACCCCTCGTCTCAAAAATCAATCAATCAATCATAACCTACACTCATTCACCACCAATCAAAACGGTAGAGGTCGTTTCACTTGTCGGGAGAGATCTTCAGCATCTACAAAGAAAAGCTGTGGAATCCGTGGGGAAATTCGCCGGGTGAGATAACGGCTGTTCTTGTGTACAAGGTGTACGAGGTCTTTGGAGGCGGAGCCACTCTCGAGTGCCAAAATTGTGTCGAGGTATTGTCGGCGCAGATTGGCAAGCTGCCTGAAAACGACAAACGTTGGGAAATTTGGTAAGAGGACATAGAGCGGTAAACGGCGTACCGTAGGTTCTGTAGGGATAGATCGCGCTTATCGCCCACTTCCGGCGGTGGTAGCAATAAAGTCTCTGCGATCGTCTTGCTGAGACCTATGTCGCGCACATTGTACCCCACTGGAAACGGTAATGTCAGCGGAAACCTCGAAATGGACTGCACAGACACACAGATGCAAAGCATGCGGCACCTTGTTGGACGGGTCAGTTTGTTGAACGTCATACAGGCTAAGAAGCGTACATTCGAGCTAAGATGATGTCCACGAAGGACACCCGAGGCTGAGGCAAGGCAAATAGCGCTGAACGCATCAAATTAAAAATACGTTGGCAGCTTGAAATCGAAGGACGTACCATAAACCCTTCCAGAGCGAAGGATATTCATTAAGAGCCGCAAACAGAATAGGAAACTGTGGACTATGTCCCTGCCGACTACGGGTTTGTCTGAATTCATTATCCACCTTCTTGGAACCAGAAGGTCGTGAAGCGGGCACAAGTCTCCAGAGGGACGTAGCGATGAGACAAGCGTACTGCAGATTTCCTCTGCAAAGTCACATACAACCGATAGATCCATACCAATACCGTTCTGTAGCAGGAAGCTGCAAGGCAATAAATTCAACCGCACAAAAAGGGGTCAGTAAATCTGAACCTACTGAAGAGCCAGCACGCCTGAGGTTGGATCGAAGTCGACAAGGGATGCGACTATGTCTACTGAAACATTATTATCCTTCGGTGCGGGCTGTTCATCATAAGGCATGCGACAGCTTTCACGCGAGACATATTCCCGCAACTCGCACTGGCCGCCAAGTGCTGTATGAAGACAAGTAACACGGATGACGTTCATTAAGTAGTCCATAACGTCCGTCAGATCATCGATGGGTTCCAGGTATTCAATGGCTTTTTGAATCCATTCCCGAACAGCGCCGACACAACTCGCGGCATTACGGATGGCATTCCAATTGAGATCGGGAACGGACCCTTCGATGTATATGGGACAGTATATCGCTTCATATAAGCGGTGCAACCAGGATGTCATCCTAGTCAAAGTAGGTTAATGACAACGATAATCGACCAAAGTCATTACATGCATTTACCTTGAGTGCCAGTCTTTATATTCTCCTACGACGGAAAACATCGAGTCTAGAATGTGTATTTGCTGCAGATGCAGGTTGATCTTCGCGTTGTACAACGTCGCATTCAATGACGACCTCTGCCAGTGTTGATGACCACAGTCTTTCTTGTGGCAATGCTGATCGTGCAGAACGACGTATGTGCATTGGGAAGAAAAGGCTCGAGCGACGCAGATTATGTCGTTTTCTTCTAGAACTTTTTCGCGAAGATGTGCTTTCAGTTGGGTGTTCAACAGAAGGTCAATGTCCGCAGAGAGATATCGATTTTGAGCAAACCTCCTGTGTAGAAAAGTACCCTCCGTGGTTGTATAATGGTGATCGGCGGATGGAACGATACCGAAGACTTTCCGCACATGAGGATCAGCAGGCGGGAGGGGTATTTCGTGAGAGACAACAGAAGCTAAAAGACAAACATATCTCTCAAAGCGCCTCAGGAAGTTATCAACTTGAGCAGGATGCACAGAGTGAAGGGTTGGCAGTTGCGAAAAGAAAACGTCGAATGCCATGAGTGCCATGGCATCTTCACCCCAGTCGGAGAATTCCTCTCCTAATCGATAAATCGCCTCCGCAGAAGGGGACTGCTCGACTGCACGGAAAAAGCGGATCTGGAGAATGCCATCAGCCTTTGCACCTTGATGCGTTTTACTAACCCACTTGTCTGCTATCTGAGACGTTCATGCGCCCGAGGGGGATATCTTTTATGCAGTTCAGCACCTTGTGCGCATCAGACTCCCTATTTCGCAAGATATCCCGGACCGGCATATTGAAGGAACACGCCCGCCATACAGTATCCAGTGCGATGTCTACAGCGCGTTGCATTGCACCAGGACTTTCTCGGACTTCGACTCGAAGTAGGGTTTGGATGGCATCATACAGTCGTCCAAGACTAAGCTGGACCTCGGCCACATCACGAAACCTCCCGTGTGATTCCAAGAGATCGATGCGCGCCTTATGCAGGCCTTTGTCTTTCAGATATGTCAGTTCTTCATCAGTCGAAGAGAACAAAGGAAGTGGTGGCCTAAGCAGCTTCCGTCACTCGGTTCTGCAGATAAGTCGTCACGAGACCCACCTCAGACCATCGCGAGAATAGTGCACGACACATATATAAAGAACCTCGTTCTTGAGGCTTGCAGTGATATCCTCGGAATGACGAGCGAGAATTTGCACTAGCTTGTCGAAACGACCAGCTTTGCGATACTGCCCAACAGCTCCGGCGAAGTCATTAGCATCGATGTAGAATTTCGCTGCGTTGAGGTAATTGTCTGCCGACGCATAACACTTGGCTGCATCGCCGTAGAAGCTAGTTCTTTGGGCACCGAGGGCCTCGCCCGCACATCGAACAAACGCTTCCGCTGCAGCAAGGAACGCCCTCTGGCGTTCGGTAGCTTGAACGGTCAACGTCGCCATCTGCCGCAGTTGGTATGCTTGTGCTATGCGAAGCTGTCTGGGGAGGTCTGCGCGCTCAAAGCAACGAATTGCCTCTTGGAATTGTCCGGCGTTGAATAATTTGTAGCCAGAAGCAGCCCACTGTTCCGGGCTCGACTCGCCGATGTATCGGCAAATGTCGGTTGAAGGTGCAACCTCGATAAGACCCTCATTTGACCAAAGTTGCTGCATTGCATTAGTAAAGGCAGAAGGGATCTGGGCCACGCACGTACCCTCATCGGTTCACTCTTTTGGGAATTATCCAAAAGGTATAACTTCTTTCGAGCCCGTGTGATGCCAACGTAGAGGTTTTTCAACTACCCTGTCTTTTAGCATTGATAACAACCATGAGGAGAGTATACACACTTCGGTGCATAATACGGAATGCGGACTTCCACTCACATCAAGTGATGAGGTGGTTGCTTGAATGTTGAATGCCATCAAGAGAACACGCCATTGAGACAACGGGGCTGCAGAATCTTCAAAAAAGTTATAAAGGAACACCTAGAACCGAGTCAGGCTTTCAGCCAGGTAAGATCTCGTGGAGATACTGACATCGTCAAACTCTAGCCCCTTGCTCTCTTGCAGAGTCCTAGACACTATTTGTTAACATAGTCTTAAAGAGTTCGTTGCGGATCGTACAGTATCACAGCTATATCTCCAAATCTTTCCCTGATCTGTTTGCGCACAACACTATCCCTTACGATGATGCCTAAAATCTGGAATCAAAGTGGAACCGGATGACCAAAGGGAACTTGCCGACATTGTTCTGCACCAAGCTCCCGACTACCCCTGTAACATGTTGAAATCCCAGCGTTGACAAAAGGTCATTACCTGACACACGTACCCAAGGCCCGAAAGGAATGGCTCGTACGGAAGGCTTTCATCCTCCGATCCTACAAAAAATACGGGTTTGGGCCCGCCTAGCATGGCACATTCAGGTCGCAAGATGTCGATCGACTCCGGCCAGAAGTCAGTTATAAGTTTCACGATTGACTGCGCACAATTGACGATGCCCCCATGGGAGCGATAGTTGATGGCAAGCTCAAATAGTTCGGGTTTCTTGCAACACTTCTGAATTCCCTCCCTTCCTTCTGCCTGAGGGAACGCATTATGATCATGTCTGACCCCCAAAGAATGTATGATCTCACCTCGGCACGATGGATGAATGATTTTAAGTCCGCAAATCGAAAACTAGACCCAGCTGATATCGTCTGTGCTGTGTCGCCGGCCCAAAACAGCCCATCAGCGTTGTTACAGAGGGTTCTCAATACTATCAGGAGCATCAACTTAGCACCAGTGAATGGGTGGTAGACGTACACATGATGTCGATGATTAGGTTGTCTTGTACTTCATCGACGTACCTGCTTCGCTTAGACAAGGAACAGTGATATTAGATAACACCTACAAATGATCCACAGGTTGTCCTTTCAACGGGTTGCGTGACAACGCCTTCAATATCGCGTATGTTCTGATCAGTGGAGTGAGAAAAAGGTGCATTATAAGGAACCCAAATCGTGACCTGTCTGCCATGTCGTAACCGCCTCGTTCACGCTTAAGTTTGGAATACGATTCAAAGGCACTGTACAGTGCATGTCTATCTTCTGCGAATACAGGGTAAGTGCGTGCGGAGAGTTTGGCGTATGTTTGCCGGTCTAGGATTCCAGTGGGGCTACGGAATGCTTGCTCGGATCCTTTGATAACACCTGACTCCGGGTTCAGCGAAATTGAAAAGCAGGCAGTGTCATGGGCGTGCGTACCCATGAATTCACTAAACACGAGCCATGGTCCTAAGAGAGAATCAGTACGGTGTCAGTGCGAAAAGCGTCCGCTTGCCGACCAAAGTATTGTGCCAATGTGCTACACAGCCGGGGCCAGTAGTTTGCCGTGAAGATATCATATGTTATGAATGAAGACTCATCGTTTATCACCTTGGCGAGTATGAAGTTGTTACGGTCGTAACAGTTTGGGTCATCAATATGACTGTCCACTGCAATCATACGTGCGAGCTATAAAGAGCCACTAGTTGGTAATCGTACCATTCATATAGCAGAGCACTCGCCTGATCAAATGTGATAAACAGCGGGAAGTCGTGGTCGCTGAGGTCGCTATATTTCTGTGGTGTCCCGACGCGATAATTTAGAGCATTCAGGGGGTCCGTCATTCGCGGTTCTTCATCTTCAGCATTTCGATTTCGCGACCTTAGGTTCCTTAGTTCATCCTGGGTACATCCCGCCAATGCCAAAGATTCCACCGAACTAGTGAAGAACTCTTCGACCTTGGCGGCAAGCACTGGAAATCTCGTAACAAAAAGTTGGCGTGGCTTTCTGGTACCCGAGGCTTGCTCCCAAGCGCGTTGGATGCCCAACATCTTGTAAACCATGGCGGTCGTCTTTCTGATTGTAAGGTTCATGTGACTGAATTTTCCTTGACGATACATCACATACCCCGTACCACTCCTACCGATGACATAGCATGAAGTTGGGCATTGTACGATTTGCCATTCTTTTGCCCTATACTAGCATTCAGTAAAAGAGATGGAGACAAAATCACGACAAACGTCAGTTGAAACGGTAACTCAAGTTTCTGTTCGGCGATCAACCCTGCAACCCATATCAGAGGTAAATTCCAAATAACACAACAAAACGCACCATTGAGATAAGCCTGGTGTGGATCTGGATCAGCACGGTCATTCTACATATACTAAAAAGACACAACAAACCGTCGACAGCTTGACATATTTGTTTGACCTGTTACGAACTATTCAAGTCAGCCTTCCCGGTAAGAAATGTTCACTTACATCAACCAGCTAAAATCCTGGGAACATCTGAGTGACAGGCGCAAATGACTGTGATTTACAAACCTCATTTGATCCGTCTTCATGGACAAATATGGGAGACTCGTCCGTAGTGAACTCGTCAAGTGTTGGAGGGAAAGTTGCGGGGCGGTAAACCGCACTGCCAGGTCCAGCGGGCTCCCTCACCATACACCTGAGTAAGACGAGTATCATCAATGTGTGCGACCACTCGTAAAGTACACGAGTTTACCTTTGCCGATACACTTCGCCACGCCCATTCAGAAACTTGCTGAGCCAGGGCCAAATGTGGCCGAGTTGCTTGTGTGAATATATTCCATATACTTTAACGGCTTCCTGGAAATTGAATATGGAACCACAAAATGTCGCAATGCCTTACCCTGGCGTTCCGCCTATGACAGTGTGAGACAGGAATCTCAGAGAGAGACTGCTTACCTGGCCATCATCGTCGAGCGTACAGTCAATTTGATACTTGAGACATTAGCGTCAACTTTCCTTTCAACTGTCTCACTGTCTCACAGGAAAGGACATACGACTAATCTCAGGTTACTTAAAACTTCGGCTTGATAAATTGGAATACCATGAGATTGCCCATGAAGCATCTTGTAGTTGTTTCCGGAGAATTGACCTCTTGAAAGTTGTCTTTAAATGCCAAAGGGTTACATGTCTTTCTGTAGTGAATGTGGAGAACCTGCCTGATTTTCTTGAGCACACATTCGGCCATTTTGGCATCATCTCGTCTCCATTTAAAAAGGTCCTTCGTTGCACTACTGGACATTAAGATCGTCCACTCGCCGAAACGATCTATGCCTGAGGCAGCCAGCGTCGCTTCAAGGTGAGGAGCTTGTGTGTATGCTGGTGGCACGTCCGTTGCCTCTGCCTTGCCTTCGTCGTCCCGCTCGCCGCTGGCACCGAAGTAAACGTCTTTGCATGGGCCCACAAACCGTGGGTCAAATAATAAGCCAAGGTAAAACTATCCCAAAATGAAATCGCATAGGTGAGAGAATAAGCTTGCCAACGCACTTCCAGAATCTGCAGCAAGATAGCCATTACATTTTCCAGGGTCTCAACGGCGATATTAGAATCGGCAGGTGGCTGGATATTCAATTTGCGAAGAATGGCAGCATCGTGAGTCGAAACAACCGCTTTCTTCTCCTTATAGTTGGAGTTACCGGAAGGCTTGGTTCCGGAAGCTATAGACGATAAGACGCCTACTGCGGGCCATACGTCCGCGACATATCGTTTGTACCTGCCAACGGTCCTCGATTCATCGCCTTGGAATACATGAGGAGGCAGGCCGAAGAAAAATGCCGAGGTTTCGGAGAGGACAGAAGGAACAAAAGACTGCCGGAGTATTAGAGGATCCGTGGGGAAGGCCTCAAGGATCATCGTGCGCATAAGTGTAGCGTTCGGGAAGACTACGTGAATGCCGTTTAGGTTTCATCCGAAGCACTATACAAAGCACTCACCAGAAAGTATGTACACGAAAAGGCCTGGTTTCGAGAGGAGGTTGCGTACCACGTCCTCAAAGTGATTTTCAGCTAATGCATCGTTCAAGTGCTCGAATGCGTCATGCTGTCCCTCCTCAGTTTGCAGCTTGCGGACAGAGAATTTGCCCAGGTTCAGCGTTGCAACCATTCCTTGCTAGCTGAATAGTGCGGGTACACCGTTGTCGCTTGGGAAGAAGTGAGCCGATTTTTGGAAGGTTTGACTTGGAGCCTTGCGGCAAGGTTGTGGGGGTGCTGATAACAGTTACGCCCTCGCAACCCATCAAGGGTCCTGCAGCTTCAGGCCTGTCCCGAGAATATTTTCCATAAGAGAACAGCGGCGATCCAACCACGAGGCCTGTGGTTCTGTGAAAAGCTAATCATTTGGTCAACGGGGTTCTACCCGTAATGCTCGACATTTATGGTCGTAGGACATCGATGGGTGATTTTGCCGACCAGGACTGAAGTCACAAGATAGCCAGTACATACAAGTCACTCATTCCAGAAAATAAGCGGTTGGCGGTACCCGCAAACGTTTGAGTCGGCTCATTACGAGTCACAACGGCGAGGTCAGAGGTGCTAGTGAAGTCCCCAACGTTACACATGAAATGCGCTCCTTTGTCTACGCGCCCCAATTTGGTTCCTCGCCAACACAGAACCAGTGGACCACTCCATGCAAGAATTCGAAGAACACAACCTCAGCTCGTGCTTGTACACGAGATGCAACGACACCACATACTACTCGAGGGAAGCAAGGATTCGGTCTACCATGGGTTCATTGACCGATCTCAGGTCCACAACCATCCACGACTCACGATCACGCCCATCACGCCAGCATGTCTGCCTTTCTCAAGGACTGCTGGCTCCACTCCTTACTCGTGTCTACAATCTTCGCTGCTGCTCTGTCACGGCTGGGGAAAGGAGCGGTAACGTCATATAAATCACCGTAGGTGACCTGCCAGTTGTTTGTTGGGCAATTACTCTGAAAACTCACGGTCTCCTCTACCATGCGCACCACTCCAGACACACGGATGCCTCGAGTATCAAAGTGTTCCTAGTCACCAACGACCCAGCCAGCCATTGCCGTCAGCCTAAGCTAACGACGGCTCGCATTGGATGGGATGCTTGATGGCTACTTTCAGCACGAATTCGTACGTCCCATCCTCCTTTCTACCTTGCATCGTCCAGAACTCAAACTTCTCGTCCTTTAACTTGTACGTCTCAGCATTCTCTTCACCACGCAAGCAGCCTCCCTGCAAACACTGCATCCATCCAAAGCCAGGTTGACTCTCACCTCGCCGTCCGCAGGTGTACAGGTCCCCCAAGAGGACTCAACGCGTCTAAAGGAATGCCTGGGACGCTAAAGTTCTCTTCCAGCATATTCGTCGACATCGCGACCTGCTGTCGGTGTGCGTATGTTTCGGGCGATACATACACGCCGGTCGGACTTTCTCTTCGATCAAGCTATTTCATCAACCTTTTGGGCCCATAGCACATCGCTGAGGACTTCGAAATCGTCACCAGACGTCCATCGATAGGGTGCTGAGGGATGGATATCACGACGAGGCAGTGTACAGAACTAAGGACTGTCATAGGCGTGTGATATGGCAAAAGTCCTCAGCGATGCGAGGTCAGAATCGGAGAATCGTAACAAGGGTCCGTGGCCTCACCATGGGACGCAACAAAGGATCTAAGTGGAACCACGTTGGATGGTCGCACGGGGTTGGAACCGTAGAGGGATGGCGGCGCTGGAGAACTGAGCAGCGCCAGTCAATTGGGTGGACAAGTCGTGTCTGACCGCCTTCAACCATAGACAGCAAGTTATTCCGTCGGGTTTCTGGAAAGACGATGATGCCGATTTAGGTCATTCTGAAGCGTGTGCCTCCGTGACGAACGGGTTTTCTGGTCCCGTTTCTAGCACGACTCAGAGTCGTGTCTCTAGTCGTCCAAGTTGGGTGCATCCGAGGTTATCGTGCGGTTACAATTGAGTGTGTACAAATGGAAGGTTGGCACCTCCTTAAGCCTTGGTTATAGCTGTGTGCGGAAACGCTGGCAATAACACCTCAATACGGTCGCGCAAATTATAACTGCTTTCAGCAAAGGTCGCACTTGTAATGACCTTGAGCCCAAAGAGTGAGGAATTTTTCACGACGGCGAAGATATCCAACTTCATCCTCCCAGGTAACTCGACCAATTTGGTCGCCCATTTCCTATACATAATCCAGAAGTAACCTCCATTACGACCCGTTACATCGATTCAGAGTCCTAAACCTTAGTGACAGGGGAGTAAGAACGACGCAAAGTATTCATGCACGTCCTCCAGGGCAGTGGCCGGGGCTACCATCCCGATGTATCCATCTGGTCGCACAACTACGAAAGTGACTGATTCGGAACTGATGCCAAACCTCTTGTAGCCGCCACCACCCATTCTCCCTGTAACATCAGTATCATCGAGTAAGACTCTGCACGCAAACGCGTAAGTCGCGTGCCCCAGTGAGACTATCATCAAAACTCACTTGGACCAATGAGGTCGGAACACCAGAGGTACGTTTAGGTAATTAAAATTCTCCTTATTACCCGCCGCAATAGCTAGGAGGTCAAACATGGACGCAGAAGTCTGAGCGTCCGTGGAATACATTCGCAGGAACCCAGCCGGCGAACTCATTTGCTCGGCAAGCGCATTAATTTCGACAACTCGGGATTCCTCCTCCATTAACCCGAGAAAAATGAGAATCTTAAACCGGGTATCAGCAGGTAACAAATCGTGAATTTCCACTGGTCGCGCGTCTGCTGCGCGGACGAAGACTTGGGGGAGCACGCGCTGCCCTACGATGAGATTCTCCGCACAACTCTGATGCTTGGTGTTGACGATGATGGAAGGGCCATAGTGTATGCCCATGCCACTCGTGAAACCACCAGCGGTCTCGTATGCCCTATAAAAGGTTCGTGGAACGTCGTCGGTTTGGGCAGTGCTCCACAGTGGGATGAATTTACGCACTTGAAAAACTCCTCGTGGGATATACCGTCTTGATCAGCTGATGTCCTGGGCTTTCCCGAGAACAATGCTGCATATCGTTTATCGAAGTCGATTAAGTCTTGGGCGTACTTTCTCCTCTCCGCTTCGTACTTTAAAGCTGTGGTAAGCAGGGGGTCTACGTATATCGGGCAACTAATATGCCTACAGTCCTCAGAATTGACGGATTTGCCCACCCCCTGAGGACCTGAGCAATTTTCCATGCTAGGCAACGATATATCAGAGCTGATCTTTGCAGAGATAACATGCGAACACACCAAGGTTGTGCGTATCATTCATACTTGCGTTCATCCCCTGGCCTATAAAGATGTGAGTGGCTGACAAGTCTGCCTCGCATGCTACTATGCGAACCTGCTTTAGGCGAGTGGGTGTGACATGCATCCCCCGCAATGAACACACGGTCTTCGACCGAGAATTTGGATGCTACACGCTGCCCAACTACGCCGAAGTAACGTAAGGTACCGAGTATCGATAGTGAGTGTCAAAGAACGTACTCATGTATATCGTCCACCACTCTATGTCTGACAGTGGGGATATATGAAAGGGATGAAGTATTTTCCTTGCAACCTTGACGAGACTCAGAAGTTAATATGTAGTGGACATGGGAAGGTTCTATCCTCACCTCGACGATAGTCTCCGGACTCGATTTACTTTTGCTGACCCTTCCGGTCGTCGGATCTACGGTGTCTTCCTCCGGCAATTGAACGTACAGTCGCACTTTTTCATCCTCACGAGGGATAATCATAAGTGAGCCGTTCAAGGAGTGTATGGCTGCTTTGTTTCGTATATCCGGGAAATTGGTATCCGGAACCATGTCAACGACACCCCAGACATAATCTACGTGAGACTTTTTAAAATTCAGCAGTAAATACGGACAGGAAACAGGCAATTACTTGTCTGATCACCGTCCATGGTGATTCCAAAAGCCTTGCGGACCCACGAATGTGCCCCTTCAAAGGAAGTGTCGTATCTGCACTCTCATGTACTGTACAGTGTCTCCGAGTGCTGCTTACCATCTGTACCGACAACGTATTTAGCGTGAATGACTTCCAACTTGTCTTCATCGGTGGTTGCATCCAAGCGTGCGAGCGTTACCTGCAGTTTTATGAATGCGGGCGTAGTGGGTGCATCCCAAACTCTAGCCGACCTTAACTGGGTACGAGGACAGACTATGAAGCTGTTCTTGATCTCGTGAAAGTTCAATGGTCAACGGCTTAACAGGCCGATCCACTTTTAAGTTGTATTGCGCCATTGAGTTGAGGAATGCACCTTCGATGGCACCTTGATGGAGTGCAAGCTACAGCCGCAAGAAAATTTCCTAAACGCATCAACACTCTGCAATCGGAATAGTAGCATACCTTGAAGGGGAAACGCGAATTTGGTATACTCACGTCCGAAACGCGAGTGGTCAGCTGACAGACATGTAAGCTCTCGCAAACTTGTAGTGGTAGTAGAGACAGGAGTCCTTTACCTCGATTCCGCCGTCGTGGCTCGGGTTATAGTATGCCTGAATGAAAGAGTCTAGATGCCACGACGACGTTCAGAGTTGAAACTGCATGGCGTACGCTCATGTACATGTGATTTCCCTCATGCAGCAGTCGCTCGGCGAGGCCGTAGCTCTAAAATATCTTTTAAGAATATCTTTAGGCAGACGGCGCAGCGTGAGCTCACTTGCAGAACCTCGATCGTCCTCGGTTGCAGCCCATCCGCATGGCCAACAGCAATTTTAGAAGGTCTAGGGATTGAACACGTGTCAATACTGCCAGCAGACTCCGACCTCCGAGTCGGAGGTGCCTACCTCTGGTCAATGATCTTAACCTCGAAGCCACCTGCAGCAGCGAGGGCATTGCCGCACATCAGTCCCGCGGGACCAGCCCCAACAATAAGAACATCAACGAAACTCGTAGGTAGCTGAAGTGGCATGGTCATGGGAAGACGAAGAGAGAAAGTTCGATAACAGCCCACTAGGAGCCTAGTTTGTCCCTAGTGCGCATAGATCCGGTAGTTTTATTACTTGCCGATCCGTGGGTAACCGGAAAGCGCAGCGGCTGCCTGGTTACTGGGTTTGATGCGTACTGAGGTAGTGTCGAGGATAACTTTAAAGGAAGGAGGAATGCTGAATGAATATTATTGCGTACCATCCAAAGCGGCCAGTCTTTCGATCTGAACTTGGTTTCACATCATGTTTTGATTAGTACGCTGATTCAAGCTCTGTGCCTGACGGCGCATGATGTCTGTCCAAACGAGACGGCTACTTAGGAGGGTAGAGTTGATTTAACGCGAGGTTTCGTTATCCACGCGTTTGATGCGGTCAAGATGGACGTAAGCGGCCCGCGATCACGTGCAGGTTATGAAACAATCACGTGATGAGGTCCTCTGTGCCAACGAAAGCCATGTATAGTCGTTTGCATATGCGCAGTATCTGTGCTCAGTACCGAGGTTCTATATTCTACAAACAAAATAGAAAAACCGTCTCGCGGCATGATTGTAGCGCAATCTACAGATGCAACGTACTCGGCTGCCGCCAATCAAAATACTGGAGCTCGCTTCATTTGGCGCGAGATATCTGCAACTTCCTCAAAGATGAGTTGTGGAATCTGGGGAGAAATCGGTCGGGTGAGATAACGGCTATTCTTATGCACAAGGTGTATGAGGTCTTTGATGGCAGAGCCGCTGTCTAATGCCAGGATTGTCTCCAGGTATTGTCGACGCAGATTGACGAGCTGTCTGCATACGACAATGATTCTGAAACTCAGTGAGAACCTTGAAAAGGGGAAGTCGTACCGTAGTATCTGCGGCGACTCATTGCGCGTACGATCCACTTCAAATGGTGGCAGTAACAGAATCTCCGCGATCGTCTTACTGAGTCCTACATCGCGCACGTTGTACCCGACTGGAAAACGTGATATCAGCGGAGATTTCGGAGTGGACTGTGCGGACGCACGAATACAAAGCATGCGGCACCTAATCAGATGTGTCAGTTCGCCAAACATCCTACGGTCTGAGAACCATACATTCGAGCTAAGATCACATCTACGAATGACTCCCCGTCTGTGGGCAAGTCAAATTTCGCTATACACATTAAGTTAGGTTAACAACTCGCAGTCGAGGGACGTACTATGAACCCTTCCAGAGCGGAGGATGTTCATTAGGCGCCGCAAACAGTATAGGAAATGTTGAATTGTATCTTTGCGGACTGCGGGTCTGTCTGGATCCATTATCCACCTTCGTGGAACAAGGAGGTTGTGAAGAGGGGAGAACTCTCCGGAGGGATGTAGTGATGAAACGAATCTGCTGCAAATTTCCTCTGCGAAATGGCATACAACCGACAGATCCATACCGACGCCATTCTGCAGCAGGAAGCTGCAAGACCATGAGTTCTCCGGCAGTACACGAAGGATATGAATAACTCTGAACTCACCGAAGAGCCGGCACGCCGGGAGTTGGATCCGACCCTATAAGAGATGCAACTACGTCTGTTGAAACATTATCATCCTCCGCTAAGAGTTGTTCCCCGTAAGAGACACGACAGCTATCATGTGAGACATATTCCCGCAGCGCGTAGTCTCCACCAAGTGTTGTATGAAGACAAGTAACACGGATGATGTTCATCAAGTAGTTGGAATAAATGTTTGGTTCATCAGTAGGCTTCAAGTGTTCGATTGCATTTTGGATCCATTTCCGGGCAACGCCAATGCATCCCGCTGCGTTACGGGGGGTACTCAAGTCAAGATCGGCAATAGAACCCTCGATGTAAATGGTGGGGTACAGCGCAGCATACAAGCGGTGCAATCCAGTTGTCATGCTGAGTGATGTAGGTCAGCGAGGACAATTAACTACGCCATTAATGCATACCTCGCGTGCCAGTCTTCATGAGAGCCCACAGCAGAAAACATCAAGTCTAAAATGCGGATTTGCTGTAGATGCACGTTCACCTTTGCGTTGTATGCCGCCGCATCCAACGACATCTTCTGTTCGTGTTGTTGATGGCAATGTATCATGCGGGAACAACTCCGACCATGCATAATGGAGTACGGGCATTGCGTAGAAAAAGCTTGAGAGTCACAGGATGTATCGTTCTCCTCCAGGACTTTTTGACGTAGACGCGCCTTTAATCGGCCTTTCAACAGGAGGTTGGTGTCCGCCATGGTCAGGTGTTGATTTTGAGCGAACTTCCTATGTAGAAATGTCCCCGCCGAGACCGAATAGTGATAATCGGACGATGGAGAGATACCGAAAACCCTCCTCACACGAGAGTCGGTGGCCCGCAAAGGTATCTCGTCGGATACTGTAGAAGCCAGAAGACGAACATACCTCTCAAAGCGTCTCAGGAAGGTATCGATTTCCGAAGCGCTTGCAGAATTAAGGGCCGGCAATTCTGAGAAGTAAACGTCGAACGCCATGAGCGCCATTGCCTCGTCACCTCGGCCAGAGAATTCTTCTCCTAGTCGATAAACTTCTTCAGAAAAGGGAGATTTCTGGACAACAAGGAAGAAGCGGATCTGGGGAATGCTATCAGCCTTGGAAGCTTGATGCATTTCACCGAACGTACTTGCTTGCTATCCGAGATCTTCAAGCGTTCGAGAGGGATGTCTCGTACACAGTTCAATACTTTGTGGGCATTGGATCCCTTATTCCTCAGGATACTTTGGATAGGCATACTGAAGGAACACTCCTGCCACAGAGTGTCCAGTACAATATCTACAGCACGTTGCATTGTGTTGGGTTGGTTGTCTCGGTGTTCGAGGAGGGTTTGAATCGCATCGCATAACTGTCCGAAGCCAAGCTGAGCTTCGGCCGCCTCGAGAATCCTCCCCAATGATTTAAGAAGGTCGATACGTTCCTTGTGCAGTCCTTTCTCATCTAGATATTTCAGCTCTTCTGCTGCTGAAGAGAATAATGGAACAGGTGGCCTAGAGAGTCTTCGTCACAGAACTCATTAAAGACAAGCCGATGTGGAACCTGCCTGGAACGATTGCGATAGTAGTGCACGACGCACAGATGAAGTAACGTGCTCCTGTAGCTTGCAGCAAGTTTCTCGGTATGGCGATTGAGAATTTGGGCTATCTCGTCAAAGCGACCGGCTTTGCGATACTGCTCGGCAGCTCCAGAAATATCGTCGGCAGCGATGTAAAATTTTGCCGCAATGTGAGGTTTATCAGCTAATGCATAGCACTTTGCGGCCTCTCTGCGGAATCTAGTCTCTTCCGAAGGGAGGGCCTCACGCGCGCACTGAGCAAATGCCTCTGCTGCGTCAAAGAAGGCCTTCTGGCGCTCGACAGTCTGGACCGTCGATGCTGCAACCTCACGCAATCCGTATGCCTGTGCGATTCCCAGTTGCCTCGGCAGGTTCGCACGTTCAAAGCAGCGAACAGCTTCTTGGAATTGACAAGCGTTGAATAGCTTGTTACCGGACGCCGCCCACTGTTCCAGAGTCGACTCCTCGGCGTATTCGCAAATGTTGGTGCCCGACGGGGCAATATCAATGAGACCCTTCTTTGACCACAATTCCTGCAGCGTTTCAGTAAGAGCAACACAGAAAGACCTGGATCATACACATACTCTCATCGGTTCACTGTTTTGGGAATGATCCAAGAAATATAACTTCTTGCGGGCTCGGGTAATACCTACATAGAGATTCTTCAACTACCCTGTCTGTTAGCACTGATACTGGGCGGATAAGGAGAGCATGCATACTTCGGTACATAATGCGGAATGCGGACTCCTGCTAGTATTACGTGATAGAGTGACGTCTTTGTCGCTGCACGCCACTAAGATACTGCGCCATTGGGAAAAGGTGGTAGCAGAATCCTCAAAGAAATTATACAGGAACACCTAAAACTGCGTCAGGTTATGGACCAGGCGAAGGATTGTTGAGATACCGACATCGTCGAATTCCAAGCCCTTGCTGGCCTCAAGAGTCCTGTACCCTGTTAGTCGGCAGATGTTCAGATGACAGAGCGCTGATCGCACAGGATTACGGCTATATCTCCAAATTGTTTTCTTATTTGCTCTCGTACGGTGTCATTTCTTACGAGGATGCCTAGGTATCTGAAATCAGTATGAAAACAAACAGCTACATAATATGGCACCAACATTGCTCTGCGCCGAGTTCTCGGTTACCCCTGTAGCACGCGAAACATCAAGGGGGACGGGAAGTCATTGTTTAGGTAGAACACGTACTTGAGGCTGGAAAAGAATGATTCATGCGGAGAGATATCATTCTGCCATCCCGTGAAAAAGACGGGTCTGGGGCCACCGAGCATAGCACGCTCAGGCTCCAACACGTCGATTGAGTCCGGCCAAAAGTCAGCTATAAGTTTCACAACCAGTTGCGCACAGTCAACTATGCCACCATGCGAGCGGTAGTTGATGGGAAGCTTGAACACTTCAGGTTGTGCGCAGGACTTTTGAATCGCCATATTTCCTGCTGCCTGAGGGAATAGAATATGCTTCTACCAACCCACAAATGGAGGACACGCTAGAGTACATACCTCAGTGCGATGGATGAGCGCTTTTAGATCTGCAAATCGAAAACTAGATCCGGCTGATATCGTCTGAGCCGTGTCACCGGCCCAGAATAGCCCATCTGCATTTCTGCACAGGATCCTCAATACTGCGAGAGGATTAACGTTGGACCAACGAAAAGAATGTAGGCGTACAAATAGTATCGATAATCAGGTTGTCCTGCACTTCGTCCACGTACCTGCTCCAGTTAAGAAAGGAAAAAGGGTTTAAAAAAGACAGAACATACAAATAGTCCACCGGCTGCCCTTTCAGCGGATTGCACGATAGCGCTTTCAAAATCGCATACGTCCTGACCATTGGAGTCAGAAAATGCCCACCGCAAAGAGCCCGGTCTGAGTGACCTGTCCGCCATGTCATAATCGTACCGTTCGCCCTTCAGCTTGGAGTATAACTCGAAGGCACTGTACAGTGAATGCCTATTCCCAGCAAACACAGGGTAAGTGCGAGTCGAGAGGTTCACGTAAGTCTGTCGATCGAGGGTTCCATTGGGGCTATGGAAAGCTGTTTCAGAACCTTTGATGACACCTGTTGCCGACTTTAGTGAAAGAGCAAGTAGGTTGTGTAACGACACGCCTACCCATAAATTCGCTAAAGATGAGCCATGGTCCTAGCCATTGTCAGTATGGAAGTAGTCTGAGAGGAGCGTCCTATTGCCAACCAAATTTTTGGGCTAATGGACTTCGGGATGCGTCGCATAGCCGGGGCCAATAGTGTGTCCTAAAGGTTGAAGATGTTACAAACGAAGACTCGTCGTTTATCACCTTGTCAAGTATGAACTGGAGACGATTATATTCCTTCGAGGCTATGGGACGGCCAAATTCTTTTGAGTCACCAATGTGAATGTCCGCTGCGACCATCCGCGCTAGCTGAAGAAAAAATTCACTTATTGACAATCATCGTCATGCAGTAAATGCAATGAAACACCTACCTGATCGAATGTAATAAAGAACGGAAAATCGTGGTCACTTAGTTCACTATACTTTTGTGGTGTTCCCGGGCGATAACTGAGAGCGTTTAAAGGATCGATCATTTGTGGCGGTTGCTGTGCAGTACTTCGAATTTGAGACCTTAATTTCCTCAGTTCGTCCTGAGTACACCCTGCCAATTCCAAAGATTCTACCAAACTAGTGAAGAACTCTTCGACTTTGGCGGCAAGGACAGGAAATCTGGTGACAAAAAGTTGGCGCGGCTTTCTGAAAGACGGAACTTGCTCCCAGGCACGCTGTATACCCAGCATCTTGAAGACCATGGCAGTCGTTTTTCTGATTGAAGAGTATCGTATACCAAAATTTTACTCGAAAGTGCACCACATACCCCGTACCACTCCGTCCAATGACATAGCACGATGTTGGGCACTGTACGATTTGCCACTCCTTTGTCCTGTACTAGCACTCAATAGAGGGACAGCAAAAGAAGAAACCATGACAAACGTCAGTTGGAACGGTAACTCCACTTCCCGTTCAGCGATCAATCCTGTATCCCAGATTACATGGACGTGAGTTCCAGAAAATGTAGCGAAACGTACCATTGAGATACGCCTAATGCACACTCCAGATCAACAAATATATATGGGCAGGATGGATAAACCGCACCTTCGACAATTTAACACATTTGCTTGACCTGTTACGAGCTATTTACATGGGCGCTCCGGCAAAACATGTTAACCCACATGAGCCAGGTATGATCCTGGAATCGGACATTTGAGTGGCGTATGAGAGGAAAGACGGACCCCGCAGACCTCGCTCCTTCCATCCTCACGAACAAGAATGGGAGATTGCTTGATTGTAGTCTCCTCCATTGTTGGAGAGAAAGTGGCCGGGCGGTAAACCCCACTGTCTGGCCCCCCACGCTCTCTAAGTATACACCTGAGCAGGCCGAGCGCTATCAACGTGTGTGACCACTAGTAAAGCAAACAAGCTTACCTCTGCCTATACACCTTGCCGCGCCCATTCAGGAGCTTGCTGAGCCACGGCCAAATGTGGTCTAGTTGCTTGTGTGAATATATTCCATATACCTTGACAACTTCCCGGAAATTGAGTATGGAACCACAAAACGTTGCGATACTTACCCTGCCGTTCTGCCTGGCACAGAGTAAGAGGGGAACCTCAGATAGAGACATCTCTTACCTGGCCGTCATCGTCGAGTGTACAATCAATTTGATACTGGGAACGTTAAAGTTAGTTTTGCCTCGGATTATCTCACCAGAAAAGACATACGACCAGTCTCAGGTTACTTGTAATTTCAGCTTGATATATCGGGATACCATGAGACGGCCCATGCAGCATCTTGTGGTTGTTTCCTGAGAATTGACCTCTGGAAAGTTGTCTGAAAATGTACAAGTGTGAGACACCTTCACCTATAAAATGCGGGGAAACCTGCCTGATTTTCTTGAGCACGCATTCGGCCATTTTTGCGTCATGCCGTCTCAACTGAAAAAGATCCTTCGTTGCACTACTGGCCATTAAGATCGTCCACTCGCCAAATAGATCGATGTCAGCGGTAGCGAGTGTCGCTTCAAGATGAGGACCCTCTGAATGTGATAGCGGTGGCACGTCCGCGGCTTCCGCTTCACTGTCTTCATCCAACTTATCGCTAGTACCGAAGTAAACATCCTTGCATCGGTCCGCAAACCGTGGATCAGACAATAAATCCAAGTAAAACTGTTCCCGAGATGTAAGCTACACATGCGAGAGAATAAGCCTGCTGACAAACTTTTAGAATCTGCAATATGACGGCCATTATATCTCCCAAAGTTTGCATGGCCACGTGGGAATCTGAAGGTAACGGGATGTTTAATTTGCGGAGAATGGTAGCATCGTGAACCGAAATGATTGTTTTCCTTGCCCTGAAGCTGGTATTCATTGTGTTTCCGGAAGTCGCGGTGCCAAAAGCTATGGAAGATAGGATGGCCATTGCGGGCCATACATCCGCAACGTACCGTTCGTACCTGCCGACGGTCCGCGACTCGTCACCATGGAATGTGTCGGAGGGTAAGTTGAAAAAAAATGTTGATAAAGCTGAGAGGAGAGTTGGAATAAAAGATTGTTGAAGTGTTTGAGAATCCACAGGGAAGCCCCCAAGGATCTTGTTCCGAATAGATGGGGGATTTGGGAAGACTACACGATTGACGTTTATCACGTTTAGGTCAAAATACTAAATGGACGCAACTCACCAGAAAATACGTATACAAACAGGTTTGGTTTCTCGAGAAGGTCAGATACAACATTTCCAATGTGACTGTCAGCTAACTTGTTGTTCAGATGCTCGAATGCATCGTATAACCCGCCCTCAGATTGAAGTTTGTGGACAGAAAACCTGTCCAAGTCCAGCGTTGCAACCATTTCTTGCCAGTTGAATAGCTCAGGTACACCGTTGGTACCAGTGAAGTGGCCCAGCTTTGGACAGATTCAGGGAGTCTTGCAGGGAGTCTGCGGGAGGGAGGGACTGATGATAACAGCTACGCCCTCACAACCCGTCAAGGGTCCTTACTTGTTCCGGAATACCATCTTCCATAAGAGAACAGCAAAGATCCAACCCACGAGATCTGTCGTTCTATGAAAGGCTAATCATGTTGGGGTTCCTGCCGGGCCGCATTGCCCGGATTTGTGGAGTCTCAGCGACAACAAAGTGGGACGTTTAGCGGACCAAAACCTGCGGGAAAACCTTAAACTCAAATTGCCGTTGCCCTACTGTAGGAGTTGCGACGTTGACGTTGAAGGGGCGTATTCGTATGTGCGTTCTAAATTATAAGGATAGTAAATACTCCTAGGATTAAGATCAGATAAATTGGGCCACATGTTCACACGGGATGAAGATTAAATGGCAAACTAGTATGCGCCGAATGGATAAACTTTGAGGGGGGAAGTGTTTGATAAGGGTGATAAGGGTCATTGCTAGCTAATGTTTGACGCACCTGCAGGCTGCGAGAGATTATTTCCATTACCAGTTCGTGGGGAAGTAGCGGATGGGGTGCTGAACGGATTTTTTGTACGTCCACTGAAGAGTGCAGCAAAACGTGGATTCTGCGAGAGGTGAGAATGAGCCGGGTCAGCACACTCCACTTACAAGGCCCCGGATGGAGGCCTATATACGTGACTCGTAGGTAGGATCCGATGATGCGCGCAGTTACCTCGTACCCGCGACGATGATCTACGGAGACGGACGAGCACCATGGGACCCTGTCCTGCACGGTGCAGCCGCGGACGAAACACCACTATTGTTTCAAACTCAGCTGTGGCAAGGATTCAGCAAGGCGACATGTGAGCGTGATCTGCAGACGTGACAATCCGCACTTTTGCTATCTCACTCATTTCAGCTCGAATTAGTGTGGTTTAAGTTGGAAGTAAGATTTATAGGCTAGTTGGTGACACTATTGCAACGGGAGTAGTAAAATTATGTGTGGAAGATAGCTATTTTGAATAAATACCGACTTCCGGGGCTGCCGAATGTATGGTACAGGACAGTAATTGTCATGGGGTACCGGGTCTCAGGACTCACAATGCTGTGAACTAACGCCTGCATTACAATAAAGCTAGCACTAACTTCTGTCGTTCGGTGAATGATGGGAGATTCTAGCCGTGTGCGGAGGCTGCAGACTCGTCTGCGTTCAGTGACACGGTGCTTCTCAGTAAGTAGCGGAGGTACGTAGTCGTCCTAGTGTACGGATTCTAATTTTGTCCACCCGTGAGAATAAGATGTGTAACAATGACCTGTTTGGTGCCCATGGGCCACCCCTCACATGCACAACTCGGCTTCTCGATCATTCTGGTCTGGAAAGCCTGTCGGATTTCGCCCGATCTCCACCCCCAACTTCTCATTCTTTGCACAAGATCCACATCTCCTTCCATTGGCACCCCTACCTCTCTCTAGCTAACGGTATGAACCCGTAGATGCTGTCGGGACAGGGCCTAGCGTGCGTTCACGTGTTGATGTCTTCTGTCGTGACGAAGCCTTGCAACTTGTGATCGTCCCAAGTACGTTACTGTATGTATTACATGGGGCAGTATCTGTACTCAATACCGGGGTCTCATACTCTACAAAAACATCCTCTGCAATGTGCCTTCTGCATCAAAGTCCGTCACCTCTGCCATAGCCCATACTTGCCCGCCACCAGTCAAAAGGCTGGAGCTCGGTTCATCCGGCGGGGAATATCTGCAACATCCTCAAAGACGAGCTGTGGAATCCGAGAGGAAATCGGTGAGGCGCAATAACAGCCATTCTTGTGCACAAGGTGTATAAGGTCTTGGATTGCGGAGTCGTCATCCAACGCCTGGATTGTTTCCCAGCACTGTCGGCGTAGATTGACGAGCTGCCTGCATACGGAGATGATTCAGAGAGTTAACACGGGGACATTGAATGATGAGCGCTGTACCGTAGAGTCTGTGGTGATATATTGCGCGGGTCGTCCGCGTCCAGTGGTGGCAGCAACAGAATATCTGCAACCGTCTTGCTAAGTCCCACGTCACGCGCGTTGTATCCGACTGGAGAAGGGGATGTCAGTGGAAATCCCGAAATGAATGGTGTAGACGCACGAATACAGAGCATGCGACACCTAATTGGATGAGTCAGTTTGCTCAACAGCATACAGACTAAGTGGCGTACATTCGAGCTAAGATAATGTCCACGAAGGGCTCGCCATCTTGAGGCAAGTGAAATCTCGCTGGACACAGCAGGTCAAACAAAGTTGAGGGGACAGCCTGTAGCCGAGGGACATACAATGAGCCCTTCCAGAACGAAGGATATTCATTAGGCGCCGCAAACAGTGTAGGAAACTTTGAATTATATCTCTGCGGATCACCGGTTTATTCGGATTCATCACCCATCCTCTTGGAACAAGGATGTCATGAAGTGGGGAAGAACTTCCGAAGGGATGTAATGACGAGACAAATGTGCTGCAAAGTTCCTCCACAAAGTTGCATACAACCAGTAGATCCATGCGAACGCCGTTCTGCAGCAGAAAGCTGCAATTTGACGCGGTTTCGGCAGTGCACAAAGGTAATTAACAACAAGAAGCCTACCGAAGAGCCTGCACTCCACGGATTGGATCTGACCCGGTAAGGGATGCAACTATGTCTGCTGAAACATTATCATCCGCGAAGGGTTGTTCACCGTCGTAAGACACGCGGCAACGTTGGCGTGAAACATATTCCTGCAGCGAACACTTTCCGCCAAACGTTTTGTGGAAAGAGGTAATGCGGATGACACTCATCAAATAGTTGGTATAATTCGGCGGTTGACCCGTGGGTCTCAGGTACTCGATTGTCTTTTCAATCCATTTCCGAACGACGCGAATGCATCCCGCAGCATTGCGGATTGAGTTCCAGTCGAGATCTGCAACGGAACCTTGGACGAAAATAGGGGAGTATATTGCTGCGTACAAGCGGTCCAACGCCGCCGCCGTCATGCTGGGTGCAGTAGATTAGAGGTGACATTTACCCAGTTTAAAGGCGTGGATATATACCTTGCAAGACGATCACCGTGACTTCCCATCACAGAGGACATAAAGTCTAAAATGCGTATTTGCTGTAGATGTATGTTGATTTTCATATTGTATGATGCTGCATTCAAGTGCAGCCTCTGTTCGTGCTGCTGGTTGCACTGTTGCCCGTCGTAGTGAAGGCCGTGCATAATGGAGTAGGGGCACTGAGGGGAAAAAGCCTGTGAGATACGGAATGCGTCATTTTCTTCTGAGAATTTGTTTCGTAGGTGTGCTTGTAGCTGAGCTTTCAAGAGGCCGTTAATCTCCGTAGGCAGGTATCGATTTTGTTCGAACCTCCTATGCAGAAATGTCCCCGCAATGACTGAATAGTTATGATCGGACGATGGAACGATACCGAAGACCTTCATCACCTTGGGGTCGGTGGCGCGGAGGGGTATCTCATCAGACACAACAGAGTTCAATAGGTGAATATATCTTTCGAAGCGTCTCAGGAAATTGTCAAATTCTGCCGCATCGGCGGAGCAAAGGGCGGCCAGCTGTGAAGAGAGGACGTCGAATGCCATGAGTGCCATGGCTTCTTCACCTCGATTGGAAAACTCCTCTCCTAGTTGATAAACCTCCTCAGCGAAAGGGGATTGCTGCACTGCGCGGAAGAAGCGGATCTGGATAACACTGTCAACTTTTGCACCCCGGTGTATGGTACTGAACCTACTTGTCCTCTATGTGAGATCTCTAAGCGTTCAAGCGGGATGCCTTGTACACAATTCAACACCTTGTAAGCATCGGATCGCTTGTTTTGCAGGATGGCATGGACCGGCTTGTCAAAGGAACATTCCTGCCATAGGCTATCCAAGGCAAGGTCAACAGCGCGCTGCAATGCATTGGGGTTCTGTTGATCTTTGAGAAGGGACTTGATGGCATCACACCGCTGTCCGAGACCGAGATGAACCTCTGCAGCCTCCAGAAACCTCCCGAGAAATTCCAAGAGATCAATGCGTGCCTCGCTTAGACCTTGGCTTTCCAGATATGTTAGTTCACTCTCCACTGAAGAGAACAACGGGATTGGTGGTCTAGTGGACAGCCTTCGTCACACTTATTTTTTGACACAAAGTATCACGAAACCCACCTCCGACCATTGCGAGAATAGTGCACAACGCATATATAAAGTAGCTGGTTCCTATAGCTTCCAGTGATTTTCTCGGGTTGGCGATCGAGGATTTGAACTATCTCGTCAAAGCAACCAGCTTTGCGGTACTGCTCGGTAGCTCCAGTAACATCCTCGGCAGCCATGTAAAATTCTGCAGCCTTGTGGGCATTGTCAGCCAACGCATAGCACTCCGCAGCCTCTCTGTAGAACCTATTCTTTTCCGTGTCAAGGGCCTCACCCGCACACTGAACGAATGCCTCCGCTGCATCAAGAAACACTTTTCGGCATTCACTAGCCTGGACGGTCGACTTCGCGACCTCATACAGTTCGTATGCCTGTGCTATTCGGAGTTGCTTCGGCAGATTCGCGCGCTCAAAGCAATGAATAGCTTCTTCAAATTGACAAGCATTGAACAGTTTGTGGCCGGCCGCCGCCCACTGTTCCGGAGTTGACTTGTCGGCGTACCGGCAGATGTTAGTGCCAGGAGGTGCAACGTCAATGAGACCCTTCTTTGACCACAGCTCCTACACCATTTCAAAAGAAGTAGATAGAAAGGACGTGGACCGTGTACGTACCCTCATTGGTTCACTTTTTTGGGAATGGTCCAAGATGTATAGCTTCTTGCGGGCTCGGGTAATACCGACATAAAGATTCTTCAACTACCCTGCCTGTCAGCATTCGAATTGATTGCACAAGGAGAGCATACATACATCGGTACATAATACGGAGTGTGGACTTCCGCCCATATCGCGTGACAAAGAGATGCCTTTGTCACTATGTCCCGCCAAGACGATGCGCCATTGGAGAAACGTGGCGGCGGAATCCTCAAAGAAGTTATACAGGAATACCTGGAACTGAGTCACGTCATCGGCCAGCGGAAAACTGTTGGGATACTGACATCACCAAATTCCAATCCCTTGCTCGCTTCGAGAGTCCTGTACACTACGAGTCAACAGATGTTCAAATAACTCGGCGCCAGTCGCACAAAATCACGGCTATATCTCCAAATCGTTCTCGGATTTGCTCCCGTACGGCGTTGTCTCTTACGATGATGCCTAAGAAATCTGAGATCAGTGTGAAAGCGGACGGTGTAAAAAAAGACGCCAACATTGTTCTGCACCGAGCTCTCGATTACCCCTGTAAAGTGCTGAGATTTCAGCACAAACGAAGAGTCATTCTGCGGCACGCGCACCTGAGGCCCGAAAAGAACGGCTTAAATGGGAAAGTTTCGTCCGGCCATCCCACGAAAAAGACTGGCTTGGGGCCACCGAGCATAGCACGTTCTGGTTGCAGCTTGTCAATCGAATCCGGCCAAAAGTCAGTTACGAGCTTCACAACCAACTGCGCACAGTTGACGATGCCACTATGCGAGCGATAGTTGATAGGAAGTTCAAACACCTCGGGTTTTGTGCAGGACTTTTGAATTGCCATACTCCCTGCTGCCTAAGGAAATAGACCATGGTTGTATCCAACACGCTGATGAGCTATACACGAACGTACCTCAGTGCGGTGCATGAATGCTTTTAGGTCTGCAAACCGAAAACTGGATCCAGCTGATATTGTCTGAGCCGTGTCGCCGGCCCAGAACAGCCCATCTGCATTTCTGCAGAGGACTCTCAATACTGCAAGGACATTAACGTTGGACCAGAGAAGGGAGCGGTAGGCATACGGATAGTGTCGATAATCAAGTTGTCCTGCACTTCGTCCACGTACCTGCTCCAGTCAGGAAAAGAAAAAGGGTCAAGAAGACAACGCATACAAATAGTCCACCGGTTGTCCTTTCAACGGATTACGTGATAACGCTTTCAAAATCACATACGTCCTGATCGCGGGGTCAGAAAATGGCTAATCACAAGGAACCCGACCAAAATGACCTATCTGCCATGTCGTAACCGTATTTCTCGCTCTTCAGCTTTGAATACAACTCGAAGGCACTGTACAGCGAGTCCCTGTCTCCCGCAAACACAGGGTAAGTGCGAGGGGAAAGGTTCACATAAGTATGTCGATCTAGGATTCCATTGGGACTGTGGAAAGCTGTCTCGGATCCTTTGATGACACCTGTTTTCGAGCTCAGTGAAGAGGATGCACACAGTAGTGTGTATGCCTACCCATGAATTCACTAAAAACGAGCCATGGTCCTAAGGGGGAGTCAGTATAGTCGCCGTTCGAGAGAAGTGTCCCACCGCCAACCGAAACTGCGTGCCAACGGACTCCGGGATGTGTCACATAGCCGAGGCCAATAATGTGTCCTAAAGGCAGAATATGTTACAAACAAAGACTCGTTGTTTATCACCTTGTCCAGTATGAACTTGAGACGAGCGCATTCCTTTGAGTATATGGGACGGTCATCTTCTTTGGAGTCCTCAACCTGGGTGTCGGCCGCAATCATCCGCGCCAGCTGGAAAAAGCTACTCAGCAACAATCATTATCCCGCACTAATGAAGCACCTACTTGATCAAAGGTGATAAACAACGGGAAATCGTGGTCAGTCAGTTCACTATATTTCTGTGGAGTCCCAGGGCGGTAATTGATAGCATTCATGGGATTCATCATCGGTGGTTCTTGACTCCCAGCGTTTCGAGCTTGAGACCTCAGTTGCCTTAGTTCATCTTGGGTACGTCCCGCCAATGCCAAGGATTCTACCAAACTGGTGAAGAACTCATTGACCTTGGCGGCAAGCACCGGGAATCTAGTGACGAAAAGTTGGCGCGGCTTTCTAGCACCCGAGGCCTGCTCCCAGGCACGCTGGATACCCAACATCTTGAAGACCATGGCAGTCGTTTTTCTGATGGAAAACCATCGTATAACCGAATTCTGTTCAAGAGCACATCACGTACCCTGTGCCGCTTCTTCCAATGACATAGCATGATGTTGGGCATCGCACGATTTCCCATTCTTTTCTCCTGTACTTGTGATCAGCAAAGGGACAGGGAGAAAGAAGAAATCACAACAAACGTCAGTTGGAACGGTAATTCCACCTCTTGTTCAGCGATCAATCCTGAAACTAGGGTTAGATACTAATTCCAGACAACATGGTAATATGGACCATTGAGGTAGGCCTAATGGAGAATCGGATCAGCACGTTACGCCCTTGAAGTAAACAAAGGGAAGAAAGAAACCGCACCTTGGACAATTTAACACATTTGCTCGATCTAGTGTGGACTATTCACATCAGAATTAACACCAAAACACGCTGACTTACATGAGCGAGCTATGGTCCTGGAACATGGCTTTTGAGTGACACATAAAAAGTACAAGAGACTCCACAGACCTCGCTGGTCCCATCATCACGAACAAAAATGGGAGATTGGTCCATGGTAAATTCCTCAAGTCGCGGAGGGAAAATAGCTGGGCGGTAAACGCCGCTGCCTAGTGTAGTGGATTCCCTGAGTGTACACCTAGGGAAGGCAAGCGTTGTCTATATGCACAAGTATCGCTAATACGTGCGAACTTACCTTTGCCGGTACACTTTACCACGCCCATTCAAGAGCTTGCTGAGCCAAGGCCAAATGCGGTCCAGTCGTTTGTGTGAATAGATTCCATATATTTTGACGACTTCTGCCCATTGAGTACAGTCGCAGAGAATGTTGTTATTTCTTACCCTGGCGCTCTCTCTGTCACACAGTCAGTCGGCCCTTCCATGCAGAAATAAATATCTCACCTGGCCATCATCGTCGAGCGTACAATCGATCTGATACTTGGAGACCCCTACGTCAGCTTTTGTCAGGATTCTCTAAGGGAGAAAGACGTACAACAAGTCTCAGATTACGGAGAACTTCGGCCTGATAAATTGGGATGCCGTGCGATGGACCGTGGAGTGCTTTGAAGTTATTTCCCGAAAAGTTACCTCTGGAAAGTTGTCTGCACATGCAAGACTCTAAGATATCTTTCCGCAGAAGATGCGGAGATGCATACCTGATTTTCTTCAACACGCATTCAGCCCTTTTTGCGTCACGACGCCTCAATTGCAAAAGATCTTTCGTTGCGCTACCGGCCATTATTATTGTCCACTCGCCGAATCGATCTATGTCGGAGGCAGCCAGGGTCGCTTCAAAGTAAGGAACTTGTGCGTATGACGGTGGCGGCATGTTGCCTGCTTCCATTTCGTCCTCATTATCTTGCTTGTCGCTAGCACCAAAGTAAACATCCTTGCATTGCCCCACAAACCGCGTATCAGCTAATAAACCAAGGTAAAACTGCCCCCGAGATGTAAACCACATATATAAGAGAACACCCAGCCGACGCACTTTCAGAATCTGCAGTATGATAGCCATTACGTCTCCTAATGTTTGCATGGCGATGTGGGAATCAGACGGCAACTGGACATTCAGTTTGCGAAGAATGGTAGCATCATGAGCTGAAACAGCCGTTTTTCTTTCCTTGAAAGTGACCTTCATTGTGTTTCTGGGAGTCGCGGTCCTGAATGCTATGGACGAAAGGATGGCCATTGCGGGCCATACGTCCGCAATGTATCGTTCGTATCTGCCAACGGTGCGTGATTCGTCGCCATGGAATGCGTCAGAAGGCAAGCTAAAGAAGAACGATGATGCTGTTGAGAGGAGAGGTGGAATGAATGATTGCTGGAGTGTTAGAGGATCGGTGGGGAAGGCGTCCAGAATCTTTGTACGCATAGATGTGGCGTCTGGGAAGACTATGCAAATGACGGTTAAGCTTCACCCGAAGCACTACATGGAGACCCTCACCAGAAAGTATGTATACAAAAAGGCCCGGTTTCGAGAGAAGATCGTGTACCACGTCCTCGACGTGACTGAAAGCCAAGGCATCGTTCAAATGCTCAAACGCGTTACGTTGCCCTTCTTCAGTTTGGAGCTTAGACACAGAGAATGTGCCCAAGTCCAACGATACGGCCATCTCTTGCCAGCTAAACGCTCGGATACAATGTTGTCACTAGGGAAGAAGTGGGGGGACTTTTTGCAAGGTTCAACTTGGAGTCCTGCGGGGAGTTTGTGGGGGTGTTAATAACAGCTGCACCCTCGAAACCTATCAAGGGTCCTTAAGGCCTGTTCCAAGAACATCTTCCATAAAAGAACAGCGAAGATCCAACCACGAGGCCTGCAGTTCTGTGAAAAGCTAATCATTTTGGCCAGGTCCAGCCTGCACTGCCTGTGATTGTCATAGGGTATCAAGTCTCAGGCCTCAGAGATATATGATGATATGTACGGACCAAAACCTGAATTACAAGATAGTCGGCACTAACTTGTTGCCGTCTGGTGAATGGGGGAAGAAGTCGTTTGTGGAGTGTCACGGGCTAGCTGCTGCGTTCACATGTACTAAACGTTACGGCATGCAACGCGGCCTTCTCCACACTGCAATTTCTGCGAACTTCCATGAAGACGCAAATTACTGGCAAGATCCGAAGTTTGACGACGTTTACTGCATCAACCACGGGCACACGATACTACATCTAGCTCAGAGGATATAATAATAAAGTCCATCGTAAGTCCAAGCCTACCCCAAGTTCAATCGATATTCATCCGCGATACGACATCGACTCGCGATCAACGCTCATTACGCGGGCATATTCCAGGAGCAACCTATGAGAAACGAAAACAGGGACCACTGTCGCATGAGACAATCCAGAAAAGAAAAAAACTGTTAGGCTGACCTATACAGATACGCGCTCATATCTTCCTTTCTCCAAGAGCGTTGGCTCCACTGCTTACCCGCACCTGCAATCTTCGCCGCCGCCTCGTCGTGGTTGCGGAAAAAGGCGATAACATCATACAGGTCAGCATAGGTGACCTGGATGGGAACATAATGCACCCATTCGGCGATGCGAGACGTATACCTGCCAGTTGGTTGTTGGTCAGTTGCTCTGAAAACTCGTGGTTTACCTCTACGGCACGTACCACTCAGGGTACACAGATGCCTTGAGTATCAGAGCATTGCTCGTCACTAGTCTCTTGAAGCGACCAGACCAACCGTTGCCGTCTACCTGAACAGTTGCAAGGTCAGTACGCATTGGATAGGCTATAGATGTCTGTTGCTCACATCCAGTATGAACTTGTACCTTCCCTCCTCCTTTCTTCCTTGCATCCTCCGGAACTCGAACCTCTCCTCCATCAATTTGCAAGTCCCAGAACTCTCTTCACAAGCGAGCGGTTTTCCTGCGAACGCTACATCCATCCATGCCGGATTGACTCTCGCCCTCCGCAATTCTACAGAGTCCCCAACCGGACTCGACGCGTCCAAAGGAACACGCAAGACGTCGATATTCCCTTCGACCGTACTCGTCATTGCCACCAATCGCTGCCGGTGTGCGTGCATCCAGAGTGTTTCGGGTGAGGCGTATATGCCTGTCGGACTTCCCCTCCAATCAAGTCGTTCATCAACTTTTTGAGTCCATGGCACATCGCCGAGAACTTCGGAATCGTTACCAGATGTCCATCCGTAGGGGATTGGAGGACGAATGTCATGATGAAGCAGTGTACCACAATGCGAGAACAAAGGGACAAGCGTATGATGTGGCAAGGGACCTTGTCGGTGGGAGAGAAATTGACCGTGTGACACCAGGATCTCCGGATGATAACAAGGATCCATTGCAGCGCGATGGGACACAACGAAAGACTTTGGTGATGCCCTGTTGAATAATTGCACATGGCTGGAACCATCAAGGGACGGAAGCACTGGAGGATTGACTCGCGCCGGTGAGTTTGGTGGACAAGCCTGTATCCATCCACCTCCAGTTACGGGCGGCAAGTTGCTTTGTTGGATTGCTGGACAACGGCGATGCGTTGAGTTAGGTCATCCTGAGGCACGTGTCTCCGTGACGAATGGTCCGAAACTGACTTACTGGTCCCGTTTCTAGCAGCACTCAGAGCCATCTCTCTAATTCTCCAATCTGTATGCATACGAGGGTCATCGCGCGGTGACAATTGAATGCGCATAGGTGGAAGGTCAACACCAAAGTCCTTGGTTAAATCGATGATCGCCTCGATGCGGTCGCGCAGTATACGATTGCTTTCGGGAACAGTCGAATTAACGATCGCGAGACCGGAATTCGAAGACGTTTTCACGACGGTGAAGATATCGTCCCATGTGCCTAGCTCTTCCACTGACCTTGCAAGGTCCGCCGCATCAAGTCCCCAATATGGCTCGATGTCGTGATAGATCTCGTCGTACTCGTCCGGAAGTTGGATATCATGCCTGACCACATACTCCCACCTGAATAGAAGACCGAATAACTGTCAACCTGACAAGCAGATGAACTCGTATGCTGATTCTCACCACTTATCGAACCCCAGCGGAGGCGGACGCTTGTAGCGCCGTCTATACTCGATAACAGCCTCCTCCAGGGTCTTACTTGCACGTGCAAGTTTCGCATTCCACGCTGCCTCCGCATCTCGCATCAGTTCGAAAATCGGATGAGGCCCCTTTGGATTGACGATCAAGAGGCCGTCGTTCGTGTACGTGTGGTTCTCGAGAGAAAGAAAGGGTCTGCTGTTGCGAGGAACTGAGAGTGCGTCATAATCTTTCAGCGGGGAAAAATCGATGACCGAGAGCACCTGCACATATGAGTTCGGTCTCCCCAAAAAGGTGGGGAATGTGAGCAGAACGATGACAGCACAGCACACGACAACAGCCCCTGTGTACCTGACGACACGAGTTCTCGTCCTCCCGACCATCGGCGCTCGACAACGACTTGACGTTGGTGGGCGAACACAAGTGTGACAATCCAACTACTTAATAGTTCCCCAAAGACAACCAGATTAAGCCCCTGTCCTACCTTATGAAATTCGTCCTGTGGGGGTCAGACAGGGCCTCCGGCGGGTAAGTAGGCAGTGTAACGTAGCATGACGGAGTGCATTTTTACCAAGCAACGCCTGCTCAAGTCAACATATTACCTTGCTTGGCAGGATGATTCTGGAGCTGCGGTACGGGTGACGTCGGCTTGTCCTACATGGATCTCTCCAACACGGCACATCAAGGCATGAGATGATTGAAGCCCTCGTTGCCTTCTCGAGCAGGTCCATAGCGTTCCCGCCCGGTTCCGGCGTTATCTCTTTCACATGGCTCTCCTCACCGCATCAAAATCTGAAGCGAGGACATGCAGCGTCGACAACCTATATACTACACGCAAATACCTCACTCCCTCAATTAACTCAAGCTAGACCACCATTCTTCGCCGTTGCCTACGGAAATCCCACAAATGACTTGAGTACAGTCGGTACCCAACGTCCGTCCGATGCCGCAGTGAATAAAGCACACTACAATGGTTGTGGGCGGGTGGCATCGGGCCCCAAGTCAGTAAAGAATCCCAAGTCCACTCAAGGACCGCACAGTGGTGAAGTTTCTTTGTTACTTCACCTCAGAATACGACACGACCGTGCGTCAACATCAATATTCAACTCCCGTCGGACATGACTTTAGAATCGCAAGGGTAGAGCGTCTCCTTATCGCAAGCGACCTTCGGATAGGAATCGAAAGTACGTAATCACTTGTTTACTCCTAAACGTCCATGATGCAATATTGTTAAGCCAGAAATCGTTCTGCCACAGTGAGCACATTCCATATGTACGACGAATGGCGGACTCTAGTGCTTGTGCATGTGAGTGTAGTTTGATGGCTCTCACACATACTCGTTACGAACTAGTCAATTCTCCTTTTGCTATTGGACCCCTCTGCAAACCACATTTGCCAGGTTTGTCCGATACATAGTCCCCAACGAAGAAGCAGCCGTGTGCACGCCTAACGATGACGTGTCACTCCGCATCACGTCACTCTTTGCCTAGTGGAACGGACCACTCGCAGAATGAGGCCGCTGGGGAGGGCAATCAGAGTCCCGCAGTCATCATGCCTGTGCAACTTGTGCACGCTGTTACAGTTATCGTTAAGCAAAGTAGCGTTTGGCTGCTAATCCGTAGAGGCGACCATGTTTTTTTTTTTTTTTTTTTTTTTTTTTTTTTTTTTTTTTTATCTCTCTATTTAAGTGCGTGAGGGCGAGTAGCCCTATGTTGCACTTTTCTACATAATATCTGCTGACGGGGGCCCCCTGTGGCCCGCCCTCCTCCACCGGTGCGCGAATGCCCTGCAGGCAGAACCGAAGTTCCCCTGCAGTCCTCCGTTCCCGCCGGCCGTTTTAGATGCCACACTTTGTGTGGTGGAGGGGGCTTGAGACTTCTGTCTAGCGAGATACTTCAAACTACAAAACCCTTTAGCCCTTACGGGCTTGGCGGTGCTGTGAGAGTGTACAAAGCGCTCTGCCTCCGTTTGATTCTGGACGTTGCTTTGGGGACTCCGTGCGATGACTAGCGCTGCGGCTATTCGGCCGCTTGTGTTGAGCTGCGTGGGAGCGGTGGGCGAGGCCCGGGGCGGAGCGATGTAGCGTGCTTTGACCGGGATTGCTGGGTTGGGGCACGCGCTTTCAGCGGTTGGCCAAGGGTACGGGGTCCTACCTCCCTTGGGTAGGGGCGATGTTTTGAGGGGTGCCTTGCGTATAGACGGTCGTGGGAGTGTGTGTACTTGTGCTGCGTGGATGGTTATTGCTGTACCGGGGGGGTGATCGGTACCTCACCGAAAGTGGGTTGAAGTCTTTTCGTCGAGTTAATGTATCTCAGCAAGTGTGTTCTGGCGCCCGGGTTGTTGAGGAGGTATGCCTCTTGTGTGGCATTTCTGCCTAGCGCCATGTGCAGGGTATGGCGCTCCCTGATGTAGTGCGGGCATTGAAACAGGTAGTGGTGGACGTCTTCCGGTGCCGCACTATCGCATTGGAGGCAGTTTGGTGTGTCGCTTTTCTGTAAATGGTGTAGGTGTAAGTTGAGGGGGATGTGTCCAGTACGTAGCTGTATGTATAAACCCACTTGTTTCTTGTAAAGAGGGCCTGCTAGGTTCAGGAAGGACTTGGAGGGCAGTTCGGGGGCTAGCCTGGAGATGTGTTGGAATCGCGAGGAACGCTTCCATTCCCTAGACCAAAGAAGATTCAGCTCTTTATTGAAATATTGTTTTAAGGTGGAAACACTATCGGGTATCGGTGAGTGTAGTTCAGGGGGAAGCTCCCCAGGTGGGCTTGAGTTTTCCTTGCGTTCCGCTGCCGCCTTTGCCTCCCGGTCTGCTGTCTCATTTCCTTCTACGTTCCGGTGTCCTGCAATCCAACGCACGGCGATGCTTTTGCGGGTGAGTCTGTCGTCCTTGATTATTTTGCGTAGCTTTTCCCTAAAACGAAGAAGTAGATGGTGGCCTGGTTTGGAAGAGGGTCTCTCACTGGATAATATGACTGCTTGGTTGTCTACCAGTATAGATGCCGGGTAAGTTACTTCATCCCTCGTTGCTAGCAGGTGTGCGCCTAGGAGAAGAGCGGTTGCTTCGGCTTCGAATACCGTATGTTTCGTGTCCGGGCCTAGGTGGTAGCGAAGTGTAGCGATGTGCGTCGAATCTACATAGAGGGAGGCCGCAGCTCCCACGTTACCGTTTATACTGGATCCATCTGTGTAAATCCTGGTGCGGTCCGTTAATTCTTGGTAATCCTTGACAGCCTCGTCCTTGTTCGCTGCTATTGTGGTGACATGAGTTGGGGGAGCGCTGGGTGAGACGGGGCAGGGGGAGATTGTTTCTGTGGTCGCGGGGGAAACACCCAAGTCGTGTGTGAGTCGGTGCAGTGCTGAACGGTGCCTGCGTACGTCTCTTTTTGCGATCTTGCGCATTAGGGGGTGGAGTGGGTGTTTCTCCGGCAGGGTGGCCAGGCGTAGTGCAGCATAGTAGAGCGACCTCTGCAGGAGGATGGGTGCGGGGTGGATAAACGTGTGGACTAGGAGAGAGTCAGTGGGGGTAGTGCGCATTGCACCGGTGGCTGCTATTGCTGCTGTGCGTTGAATGGTTGTGATCTTCTTGACCAGTCCTACTGAGCCTCTCTTCGTTGCATCAAGGTTGAGGGCATAGACAGGTCTGGCCCAAACGCTTGCTCCGTAGGTGATTTTTGGGATCACTGCTGATTGGAGAAGTTGGCGCATTAGTCTGAGGGGGATGCCCCATGTTGTCGAGGAAAGTCGTCGTAGCATCATTGCGTGTCGAGCGCCTTTAGCTATTGCGTAAGCCGCGTGTGACTTCCACCGTAATTCTTGGTCGAGCACGATACCCAGGAAGCAGTGGGTCGTCGATGGGTTTATGTTGGGGCCACGGATCAACACGGCCGTTCTGTGCTTTGACCTGCTTAGTGTGAAGTCCATTAGTGCGAATTTATTTGTTTCGAAGCGTGAATTGTGCTTAGTGGACCAGGCGAAAGCGCCATTCTCTCTTTCCAACATATCAACCAGTATTGCATGGGTTTCCTGGAAGGTTCTACCGATGGCCAGAAGTGCCATATCGTCTACGAAGGCCAAGGTTAGTTTGTTTTTACCGTTGGCGATGTCAACCAGATCCGAGCTGTATATTATGTATAGTATCATGGAGAGCGGGTCGCCCTGACCTATGCCATTTGTGATTGGGATCCAATCAGACTCGTAGTCGTCGAAGCATAGCTTTGTCTTCCTGCCTTTGAGGAGTCTTTCTGTGTATTCCACTATTCGTTTTGGGATACGCCGCATTCTCATGTTGTGTAGTAGCCGGTCCGTCACTGCATTGGGAAAGGCTCCTTCTATGTCTAGGAACAGCGCCGATACGACCTTGTTTTGTCTCCAGGCATGTTTGATAGTCGTTTCCAGGAGGAGAAGTGAGTCTTCTGTCGATCGGCCAGGGCATCCGCCGAAGTGCGTAGGTGGGAGCAGGTTGTGTGCCTCCGTAATGTATGAGATCCTGTCTGCCACTAGCGCCGATAGTAATTTCGCTGTGGTGTTGAGCAGTGCGATTGGGCGGTAAGCTTTAGGTGTGGAGTAGTCGGCCTTGCCTGGTTTTCAGATAACGACCGTTATCGATTCTCTCCAAGGCTCGTAGTACGTGCAGAACGTGAAGACTGCGTTAAAGATTGGGAGTAAGTAGCTTGTTAGACGGGGACAGCGTTGAAAGACTATATTGGCTACCCCGTCGGGGCCTGGCGCTTTGTATGGGCTGAGCTTCTTGATTGTCCTGATCAGCTGGTCTTCAGTGATTCGAGCCCACCTTGCGGCTGGTTCGGGGTATGTCTGGTCTTCGGGTACTGATGTGACTGTCGGTGGTGGGGGAAAGAGCGTCTGTGCTAGGAGTTGGCTTTTTTCCTCGTTTGTGCGTGCTGTCGTAATGTTGCCGTTACTGTCGGTTTTCTGCAGCGAGGGTATTCTTGTTTTGCTACCGTCCCCGGCTGGGTTTGCTATGTATCTGTTAGCTAGCCATAGATCCGTACCGCTGGCTTCCTCCAGCCAGTTTTGCCAGTGCTCTTTCTTTGCTTTCTTTATTGCGTTATTGTATTCTTTTGCCTTGTCTTTGCGTAACCTGTGACTGGGGTGATCCGGGAGAGCTCTGAACGTGTATGAGGCTTTACTTAGCGTTTTCAGGTCGTTTCGCATCTTTGTGAGGTCCCTGTTCCACCACTGTTTTCGGTGGGGGTGTGGTTTGGATCTAGGGACTTCCTGTTCTATCGTCCATTGTAGTGCATGGTCGACTGCTCGAGTCAGTCTTTGAAACTCTTCGTCGCTGGCTAGGACCCTCGGTGGCCCAATGGAGTCGAGCTCCTCGTCCAGCTTTTGGTTGAATTTTTCCCAGTCTACCTCTCTGTAGTTGAGTGCCGGTTCAGGGGACGTTACGAATGGGGAGAGGTCGAGTCTAGTGAGGACGGGGAGGTGGTCAGTGTTTGGGCCCCGATTTTCAGGGCTGGTAGTGCACGATATCAGTCGTTCTGCTGTCGCCTCTGTGCAAAAGACGTTGTCTGGACGTGTCCAGTTGCCGGTGCTAGACGACTGTAGAGTGGGCGTGCCTTTAGGCAGTGCCTGGACCATGCCGTAGTCTGCCGCCAAGTCCAGTATCCTCTGTGCGGCTTCCAGTGCCGGTGTCGTGAAGAGGTGGCTGTTGCGTTCGTCGTCCCATAGAGGGTGGTGTCTGTTGAAGTCGCCCAACCACAGCACGTGGTCGTTCACCGTAGGTCGTAGTGAGGCCCCGTTACTCGCAAGGAACCGTTCTAGCCGATCGACCGTTCAGTTGTGCGTGCAGTCGTTGTATATGTTCACTACGGTACATGCTCCAGCAGACGTCTTGAGTTGTACCACCACCACATCCGCTGACGGGAAGTCTATTTGTTCCCAGGTGTTAGTACTCAGTGCCGCGTTGACAAAAGTTACCGCTCGTGGCTTTTCTCCTCATGCCAACTTGTGTGTTGGGTATACCACTCTCCACTTTGAGTTAGACCTTGTGTTTCCTAGCGCATCGATAGGGGGTTCTTGAATGGCGACGATGTCCCATTCTTTTGCTAAGGGAGTGTTGATAAGCGAAAATAGGGCTATGTTGGAATTATTCAGGTTCTGCTGCCATATTCTAAGTTCTGCCGGGTTTGGGATCTGCGTGTTGTAATCAGTCATGGAGACTAATGTGGGAGGGGTTTACATCAGTCGTGTTGTTCTCAGCGTTGGAGGAGTCCCGAGGAATGGGAGGGGAGAGTGTGGGGGGCGCCAGGGGGGCATTGAGTGTGGCATTCTCCTGGGGTGGGGGAGGGCGCCTCTGTTGGGTCATTGGGGGGCCTCCTCGGCCGCCTCTGAGCCTTCTGGGGGGGCCTCTGTCTCTATTGTCGGTGAGGTTAGTCATGACCTCTCCCAGGGTGGCTTGACGTAGCATTCTAGTGGGACCGGGGTTCGTGGTGCTTTGTTGGGTGGGAGGGCGAGTGGGGATCAAAGCGGTGGTAGGGCGGGGAGGTAGAAGGACCTGTGTCCATGTTTCTTCCGTGGGGAAGTAAGGCATGTTGTTTTCCGGCATTCTTTCGTCCATGGCTGTGCAACGCTTGACGAATTCGGGACATTTCCTGTCCGAGCTGGAATGTGTGTCAGTTTGACAACTTACGCAGTAGCGAACTTGGGGGAAGGCGCAGTTGTTGGTGTGATGGATGCCTGCACAGGTCCCACACGTGTCTTCGTGATGTGCACATTCACGTGAGGTGTGCCCGTAGCATTGGCATTTGAGGCACCTCATTGGTTCCTTCTTGTCCTTGTGTGGTCGCAAGCGGTCGAATTGCACGTAGAGGCCGTCCTTGAGGAGTTTGTTTGCGGCCACTGGAGATGCCATCGCAAACATGGCATGTGCTACCCTTTGTTGTGTGCCACGTTTTGTGGGGTCCTTGATCCATTTGGTGTGGGCTATCGCGTGATCCGGTATGTCGTTCTCTTGTTCGATATTTCGGAGGGTTGACGCGTCTGTTATGTCAGTTGATACGGGAAAGAAAGGGATGATAATGTGAAATAGCCGGTCTTTTACCCTGATCCTGCCTCCGAGTTTTTCTAGGAAGGTGGCTCTGTTGAGCGGGTTCTTGATCCATTCTGCTGCCTCTTGGCTGTTCATTTCTAGCACTATGCCTTGGTTTTGGAGGCGTACGAAGGATTTGAGTTGAAGTTTGGGGCTGTCCGGGGTTTCGATGGCTTCCAACGCAGATTGGAGCAGCTTTATAAGGTCTTCTTTCTTCGTGCTGGTTGTGAATCTTGGGTGATCCGGGTCTGGGTCCAGAAGGATCTGTCTTTCTTTGATAGCGGCGTGTGCCCTGGCTAGGTTGGAATCCGGGTTTGTGGGGGGAAACGTGCTGGGAGGGGAGGGATGCATGATTAGGGCATCGCGGTAGGGAGTAGGGGCTGGAGTTGGCTGGGTCTTGGCTAGCATCCTGAGGTCGTCTACGGCTTCCTTGATGGAGGTGGTGTTGGACAATAGGGAGTGGAGTTGCGTGTCTAGCATAGTTGGGTCAGCTTGGGGAGTCGGGTCTGTCACGCACCCTGCATTTTTTGTGAGGGCTTCTATCGTTGTCTCCAGTTTGTCGTTGGTGTCTGTGAGCGAGTCTGCTGCTGTTAGGATCTTGGCAATCTGTGGTGAGACGGCCGCTACCAGAGAGTTCTCCAGTTTCGTTGTGACTTCCTTGATGATCGTTTGTGTGGTGGTCGATGTCGTTAAGTCCTGCACCAGGTAGGCTGCTGAGCGTACTGCGGAGCGGATGACTGGAGTGATTCCTTTCATCTGGGTGATGTAGAACAGCGCTTGGGATAGGTGTTCGGCCATCATGGGCTCGCCTGGGATTGTGTATTGGATCTTGTCTAAGAAGCTCCTGCCCGTCCAGGCATCCCGCACGTTTTCGTCAGGGTTATTAATGATGTCCATCAGCGGGATGGTGCTGCTTCTGGTTGTGGGACGGGTTGAGTTGTCGTTGGGGGTGGATGAAGCCTGAAGAGCTGTGGCTTGTTGGCTCAGCCTAGAGGGCGGACGCCCTGGGTGCGACATTTTGGTATGTAGTGTACAATGTCAGTATAGGTTTCGGGTGGGTTCGTGTACTGTATAGGCCTGTAATACGCTACTGTACGCCGTGTTGGTCTACGGCGGGCTCTACGGTCCTTCGGTCGACGATGTTGGAGGCCGGTTTTCGGGGTCCTAGTCGGGGTACCAAGTGGAGCGGAGTCAAGGAGCGTTGGCGACCATGTTATTGGCAGGTTGGCACGTGGTCAACGCGGTCAACGTGCCCGCCTTTAGATCTAATTCACAGGCCAGAGGTCCATTGTTACAGTACGTATTTTTGCTCGATTTGCAAGGTTTGTCAAGAATTCTGGTCTGCGATCGTCCATTTGTTCAAACTTCATTATATCTCATTTATTTCGATAAATGCCAGAGGTCAGACGGTCGACGTAGGTGCTGCAGGCAGTGAAGGCTTGAGATGGAAGCTTTTTCCAGGTTCCGTCTTACTGAAGGAGGTGGGACAGATAACGAGACCTTTCTAATCTCGCTCCCGGATGTCCGTATCGGGCTTATGGGCTTGTTTCCTACAAGCTAGCAAAACAAACCGACGCGAAATGGTCAAAATTACGGAAATAAAATTGTCTTACGTTTCGGTGCTCCGCCCGGGAGTGTGGTAAGAGGAGTGCTGGAAGACAGTGGTGACACTGACACGAGGGTAGTGGCAGGCGGCATGGATCTCTTAGAGATGGATGGGAGTAAGCAAACCAGTTACGGCACCGGAGCAGTATGACGAGATAGCAGCGTGTTGCGGGGAATTCTGACCGCCTTAGTAAACGGAGAACGCGAGCCGGGCGCGATATGCATCAATAATATTAACGTAATTCAATGTGAACGGAGGATCGGGCGAGATGAAAGGCAGTGCAAAATGAAAAGTACGTGGGACCACTGAGGCTCGAGGAGCTGTGGTGAGCGTGACCAAGGGAAAGAGCGGATCGGGGCCATAGTAAGTGAGCCAGCTGGTGACGTGGTTGATATTTGTAGCACGTGTTTCCCTAAGTTCAAGTTTATACCCCAAGCCTTGGTGAGAGTAAAGGCTCGCAGGCTGCACCTAGACCTGGTAGGCGCATTATATTACATGTGAAATAGAGTCCAACCTGAGGCATACAGATGCTACCTAGTACAGTGCAACAGAGCTGATAAGTACATGCGACAGGAATTTGTGATAGATAGACAAGTGATGACAATAACGTAGGACAAGACAAGAGCAGCAGGAGGGGCAGGCAACGATATGGATATGCAGGAGACGAAATAGACACCGAAGCGTATGAGGGTATCACTAATACTTATGAATAAAGATAATAATTTTATGTGTGAGAGCTAACTGCAATCAATCAAAGGATAGATAAGAGTATACCTTGCCAACCTGCCATTGGTCGAGAGTCGTGAGTCAACAAGTTCCAACAGTACACCAGACCGAAGAAATGCCATAACGTACTGTGCGTTTATAGGATAACAGAAGACTTGTCAGTGCCTGCACAAAGTCTGTATGGTCCTACTATCCGAGCGTGCGCAGCGCAAATGCACCTCTCTCAGGTGCCTGAGCAAGTTTTTGCGACTGACCTCCTTTTTGCGCTTTGGAGGACACCAGCGGCAGGTAACTTTGACATTCCATGTTATGTGCTCGATGTCATGGACAGCGGCAAAATGGTCTGCACAATCGCCGTAGCTAATCAGCATGCCGCATCTCCTGCCTTCGTCAACCTGCCATCCACAGGGATTAGGCACGTTACGATCAGATATTGAGCGTGCCTTGGGCAGTGTCATCATAACTCGTGACTTGGCGGTGGCGGAGCGACGTGTAGGACGGGATGGGCCTGAAAGCCTTCTGCCCTCAGCGCGGGACACGCGATCGCGCGAATGAAGCTTCCAGGATGAAAGCGGGGGCTGGTTCAGAGGCGGTGATGGCTGTGGACGTGGGCCCGCAACCTGCCCAGAACTGAGTCTGCTTTCATCAAGACTTCCGTAGTCGTCTACTCCACTACCTGCGGCGTCACCACCAGGGATGTGTGTTGCGTGATTGCGAAAGAGGTGTACTTTGGAGTTGTCGAGAGTACGTGATGGGTGATCGTTGAAGACATACACTGAATGATCGTCGAGAGTACCCGGTGCGTGCAGTTCCGTCTTGTTTCCAGCATCAAACCCATGAGAGCCTGGCAGATCTACAGGCCTCGTGTACTGCGGATGAACGGGTAACGGATGTCCAAGATGCTCTTGGGGAGGCGAAGAGGATGGATTCTGGTTGGGCGTCAGAAAGGAGTGATAAGACGAGATGTAACCGTCAGGAGTAGAATAAGACGTTGGGTTGGACCGAAATGGGGCTGGATATGAGTAAGGGAATGGAGCCGAAGGGTATATTCTAAGGCACGGAGTGAATCACTTATACAAGACGTACTAGAAAAGTGACTCACTCATTGGTCAGCGGCGGTATAAAACCAGAGAGAAGCTGAGGTGGAACTGCCATCTCTATTTGGGTCTGTTCTGGCGGTAGATTATTGTTAACCATGAAGTCATCCGGTGGATGCGGCTCCTGAAGTGAGAGAGGGAGCGGATTTGAAAGTCGCGACCATATTGCATCTGAGTCAATCGCCTGGCCGGAGGTGCGACTGCGAGGGGAGTGTACCGGACCCGGGTCCAGCGTAGGTCCAGCAAAATTTTTGTCTAGATCCTCAGACGCTGGGACGGCACTCTCCTGTGGACCTGCTGACTGTTCTGTGGCATAGGATAGTAGAGGACTTGTATACGACAGGGGAAATGTGTTTTCGCGGTTTGTCATGTAGTCGGAGGGGTGATCCTGCCTGGCCCAGTAGACACGGGCAGGATCGACCAATGGCGAATCCGAATCCTTGATCTGGATGAGGACATGAGGAGCACGTGTCGCGCGTGGAACTTACGATATATGATGCTCTATTTTCCTTGGCAGCATAGCTCGATGATGATGCGACCTGCGCACCCTAAAGTGTGGTGAGAGAATGGCAAGATCGATGAAAAGCGGCTTACATATGGTTCTCCGCTTGGATGGCCAACTAGACTTGAATAGCACGCTAGAAGGGGAGCGGGTGTAGTCGAACCAGTTGGGAACTGCAGCACCTGAGGATAACGCGTCAGGACAATCACACTGAAAGTGGAGATGGCTCACAGACCTCGGAAGTGGAGATAGCATAACCATCACTAAAAAGAATGGTGGGTCAGCAGAATTTGGTAGCGGAATGACAGTTACCCTGTTGACGATTGGAGGTAGTGTGGTTCCCGTTCATCGACGGTGGCAGACCCACGGCCAGGCACCGCGGTAAGGTCTCTGTGCTCGAGATGACAATGCCCTTGGAAAATTAAGTCCCGAGAGCGTTGTACAGTCGACCTGCTGGGGAGTGTATGACCCAGGAATGACGGAATGGACATTTCGCTACGGGTAGGAGCTGCACCCTCACAGATCGGGACAGGACAGAAGGAAGAGAGTGGAAAAATCAGTATGCCTGCAGGATGATCGGGATGGGTGCATATTTAAGGACGCGCACATGAACGCACGCCTTGACCGGCGACGGTGAACGTGCTGCGATGGCAAACGCATGGCCACGCTCCATGGCAAAGCCAGGTCTCAAGCCAAAGGGAACCAGCGCTCTTGCCAAGCGCTGAGTCTTTATCGATTATCCGCGGTTTACAGTAACGGCGCGAAGTCCAGCTGGGTTTGAAAAGCCAGTCGTACGACTCTGACGCCAACCCATCACTGATCAGATCATCAATTGGAGGCCAGGGAGGTGGAGTCCCTCCCTGCTACCACAACGTACGTCCCACCTCTCCAGAACGTATAATTAAACTTTTGATTCGGTATGTCGGCGGCCCACAGGTTCGATAGGACTTCAAGCGAGAGTCTGAAACGCGCTCAAGTCTGTTGAACTGAACCGACCCAAAATGATTGAAGGTTTCCCAAGCACCATAACGAGTGTACTATCAGTCAATGCAAGGGTGGAATAAATTTAAAAAGTCCTTAAATCTGATGGGAATACCACCACCTGAGTGGCGTTGACGGTGGCCCCAGCCGCAAGTGATACAGTCCCTCATCCTCACGAGATATGAGCGGTAGCATTCCGGGCTACACGGTGCTGCATCGTGGCAGCGGCAACAAATGGGCGGGATTGTTGATAGTTGGCAGATCAAAGTACGACTGGTGTTGCGACACGACTTGACCACGCTGTCTCTGCTCACGGCGGCGAAAAGACGACTCTGGAATCCGCGGCTGAGCGCTGCGGGATTGTCGTTGCGGTGTCTCTGTGGACATTAGCAAGCTGCTGTTCCCTCCACCCACGTGGCATCATTGTCCCTCTGCATCAGGCGTGTTCAGCGCTGTAGACCATCACTGCACCCCACATCGTGCCGCCTCACACCACGCGTTTTTTTCTCATTCAGATCGGACCTGAAAAAAAGTGACGACAACCAGCTCCAGATAATTCGACGCACTCCCGAGGATACTATTAAAGGAAGACCTTTAACTTTACCACTGCAATATGCTGTTGTGTGTAGACCCAACGGACATGGTGATGGTTCCGAGCGGACGTTACCACGAACTTCCCTCGCAATTAGACGTTTGCATGTTCACGAAAGTAATGGTCACGCAAAATGTTCAGGCCGACTTGGATATTACAAACGGAGCTCGGGGCAAAGTTATAGACATAATCGTAGAACTTGAGGAGGCTGCCGTACCACCCCTTTGTAAATATCCTAGCAAATTGCTTTTATTTGTTTTGGTGGAAATCGATCGGACACGAGGTGATTCGGCAACTATCAAAATTAATTCTGACATACATTAGGTGCTCTAAAATTGAATGGGCTTGACCGTAACGTCATACCGGTCGAGGCCACACCTGCAAGACGCTCAAAATCCAAACCGAGGACGAGCCGCGGAAACAATAATAACAGAACGGCGCGGTGTCGGCAACTTCCAATGACCGCCGCGTATTCCTTTATAGAATATTGCTCTCAAGGACAAACACTACCGTACGTGGTAGTGAACACGTAACTACCCCTCCAACAGGTGGATCAAACCTATTCAATTGACGCGTGGCTCTGTCCGGAAGTACTGGTCGTTCAAGAATCAACAATACGGCAATGTACTCCGTGACATCGACTCTTAACACTTTTCTGACCTCACACTCACTGGAACTAACAGCCGAGGATGATCACCTGGAGGATTCGATCAAAGAACCATGTAGTGGTGAGATAGAGAGAAGCGTGGAGTTCATAAATAAATTTATTATCGCTTCGCCCTCTCTGACCGGACATAGTATTTCAGTCCATTTGGCAACTACGTCGGACGTTATACGATCTCCTGTATACCGCCTCGCCCTCTGTTACGGGACATTCAGCGGATCCCGGTGAGATCAGCGCCAGATCCAAATTCCCACGAATTATGGGGAAGCAGAAACCCCGCTTGCGAGATAATCAAAGTCATGTACCTCAGTGACAGGGGAGGCAAAGTGTTCTCCCAAGGCATCTGCAGAGCCTACCATCCCGACGTATCCACCTGGTCGTACAATCACGAAAGTGATTGGTTCGGAGCTAATGCCAAACCTCCTGTAGCCACCATCACTCTCGCTCCCTGTAACATCAGTATCATCGAGTAAGACCCTACATACAAAGATGTAACTCTTCGTGTGCCAGTGAGATTATTGTCGAAGCTCACTTGGATAAATGTGGTGGAAAGACCGGAGGTACGTTTAGGTAATTAAAACTCTCCTTATTATCTGCCACGATAATTGTGAGGTCAAACGTAGGCGAAGGAGTTTGACCATCCGTAGAATGTATTTGTAAGAAACCCCTGGATGAACCTAGCTCATCCGCAAGAGTGTTAACTACCACATGTCGGGATTCCTCATCCATAGACCCGAGAGCACATAGTTCAGTCAACCATAGTCCTGAAACTGGGACACCTGACATGTACATTTCGGCCTAAATGCAGGACTAGCCGATGTCGGCTGACCCTCCTAGGGGGTAGGTAGGCCGAAGTGTGGGTGGGGGGTCGGCCGACCTTGCTGGGTGGGGTAGCCACATCCTGAGAGTGGTTTCGGCCGACCTCACTGGGGGGGGTAGCCACGTCCTGAGAGGGGGGTCAGCCAACCCTACTGAAGGGGGTAGCCACATCCTGAGAGGGGGGTCAGCTGACCCTACTGAGGGGGGTAGCCATGTCCTGAGAGGGGGGTCGGCTGACCTCACTGGGGGGGTAGCCACATCCTGAGAGGGGGGTTGGCCGACCCTACTGAAGGGGGTAGCCACATCCTGAGAGGGGGGTTGGCTGACCCTACTGAAGGGGGTAGCCACATCCTGAGAGGGGGGTTGGCTGACCCTACTGAAGGGGGTAGCCACATCCTGAGAGGGGGGTTGGCCGACCTCACTGAGGGGGCTAGCCACATCCTGAGAGGGGGGTCGGCTGACCCTACTGAGGGGGCTAGCCATGTCCTGAGAGTGGGGTCGGCCGACCCTACTGAGGGGGCTAGCCAAGTCCTGAGAGTGGGGTTGGCCAACCTCACTGAGGGGGCTAGCCACGTCCTGAGAGGGGGGTTGGCCGACCCTACTGAGGGGGCTAGCCACATCCTGAGAGTGGGGTCGGCCGACCCTACTGAAGGGGGCAGCCACATCCTGAGAGGGGGGTCAGCCGACCTCACTGGGGGGCTAGCCACGTCCTGAGAGGGGGGTCGGCCGACCTCACTGAGGGGGCTAGCCATGTCCTGAGAGTGGGGTCGGCCGACCCTACTGAGGGGGCTAGCCACATCCTGAGAGTGGGGTCAGCCGACCCTACTGAAGGGGGCAGCCACGTCCTGAGAGGGGGGTCAGCCGACCTCACTGGGGGGCTAGCCATGTCCTGAGAGGGGGGTCGGCCGACCTCACTGAGGGGGCTAGCCATGTCCTGAGAGTGGGGTCGGCCAACCCTACTGAGGGGGGTAGCCACGTCCTGAGAGGGGGGTCGGCTGACCTCACTGGGGGGGTAGCCACGTCCTGAGAGGGGGGTCAGCCAACCCTACTGAAGGGGGTAGCCACGTCCTGAGAGGGGGGTCAGCCGACCTCACTGAGGGGGCTAGCCACGTCCTGAGAGTGGGGTCGGCCGACCCTACTGAGGGGGGTAGCCATGTCCTGAGAGGGGGGTCGGCTGACCTCACTGAGGGGGCTAGCCATGTCCTGAGAGTGGGGTCGGCCAACCCTACTGAGGGGGGTAGCCACATCCTGAGAGGGGGGTTGGCCAACCTCACTGGGGGGCTAGCCATGTCCTGAGAGTGGGTTTGGCCAATCCTATGGGGTAGCCATGTCATTTCACTTTATCAGAATCTTTCAAAAAACATGTAGGATTTTCAAGACTGGTCAACATAACATAGTTGTGTGGTATTTACAAGGCACAGGTATTTAGCTAAAGGGTAATTTGTAGCCAGGAAGATGATCCTTTTTTTCCTTGTGTTAGTGGAATGCCATCAGGAGGAATGGAGTAAGGGAATTTTTTTGGTGGGAGAGATGTATTGTTAGGCCCTTTCCCTACCCCACATTGAGCATACCTGCACTCATAGGTGATGGTTTTACCTGCAGAACCACATTCCCACTTCTGCATGGTTCCACATTGAGGGCACTGGACTGGCAAATGGCCCCCCCAAGGTCTGATATGCTTATCAGTCCACATCAATTTCTCCACCACCACTTTTTCCACTTTTTCCACTCCTTGCCCCTCAGACCTCCACATCATGGTGATAATGTTGGAATGCCTACCAAGCAGTGCACAATCATTGAGGGCAAACTTGACTGCTTTGGCAATGTCAAATCCTTGGATGACAATGCTTTCCAGTAGACTAAAGAGGTAAGGGGTAGTGGTGGCCAGCTGCAGATGTTGAGCATCAAAAAAGATCATAGATCTTGGCATGAATCTGGACAAGGTTGGAAATAGGAATCCAAAAAATAATGGAAACACTCACTAATGAGCAGCTTCTTTTAAATCATCAAAACTGTCTTGGACAGTGACTACAGAGCCACAGACATTGAATATTACATCTGCTCCCTTGACAATTTTGGTAAGGGGGTGGAACAAAACTTGGAGGCACTGGACATGGTCAGCAAAGTGATGAGTAGGGGAGTTAGCCACTTACTTCAGACACCTTAGATGCTATTGGTTTCCCATCAACCTCACCAGAAAAGAGATCCCCTCTTTCCTCATCACTATGGGTGGTGAGGAATAGGACTACCCTGGAAAATGAGGAGAGGGAATGGGCCAGGTCTATTGCTGCCTTTTCATAATCATGGAGGGATTCCTGGGTAGCTAAATTGAAGGGCAGCTGGGAGAATTGGTAGCTCCCTTGGGGAAAGTATGGCTGCAGGTAGGAGTTCATGATGTTGACTTGGGCATGACCAACCTCTAGATTGTCCATATGGAGGTGGACAAGTGCTGTAGGGAGGGAGGCTACCTGGGAAGAGATGGCATGCTGGAAGCTGCCCTGGACTACAGGAGGGTGGGCAAGGATTGGTATTCCTTCAGAGTAGAACCCCTTCATGATGTGTTGTGAATATAAGTTGCAGTGGGGGATGGTGGACTTACAAAGTAAGGCTGAGGGTTAGTTTGATTCTCCCTCCAGTGGCAGGTCACACATTTGAAAGTGACACCATCTTGGGTCAGTTTGTCCTTTTCTTCTTCAGGAACTACCAGGCACTTATTACACACTACCCTTCTGCAGTACTTTTCATTGCAGATCCACAAGTCCCCCCCATCTCTGCACATAACACAGAACTATGCAGGGTGTCAACAGGAGTATGAAATATGGAGAGGAGCTTACTGAGTTGGTGCTGGCCTTCTGCTTGGGGGTTGGCCTCTTGGATGCAGCAGATGCCTTACCCTTTCTTTTCTGGAAGGACTGCAGGCTAATCCTGGGAGCCCTGTCCCCAGTTGTTTTCCTGGCTGTTTGTTTTGTCCTTGCCATGGTTGAATGGCTGATATATCTACACAGCAGTGGAGATACACAATACATAGACATAAATTATATATATGTGGGTGGGGGCTGTATGACCAACCTCAAGGGTGACCGGTGACAGGGAAGGCGACGAGGGCACTGGGGAGTGTATTAGTGTTGGGGATGTAAGCAAAGCACAGTATGACTTACCTTGTAATTTTTTTGAAACTCAGGTGGGGGTGGGGTAGGGCCTACCTTCAGAGCAACAGGGCAGGTGATGAAGGTACTGGCAGTGTATTAGTGTTGAAGATGCAAGTGGAGAGCAGCACGACTTACCTTGTAAAGTTTTTTAAACTCCGGTGGGGATAGGATGTACCTCGAGGCAAGGGGGAGACGACAAAGGTACTGGGAGGGTGTATTAGAGAGTTGAGGATGCGAGTGGAGGGTGGTACAACTTACCTCGTAACTTTTTCAAAACACAGGTGGGAGGGTGGGTAGGGCCTACCTTGAGGCGACATGGCAGGTGATGAGGGTACTGGGGGGTGTATTAGTGTTGAAGCTGCAGGCGGGGAGCGGTATGACATACCTCGTAAATTTTTAAACTTGGGTGGGGGGTGGTGGGAACCTACTTTGAGGCGACACGGCAGGTGACGAGGGTACGGAGGGTGTATTAGTGTTGAGCTGCGGGCGGGGAGCGGTACAATGTACCTCCTAAATTTTTAAACGTGGGTGGGGGGTGGTGGGACCTACCTTGAGGCAACGTGGTGGGTGACGAAGGTTAGTGTTGAAGCTGCGGGTGGGGAGTGGTACAACATACCTGGTAAATTTTTAACGTGGGTGGGGGGTGGTGGGACCTACCTTGAGGCGACATGGCGGGTGACGAAGGTTAGTGTTGAAGCTGTGGGCGGGGAGTGGTACGACATACCTGGTAAATTTTTAAACGTGGGTGGGGGGTGGTGGGACCTACCTTGAGGCAACGTGGCGGGTGACGAAGGTTAGTGTTGAAGCTGTGGGCGGGGAGCGGTATGACATACCTGGTAAATTTTTAAATGTGGGTGGGGGGTGGTGGGACCTACCTCGAGGCGACGCAGCGGGTGATGAAGGTTAGTGTTGAAGCTGCAGGCAGGGAGTGGTACGACGTACCTGGTAAAATTTTAAACTTGGGTGGGGGGTGGTGGGACCTACCTTGAGGCGACACGGCAGGTGACGAGGGTACTGGGGGTGTATTAGTGTTGAGCTGCAGGCGGGGAGCAGTATGACATACCTCGTAAATTTTTAAGCGTGGGTGGGGGGTGGTGGGACCTACCTTGAGGCGACGCGGCGGGTGACGAAGGTTAGTGTTGAAGCTGCGGGCGGGGAGCGGTACAACATACCTGGTAAATTTTTAAACGTGGGTGGGGGGTGGTGGGACCTACCTCGAAGCGACACAGCAGGTGACGAAGGTACTGGGGATGTATTAGTGTTGAAGCTGCGAGCAGGGAGCGGTATGACTTACCTTGTAAATTTTTAAAGTATGGGTGGGGTGGTAGGACCTTCCTCGAGGCGACAGGGCAGGTGACGAAGGTACTGGGGTTGTATTAGTGTTAAGGATGCCTGCAGAGAGCGGTATGACTTACGGTGTAAATTTTTAGGGTGTGGGCGGGCCCAGCGGGGGTGGTAGGACCTGGTAGGTAGGGCGAACCTGCTCGGATGCGAAGCAACGGCACAAATTTCCATGGTTGAAGTGACACGTCACCGTCACACGTGACCATCACCAAAGGACATGAGTCGATTTTTTGTTATTGTTATTTTGGCATGGTCACGTGCAGGGCAAACATAACCAAACTCACTGTGTATATCAGAGGCGCACTTTCCCGCAGGCTGTTTTCTTCGTTTCTCTTCCACTCCCATCTCTCTCACAAGTGTGGAGACGACAATGACGACGATTCACTATCAACAGGTACGTTTTACTTTTATTTTATTTTTTCTCTTTCGTTCTTCACACTGTGTGCTTACCACAGTACTCAGTGACTCAGTGACGGGTTCAGCAACACCCACAGGGTAGTCTCAAGCATGGTATGTTTTTTTTTTTTTTTTTCTGTTTTTCTTCTTTTCTTTTCTCTTTCGTTCTTCACGCCGTCTACCTACCAGGGTACTCAGTGACGAGTGCAGCTAGACCCCCTCCCTAGGGTAGTCTCGAGCATGGTACGGTTTTCTTTTTTTTTTTTTTTTTCTTTTTCTCTTTTGTTCTTCACACTGTGTGCCTACCACGGTACAGTGACAAGTGCAGCTAGACCCTCTGTAAGGTAGTCTTGACCATGGTACGCTTTTTTTTTTTTTTTTCTTTTTCATTCTTCATGCTGTGTGCCTACCACGGTACTCAGTGACCAGTGGAGCTAGACCACCTCCTTAGGGTAGTCTCGAGCTACGCTTTTTTTTTTTTTTTTTTTTTCTCTTGTTCTTCATGCCGTGTGCTCACCGTGGTACTCAGTGACGAGTCCAGCTTGACCCTCTTTAGGGTAGTCTTGAGCATGGTACGCTTTTTTTTTTTCTCTTTTGTTCTTCATGCTGTGTGCTTACCACGGTACTCAGTGACGAGTCCAGCTGGACCCTCTTTAGGGTAGTCGTTGCACTAACTATTGATCCACAGATGCCATCTTGATGGTGTTCAGGCTGCAGCTGGACATGTCTGGATGGTGACCCTTCATTCACAGTGTACCTGGCCAGTACATTGTTGGTATGAGGGGTAGATACTATTTTTGTCTGTGCCTACTAGTGTGGGCCAGCAACTATGGTTCTGGGGGATAGTCCATGCCTACTAGTGTAGGCTGGCTTATTATAAAATATGTTGGTACTGGGGGGTCTTTGTATTTTAACTTTTTTGTCTGTGCCTGCTAGTGTGGGCCTGCAACTACGGTTCTGGGGGACAGTCCATGCCTACTAGTGTAGGCTGGCTTATTATACAAACATGGTTTGCTTGGTCTGCCTTGGTTATGTCTTAGATGATTGTGGTATGTCACTTTTCTGTTTACATATTATAATGATTGACTGAACCTATGCCAGAGGCTGACTTTGTCATTGTGCTATGTAAGTTGCTTGTTTTCTTGGTCCCAGGTGCTAACTGTGTCCATCTTAGTTCAGCCTTTTAGTAGTTGGTACTTGTGGGTTATTTGGTTGTAATTGGAGTTCTTTTTTTCTGGATGACTTGCTTCTGCTCTGGGGGAAGGGCCCCTCCTGGACAGTTGTCAAGGAGTCTGTTCCACTTGGAACTTTGTTTTGATTTTTTATTTTGTAGTTGTAACTTGTATTCAAATCTGTTGTAGTCTTCATAACCTCATAACCCCTTGCATTTTGTCTTAGAGGGTTTTAATTGCCTTGTTTTTACCTTCATTTTTTGAAATTTAAGAGGCCTAACCCTAACCCTAAGTAATGAGTCCCATAAGGAATAAATACCCAGGCATAAGTTGGTCATTATAAGTTTCCCACCTTAAAATTTTATGCTCTCTCCACTACATCACTGTCCCTGAGCCAACAAGTGTGAAATGAATGCCCCCTCAACCTCTTCTGATGCCCTGGCTGCCTTGGTAGATGGGATCTTGACATCTGTACTCGGGGGATGCCGACTCCCTGCATCTGTGGTACTACAAAAATCGGACCTTAGGAAGCCAAGGTAATTTGAACTGTTTGCTCCTTGGTATTGGCTACATCCAGTTTGATAGACTCAGAGTTATGTCCCAATTGACTAACCTCCGAAGGGATATGTCCAAAGAAGACCTTCCTTTTGCATCTATCTCCTTGGCTGAAAACAAGTTGGCAGCCCTTGTCATTGCCCATGCAATCCTGAACCCCTGGGAGTCTGTCTGTCTGAAAATAGTTGAGGTGCAAAGTCTGAAGTCCAAAGGAAGATGTAACCGAGTGGGACATTGATAGGTTTGCCAAACCCATGCCACATGCTGCAGAAAAGACCAAGTATTTTCAATATCCCCAATGGGGGCACATCTCTGACCCTGCCACTGTTTTGGATGTCCATGGTAGAGTGATGGTTTGGTATCTCCCAGGCATCATTCCTCCTCAAAGAGTGGTGAAGCAGTCTCTTCCCCTATGTATATCTTATATTGATTCACTGGAAGGAACATCTCAATAGGATTCACCTCCCTTTAAAGGGCAGCCTTGTGAAACACTCCAAGAGGAAAAATGAGTCCAGCAAGAGGTTTGGCCATAGGCATCTGCCAGGGCTTGATGGCAATGAGGACCCATTGGCTGATGCCATGTTTGGTCATGGCAGGCTTATGAACTCTCCTGCAACTTTCCAGCAGGGTCATGTGGTAATTTTTATCCTTATGGTCTGGTGGGGATTGCAAGGCTAATGCTCTCAAAGAGATTGCAGGACAAGGTCTATGAAAGTTCCAATCTCAAAATCCCTGCTGTACAGGAATGGCTTCGTGACATTTCCTATGCAGAGGAGTTCTGGAACTCCATTTCGGGATTTGTCCTGCCAGATCTGGCTAGGGTTGGAAAGGATGCCATTGCAGCCAAGGAAAACTGGGTGGTCACCCGGCCCCTGTCTGGCACTCCATGGCCTTCCATCTATGTCAGCATAGATGTCATAGTCAACCAGGAGACTCCTCCCCACCTAGACAAAGTTTCTGCACCCTCTCTGCTGGACTTGCTAGTGAGCCTGGGAACTCATGATGCCCAATTTCATATTGGGGATCTCGGCTCCATTTTTGGTTATCAACCAGGCACAATGATTTACCTTGCTGGTAAACTTCTTTGCCACTCTGTCCCCAAATGGGAAAATGGTGAAAGGATAGCACTTGCTCACTACATGAAAGATGCTGTCCACAACAAATTTGGAGTGGCCAGGCCAGCTTTCACCCAACAGAAGGATCTTCTAGGTAGATTTTTACCATCTTAGGGTAGGTACCTAGCCGAGCCTTTAGCCAATGTCAGTCGGAGTTTCCAAGTAAAAATTATGCATCTTCAGCACTGATTCCCCGTGTTTCAAATCACTCCCTTGAGCATGCAACGCAGAAAGTCCAAAGTCCTGGGCAAAAGCTCCAGTAGAGGTTCTTATATACTTTCCAGCCCACCAAGACCAGGAGAGGAAAGCTCACATACAAGGAAGTTGATGCTAGGCACCTGTACCAACCATCTGGGAGCCAGCCTTCCACTCCAAGAACCCCAAGGACTACGGCATCATCCCAGAATCTCAACTTCTCTGACTTCCCTAACTCAGACTGGAATGATGTAGAAGATGTCCCTCCAACTAGAAGGTTCACAAAGGTAGGTGTCCTGAACTGAGAAGGGAAATCATTCAAACTTGTTTTCAGAGTCAGAGTGACTTTATCAGAGAGTGGTTGCCCTGGAGAACAGAGTACCTCAATGTTATTCTGGAAGGGGAGCAACTGGCTAAGGGGGGAATTTGTGAGCAATGCTGTCAAGCAGAAGGGAGTATCCGATGCATGTCCTGCACTGGTGTGCATGCCTGGTGTGGTCCCTGTGCTGTCAAAGCTCACAGAAACCTGCCCTTTCACAAGGTCCAAAGGTGGAATGGTACCCACTACCAGGCTACCTCCTTGATGGACCTTGGCTTCTTGTGGCATGTGGGCCACGGGGGGGGGCCATGTCCCCAAGCCCAGGAGAATCCCAATCCAGAGGAGTCTGGCTATGTATCTGGGGAAGGACCTCCAAATTACAGGTCAGTAGCCTGTACTTCCCGAGCCTTTGTGGTAATCTTTTTCCAGGAGGTCTTCCCGATCCCAAATGACCATAGTGCACACTGAGGGTATTTTTACTCATGAGGTCTCTTGGTGCAGCTGCCCTGGATCAGATCCCATTGATTTACACCTTTCTTTACTCAGAGAAAGACTTTTTCCAGCCAGCATATCTAAGCCTAAGACTGCCTTCACCTTTGAGGTGCTCAATCACTTTCTTATTGATGCTTTGGAGTGCAAGACTTCAGCTATGAGCTTCTATCAGAAGCTGAAGAGGTTCACCAATAATGCATTTCCTGACAGGGTACCAGTTGAGTCCCATTTGCCATCCATATGTTATTAGGTGACTTGGGTTAATACTTTTTTCTTGGCTTGTTAGGATAGGTACAGGGAGCTGATGAGGGTTTCTCGGCTGTGGAGGGATCTGAAACATAGGAAATGGTTTGGGTTTGGTCATGATACAGAACTGGATCCAGGAGAAGGGGGACTTGCCCTCTTCTGTCCTGCCTGCCCCCAACCAGGAATTAATTTACCTCCTGATTGGAAGGCTCGGTATGACAGGTGGGAGGCTGTAATTGATTTAATTTTCCATTTCTAACCTCATTCAGCAATACTGTGACAAGGCAATATGTCATTGATGGCAACTTCACTGCACAACATATGAAAATGAACAAACCTGAGATGGATGTATCTTTGTCAGATGGAAAAGGCTACATGGTTTCAGAGATTCCCTATCAGAGTCATCTTCAACAGTCTGTGGATAACAAGGAGGTGGGGGGGCCTAAGGTCTTGACATCTCCCGTGCTGACCATACCAATAGAGGTCCACTTGCAGCAATCACAGGGCAATCAATGCTGCCAATATCAACAAGTCCAACCTTCGATCCACTGGAATTGGTGCCACAGCATGTGCTCGGCATGGTTGCTTTGTCCCACATTCAGTGGTGGACTTTCAAAAAGGGGAAAGGTGAGCAAGCATGTTGGCTGAAGATGATGCCATTGGCACTCATGCTTGGCCAGGTATATGAACACAGACTACTCCATTTGCAATGCCCTTAGTTATCATTCTGAAAACATCACAACAGCCCTTGTCATTTATGATGTAGGGTGCCAGTGGAGTGTCAACTTCAGGAGTCGGGTCAAATCTAGTTCTTCTCTATTTCTTCCCTCAGGATTGGAGATCATTCCTGCTGTGGGGAAGTTCCATTTGGCTGCACACAAGCTCTCCTGCTTTCCAAGGTACAGCCTCAACTTTGTCAAGGGTGCAGGCCACTTGGATGGAGAAATTTTGGAGACATTGTGGGCTCCATTCAATAAGATCTCCCCCACTGCCAGGTCTATGACTCAGGCACACAGGCAAGAGGTGTATGATGATCATATGAGGGATTCCAACTGGAAGAAACTTGTGGGAATAGGTGAGTTTTTTTTTTTTCTTGGAGGTTGGTGAATTTACACCCCGCATCACAGTCCCCTCCTTGTTGAAAAAATACAAGACCTCCAACAAATGTCTGGAGGACATGAATCAGGCCTATGAGCAGTTGAATGCTGTTCTAGATCCAAACAAAGTAGCTCGGTGGGAGTTGGATGCTGTTAAGGCAGAGGCAGACCGTGGTGAAGCCCTGGACATTTATTTGTTGAGAGGGGACAAAGGTCAGTCTTATTCAGATGGGACAATGGATCTGTCTGATTGTTTGTAGCCCCCACATTTCATGAAGCACAGTTAAAACTTGGAAAAAATCCAGTGTCCTCCTCAGCAAACCTTGGTTCTGTGGCTTGGCTGGCAGAAGGAATTAGCATTGAGGACTCACAGTGAGGCCATTGTTGACCTGAAAGTGATTTGTCTGCTGACCCAACCTGCAGGGACCAGCTAAGATATGAGCTTCGTCAGCTTCCCAGTCCAATGTCTGCTAGGCAGGAAGTCAAAACCTCTGAGAAGAGGCAGAGACTTTCTTCCAGGATTGAAAAGTTCCACAGCACTGGTCAAGCATTTTTAAAAGGCTTAGAGATAGATGGTGCTTTCATTCCCCAGGATGATCCAGCATTCTGTGTACAAGAAGACCAGGAGAAGGAGGATGGTGAGTTCTGGGAAGATGATGATACAGTCTTGGAGGCTCCAGATGAGGAAGTCCAGGAGCTGGCCTCTGAGCTGATGAGTATATGGATGCCCTCATCCATTGGAGCAGCCAAGCTTATGGAGATTGGCCTTCATGATCTTCTGAAAGAGGAGATGGAACTCAGGATTGGACAGGCTAATGATTGTCTTGACCAACTGCGAACTGACCTTGGCAGCAAGGCCATGCTGTACAGGCAGAATTTCAGGACTGCAAATTCCACTAGGGAGGGTACAAGAACCAAGAAGGAAATCCAGAAAGTGGTGGTCAGGATAAACAAGCATGTCAGAAGTTATCAGAGGGCCAGGAAAGCCATTCTCAGATTGGACCTCAATGATAACATAGGAGAAAAGTTCAAGGAAATCCAACCAGAGGATCTTGCTGTTAGTAAGGAGGTAACAGAGGAAAACAGGTTTGGCCAGGGGGTTAGTAAAATGGCTTGGTTTTGGATGGTGGATGGGGAACAGAATCTGCTGAATGGGGACAGTGGGGGGTTGATGGAAGAATGTGAGTGAATACTAATTATTTTTTCCATATATCTTGCCAATAAGATGTTGCCAGTTTATCGTATCAATTGGCTCAAAGCAAGGGCAAGAAGGGACAGATGGAGAGAAGAAGTGTCATTGGTGAGGCATGAAATGCTCTGGACAACCTTGTGGTTCCAGTATCAAAAGGAGATATGGGAGACTCGGGCTCTGCAATCCACAGAGCCAGGGAAAGAAGCTTATGCTTCAAAGCAGGTAGAGCTGTGGAGTGACTTCACCAAAAAGGCAGGGTTGATGTTCCAAGGTAAACAAATGGAATGTATTTAGAACACAGCTGTATTCATTCAGTGGGGAACTGCTCACAGTACTTAGTATCCGAATGGAACTAAAAGCCAAACATGTCAAAACAATAATACCAAAATAGTAGTCTTCCTAAAGGAGGTTAGCCGCATTTTTTCAACATCCTTCCTAAACAGGGAAGGGCCGAAAATTTTCAGCTTGCCACCGAACTCCAACCAAAGTCTACTGCAATTTCCCTCCTACTCAACCAATTCTCCAATGGCTAACTGGTCTGAAGCTTACTCTGATCTCCTGGCCTCCTACATAGGACAGTACAAAGATGCTAGGGGGGACTCTGGCCTGAGGTCAGAGATCTTGGCTGAAGTGAAGTCAAAGATTCTCCAGCATCCCCCTTCTTCATCTGTGGTATTGCCCAAGAATTTGAGAGTGGTATGGCATTTTTTTTGCATAAGTTGAACATACCTTAAGTCTCTCTAGGCCATCAGAAGGGAATTTTTGCCCAAGTTGGACCCTGAAGACCGAGATGATGAGGAGAACATCATCAAGTACATCTTGGAGGTCACAGAAAAGAGGAAGGAAGATAGTGATGAGGGTGAGGATGCCAGGGAAGAGAAGGCAAGGCCTACCAAGGCTGGGGATTACAAGAAACCCTTTACAGCCTTTACTTCGGGGCAGAGGCTCTTCAAGGATGAGATGGATACTTATGATAGGGAGAGGAGGGACACCAAGGACCCCAAGACCATAGGCCAGAGGAACAAAATTATCCAACAGTGGTGGGAGTCTCTCTCTGATTCCAAAAAAGCTGAGGCTGGGAGGGCTGCGGAAAAATGGAATAAGTTGGGTGCACCTAAGGAGACTCATGATTCGTAGGTATTCCTTGTGTTTCAAGGCCTTTACTGACTTGGAGTAACACAGTTATCGGAGAAAAAACTTCCCTGGTATGGCTAGGGAGTTCATTGACATGGTGCATAGAACCATGGGCTCCCACATAGTGATGTTTGCAGCTCATGAAGCACAAGATAGTCAGATCAAGATGGCAGTGTAAGTTCCACCAAACATATCAGTGCCTGGCATGCTAATAAAGACACCTAGTTTTGAGACTCAACCTCAAGATGGGAAGAAGGCTTTCTCAGGGGCATCTGAGCCCAGCAAGGATTGGGTTCTGAAGGGAGAACAGATTTTAACTGATTATCTTTTGACTGACCCAGGTGAGTTTGTAGTGTCTCTTTCAAACCTGTAGCCAAATGAATTATTTTCCAGTGGAAGAAGAATTGAATGAGGAGAAGAAGGATACAGAGATAACCCTGGATGATGATGGGAATCCAGAAGTACCACCTTGGACTGGGCAGAAGCTGAAGGTCCAGCAAAACTTGGCTAGAGCAGTCTTCCAGGCAGCCTATGGTGGGTTCTTCACTGACATGTTGGTGTCCAGCAGTTGACTGGAGGTGAAAACATAGCAAAATTCACACAGAAGCCTAAGGCCAAGGTTCCTTGGGGCTTGCTTATCAAGTCTCCTTTGGAGTATCTTGATTCCGAGTCCATTCCTGATGGATTTGTGATGAAGGATCCTTCAAAGTGGACCAAAGCTGATATGAGGTTGCTCTGGAATCATTGGCATTCCCTGGAGGGTCAGGATAAGGTGATTGTCACCTTTATCAAATGCAAAAAGGAGGATTTGCCTCTGGGGAGGTTCTTTGATGGGAAAGCCAGATCCAAAAAAAGAGTCTGGGTAAACATTGATGATGACAGTGAAGGGGAGGCAGGGGTTGAAGACTCGGAGGCAGGGGTTGAAGACCTGGAGGCAGAAACCAGTGGGAGGCATAAGACCCTGAAAGTAAGGGTCCAGGATAACCGTGTCTCAGTGGCTTCCTCCTCCCGAATTACCCCTCATGAGTCAAGTCCTGCCTGGCATGCCAGCAGGGACAGGGTAGAATTTTTAAAGTCACTCTCAATCATGCCCAGATACCAGAAGCTTGTTGAGCTGGTGGTTGCCTTACCAGAAACAGTGAGTGGCCAACTTTCTATGATAGCTTGGTTAATAAATATATTGTCAGGAAACCCACATCAGCACTGAACCAGCCTTGCCTGAATGGGCATTATGGACTTGGGGTGCTAAGTATCTACCTGAACATATTCACCTGGATAGGGATTCCTTCTTGAAAGCACTGGCTCAACTGGAGGGGGAAAAGTTTGGTTCCTTTAATCAGGGAGGCCCAATTGTACTTGGATTGGGTCTCTTGTTGAGGGAGTGCAACCGAGCCCAGGAGGTGGAAGAGGATGATCCAGAGGTTTCCCATCTGGACTTTCTACTGAACTCTAACCTTGGCATCCAGAGGGCAGAGGATGTTTTGTGTGCAGTGGGGTCAGTAATTGCAAGATTGGAGCAGGGTTCAGTTGGCATGAACCCAGAGGAGGTGGATAATCACAAGGACAAGGAGGATGCTGAAAAAAAGGCTGGTGGGCATGCAGAGGAGAGGACAGCTAGTGAGGGTGGGGGTGAGGAGGAAGAAGCACCAATCCAGGCACCTCCAAAGAAAAGGAAAAGGCAAGGAAGTAAGAATACACAGGAGAAGGCAGCCACAATAGAGGATGGAGAGCAAAAGGTAAAGAGGGATCGGAAAAAGAGCAAGAGAGCTCTTGGAATGGGGTTGTAAATACAGCATCATTTTAATAATCTGTAATGAGATATTCCAACAAGGGAGCTAATTTGGATGCCCATACAGTCAGGAAATCATCCCCACTGAAAGAGTCACCTTTCATGATTATTCATGTTGGCCGACCCCACTTCCAGGATCATGGGGGTTCCAGGACCATGGGGCACCCCCCTGACATGTCGGCCAACCCCACTTCCAGGACCATGGCCCCCCCCCCCACAGCTGAAAGAGTCACCCTTTATGATTATTCATGCCCCCAGCTACATCAGCTGACCCCACCTCCAGGACCATGGGGGACCCCCCAGCTATGTCGGCCGACCCCACCCCCAGGGGGGTAGGGCACAGGGCACCCCCCAGCTATGTTGGCCGACCCTACCTCCAGGACCATGGGGTCCCCCCCAGCTATGTCGGCCGACCACACTTCCAGGCCCATGGGGCAACCCCCAGCTACATCGGCCGACCACACTTCCAGGCCCATGGGGCACCCCCCAGCTATGTCAGCCGACCCACTTCCAGGACCATGGGGCCCCCCCAGCTACGTCGGCTGACCCCACCCCCAGGGGGGTAGGGCCCCCCCCAGCTACATCAGCCAACCCTACCTCCAGGACCATGGGGCCCCCCCAGCTACGTCGGCCAACCACACTTCCAGGCCCATGGGGCACCCCCCAGCTATGTCGGCCGACCCACTTCCAGGACCATGGGGCCCCCCCAGCTACATCGGCCGACCCCACCCCCAGGGGGGTAGGGCACAGGGCACCCCCCAGCTACATCGGCCGACCCTACCTCCAGGACCATGGGCCCCCCCCCAGCTACATCGGCCGACCCCACCCCCAGGGGGGTAGGGCACACCCAGCTACATCAGCCGACCACACTTCCAGGCCCATGGGGCACCCCCCAGCTATGTCGGCCGACCCACTTCCAGGACCATGGGGCCCCCCCCAGCTATGTCGGCCGACCCCACCCCCAGGGGGGTAGGGCACACCCAGCTATGTCGGCCGACCCACATCCAGGACCATGGGGCCCCCCCAGCTACGTCGGCCGACCACACTTCCAGGCCCATGGGGCACCCCCCAGCTATGTCGGCCAACCCACTTCCAGGACCATGGGGCCCCCCCAGCTACATCGGCTGACCCCACCCCCAGGGGGGTAGGGCACAGGGCACCCCCCAGCTACATCGGCTGACCCTACCTCCAGGACCATGGGCCCCCCCCCAGCTACATCGGCCGACCCCACCCCCAGGGGGGTAGGGCACACCCAGCTACATCAGCCGACCACACTTCCAGGCCCATGGGGCACCCCCCAGCTATGTCGGCCGACCCACTTCCAGGACCATGGGGCCCCCCCCAGCTATGTCGGCCGACCCCACCCCCAGGGGGGTAGGGCACACCCAGCTATGTCGGCCGACCCACATCCAGGACCATGGGGCCCCCCCAGCTACGTCGGCCGACCACACTTCCAGGCCCATGGGGCACCCCCCAGCTATGTCGGCCGACCCACTTCCAGGACCATGGGGCCCCCCCAGCTACGTCGGCCGACCCCACCCCCAGGGGGGTAGGGCCCCCCCCAGCTACATCGGCCGACCCTACCTCCAGGACCATGGGGCCCCCCCCAGCTACGTCGGCTGACCCCACCCCCAGGGGGGTAGGGCACCTCCCAGCTATGTCGGCCGACCCTACCTCCAGGACCATGGGGTCCCCCCCAGCTATGTCGGCCGACCACACTTCCAGGCCCATGGGGCAACCCCCAGCTATGTCAGCCGACCCCACCTCCAGGACCATGGGGCACCCCCCAGCTATGTCAGCCAACCCCACCCCCAGGGGGGTGGGGCACACCCCAGCTACATCAGCCGACCCCACCTCTAGGACCATGGGGCCCCCCCCCAGCTATGTCGGCCGACCCCACCTCCAGGGGGGTAGGGCATTCCCCAGCCACATCGGCCGACACCAGTTGGTCCAACCGGCCGACACCAACTCAGGGTCAGTCGGCCGACATCGGCTAGTCCCATGTTTAGGCCAAAATGTACATTTCGGGTGTCCCAGTTTCAGGACTAGTGGTGACTGAAGGGTCTGGCTCGGAACATAGAAGACGAGTAGGACAATAAGAATGGGCACTGGGAACGTGGTGATGCACCTTGGAAGTCGTAATTGACCAGGAGTTGTCTGAGGATGCGACGGGTGGTGTCAAAGTAGCTACAGTTGTGTTCCGAGCGAAAACAAGATGGGGTCGGGTGGGAGGAAGGTGGGCTGGCCAAGCCGTTGCACTCGATCTCAGAGGATTATCATTTGGTGTGTTCTGGATCGAGTTTGAACAAGACGAGTACGCGTCACTTCCTCCGCCGTTGGCAGAGAAATCGTCCCTCCGCCGACGATGATGAGGCACTTGGTATTGAGTCCTATTCTCCGATCATCCAAACAGAAACACTTCCTTCACATATTCCTCACCACCAGACAGCAATATATCCCACACGAGCACTCTTCAACCTTCTTTTGTCTGCCAGGTGGGGGCACTGAACGATGAAGAGGGCAAAGAACTCATGCATCGTCAAGACTGATACAGCAGAACATACCATGCACATATAGTCAGTGGCTCTCAGACAAGATTGACCACGCCAACGTGTAGTATCGCATTCGCAAACATCTATCGAGGGATTTGAGTACTCCAGTATTTGTGGCTTGGCATTATTTTCACACCTACGTTCATCCTCACTGCCGAAATCATGTGGATCACGCGAGGTCCATTCCTCCCGTGGCCCAGCCATTTTCCGACAACTCACAGCTCCACAGGCCTTGTTCTGTTTTCTTTTTTTGTGAGAGCTCTCACCGGTCGATTCATTCTACTCTCCGTACGCCGCGTGATGCTTCCTATCTAGGGAAAACCTTCGAAGTCACCGCAGTGGACCCCATGCTTACTCACACCAGCCCGAATACAAGGTCTTACACCAAGCATAAAAGCCTAAACGGTCGAATCGTTGGAGGGGAGTAATATATCATGTGTCAGCGTACACGAGGATCGTCCTACAGTCAACGATTGTCTGCCGCTCTTGCACTGCGGGTACGCATTTGACACTCTGAAGCCTGCATTGGCGCCGCCCAAGTCAAACAAAGAAGGGACCCCCTCGTCTGGCAAGGCTCAGCATGTCAACCAGGAACTCCCAGATATTCTCGGTGGCCACTCCTCTCTTATGATCCCCGGAGGATCAGACAGATTAAGTGGGAAAGGATTCGTTCCTTGGTCTCTAGGTACAACTGTCACCAGTTCGGTGTCTGGGCAGGACAGTTCGGTGATGGATGAGCAATCTTGGTCCGTAACTACATGATTTTCATGTTGTAGTGGGTCCTAACGTCCTCTAGTCGTCACGTCTCACACGTCCGATTCTGACACAGCATACGAGGTTTAGCTCAAGGGTGCCTGCTGTACGCCATTCTCGCGGAGTGCTGATGGCCTTGCAATTCTTCGCTCGTCTATCCACGAGTATCTATGCTCAGAAGGTACATATGCTTTCATTTCTGTCGCCCGCATCAGTGACCTCATGCTCTAGCAGCTATGCACGTGTTGGGCATCCCTACTACCCGGTCTGTCACCTTAGTGTATCTTCCCAGAATGTCTGGGGGAACGATGGTAGTGGTGCAACAGCGCTGGATGGGTTCATTGCGGAATTGCTGAAGGGAACACCAGAGCCTGAATGCCTAGACAAGGCAACAGAAGTATGGTTCGCATGGCTCGATACGTATGCGACTCGCATTGAATCTTGACAGTCGCGGGAAAGGCCTCGTTGGCGGCCAACCCTCGCTTCATGTTGAGGCAGTGATTGCTTGAGGAGGTCATCAAGAAGGTTGAAGGTGACCTGGCAACTTGCAAGCATTTTCTTGTCAAGTCATACACGTATGTAGCCCTTAGGGATACTGTTGACGAGTTGTCGTGAATCGTTGCCTAGATGGCCCACTCTCCGTTCAAGCCATGGCCACGCAAGGGTAATATGCCAGACAACGAATTGAGCGAGCAAGAGAGGGAGGAATGGCGATATTGTGGTCTCGGAGACAAGAGGATGCTTGGATTTCAGTGCAGTTGTTCCAGCTAAATTGTCTCTGTTACGCTCGGGGAATATATATATTACTTATGCCCACATGTGATAGTGTTTATATGTACAATTCGGAATTTGAGTACCCCGTAACTGTGCCTACATCGTCAGTGTTGCCTTCGGGAGGAATGCAAGTGTGTAATCACACCCAACATTACTGGGAGTGGGCTCTCTGCAGGTCCACCTCTCAATCCTATGCAATCTGGCGAACGGTGATGCGGGACCAACTAGTAGGAACGGTCCTGACTCACTAGACATGACCATGTGAGTTCCCCCACATATGGTGGGACGGAGGTAAATAATGCGGAGAGCACGTAGCAGGACACATGCGCACAGCCAGTGAAAATGCGTATGCCAACATTGATCGAGCTGCGAGAACAAGGTACACGAGTAACACATGGAAAGGTAGTGACCAAGTGGCAGATGTTGATAGTAAATCGGCATGTATGCCTGGCTTGCCAGGGGCAGACCCCATCAGTGGTAGTGACAGGGCGCGGGACAGCGAAATAATTTACCATCGTGTTCTGAAGTAGGGTCTGTCTCGTTAGCGTGTTTTGTGTACAGAGGGAAACTACTCGCTGCCTTCACGTGGCTGAACGGCCGCGGCGTTTGCAAGATCATCCAGTACAAGACTCACGTACTTCGTGAGTGACGATCTGACTCTGTTGCTGGCGGCGCTGTCGAGTGCTCCTTGGGCATCATGACCACACGAGTAAATAAAGTAGGTGAATTTGCTATGTACACTGGTCTTCGTAACTCGTCTCATGGCCGGATGAGTGACTATCTAAACAATATTCAACATCCTGATTCCGCCGTTCAGAACGCTAGCCCGGTCTACAGGCTGAGTGGTAATGAGGGCGGAAGACGCAATCCTTTTGTACTCGTTATGAGGTAGCTGAGTTAACAGGAGGGCATTAAATGGCGTCCAGAGTGCGGAAACCAGTTGTTCCTCAGTCACAGTGTTTAGCTCGGCGAATAGACCAAGTAACTTCAAGTGCCAAGGGCGAACAAGGCACAGAACACTTTCTGACCTCGTCACATCCTCTAGCTTGGCCGGCAATGAGACTTCCAGTGGTCTCAGACCAGACGCCTGAATGTTGTACATATGGCTCGGTTCCGAGGGATCTGACCCATGCAATTGAACCGATGTGACATGATATGAGATGCATGGTAGTGTAAGGAGGCGACCGAAGAATCGCGCAAGGGGTACCCTAGCAAGCGAGTGGAAATCGTACATTGCTCGATGCGAATGAGTCTGAGGTGCTTCGCCAAACCGGCGAAATGCGATGGGCGATAGTTGACAGTGACAAGGATCGACTGAGGAAGTGAAGGTGGTGTAAGGTGGCGAGTGGACTGCGCAGCTTTCGCAGTACTTTGATCGATGTAGGTTGTCGATTGATCGCCGAGGACTGATGTTCAGGACCGGATTGAGATGTGGGCGATCGTGACATTTGGTACGAGATTATGTGAGCAGGGAAGCAGCTATGAAATGGTGATGGCTCTCCAATCCAATCCAGAACCGAGATGTACCCAGACTGCAATACGATTTCTGCCAGGAGCCTGGAAAGTGCATTCTCAGCGGATTCGCCATACATAACAGGTAGGTGGAGATCGAAGATTCCGAAGAGCGAATAAGCGATGTCTTCGGCGCGGGTAGTACGACGCAGTGATGCCCACTGCAGTCTTCTACGTGCATCGTCTAGACCTGGACAAAAACTTTTGAGGAACCGGGATCCTATTTTAGTTTCCCTCTCTAGCTCTTCCAATACGGCGACGTCTGCTTTATGGTTCAGAGATTTAAGATTCTTGTAAAGCGACCAGGTTTTGGTATAGAATACTACCCTTTCTGGGGCCAGTAATTCTTGGAGGGTCCACCCGCGTTTCAGCCATTCGCTGCTCTCGAGTGAACCGGTATCGGGAACGTCAGAGAGGTGTACAATGGTCAAGGCAGAGTTTCGATACCACGAGAACATAGATCCTATCGTTTCTTGCACCTCGGCACTACTGTGTTTGTCGATGCAACACGTGTCGCTCCATGCCCATAAGTACTTCCACTCCAAGGCGACACGACAGAGGGGATTGCAACTTTCCGAAGCCCCCCTTGATTGACATGCCATATATCGTGTGGTTCTCGATGTCCCGTAATGATGGCTCGCCGTCACCCCAGCGATGAGAAAGCGTGACATACTGGAAGTGCCTCGAGATATCAGTGCAGATTTGTTTGCGCCCGTCGTGTGTTGGGCACACAGACACCAGCCTTCTGTACAGTTTACTCTTCATAAACCATGACATCTGCCCATCACGGTTGCACAGGATGCCGGTAGGCGTGTACAGCAGCCTGGTTGGCGTGTTCTTGAGCGTTTCGGATACGATACGAAAGATGAGTTGCTCGATGTCAAGGTGGGTAACACCTGGGACATCAGACGAAGTCACGTCAACTCGCGAGTTGAATTTCATTTGTAAGCATTCCACAAGACAGCGCCGAGATGCCTCGTATTCCGGATCTTCCAGTGCAAGTAGCTGTAGAGCTTCCTGCTCAAGGGTAATAGCGTCATCTAGATCAGACGCTGCGGTGCACTGACGACATCGGTCTGTTAAACACTGCGCAAGATCATGAAGGGACAAAGCGCAATCGGGATGGTCATGTGAGTGAAATCGCAGTATATGTTGGTAGCATGTGATAGCTTCGTTCAGGTCGATGGTCACGTGCTGGGATTGGAATCTGGCTCTATGATAATTCGCGAGGGCGCGTAGATTGTCTACTGCTCCATCGAGCACGACAGGGTCACAAGAAATTTCACCCTTGGCTAGTCTGTCGACCCGTGCTGCAACCGAATTGTCTTCAGGAGGTAGTTGGAGGTCTACAGCATACGTTGCAAGACAGACAGCATCGTCTAAGTCAGTCATTGTCCTCTGCTTCTGAAACCGGTCCCATACATGTAGCGAAAGGTCGAAAAGGGCAGAGGCGAGATCAACTCTGCTGATCGGACGGACCACCGATGCAGTCTGATGGAGGAAATGAAACTTCTTCCAAAGATCGCAAGCAAGGTCATAAAGAACTACATCACGACCATGAAGCCCCGGTGGATAGAGCTGTAATGCTTCACGTCCGTGCAGGATGGCCTTTTCCAGGTCATCGGCTACCCCGTGCTTGTCGTGTCTATGCGACAGACAAAGAGCAAGTTCATGGAGTGCTGATGACCGATCAGGATGTCTGATGGGACGTAGTTCCAAAGCTGGGCGGAGCAGCGCGATTGATTCCTCCAAGTCGCCGGTCGCAGCATTTTGCATGAACCTCTTCCTGAGGTCGCGAGCAAGGTTTTGGAAACATGTCCCACGATCAGGATGCCCAGGTGGAGAAAGTTCCAGTGCTTCACGTCCTAGTTTGACGGCTTCTTCCAAGTCATCGGCTACCATGTGCTTGTCATGTCCAATCGAGAGGCAGAGAGCAAGTTCGTGGAGCGTCGAGGACCGAGCGGGGTGGTCAGTGGGACGTCGCTCCAAAGCTGCACGATGCAATTTAATCGACTCCTCCAAGTCGCATATCGCCTCCGTTTTCGCGTACATCCTCCTGAGATCACAAGCCAGATTATGGAGAGATGCATCATGGCCAGGATGCGTGGATGGACAGAGCTCCAGTGCTTCGCGTCCTAGTTTGATGGCTTCTTCCAGGTCATCGGCTACCCCGTGCTTGTCATGTCTAATCGACAGGCAGAGAGCAAGTTCGCGGAGCGTCGAGGACCGAGCGGAGTGGTCAGGGGGACGTCGTCCCAAAGCTGCGCGATGCAGTTTAATCGACTCCTCCGAATCGCGTATCGCTTCCGTTTTCGCGAACATCTTCCTGAGATCACAAGCAAGATTGTGGAGAGATGCATCGAGGCGAGGATGCGTGGATGGACGGAGCTGCAGTGCTTCACGTCTTAGTTTGACGGCTTCTTCCAAGTCATTGGCTACCCCGTGCTTGTCGTGTCTAATCGAAAGGCAGAGAGCAAGTTCGTGGAGCGTCGAGGACCGAAAGAAGTCTCCAGGTGGACTTTGCTCCAATGCTGCGCGATGCAGTGTAATCGACTCCTCCAAGTCGCATGTCTCCGCCGTTTGCGTGAACCTCCTTCTGAGGTCACATGCAAGACTATGGAGATGTGCGACATGTTCAGCACATCCTCGTGGATAGAGCTCTAGTTCTGCTCGTCTGAGTGTCACGAGTTCCTCCAAGTCCTTAACTGACCTCTGATTTTCATATCTATTCGAAAGACAAAGAACGAGGAAACGGAGAGTTGGGGAGTGATCTGGATGTCTGAGGGGACGCAGTTCCAAAGCTGCACGGCACAGCTGAGTGGCCTCTTCCAAGTCGCGGTTCTCAGCCTTTTTCAAGAACCTGTCCCAGAAGTAGTGGCCAAGATTGTAGAGAAACACGTCGCGATAGGGATGCCCTGGTGGACGGAGCGCTAGTGCTTCCCGTCCGAGAGTAATGGCTTCTTCCAAATCATCGACTGTCTCCAGCTCATCATATCTATCTGAGAGGCCGACAGACAAGTTGTGGAGTGACGTGAACCGATCGTACTCTTCATTTTCGACGGGTCGGAGTTCCAAAGCATCGCGGTGCAACGTGATTGCCTCGTTCAGGTCGTCGATTTCGCGCTCTTTCTTGAATCTCTCATGGAGGGCATATGCCAGATCGAAGAGGGCAACACCACGACCATCATGCCCTGGAGGACAGCGTTCCAATTCTTCTCGTTTGCGTGGAACATCGTCGTCTGTTGAAGCCATTGAATTGCCACTACACTGGGAAGCTATTTACGGTGGAACAGTTTTTCCTTCAGGCCGTCAGCTGCTGTAAGACAAAGACAGTAGAGCCATACCCGTCCAATTCAGATAGTGGGTAATCCTGAAAGCTACCCAATTCAGCGAGGCTAATCGAACAGCGAGAAGTAACCTACAGATGAAGAACAACTGCGCCGCAGGCGACCTCCGGTGTCGGTATGAAGAACGAAGCTACGTGTAGGTAAATGCAAATAACGCAGAGATGGATCACCAGTAAGAGAGTCAATAAGTGTGGTTTGGTTGGAGAAGCGAGGGGAAATTTGGTTGGGTTCCTTGAGTACGTCACACAGATTGGAGATGAGGAAGAGCTCACTAGTAGTTGATCGGATAGTGGACGTCTGTGAGAGAGAGGGTTGGAAGCTGTGGCATACGAAGAGCACAGGCGAGGCGTTTCTACCCTACGCCCTGCCTGGACATGTTCCCGTGTGTCTGATATGTCACCGACCCCAAATAGCCGCTTGTTGATCGGTCTCTCTAGATGATACTCAACGATACTAGTATTGCTTATTTGCTCTATCCACGCTGCGGGGTTGCAGCTTGTAAGGGGGAAGCTAGCTGTGCGTGCCATTCCCAGAGCTGGATTCGTCGGTGAATGTCCTTGCGTTGTCCATTTCAATCAATATCCTGATCACCCGTTTCCCCTGTTGAAGCCCAAGGGTCCGTTGCCCTTCGCCCAAAGCGCACCTACTGAGCATCTCTTACAGATTGAAGGTTCCGCCCACTTCAGCAGGATGGTCGCGATGTTCACGAAAGGACCCTGTTTAGCATCTGCAGGGCCAAGATGATTCGTGTACAGGATGCACGTCCTGACGACGCAGATCTAACTCTCATGGTCGTGGGCATCATCTTCTCCTCGCTCTCCTGGTAGCTATGACCCTCTCGACGACAAAAAGTTTGGTACACGGTTTCACGTTTCACAATGTAGACTCTTGAGTGTCCGTGCTGGAGATGGTTTCATGATCTTGACATCCTGCGAAGCCGCCTCAGTAGTTAAACGGAATAGTATTCCTCCAAAGGCTAAAACGTACTGCAGATTTCACGAACGTGAAGTCCTCCGGATGATATCTCCCCAGAGTTGATACTACGCGAATGACTGAACGTTGTTGCTAGCCTTCCCAATAGAATTTCAAGAGAGGTAGTATTGTTTCGTACATAGCTCTCCTTCCCGACGACCTTCATTAGGTAAATGACCACGATATGAGCGACGACATAAGGCATTGTTTGTGACATTATGGTGATGGGAAGACGGAGTGGTTTGAGTTCAATCTTACGCTTGGAACAGTAGAGAACGAGTGGGACAGTAAGAGTGGGCACTGGGAACGCAGCGACACATACTCCAAGGGTTGGTAGTCGTCATTGGCCGGAGATTATCTGAGGGCGCGGCGGGTGGTACTCGGAAGTAGCCGTAGCTGTGTTCCAAGCGAAAGCGAGACGAAGCAGGAACGTACTGGGTGGGAAGATGGCGGGCCGAGCTGGCGAAGACTCGAACGCCCGGTGACCCTTGAACCACTGTTATGCCGCAAACTCAATCCCAGAGGATTCGGCGTGTCCGACTCGATGGACCCCACAGCATATCAATGGATCTGTCAGTCCTTGACCACCGTCGATAACGAGACCAGAAGATGTACATGTTTTTTTGCCATCTCCCTGCTGACGATGACAAGAAACTTGGTATTTGACGTCCCAGTGTGTTCTCCGACCCTTGCTTTCCTAAACAAACACACCCGCTGGAGTGTTCCACATATCCCTCACCACCGGACGGCAATATCTCCCATCGCAGAGACGATAGAGCGGGAGCAGAACGGGGTTACCGGTGGGCCGCTGACCGGCCTGCAACCCGATCTCAGGATTTCGGTTAAGGTTATTGTTGGAGTCTAAATCTCCATCTGTACGTCTGAACCGGACATGAGCCACTACTCGAACACTTTTTGAACGCCTGTGATTATGTTTTTGCAGTGCCACTTCTATTTCGAATGCCGGTCTGTAGCTGGGTTCGGTACGTTGAACTATTTGAGGGTTGGAAGCTGCCAGTCATAGACATGGATGACCGTTACTTCAATGTCTGAAATATTCTCTCGTCACACGTACGTACGAAGCTAAACAAAGACAGAAATTGCGCATCACGCCATTGAACTACGCTGGTCCACTGTATTTGGTGTCTAAAATAACATCATAATTCCAATAACTTCATGGTAACAAGATGCCTGCCGGTGAAGCACGGCCGTGTTCTGGTTTGTAGCGTTCGAAGATGCTGACTGGCTTCTCTGGTGCACTGAAGAAGGGTTTACTTGCCACTCTCATCAGCGGAACGACCGCGATGGCCACAAAGAGATTCCTTTGGCGTCTTCGGGGCCAGGGTGAGCTATGTGCAGGACTTGCTTGCTTTCCCAGCGTCATCTTGGATGTCATATTCACCGATGGTGGTGACCTTCTGGACAGGAAAGCATCAGCGCGAACAGTCTCCCGGTCTCATGGGGTAGAATACGCATGAACCTACGAATGTCCGTATTTGAGTTGGCTCTATAATCTAGGCTTCTGCCTCGGGAACCGCAGCCTGCAAAGCCACCTTGACAGCCAATTCGAGATAGTACTTCTCGGTGACATTTCTCGAAAGGCCATAATGTATCGAAAGATCTGTGAACGTGACTTCCCTCTGAAGATATCTCCTTGGAGTCGGTATCGGAGAAGGGCCTGAAACATCAATGCGAGCCTTCTCAATACATAGGACTTGGAGAGGGAGGGAGGTGTTGTTTGATGATTTACTAACCTCCCCAAGTAACTTCAAGCTTAAAATATAGGCGACCAGGCAGGGCATCATTTGTAGCGCTACAATGGCGGGGAAATGGTAGACAATTAGTTGGTTCTTGGTCCAGAGGATACGTCAGATGCGGCTGTGGTCGAAGTTGGCGCTGAAAGAGTGGCGTACTAGAAGCAACTGCGGCTGTATCCTGAGCAAGAGCAGATGGTTGGGGTGGTATTACCGGGCATAACGAACCCAGAAACCCCTACTAAGCTGCGAAAACTGTTAGGAATTGGCAATGAGGAGCCGGGGATGATGTCACGAATGTTGGTGTTCTTATCAATCCTGCATGATCAGAGCTTCAAGGAATGCCTTGAACACCGCCGCCATGTCGAGAAATGCCGAAGTGCCGTTCTCGAAACTGTCTCTACCGCCTTCTTCGCATCTGCTAACCCACAACCTCACGCCAGACCCACGCACTTCGGACCCTGCATCGTTCTTCTCCGATGTGCTCTCCAGGACACCGAGCGTCCAGCGCCGTGCCAGGCTTTTGTCTCCCGAAGCTCACTTTTCCTATGTGAACCCGATGCCTCTCGAGTTTCCGTACGAGATTGCACCGCCGGACCCGCCCGAGGTCGTCACAGACAAAGCCGAGTACATCGAGCAGTGGTTGAGTGACCATGAAGCAAGGATCCCAACTGAAGCTTCGTCCGCACCGTCTAGCAACGTCCACTTGCATAAATACATCCCCAAGTCGCGTAACTACCGGAGAGAGCTCATTGCATTGTCCGAAACGTGTGTCAACGATTGCCTGCCGCTCTTGGACTGTGGGGACGCATTTGACACTCTGAAGCCCGCGTTGGTGCCGTCCAAGTCAGACAAAGGAGAGACCTCAGGTTCCTCGTCTGGCGAAGCTCAGCATGTCCGCCAGGAACTCGTAGATATTCTCAGTGGTCACGCCTCTCTTATGATCCCTGAAGGGTCAGACAGATTGGGTGGGAAAGGATTCGCTCCCTGGTCTCTTAGGTACAGCGGCCACCAGTTCGGCGTCTGGGCAGGACAGCTTGGCGATGGACGAGCCATCTCGATCCGTAAGTGTATAAATTTCACGTTGTAGCGAGTTCTGATGACTTCTAGTCGCCACGCCTCACCCGTCTGACCCTGACACAACATACGAGGTTCAGCTCAAGGGTGCTGGCCGTACGCCATTCTCTCGGAGTGCTGATGGCCTTGCAGTTCTTCGCTCGTCTATTCGTGAGTATTTATGCTCGGAAGGTACGCGTCCTTTCATTGCTGTCGTCCGCGTCGGTGACCTCACGTTCTGGCAGCCATGCACGCGTTGGGTATCCCTACCACCCGGTCTCTCGCTTTAGTGTATCTTCCCGAAATGCCCGTCATACGTGAACGACTAGAGAGAGCATGTGTGACGACGAGAGTCGCGGAGACCTTCATTCGGATAGGCAACTTCGAAGCACTTTCTCCTCCTTCACGCGCCATGTTTTTCTTTGGTGGCGGACAGCAGCATGCTAACTACGAAGCTCTCCGAATTCTTGGAGAATGGACTGTCAAGCGCATTTTTAAGCTCGATAATGTCAGTCTCGATGCCGGTGATGCTTGGGGAAAGGAGTTGGTCTTGGAAGTGGCCCGGAGAAACGCTAGGATGGTTGCAGCATGGCAGGCGTACGGATTCATGCACGGTGTCATCAATACGGACAAGCAAGTCTCTAAGTCATTGCATGATGCGACTATCTGATCCCTGACAGTGTATCGATCGCTGGACTCACAATAGATTACGGTAGGGCAGTAGCACTAAACCTGAGTTAGTTCTTAACTTCCTTCTAGGACCGTATGCATTCATGGACGTTTTTGACCCCTGCCACATATGCAATCACTCCGACGAAGAAGGTCGGTATGCTTACAACGTAAGTCTCGTGTTCTCCCTCAGCCGCGTTACCTCGCTTAAATGGCATACCGCAGAAACAACCTAACATGATGTTAGTCTCGCATGTCACACACCGATTGACATCTACTAAGGTTCTTTGCAGCCTCTATGCTTGTCGTGCCCTACTCGACGCGCTCGCCCCTCTGATTGGCGCTGAAATTGCCCTCGGTCATAAGGCCGTACAAAGAGGCTGGGCCGACAACGTCAACGACGAGACCATCTCCGAATGGCGTGCAGCAGGAATCAAAGAGGTTGGATCTACGATGAACCAAATTATCGAGTCAACTTGTGCCAGCGAGTATGGTATGGCGCTTCGTCGGCGTCTCGCCCTTCGTCGCGTCGATCCCTCGGATCAGCGTACAATCTTCCAGCCTCTCTTGGACATGATGGAGAACCACCGACTAGATTTCCATGGCACGTTCAGAAAGCTAGCACTTTTCCGACCAAACATACTCCGGGGGGACGATGGTAGTAGTGCAACAGCGCTGGAAGGGTTCATCGCAGAATTGCTGAAGGGAACACCGGAGCCTGAACGCCTAGACACGGGCAAGGCGACAGAAGAATGGCTCGCTTGGCTTGAGACATATGCGAGTCGCATTGAATCTGAGAAGATAGGCGGCGAGTGGGGAGAAGATTTCGACGAGTCGCGGGAAAGGGCCGCGTTGTCCGCCAACCCTCGCTTCGTATTGAGGCAGTGGTTGCTTGAGGAGGTCATCAAGAAGGTTGAAGATGACCCGGCAACTGGCAAGCATGTTCTTGCCAAAGTCATGCAGGTAAGTACACCATATGGATTTGCTGACCGGTTGTCATGAATCGTTGCCTAGATGGCTTGCTCTCCATTCAAGCCATGGGGGCGCGAGGGCGATACGCCAGACAACGAACTGAGCGAAGAAGAGAGGGAAGAACGACGGTACTGTGGTCTCGGAGAGAGGAGGATGCTTGGGTTTCAGTGCAGTTGTTCTAGCTAGATGGGCTTTGTTACCCTCTTCCTCAAATTACACCCGAATTATCGATTGGGAGGAATATAAGTTACTTGTGTCCACATGCAATATCGTTCATTCGTACAGCTCGGAATTTGTGTTCTACGTAGATGTGCCTATATATTTACTATTGCCTATGGGATGAACGCGGGTGCGCGATCGCATCCAAAGCTTTCTATAGGTCGCCTCCTAATCTTGTGAACGGCGATGAGGGACCGACTACATGATCGTGCTTGTTCCCCACGTATCATGTTCGACTAAGGAGGGAAAGAAGGTAAAAAAGCACGCGGAAGAACACTCGTGCACGGGGACAACGTGCATTCCAGCATCGATCGAGAGAAATGATTCAGTGAGCAGGCGATCGACAAGACCGCGCTCATAGCGAACGCCGACATCGCTGAGATAAGATAAGATATCGAGTCTGACAAGGCTCTTACGCAAAAATCAGGAACTCCAGCCAGCTCACGTCATCATTGGAGTGCCAAGTTGGCGGGCCAATATTGTAGCCGGCTTTCCTCCTTGCTTCGAGTCAAGCCAGGAGAACTGCCAACTAATGAGCTGGACCCTATTTGACATGCGAAAAACGCGCCGGAGAGTGGCCACACCCGCTACAGTATCGGGGTACAATATGGGCGGCAATTCTCTGTTTTCCTCGTGGACCACAGCATCTCCCCTCTCATTCCCCTACCAACGTCCACCAACTGTTTGGCTACTGGTGAGTGCTTCTTCGGTTTTGCAATCTGTGCAATCTGCTCATGCAGCGCGTAGCCTGACTTTCTTTCGCCTCCCCAACCAACTTGCACCATTCGTGATCTTTTGGTGGGGCCCCTACCCGTCCACGTTGCGTTATATGTATGTGTTGATTTCAATGTAGTTCTATCCTCCCCCCTCGTTTTACTGCAACACACGAGATCGCCTGCTTTATACATGAACGTGGCTTTATCTGCAGGTTCTCTTGCGCTGCTTAATTAACCTCGCCAGTTGGACTAGCATTCTGACATTCAAATTGTTTGCTCTGTTTCCTCTCATTTCCAAGGAAAACATATGATCATACTATTCCCAACCAAGGCCAAATCATTCCCACCATGAACGTCCCCCTGGTACAGCGGCATCCCGTGGATTCGAGCGATGACATTTCCAAGAAGCGAGGAAATTTGGAACGCTTTCCCCCTGGACAAGATGGACGGTTTAATGCCCTCACTGACCTGGCGGACGCCCTCTATGGCAGATTCAAAAAAGAGGGGAAGATCGCGGACTTGGACGAAGCAATCACTTTACTCCGTGATGCTTTGGAGCTCCGACCGATCGAAGATGACGATCAGTCCTTTTCGCTCAATAATCTTGCAGTTTGTCTTTCGAACAGGTATGAGAATCTGGGGGTAGCTGGTGACCTGGAAGAAGCCATCGCGTTCGGACGTGAGGCACTAGCGCTCTGTCCGTCAGGCCATCCCGATCGTTCTATATCTCTCCACAATCTTGCTTGTGACCTCAGGACGAGGTTCATGAAACAGGCTGTGACGCATGACTTGGAGGAGGCGATTAAACTGCTCCGTGCTGCTTTGGAACTACGTCCCTCCGGACATCCCCATCGTTCTACATCGCTCCATCAGCTTTCTCTCTGTCTCTCAAACAGACATGTCGATCAGCAGGTGGTAGCAGACTTGCAAGAAGCTGTCGGCCTTGGACGTGAAGCACTAGAGCTCCGTCCTCCAGGTCATCCCGATCGTGTCTTATCCCTTAACCATCTCGCTCATCTGCTGAGGAGGCAGTTCCAGAAACAAGCTTCGAAGCACGACCTGGAGGAGGCTATCAAAGTCCTCCGCGAAGCTTTGGACCTACATCCCTCTGGAAACCTTTACCGAGCCTTTTCATTCCATGAACTTGCTCTTTGCCTCTCGCACAGATATGACGACCAGGGGATTCTTGCTGACTTAGAAGAAGCCATCATGCTTGGGCGTGCTGCTTTAGAGCTCCAACTACCAGGGCATCCTGATCATAGTGTATCTCTTCACAACCTCGCTTGCAGTTTCAGGAGGAGGTTTGTGAAAGTGGCTGGGGTCTCTGACTTGGATGTAGCAATTAAGCTACATCGTGCAGCTTTGGAACTGCGTCCATCCGGGCACCCTCATCGGTCTTCGTCCCTCTACCAACTTTCTATCTGTCTTTCGAGCAGATATGATAGTCAGGGGGAAGTTGCCAACCTGGAGGAAGCTGTCACCTTCGCGCGCGCAGCACTGGAGCTCCGTCCACCAGGCCATCTTGATCACGTTTTATCTCTCAACCACCTCGCTCATCTCCTGAGGAGGAGGTTCCAGACGCAAGCTTCGATGCACGATTTGGAAGAGGCAATTGAACTACTCCGTTCAGCTTTGGAACTAGGTCCCTGTGGATGTCTTCATCGGATATTTTCGTCCCATGAACTCGCTCTCTGTCTCTCAAATAGGTATGACAACCAGGGAGTAGCTGCCGACCTAGACGAAGCCGTCTCTCTCGGACGTGTTGTACTACAGCTCCGCCCATCAGGGCATCCCGATCGTGGCGTAACTCTCAGCAATCTCGCCTGCAACCTGAGGAGGAGGTTTCAAAAACAGGCTGTGAGGCACGACTTGGAAGAGGCGATTAGGCTGCTTCGTGAAGCGTTGAAATTGTGTCCTTGTGGACATCCTTACTGGTCTTTCGCGCTTCATCAGCTTTCTCTCTGCCTTTCATGTAGATATGATGGCTGGGGCGTAGTTGCCGACCTGGAGGAAGCTGTTACACTCAGACGTGCAGCACTAGATTGCCTTCCACCGGGGCATCCCCACCGTGGCGTAGTCCTCTACAATCTTGCCTGTGTCCTCTGGACGAAGTTTCAAAAACAAGCTGACGTGCCTGGGTTGCACGGAGCCAATTCTCGTCATCGGGTCCGGCCGCGAAGTATTGCCGATACTCCCTACTCACTCTTCAAGCTTTCACTATACCTGTGGCAGAAGTTTCGGAAGCAGGCCCGGTTGGCTGATCTGGACGAGGCTATTTCCCTCGCAACACATGCTTTGGAACTCGTACTACCAGCACATCCTGATTATCCTGTTTTCCTCAATCAGCTCGCTGTTTTCATTGAGGAGCGAGTTCGACGGTTGGCGCGACAGTCGAACTCGGACGAACCCGTCCTCCTCAGTCGGGCGGTAGACAATCTTCGCGCTCTCGCAAATCACTTCAGGGACAGGTTTCGCAGTCAGCATGCAATTTTCGACGTAAAAGAGGCCATCACATTGTACCGATACGTGCTACAGTTCCGTCCAGCTGGCCATCCTAGTCGTGCTTCGTCGCTCCACGACCTCGCGCAGTGTCTAGCAGACCGGTATCGTCAACAACCCACAGCAGCAGATCTGGACGAGGCTATCACGCTTGAGCAAGAAGCTCTGCGGCTACTCACACCTGGAGATTCTGGCTATGACATATCACGGCAGTGCCTCATGGACAACCTCCGATTGAAGTTCAGCTCACAGGTTATCACGAATGACTCAGATACCACCCTCTTTGACATTAAGCAGGTCATCTATGATGTCGCATTTGAAACGCTCAAAACCATGCCGGCCAGGTTGCTACACACACTCTCTGGGAGCCTGTGTAACCGGGATATGCAAATATCCCAGTTTATGAACAGTGAACAGTACAAGCAACTGCTGTCCTCGTGCGCTGCTTGCGATTCGGCTAAGCAGTTGGAACTCATTCGTGCCGAGGTCTCCAGATACTTTCGGTACGTTATGCTGTCTCACCGCTGGGGTGCAGGCGAGCCGTTATTCCGCGATGTCGAGGGACAGCCAATATATCATTTACCAACAAACGGGGGCTACGGAAAGCTTCAGGCCTTCTGTCTTGTTGCCTGCGAGCGGGGTTACTTGTGGGCATGGAGTGACACGTGCTGCATAGACAAAGATAGCAGCGCCGAGTTGCAAGAAGCTATAGGGTCGATGTTCGTGTGGTACCGACAGTCTGCCCTGACCATCGTGTACCTCTCTGACGTTCGGGACACCGGTTCCTTTGTGAGCAGCGAGTGGTTTCGACGTGGGTGGACACTCCAAGAGCTCCTTGCTTCCCGGACCATACTATTCTACACTCGAACCTGGTCGCTATATAGGAACATCACGTCTCTGAACCATAAAACCGATTTTGCCGTGCTGGAGGAGCTGGAGAAGGCAACCGGAATAGGGTCCCGGTTCCTCACGAACTTTTCCCCAGGCATGGAGGATGCACGTTCGAGACTGCAATGGGCGTCATTGCGTGCTACCACCCGACCTGAAGATATCGCCTACTCACTTTTCGGGATCTTTAATCTCTACCTGCCCATTATGTATGGAGAATCTGCTGAGAACGCGCTTGGTCGCCTCCTATCCGAAATCGTATCGCGGTCTGGAGATATCTCAGTTCTGGATTGGGTCGGGGAGCCGTCACCATTTCACAGCTGTTTTCCTGCCCACGTTACCTCGTACCTCAAGCTGCCTTCGCCTCTACCACAACCTATCGCGGAGGAACCTGAAACGATACTGCAGGCAGAGCAGCCTGTATCGCCGTCTTTAACGCTACGAATGCTATATCGCTCGCTCACTAAACTGCCCCTTCCACGATTTCTCAATCGCCGTCTTATACTACCATGCATCACTTACCGCGTCGCAGCGATCCAGCGGAGAAAGACCAGTCCTTCGACCCGGAATTACACGTATAGAATCATGGCATCCGGCCTGAAGCCACTTGAGATTGCGCTGCCAGAGAAACTAGAAGATGTGACAATGTCACAAGGTGCTCTATTACTTGTTCGTCCTTGGCACTCGAAGTTGCTCTGTCCATTTACCGACTCTCACGCTACGACTGAAGAGCAGCTACTTTTCACGTTAGAACAGCCATTTAACGCCCTTTTATTGACCGAGCTACCGCATAACGAGTACAGAAGGATTGCTTCTTCTAACCTAATTGCTACTCAGGCTATGGACCCCTCCAGCATTCTGAAAAGCAAAGTTAGGATACTCGATATTGTGTAGGCAGTACGTATGTTGTCTTCGTCGTTCGTCCGAAAGGAGATTTGACCATACTTCAACACTGACGTACCCACATCTTAGCAGACGCTCGTCAATCGCGTACTGTAAGTAGACTACAATTTGTTCCTGGCTCACTCATGGGAAGCCATGACATCGAAGAGAAGCGATATGTTCGCTGTAATCATTTGCTATTGACCACGTAAGTCGCCGACGACCAAAGCAACTGGATTATCGTCCGGTACAGGATAGTACCAATTACATAGTCGTGTCGGCGGTTCCGTCGTACGTTTCGCAGGTAAGGAAGTGTGACACGTACGATACGGCGAAAAAGAAAAAGAAAGGTCAGTAGCAAGGGCATACGTGTACAGGAAAAAAGCGCGTTCCGGTATCGATCGAAGTGCGAGAACAAGGGACACGAGGCAACACATGGAAAGGAGTGACCAAGTGGGTGTCGATACCAGATCGGCATGCGAGCCCGGCCGGTACATGTGAAGAAACGAGGAAGCGTATGTAGAAGTATAGTTATGGGCAATATGGAAACACGAGATGACACATAAAAACGAAATAACCTACGTACTCGGAAGTGGGAAAGACGTGCGCGGAGAACGGTATAACTAGGGGTGCGATTGGACTGTCTTGAGCACCAAAAGTAGTAGAACTATGAGCGCGGGATTTGAGTCGGAGGATAAGGGAAGGCCGTTACACTGACGGCATCCTCGCCCGTTTCACTTGCTAGGTAGGAACCATGGGAATAAACAGACGATTGCATAGAGATAACACGAAGGCGATCCTCCACTTCCGCAGGAGACGTCTCGAGTGCCGCAATGAGAGATTGTAGAGCTCGAACGTTGCCAGCAGAGGCTAGATTGGTGGCAGAATCCATAGGAGGAGAGGTAACGGAGTGCGAGTTAGCGAAAGGGTTTGCAGAAGTGTTCGGAAGTAGCGTCCGTTTGGTTGGCTTTTCCTGTGCATTGAAAAAGGGATTACTTGCCCCCCTCTTCAGCGAAACGGCTCCGGAGTCAGCGAAAGGGTTCTGTCTACTATCTGCAGGGGCAGAGTGATCTGTGTGCAGAACCTCGGCGCTCTCCCAGCGATGTAGATGTGACCTTATAGCTGCAGGAGTCATCTTTTCCTTGGACATCATGGTTGGTGACATATTTCCTGATAGTCGTGACCCTCTAGACAGGAAAGAGTCACCACGGACAGTGTCCCCGTCCCATGAGATAGACTCTACATGGTTCATGAATGTCCGCGCCGGAGGTGGTTTCATGATCTCGGAATCTGCTTCTGCGACAGCAGCCTGCGAAGCCATCTCAGCAGCTAAATCAGGGTGATATTTCTCGAAAGGCTGCATTGTGCCGAACGACTCGCGAGCATGAAGTCCCTCAGATGATTTCTCTCCGGAGTTGGTGCTGGGCGCACGGTTGAACATCGCTGCCAGCTTATCAATAGGACTTGAAGTGGGGCACTGTTTCATGGATGATTTTCCTTCCCAGTGATCTTCGTTGTAGTCTGGTAAGCGACCCCAAGGCTCGAGATGGGAGCGACGACGCGAAAAATCATTTGCGGCGTTACGATGGCGGGAAGATGAATGTTTTTGGTTTGATTTTTGGCGTTTTAAACAATAGAAGGCGAGCAAGACAGCAAAAATAAGCACTGCGAATGCAGCAACGCATGCACCGATGACCGTGCTTAAGGGGATTTGACTGCCTGACGAAGACGATGAAGAGGGATTGGTAGTCGTAGATGAGTCGGATGCGACAGTAGTGGAGGTTGGCTGGGAGTTATCCGAGGACGTGACGAGTGGTACGCCTGACTGCGCACCGGAAGCAACTGCAGCTGTGTTCTGGACGAGAGCAGACGCGGTTGGGGTCGGGTCACTGACGACAACGGACCCAGAAACTGGGAGGAGAGCGCTGTCCTGTCGCCGCTGTAACAACCGCGGGCGGTGGCGGTAGAACTGGTGGGACATTGTGACGAAGGAAGGTTATCTGTGGAAGGACCGACGTGTGGAGAAAAAAAATCCCAACACAGAAGGGATCAAAGCTCGAGAACAGGAAATCTCTGTTGAGAAGATTCGAAAAGAAGGCGAGAGCTGAGTCGCTACTAGTCGGTTCCGTCAGCACGTCCACGGCTTGTAATCACCACATCGCATACGTACTTGAAGGTGCACTGCTAGCACCGTCGCAGACAGCGTCGACGACCGTAAGGGAGCGCCAGCAGATCTGGCGCTGCTCGAGGCGCCGTGTTGAACTGGGTGACCACGGTGGTCGAAGCGTGTTGGAGGTGAACACGAGAGAAGTTAAAATTAAGTGGCCAAGGGAGTTCACGTCATATTAGTAGGAAAAACCACAGCCCTACGGTGTTTTACTACGACCTCGCGGAAAAATGGAAAAATACATTTCAATCTACTACTGCTGCGCATCTGCTTCAGACTGTTGCTCCTTCGTTTAGCACTCCAGGGGAGGTCGTTCGCCAGTTGTGCATCCCCGTGGAATTCTTCGCAATCGTATCTGTAAAGTACGGGTATCCATCGCTTCGTCAGACTCAGGATGTGCTATGTAGAAGACAACTGGCAAGGGGGGTAAGATCATTAATATTCGCGAAGGCCGTTGGTTTCCATGGAAGTCCATGTGCTGGCCTAACTTTGTTTCGGGAGCCGCTATCGGAAACCTTCCGTAGCCTCAGGCATGTCCTAGCGCGGCAATGCCACTTGCCCTCAGCGCACTCCCGAGTCTTTTTAAAAGAAAAGTACCGGTCGAGGAAAATGCTGCAGACCCGGGGAAGGTTTCCGAAGGTATTTCGTTTTGTGACCTGGGAGTTCCAGAGCAGCAGCTCGTGAATGATTACGCTATTCCCCGGATTGTGGTCTTTGCTCAGTCGTTGACTCGGCGTGGTCACCGGGATCTTTTCTTAGCCAGGTGTCCATGTCAACAATCATTGCATTCTAAGCCTGGAATGTCATGACATGGCTTATGCGAAAGAACCATGTCATGTGCATATTTATGACATAGGCGCAGGGGCAGCTGGCTATTGTAGCAGACTCGGCTCCCCTGTCGGACTTGTTCTGTACTTGTCGCGGAAAAATGCTGTCATTGGTTGGAATGTCATTGTAAGTCCTGCGATGCCATGTTTCATTTGCTTACCTTGATCTAAGACATTGTCAACCCACTACTCTCATGTACACCGCCCGCACACGTATAAGATGCGCTAACACTACCTTCGCTTTTGCAAGACATGAAGATGGCGGCTTCTCTGCTTCCCGTGATATGCGCTCTTGTGATCGTTTTATGGCTTGCGCTTCGTACGACTCGGAAGCCAGCTGGGATGCCTTACCCTCCTGGTCCTAAGCGGTTACCCGTTGTCGGAAATGCCTTTGATATTAATTTTAAGGAGCCCTATCTCACGTATACGGAGTGGGGAAAGATTTACGGTTCGTCTTTAGTCTCATCCACTCTCTCTAAATCTAATCATCTTACTTGTTGCCTTTGCACAGGGGACTTAGTTTACTCCCGCATCTTTGGTCAAGACTTTCTCATCGTGAATTCGGAGAACACTGCAAGACTCCTAGCCGACCAGCGTTCTTCCATCTACTCGGATCGACCTCATTCTCCCATTTATCTCCTGTGAGATTTTGACACAACGTACCCCGGGTTCGCGCCTAATGGCTATGGTTTTTTTTTCAGCTTCGGTATCCACCATATGACCCCGAGCTTGCAGTATGGCAGCGAATGGAAAACACAGAGGAAACTCCTCCACCTCAGCCTTCGCAATGACGTTGTCGACCGGTATCAAGATATGCATCTCCGCAGTGCGCACCGACTTTTGGAAAACGTACAGCGCGACAGTAAAAAATTCTACGAACACTTTGACCTGTGAGTACGTCGGGTCCCTCCGTACAGATTTTTTGTTGATTTCTATTTAGGTATACTGGCGCACTCGCTCTTGAGTTCACGTACGGACGACAGATAGAAGGGAAAGATGATCCCATCATCTCCCTGGCGAACAGGTTAGCCGATGTTATGTCCAAGGGGATCACAGGAGAAAGAATTGGCTTGTTGAGAGCCTTACCAATGCGTTAGTGTCAATCTCATTTACATAGCACACCGCTAAGTATGGCTGTCACACAGTCAAATATGTTCCGTTATGGTTTCCCGGCGCTACATTCCAGCATGAAGCGCAACAGTGCAGAGATTTGGTCGCTACTTTTTCTGAGCTTCCATTCGCGGTGGCCAAAAAACAGGCAGTCAGTTACTTGTATTTTGGGCACGTCAGTGATGTTGACTACTGGCAGGAAACTAGTGGACTGCAGCCCAGCTTTGTTTCCGACATCCTAACCCAAGGTGAGGAAGAATCGGCAGCGAAGGTAACGGCCACAGGTGTCTATCTAGGTAGGTTGCCCTCCAGAACGCCATCTCTTGATCATTGATGCCGCGATGCTTAGCTGCTGCAGAGAGCGTGCGTATAGATTCGGTTTTTCACACTGCACGTAATAAATCAGTCACTCTCAGTCGTCTGCTACCTTGAAAATCCTCGTATTGGCCATGATACTGAACCCCGGGGTTCAGGACGAGGTTCATGCAGAATTGGATGCCGTCGTTGGAAGGGGCGTATTGCCGACTTTCGAAGACAGGGAACGGTTGCCGTATTTGCAGGCTGTTCTTTACGAGGTCATGAGATGGCGTCCTGCTTTCCCGCTAGGTCAGCAGTTCCGACGCACATTTCAATGTTACTCATAATGAAACCAGGTGTTCCTCACTTCACTACTACCAGCGACGTCTTCGAAGGGTACTATATTCCGAAGGGTGCGCACTACTCATTAGTCATGCAGGGGTTGATCACTACAGGATTCTACGACAGGAACTGTCGTGATCTTCAATACTTGGCAGGTCTTACCTGGTGTGTAATCGTCATAAGATGTTGAATTGCAGGTATCAGGGGTATGTCGACTCGCGAGTATAGTGATCCGGAGCGCTTCGATCCCACACGGCATCTCGACATCGATAGGAAATTGAAGCCAGAGGCCAAGCAGAACAGCTCGAAGTACTTTGGTTTCGGAAGGAGGTACGTGCAACATGGAAGAATGCTACAGCTCACTAACGACAATCAAGCAGAGCTTGTCCTGGACGATTCTTCGCAGACGATGCTCTGTGGGCAGCCACAGCAGTCATTTTGTCCGCCTTTCGTTTTGAGAAAGCTAAGGATCACCTCGGGAACGACATTGAGGTGGTGCCAGTATTTCGACCTGGCGTCATTAGGTGAGTTGTGATCTCGATCATTGGTAAGCCCTGTCGTGCATCGACTTACGGTTCATTCGTTACAGTCACCCTGCTCCGTTCCAGTGTTCCATTGTTAACAGGTTTGCCAGCGATTGAAAGCGAGCAACCTCGTTTTTTTTGGACGGTATCCGCCTTGTACTTGTGACTGGATTCTGCATGTATGTACTTTTGTATGAAATCTCCGTGTACGAAAGAAACTCGGAAGCATATGCGTTTCGCGAGGGGGCACGTAGCTGAGGAACTCTTCCAGGAAGGTTTCTGACAGCTCAGACAATCAAATACTACACAGCATATGACAAAACAACATGGAACGATCTCAGAACTGAGTGCAGAGGGTGTTCAAGAATACTAACAAAAAAAACGCATGCAAAGCCGAGGCAACCATCTACTACTTTCACTCCACGAACCTACTACTAATAGAACACAAAAACGGGCCTAGGCAACTGAAATGCATAGATTTCGACGAAAAGAACGAGTTATTTGCACAGTACTTGGAACCACTAACCTGACCAAACCATTCGCGAAAACGGGCTCCGCTTCGATATACTTCCCAGATGAATCCTTAGCTTTACCACATTTAAGAGTAGACAGTAGCACAGCGGTCGCTGCCCAGATGGAATGATCGGCAAAGAAACGCCCAAGACAAACTCTGACCGTTCCGTCACATCCTATGCGGCCACGAACCATTCGATAACATACACACCTCTTGCCAAATCTGTAGAAGATTGAGTTGTTCTGTCTGGCTTCGGGACTAAGTTGCCCATCAGGTGTCAAGTGCCGGGTGGGGTCAAAACGATCCGGGTCACCGTAGCCGTGGTCTTCCATTGCCCTGTTACCTGGTTCTTAGCACAGCGAAGCAGCACAGGGGGAAGCTGGTATACCAGTAATTGAATAACACCATAGTCCCTGTGCCAAAGCGCATGGAGGTCTATCAGAATTGCTGAGAAACAAACAAAAATTGGGGCACCTTTCGGAATGCAATACCCTCCATAGATGTCACTTGCAGTGGTGATATGCGGGAGACCTGGTTCTGATATCAGGGCGCGAACGAGAGCAACGAATCTAAGAACCTAGTGGAGCGGGGGGGGGTTCCATCTCAAGACCTCATACAGAACAGCTTGCGGATACGGCAACCACGGTCTCTCTGCAAAAGTGGGTAGAGTTCCCCTTCCGATGACGGTGTCCAGATCCGCATGAACCTTATCTTGAACATCTGCGTAAAGTATCATAACCAATATCACGGTTTTTCAATACGGCAGTGGTCTAGGACGATTCAAACGAACTGGACAACAAAAAGAATGTGTACTTGCCGTCTCTGCCCCAGCTAAGCACTAATCAATACAATTCCACTAGTTCGAGTGATGCCAGGGAAGAGACGGACCTACGTAGATACTGCTGACTGCGGCTTTCGCAGATGACTCCTCCACTCCCCCACGCTGGAGCATGTCAGAGATGATACAATGTGGCAATACACCACGTTGCTGTGCGAAATCAGCAAAAGCTTTGCGTACGGCCAATGACTTGCCATTTCATCCTTTGCCATGGCGAACGGGAGTTCTGCCATCTTTGTAACCATCTCTTTACACTGGTCCGCTTTGCGCTTGAAGCCAGCACCAGGAAACCAAGACGGAAGACGTTGGAATGACCGTCAACTCTGAGCATCCGTGCCCGCTGCGCAAAAAAGGAATTTGTGCCCACGGAATGGCATGACCTTCAGCAGACCGATCCTGTCCACTGTCATTTCCCTGCTCATCAGCTCAGCTAAACCATTGGCCATTGCGAGGATGGGATCATCCTTCCCCTCCACCGGCTGTCCATATGTAAGTTGAACCAAAATAGCACCAGCATACCTAGTCAATCATCATAATACCCAGCTATCGGAAAGACATACTTGGACTTGCAGATCAACGTGTTCAAACAACTTTGTAATACCATCCATTATGTTTCGGAAGAGCTGGTGAGCATAATTGAGGTGCAAGTCGTTATACTTGTCGACGACATCATTGCGGAGACTGAGATGAAACAACCTCCTATGTGTCTTCCGCTCATTTCCGTACTCCAAGACAGGTGTCATGCGATCGGAGCCATAACTGCCAGAACGACGTAGGACGTACTAGACGAAGGCATGGACACCTTAACTTACACCTTGAATAGAGGTGAACGGTAACGACCAGAATATATTACAGACCGTCCATCGGCCAGAATCCGCGAAGTCTTTTCTGAGTTCAGGATGATAACATCTTGCCCAAGGGTACGAGGATAAACGATGTCCCCTCCAGAGAAGTGAAAGGCGAGTTAGTTTGGAACATAAATACGCGTTAGTCCACAAACCATGAATCTTGCCCCACTGAGCGAATGTACGATGAGGTCTCTGCGGGTCAATATCGAGGGCATTTCCAATGAAGAGCAGCCCTTTCGGCCCAGGTGGATAAGGCAGTTTGGATTTGGTCCGACTCACCAGCGCCCACAAGCCGGCAACTGTAGCACATGTAACACATAAGGCCAAAAAGAACATCATGAGTAGCACAACGCAAAACGACAGCACACTGGCGAGATAAGGTTGTTTACGGGTGCGCAGGAATGTGCTACCTTACTAGTGACCTTCAGTCAGGCACCATACAACGTGTAACAAATGTCCTCGGTAACGGAGTACAGGCAATATTTAGTGTAACTAACAAAAAGACCGCGCGCATACGGCGTAACCATTCACTTCCTTTACTCCACGAGCCTGCTTGTAACAGAACACGGAAACGGGGCCGGACAACTAAAGCGCACAGATTCCAATAGAAAATGAGCTATTTACAATATACTTGGAGCCACTCACCTAATCAAACCATTTGGAAAGACGGGTTCTACTTCGATATATTTCCCAGATGAATCCTTGGCTTTACCAAATTTGAGAGAAGACATCATCACAGCGATTGCCGCCCAGAGGGAATGGTCGGCGAAAAATCGCCCAGGACACACTCTAACCGTTCCGTCACGTTCTATGCAAATGCGAACCACTCAGTGGCACACATACCTCTTTCCAAGTCCGTAGAAAAGGGAATTGTTCTGTTTAGCTTCAGGACTAAGTTGGCCATCGGGCGTCAAGTGCCGAGTTGGGTCAAAGCGATCCGGGTCATTGTAGCCGTGGGCTTTCATTTCCCTGTTACCTGGTTCTTAGCGTGGCGAAGCGATGTCGGGAAAAACTAATGCACCAGTAGTTGAATAACACTACAGTTCCTGTGGCCGAAAAGCATGATAGTTTGTCAAAATGCCTGTGAGAAAGCAAAAATGAAAGAGGCACTTTTCGGGATATAATACCCTTCATAGATGTCACTTGTGGTCGTGACGTGGGGGAGGCCTAGCTCTGGTGTCAGGGCATGAACGAAAGCGAAGAGTTTAGTGACCTAGAGGGGCGGGTGGGTTCCATCTCATAACCTCATACAAAACAGCCTGCAAATACGGCAACCGCAGCTTATCTGCGAAAGTCGGCAAAATTCCTCTTCCGACGACGGTGTCCAGTTCTGCATGGACCTTCTCTTGAACATCTGGGTAAAGTATCATAACTAACACAACGGTTTTCAATATGGAAGCGGTCTACAAGACGATCAAACTCGATTCAAGAAGTGACCAGTGCATGTACTTGCCGTCTCTGTCCCAGCTGATTGCCGATTAATACAAGACCATCAGTTTCAGAGCTGTACGTAGGGGGACAAACCTAGATAAAGACCGCTGACCGCAGCCTTCGCCGACGAATCCCCTACTTCTCTGTTCTTCAATATATCGGATATCATACAGTGCGGCAATACACCGCGCTCCTGTACGAAGTAAGCAAGAGCTTTGCGTAATGGATAATGACTCACCATCTCATCCTTTGCTATGGCGAACGGGAGATCTACCATCTCTGCAGCCATTCTTCTACAGTGGGCTGCTTTGCGCTTGAAGCCAGCACCAGGAAACCATGACGGAAGATATAGGACTGACCTCAGCATTGAGTATCTGTGCAAATGTGCAAAAACAGAATTTTATACTCACGGAAAGGCATGACCTTTAAAAGACCCATCCGGTCCGGTGTTGCTTCCCTCCTCAGAATTTCAGCCACACCACTGGCCATTGCGAAGGCGGGATCATCCTTCCCCTCTACCCGTCGTCCATACATGAGCTCGATTATGATCGCACCAGCATACCTAGCCGACCATCACGATACCTGACTACCGAGAAGACATAAACTTACAAATCAACATGCTCAAAGAAATTTGTACTGTCACATAATATGTTTTCCGAGAGCTGGCGAGCATGATTGAGATGCAGGTCATTGTACTTGCCAACAATATCATTCCGGAGACTGAGATTAAACAACCTCCTATGCGTCTTCCACTCCTTGCCATACTCCAAGACAAACGTCATACGATAAGTACCAAAACTGCCAATTGCTGTGGGTTGCAGAAGAAGACATTAGCGCCTCGACTTACTCTTTATAAATAGGTGAACTGTAACGATCTGAGTAGATTTCGGAGCGCCCGTCGGCTAGGATTCGTGCAGTTTTCTCCGAGTTCACGACGATAACGTCTTGCCCAAAGGTACGAGTGTAAACAATGTCGCCTGTACAGAAGTGAAAGACCAGTCAATATAGAACTTGGATGACAAACCATAAATTTTGCTCCACTGGGCATACGTATGTTGAAGTCCCTGCGGGCCGATATCGAAAGCATTCCCAATGAAGGGGAGCCCTTTGGGTCCAGGTGGATAAGGCAGTTTAGGCTTCGCCCGACTCGCCAGCACCCACAATCCGACAATGGTAGTACATGCCGCACCTAAGGCAAGAAGGAACACCATGATGGGAGTGCTCTGGAGAGGTACGTGGCCTCCCTGGATTGGGGAGGCTTTCGTCAGCCAAAAACACAGGAAACCCGCAAAACGACCCGTGAGACACTTCGCATCGCCTTGTTTCAACTACTTCCCACCCTGTTTTGAAGGCGTCATCCCCTGCAGGCTGCAGCTCGTGCGTGTCTGTACAGTGTGTCCTTCGATGCAACCGTAGCTCTTCAAACACGAAGTTCTGCGTATCCCCAGTGATACCAAGGACTCCTTGTGTCTTGTCAAGTTATGGTATTGAATTGATTGAATCTGTGTTTGAGAATGATCAGAGCGGGGTCAAACTCGCCATCCTACGTTAGGTTCCACTGTGATGCGGCACAATCATCTGTGTAGTCGGGTGAGGCTGGCACTGGCAATGATCTCAAATGTTGGACGCTTACCACGTAACAAATTATATACACCAAGAATCTGCTCGCGAGTCCATGACGTAGACGGATAGTGACGTCTACTCGAGACGCGTATGTCGCTACGGCACGCGGTATCTGGTGGCTCAATATCCCTCAGTAGAGGGTGGCTGCCGAGGAATATAGGTTACATTGGATAACGGAACACTCCAGTTCATTCATACCGCACTTACCCGAAGATCCTCTTCATGTCGCGCTTCATCCATAATTTCCTCACAATGTTCTTCCCCTGCGACACGGAGTTAGGTCAGACCGACATAACGCTTGCAGTCGCACCTGGTAGCTGGTACTTTTCTTAGTGTAATTGTTCCTGACAACATACCTTGTTTGCTTCGACAGGCCAATCAAGTTGGGCCTTTTCTTCTGAGCTGAGCTAGAAAGCCGACATCGTCCGTCCCTTCTACAACACGGCTGCGCGGAGAACGGTGTCTTCGGACCTGCCAACAGGCCTTACAGGTACTCAACACGTTCGCCTTCCTGGTACTTAGGAATAAGACACAACTTACCTGGCACGTTGAATTTTGGGTTACCACGTACTGAGTCTAGTCTTGTTGTTAGACCTCACACTTCTGCTAGGTCTAAGCAACTACACGCCCAAATGGACCATCCAGAGAGTTGAGCGTAACTACATAGGTGTAAAATTGGAGGAAGATGAGGACCATACCAAAGACTCGATCAGATGGTCTTCGGACAGTTCAGAGAGTCAATTAAATATTTCACGGCATATGACAAAAATAAGGTCCTCGGCAAAAGGAGTACAAATCGACAGCATGATGACTCAGGACAGTTATGTAAAAAGACTACACGCATGCCCGAGGCAACATCCACTCTATTCACTCCACGAGCCTGCTAGTAATAGAACATGGGAACGGAGCCGCAGAACTAAAACATGCAGGTTTCAACAGAACTGACGAAAAGGATAAGGAATCATTCACATCATACCTATCTAACCAGACTACGCGAAAGATCGGGTTCCACCGTCACGTTGATATACATCTGTAAAACCTAAGCGCACAAAGAGCAGCTCTTTGTGCGCTTAGCTTTTCCGCATTTGTATTAGTGCATTTTTTTTGGCTGGCGACTCGGTACGGCCACAGATCTCCCCGATTCGAAATCGTAATGTGCAGATTGCGGGACTAGCACTATTTGGCTGCAGTGCATATACAAATGTACAACATCGTATTTCGCAGTCGACATCCTAAGTACCGTGAAAACTACTACCTAGTAAGACTACATTGTTGTAATAGGTTTCATATCGAGAACGCTGTTCTTCGTTCTGCAGCATAGAGTTAATTAGACGGGTGATTTCGGTATAGTGTTTACCTGCAGAAGTACTTGAAAACTCGATCGTCGACAGTTGTCCCTCGCGGTACTCATACAACACGCTGTTCAATGCAGCGCCTGCGAGTGCAACCAAACCGTTGAATGTGGCCATGTCGCGCATATCCAGGGACTTCGCTATTGCCCCTGGCATGGTCCACACACTAGAAAGGAGGGAGTGTGTGAGTGCACAGTGTCCAAACTCTCGAGGCAAATCCTATCCAAGCAATCAGGAAGAGGTAGAGTTAAATTAGTAGGATACATACGTCGGTATACAAAAAGTTATAGTCTTGAAGCAGATGTTCAACGCGCGAACGGACGGCACGTCTTACTTGATCAGGATTGAGCGGCGATGTCGGATTTAGATTATATGCAATCGGGACTTGTGCACGCGCAACGTTTTTGAAGAGGGTTCGAACGGCCTCGGCTACTCGGACCACCTGAGTGACGATCTTTCCGTCCTGAGTTCTATCCACCCCATATTCGAAGTCTTGTATGCGTGTCACGAACAATCAGTGAATAAATATGAGGGAACACACCTCCAATTAGGCTGCTGACGGCGTCAGTAAGTGCGTCTTCTGCAAACGACAGTGCTTCGGTTTGCGAGGGGAATGGATTTCTACGAATAAGACGTCGACGCATGCCGTGTTTTGCCTCATGCACTACCTTGTTAAGTTGACCCATTTCGATCTCCGAGATAGTTCGAGTCACAGCTACGCTTGATTGCTGTGATGGTAGCGATTGGATATGAGAGGGTGGAAGCATGCGACGTGTAGTATCAAGTCGAGCCACCTCTGTCTCCGAGACAGTTCGAGTCGTGTCTTCACTTGGCTGCGGTAAAGGTAGCGCTTGGACTTGAGGGGAAGGTGGAAGCATGCGACGTGTTGGGCGGCGGGTCGTGATCTCGCGATCAGCTCCTGTCTAGAACAAAATTAACCATGGCACGATATTCAAGTAATACACTTACTCTAATGACACCAATGTTAACAAACGCACCACGTTCTGTTTCAGAGGGGCGTCGAGGGCCATATGCAAAAACGCGTCGGATACCACTAGAAATGACGGGATACAGATTGGGTCGACGAAGCTGTGATATTTGCTGGATTGTCTCGGCAGGAAGTCGTTGAGGATAGTGCGAGCTCAATGGGGTTGGCAGACAAATGGGCGCTATCATAGTGTGGGCGTCAGTTGCCGCACACAGCGGGAGCGCATCACTGGATGGGTAGGAAAGGGTCGTTGGGCCACTCGTCGATGGGAGATTTGTTGGAGGGACGGCATCAACTCCCCATGGTGCCATTGCATGGGCTAGGATCCCTGGGTACTGATTGACCATCAACGAGGATGTTGCCTGGATGATCGAGGGGGAGATGAAGTCTCCCATGAACGTAGTAGGCACATAGTTTGTGGCCGACAACGAATGCGCTTGGATGATCGAGGACGGAAACTCATTATCGCTGGCCACAAACGAAGTCGCACCTGATGTCATCTCGCAATTATAGTAGTCGAGTTCTTCCTGAAACGCAGACATAGCAGACTCCGGAATATGAGTAGGGTCACGCGTGAACTCGCTGGGAATGCCAAGCTGAGACATATCCGACTGCATGCAGGGGTTGAGCCCACTGCCCTTCGATGGTTTCTTCATATTCTGCCAACGACTATCAGATATGCACCAGGTACCAGTAAATACGAGCGGCGCACCTTTCTTCCCTGATTGCTCCTCATCGCAAAGCAGCTGTAATGTTGATGTAGATACAGATCACGGTCAGTGAAATACGAAGGAAAGCGTCTGCGAATCTAATTTAGGTAGTGCTCAAATGATGTGATTTGACGGACCTATTTCCTCATTTAGACCCTTACAAGAAGATAAAGAAATGCATGGGTGGCAAAGATGAGAGATTATTACATAGGATTCCTGTGATGTACAATGCGGCAATACAGCTCTTACACGTTACGAGTCATGCGGCTTATCTGTAAAGTAATTCCCATCATTAACACATAAGGGTTCCAGGCTGAGAACACGCCGTACCACTCAACGTCACTACTGTCTTCCGTTGGAAAGGGAATCTCGGGATCGCTTGTGTAAGGAACCTCCAGGTCGCTTGTGGGGGGGGCCTCTGGGTCACTTGTGACAGAGTTGTTCAAGTGGGGAATGCTGGAGGAGCTCCGGCTAGATTCCTCGGCGTCGCTAGAATCCGCAACCCCAAAGTAGATGCCACGGGACTCCTCAGAGTCACCAAAGACACCTAGAGAAATAGCGACTTCCTCAGCGTCCTTGAATTCTTTCTGCATGGCACCCAGTGCTGAGGCATCTCTTCGTGCTGCGTCCATTAAAATACTCCTCTCCTCTGGACGGCCCTCCTCTCTGCCAAGGTCAAGACAGCACTGCTTGAAAAACTCGAATCTTGACGCGGAAGTAGTGTTCTTCTCTCTGAGGTGGTTCAGGGAATGGTCAAAAAATCGTTTCCACCTCTCAAGTCGTTCAATCTCCCACGTCGCAGTGAGAATACAATAGCGAGTTGCTTCACAGTCTGCATATTGAGCCATGACAGCCTCCCGAAGAACATCACCTGGTAAATGCAAGGCTTCGAGTTCCATTTGGGCCGTGTTTCTCTTTGTATCTTCGATCTGATGCGGAGCTTGAGACAAACCACATGGAGTCGTCACCAAAAAAATACCTTTCCTGTTCCCCCATCTGCGCTTGGATGAGGGCATACGGCACCTGCAAGAGCCGTCTGCATAAAGGTAACTTGAGGGCACGAAGATTGGCGCTTGTGATACGGGGACAATTTACTGCGAATAGTCTTGGCAGTGGAGGAAGGAGTGGAAGACTTCAGTTTACCCTTTCTGCCACTCCTTGCAGAAGGAATGTCTGCTAGTGCGGCTTGTAGTAGAACATTGCGAGCAATAATAAGTGGACAGACTTGCCTTCACATTTCCCAAAAACTGATTCAATTTTCGGTGCACTTGATCTAGCAGACATGTTCGGACTGCCGACTATCTCTGTCCGCTGCTTGATGATAGTCCTAAGTCGACTGAGGAGTGGCGGAGTTTGAAAGACTTAGGCAAATTCATTCGACGCAGCTGTTACTGTAATCAACTAACTGCACTGATGAACGCAGAACCAGAGCCTGCTGGAATGGGAGAAAGTGGGAATGGTAGTCATGTGTCTCTGTCAAATGACGAGTGTGTTCCTTTCTATTTTTTTTTGGAAGTGACTCCAATGAATCACCCAGGCATCCAACGAAATGTCCCGCTTGCAGGCAGGTGTTCTCCTCAACCATGGCAGTCTGCCAGCATTTGCAGGATGATCTCAGGTGCGGTCAGCACTTGATCCCTGCGCCCTCCGCCTTCCGTGTACCGCCGAAAACTAATGCGCCATGGGTCGGTCAATATCATCCAAAGTCTGGCTATATCTATGATATGGGCCAGTTGAATACTCTGGAGCGTATGCGACTTGACGAACACGAGCCCAAGCGAAAAAAAAACCCCTACTTCCCTTTCTCTTCTCGGGATGAATGGGAGCTGGGGAAGTTCCTCTACCGCAACCTCACACAAGGGCAGATCAACGACTTCTTGAAGCTCCAATGGGTAAGGAACGTGATTGTAGTTTGGTAGATCTTATGTCTTTCGTATAGATTACTTCTACGAATCTGCGACCTAGCTTTCAGACCGCAGAGCAGCTTCTCTCATGGTTGGATGTGATCCCCAAAGGGCCAACTTGGCAATGCACACAAATCTGCACCGAAGGTTACACCACGAAAGAACCTATCTATCTCTACTGGCGTGATGCATTGGAAGTCGTGCAGGATATATTCAGGAATCCGTTTTTTTCAGAACATATGATGTACAATCCGTACTACATTTATGAGTGCACTGAACGTGAATATGGGGAGTGGATGTCGGGTGACGAGGCACACCGAATTCAGGTGAGGTTTTCCTGATCATACGACCTTACTTGACACATCACAGAATGAACTTCCAGATGGCGCAACAATTGTCCCCATCATCCTTGCATCTGACAAGGCACCGGTCACGAGGATGAGTGGAGATCGTGAGATGCATCCCCTATTCCTCACGATTGCGAACATCAACTCCGAAGTCCGTATGAAAGCAAAAGCGCATGCATGGGCATGCGTGGCGTATACCCTGATTCCTGAATTTCTTACACATCCCGATTTTCATTCCATTCTAGAGGCTCGTGTGTGGCACCGCTGCATGGATATAGTTTGTGCCAACTTGAAGGTCGCCTCTCACCGAGGCGTTTTTATGGCTGATCCTCACAATAACGCCCGATATTGTTTCACGCCGCTCGCTGCGTACACCGCTGATCTGCCGGAACAGCTAATGATCGCTTGTATCACCAAGTATGCTCCACTGCTTACTACCACGGCAAACTCATCTGACATTTGTCAGATCTGCCTCACCGATTACCACCGCCATACAGAGCCAGTTCGGCGATGCATTCCAACATACACCCCGTGATGGCCAGCTCACCCTGAAGATACTGCATGATATATGCTCTGCCGCAGGTGAGAATATAGATCCCTGGAAGATCCGTGAATTTCAAGCAGCGGCCAAGAAGCACCACCTTAGTGGTGTCCAGCTTCCCTTCTGGCAGGACTGGCGCTTTTCAAATCCTGCGGTTTTCCTCGTTGGCGAAATTCTACATTCGTGTCACAAGTGGTTCTTCGATCACGTTCTTAAATGGTGCAAGTGGGTACTGGGCAAGGATGAACTAGATGCACGTTACCATTGCCAGCACAAATATGTTGGCACCTGCCACTTCACTGGAGTATCACGCGTGAAACAAATGACTGGACGTGAACATCGCGATATTCAACGCACCATCGTTGCAGCTATAGCAGGTGGTGCAGATGTGGACTTCGTGTGTGCTGTTCGTGCAATAGTCGATTTCATTTACTGCGCCCAGGCCCCAACGTTTATGACTTCATCCATCCAAGAAATGGAGGCATGCTTGGCGGAATTTCACCGGTATAAGTACGCCATACTAGAGGCTGGCACACAAAGAGGAAGAACCGGGGACATCCCCCACTTATACTGAAACTCGAATTATTCCAATCATTCGGCCGCACCATATGCAGGGTGGGTTCCCTCATCCAGTACACAGCGGACGTGAGTGAGTGTCTCCTGATAACCCACACCAAGAATCCCTTCCTGCACACGAACCGTAAGGCTGGTTTCACAGAGCAGATCACACGCTACCTCGATCGTGAAGAATCCATACGTCGGTTCGACCTATATACTCTGCTCTGCACTGATGGTACATTGTTCGGAAGTATGCTAACCTCGGAGGACGGTGCTATTCCCCTTCCACATTCAGTAGTCCCAGAAGAAGACTACTCGTTCACCGGATCTGCAACTTTCCGCAACCATTTCTTACAAGGTTTCGTTTCGGATGATGCCACGACCGCTTTCCATGTCACTCGGAAGCCTGACTTTGCTGACAAGTCCATTTCTTACGTATCTACGACGTATGGCCTTCCTGATCTCCCCTCACTTCTTCTTTCGTATATCGATGGTGTAGCTGGCCAGAATTCGTCCTTTCGCAGTCGGCTGCTTAGGGGATGGTCGAAGTTCCGAATCCAGATGCACTCACAGCTCCGACCACTCACAATCTTGCCAAGCCAACAAGTCCAAGCTCTGCCGTCTTCGAAGGAGTATCCTTACGGGAAATGTGACACCGTACTGGCTCGTGTCACTTCCCCCTCTGGCACACCAAGTAAGTGGATCAAAGGATGTTCGCTTTTGGGGTACCGATTCTCACCGCTTATGAGCTAGCTACACTCGTTGTCCAAGTACGTGCTGTATTTGCACTTTCTACGAGGGGAAATGCCCTCCCTCCCGATCTTTCTTACCCCTTACTCTACGTGCAGTGTTTCGCTTTCGTAGCAACACCGGCCGAACAACCAGAAATTGGGATGTATACTGTGCACCGTATATTCGTTGAAAACATCGATGGTGGTAGGTATCGAGCTGGTGTGATCATTCCAATCCTCGACGTTACGCATGCAGTTGAGCTAATACCGAAGTATGGAGCGGCGGCCAGTCGAGATGCTACATCAGAGACGTCACTGGAAATGTACGATGAATTCTATCTTAATTGTTTCTCGAGCAAAGAATTCTACTATACGATACACGATGCTTTGTAGTGTTTCCGACAAACCCCAATGTCTCCTTTGTTCTACATAAAATCAAACTTCTGTGATGACCGTCCTAAGCCCGGTAAAGAAACTGAAAGCCAGATACCGTTGCCATGATCTCCACCAATCAATACTCAGATCGGTCTTTCGTAAACCCCGCTGACATCTGTCACCCCAAGCGAACATAAGCGAGAAGTTGCCCACTTCACTGATGTATTTCCTAGACGACTCCTTAGCCTTACCAAATCTCAGAGAAGATAGCATCACAGCAGTTGCTGCCCAGAAGGCATGGTCAGCAAAGAAACGTCCCGGGTAAACTCTCGCTAATGGATCACGTTCTATGCAGGAGTGACCCACTCCTACACACCTTTTCTCTCACCACTGTTTCTTCCACCTCTCCGTGCTTCAACATATCAGAAATCATACAGTGCAACGATACACCACGTTCCAGCATCAAATTTACGGAAGCACCGTGGACACCCAATGTCTTACCTTCAGTAAAGCGCTATACAGCGTGTAACAAGTATCCTCGGTAACGGAATAAAGGCAATATTTAGCTTACTTAACTAACAAAAGGACTGCATGTATAACTGGCGTAGCCATCCACTCCCTTCACTCCACGAGCCTGCTGGTAACAGAACACGGAAATGGAGCCGGGCAACTAAAGCACACAGATTTCAATTGAAAGTGGGTTGTTTATGACATACTCGAGGCCACTCACCTAATCAAACCATTCGGAAAAACAGGTTCTACTTCAATATACTTCCCAAACGAATCCTTAGCTTGACCAAATTCAAGAGTAGACATCATCACGGCGGTTGCCACCCAGAGGGAATGGTCGGCGAAAAAACGCCCAGGACAAACTCTGACCATTCCGTCATGTTCTAAGCAAGTGCGAGTCACTCAATACCCTACGTACCTCTTTCCAAATCCGTAGAAGATTGAATTGTTCTGTCTAGCTCCAGGACTAAGTTGCCCATCAGGTGTCAGGTGTCGAGTCGGGTCAAAACGATCTGGATCATTGTGACCGCGGGCTTTCATTTCCCTGATACCAGGTTCTTAGCATGGTGAAGCAGCGTTGGGGGAAACTGACGCACCAATAGTTGAATAACACCATGGTCCCTGTCGCCGAAAAGCATGTAAGTTCGCCAAAATGGCCATGAGAACCAAAAGTAAAGTAAGGTAGGGCACCTTTGGGAATATAGTACCCTTCGTAGATGTCACTTGTGGTCGTGACGTGGGGGAGGCCTGGCTATGATATCAGAGCATGAATGAAGATAAAAAGTCTGATGACCTAGCGGGACGGGTGGGTTCCATCTCATTACCTCATACAAAACAGCTTGCAAATACGGCAACCGCAACTTATCTGCAGAAGTTGGTATGGTTCCTCTTCCGATGATGGTGTCCAATTCCGCGTGAACCTTCTCTTGAACATCTGGGTAAAGTATCATAACTAACACGACTGTTTTCAATACGGAAGCGGTCTATAGGGCGGTTAAACTCGATTAAAGTAGTGACCAATACATGTACTTGCCGTCTCTGTCCCAGCTGATTGCCGATCAACACAAGACCATCAATTCCAGAGTTATGGGAAAGGGGACAAACCTAGATAGACACCGCTGATTGCAGCCTTCGCCGACGAATCATCCACTCCCCCGTGCCTCAATATATCGGATATCATGCAGTGCGACAAAACACCGCGCTCCTGTACGGAGTAAGCAGAAGATTTGCGTAACAGCTAATGACTCACCAACTCATCCTTTGCTATGGCGAACGGGAGATCCACCATCTCTGCAGCCATTTTTCTACACTGTCCTGCTTTGCGCTTGAAGCCAGCACCTGGAAACCATGACGGAAGATATTGGACTAACCATCAACCCTGAGTATCTGTACAACTGTGCCAGAACAGACTTTGATACCCACGGAACGGTATGGCCTTCAGCAGACCAATCCTATCCGCTGTCACTTCTCTACTCAAAACTTCAGCTAGACCGCTGGCCATTGCGAAGACGGGATCATCCTTGCCCTCGACTCGCCGTCCATAAAGGAGCTCGATTATGTTCGCTCCGGCATACCTAGCCGACCATCATGACACCTGGCTATCGGAAAGACATAGACTTACAGATCAACATGTTCAAAGAAATTCGTACTGTCACGTAATATATTTTCCGCGAGTTGGCGAGCATGACTGAGGTGCAAGTCGTTGTACTGGTCGACAACGTCGTTCCGGAGACTGAGATTAAACAGCCTCCTGTGTGTCTTCCACTCCTTGCCATACTCCAAGACAAACGTCATGCGATAGGTACCAAAGCTGCCAACTGTTGTGGGTCGCAGACGAAGACGTTAGCACCTCAACTTACTCTTTGTAAATGGGCGAACTGTAACGATCCGAGTAGATTTCAGAGCGCCCGTCGGCTAGGATTCGTGCAGTTTTCTCCGAGTTCACGATGATAATGTCTTGCCCGAAGGTGCGAGTGTAAACGATATCGCCTCCAGGCAAGTCAATTTAGAACTTGAATGTGTTGGTGTACAAACCATAAGTTTTTCTCCACTGAGCATACGTAAGTTGAGGTCCCTGCGGATCGATATCGAGAGCACTCCCAATGAAAGGCAGCCCTTTGGGTCCCGGTGGATAAGGCAGTTTAGGCTTCGTCCGACCCGTCAGCGCCCACAATCCGACGATGGCAACACATGCCGCGCCCAAGGTAAGAAGGAACGTCATGATGGGAGTGCTCTGGAGAGGTACGTGGACTCTCCGGAATCGGGAGGGTTTTGTCGGTCAGAAGCATTAAAAGACTCGCAAAACGGCCCGTGGGACACATTGCATCGCCTTGTTTGAAGCACTTTCCACCCTGCCTTGAAAACGTCATCTTCCGCAGTGCAACTCGTATGTGTTCGTGCCACATGCCCTCAGATGCGTCTGCACCTCATCAAACACGAAATTTAGTGTATCCTCCCATTCCTCCCGATACCAAGGACTCCTTGTATCTTGTCGAGGTATAGTATTGACTTGATTGAATCGGTGTGTTTGGGAATGACCGTGGAGCGGGATCAACTTCGCCATCACCGTGACGTCACACGGTCGACTACGTAGCGATCCGGTGAGGTCAGGTACTAGCAGTCATCCTAAATGTTGAAACGCTCACCACTTAGTAACTTATTTCTACCGAAAATTTTGTTTGAATATGGCTGTGTCCGTGATAGCGAGACGAATGAAAGGCGAGTTGATTTAGAACATGAACATGTGCTAGTCCGCAAACCCTAAGTTGTGCTCCACTAGTTGGCCGTTCATTGAGCATATGCAAAGGTGAGTGTCTGCGAGTCGATATCGAGAGCATTCCCGGCGACGGGAGATCCATCCGGTCCGGGTAGATAACGTAGCAGCTAGGCGTCCTCCTGGAGGCCAGAAGCTGCTATTCATGTGCCTTCGCTGGATGACGAGGTTGACGAACTCCCGACACCAAGGATGCGTACACGTCGGACACAAGTTCTTGTGTGGTGCTGGGCGCATCACTGGCTATCTCTTAGCAAGTGCCACGCCTTATACATTGAAGTAAATCAAGAGTTCCAGCCAGTTCCATTTTCACCCAACAACGGCTTTCGCAAAACCTAAATAACCCACCATAGCGCGAGTATCCACGTCTACGTGAAGGACACAATCCGAGTGCTCTGTACCGTGGCAGGTATGCTACGCCCAACACAGGGGTATCCGGTGTTCTCCTTGGCAGTAAATAACAGCTCACTGTCGAAGACCAACGCTCGCAGTCGTACGTCCTCTCCGCAATTTCCATCCAAGCCAACCCACCAACACCTCCTTGGCAAATATTTCACCGAACCCGAGCATGACACCATTTATGAATGGAAATAATAAGTTGATAGCAAGGGAGGACAGTATGAGGGACAGTCGAGTCCGTCGTTTAATTGTGCCGTCCAGGATGGAAGGAAGGGTAGATGGAGGTGGGCCAGTTGTTTTAGCTTCGGCCGCCTTCTGAGGTGGTGACGGGGGATACTCTGCGGGAAAAGGATCACGACGGGGAGACGGAGATTGTAAACCGGACGGGTCGGAAAGCGAAAGAGACGGGTAAGACTCTGGCGAGGAAGGATCATTTACCATCTGTTGATATGGCGAGACGCCAGCAGATGGACGAGTGAAATGGGACGTCGATTCAGGTCTCTTGCTCACCACCGTCTCCACACCCTCTGCACGTGAAGGAGTGCTCACCAGGGAAGGAGTCGAACCTGCCAGGACTTCGCTAGCAGCAGCGATGGAAGTCGTGATGTGCGACCCGAGGCTTTCCCACGTCTCCGGCTCCTGGCCAAGAGCTTGCCTCTCTTCCTCCTCCTGTTTCCTAATCGCCTCCCACTTAACCCTCTCATGCTCCGCCCTTTCCCGTGCTTCCGCAGATTTAGCTCGCCATTCCTCAACTTGAGCTTCAAACTCTGCTTTCCAGGGATCTTCTTCAGCAGACTCTGATGACGTCACGGGCTCCGTAGACGCCGCTGATGATACATTCGCCGTTGGAGCGACAATTGTATTGGAATTCATGGAAGGTGGAACTGCAGACTTTATGGGGACATCAGCAGGTTCAAAAGGACGGTCCAACGCCGACTGTACAGATTCGTCAGGTACTTTCAGAGTAGTGATTATTTTTTTTTCACATATACGCACCTTGAGAATTTGCTCGTCTGCGGGGTCGAGCTCCGCCATTTTGCACGACGTCGGGCGGGATAAGCACTCGAGAGACGGAACGGCCGACGCAGCCAACGACCATAAGAAGGAATGTTCTCACGATGCGCACGTGATGTAATTACATAATAATACTTCTTTTAGTAGTTGATCGACGTTCTGATAGCAAGGTTTATTCACCAGTGTGGGGGTCAAGGCCGTAAGATGGTGCTGAAATTCCAGGCAGGGTACTTTGCATCGACGTCACGTCACCGACGTAAAATTTCTTACATCGCTGGAGTGACGTCCGGTATGACGCAACATAAGCCCTGGCACATATAAGGAGGCACGACTCGCAGAGCACACTCAACCAGGATCTTGAACTTCTTGCACTTGCATCCACACCAGCTACTCTCAAATCGAACGCATCAAAGACTTACGAGGCAAATATGGTAAGCCCGCTTCAAATTTCGAAGATACGTGTGAGGCTAACAACGAGGCAAAGACTCACTATAAGGTAAAACAATATTCAATGTAGGGGGAAGGAGCCGCGTCTTACTCCTTACCAGGAAGGCGATCATGTCGAGTACAGGCCCGTCGGCGGAGCTGAAGACACTGTTTCACATAGCACCGGTGTCATCGAGGCTATAGAGGAAGCCGGCGAGGTAAGTCTTCCAACCTAGTTCAGAAAAAGGTCCTCGACTAACTTTACCGTAGCAAACAAGGTTTGTTATCAAGAACGACAATACTGGAAAAAGCACCAGTTACCAGGTGCGATTACCGGTATTACATCAATGTGGACGCTAACTCATGCCGTGCTTCAGGAGAAAAATATTGTGAGGAAGATCGAGTAGATGAAGTACGAGTATGTGTGCGAACGTACATTGTGTATGAATGGACGAGAATGTTCCGTTGTCCCATGTAATGTATAATCCTCAAGGTTATCGCCTCTTGTCGGTTATTGTGAACGATGTCAGCCAAGCAGACATAGTATTGCGTTGTTCGACAGAATAAGTAACATCGTAGATCATAATAGGTAGCATACACGTCTCTACTTACAAGCTTTACGGTAGGTCGTAGGGGCTGCTCCAACTTTCCTTTGTTCTTTCTCCCACTCTTCGTCATCAAGGTACATGTCGAGGGCGCGAGCTTCTAAACCGGACCCGTTTACGTCTGTTCCAAGTTCCTTGCACTTCGCATCGAACAAAACGTCGGCTTCTGGGTCATCCGCCAGTGCAACATACGCTTTAGCCACGCGCCAATCTGCTTCCCCCGCAACCACTTGCAGTCGCTTCTCAGCGCGTTCGCGAGCAGCTCTATCCTGGGTCTCTGGATCAACTGATGCAAGTGCATTGCGCTGCTGCAGACGTGCACCCGGGGGCAGTCTGATAGACGTGCGAGTGTGCAGGAGGTGGGGAGTCGTGGTCAGCGTGCTCATCGGAAGGTTATTGAGGCGGCACAACTCGTGTCCCTTGTGTCTTAGATTAACTCTGATGGCTACCTTGGTTTGACAACGGTACTGACGTTCAAATTGAGACGAAGAGCAATACCCTGTAGGGTATCTCCGCGCTTGAGATAGTACAAGGGAGGCACTGCTTCGTAGCTGAAGGATGTTTGCTCAATGGGCGGGAGAGATTCCATTGGAATCTGCGAGTTAGATGTGTGATGGAGAATAGGTTCGTCAGGGATGACGCGCGATGAGGAGGACTTGATATTGGACGTCCCAGTGTCTGCAGATGGTTTATGTTCTACATTATGGTCCTCCTCGTCATCGTCTCCGAGCACAAACATATCATTATCACGGAGAGCACCATCGACATTGATCGTATTTTTCTCCGAAGTCGCGAGACTAGGGGAAAGATGACGATTAGAAGACGATGCACTGACAACTGCGGTGCCTCCCAGACATGACAGACATGGATTGTATCTGCCAAGTCGTGGATTGGAGGAGAGACACGCTGCACAGATCGGCCGTGCACAGCAAGGAGTGAGGAAGACGTTCTGAGTCTTTGGGGGCAAAGAGGACGAGCAAGCCAGACACAGACGATTCCTCGTCGCCATGCGAGTCCTTAAGCAACGACGACTCCTATCAGCACAGCCACCAAACACCGAGGATCCCCGGCCGCTTTCGCCCACTCAGGAAGTGACTTACTGGGGACACCGGCGACGATGAGCTCACCTCCAACCGAAACCCGTGCAGAACAGCCGCCGCTCGTGTCGCTGGTTCTGCAGTCCAAGAAGGCACTTCAACACGGAGAACAACTCTGCTCGAGGGCGAACTCCCTCACGAACGCGTCCGCACAGTGCGCTGTGGACGTACTCGCATTGGACGCCAAGGTGAAGTGGGCTAGCGAAGCCGTAATCGAACAACTTAAGGTGCGCCGTTTGACCTTGTCCGCGCACAAAGACCATGTACCGAGATGCTGTACATCGCATTTGACCGTAGCTTGCCGCCAGCGTGGCGAAGTCCATCGAACTCAGACGGTCTCAGCTAGAAAGACGAATCCGTGTGCGTATCTTCACTAGGGTCTCCTAGAAGCATGACATATCTCTCTCGTCTACAGGAATGGGACACTATTCGTTCCCAGCACACAACTGCGTTAGACAACATACTTGAAGCACTCGGAGCCCAACTCGTTCCACCAGAATTCCATCAAACCTCCTCGGACTCATCACTATTTGGAAGCCATGATTCTATCAATAAGCCGAACGGCATCAGTGATCCACGGTTGAGCCCATCTGCCACACTACGCGACCACCAGATCAGTCGAAAGACTCGCCAGAACGTCGACAGGACGAGATGGAAGACTCTCCGCGACTTTGTAGACGAGGCTGCCATAGAAGACGTCCTGGACTCCGTAGAGAGTGAGAGGACGCGTCTCGATGTGAGTGGTCGCACACGTTAGAGCACCTCCAATCGTGTGAAACGTATCATAGGACATCATGACAACCACGTATCATTATCCCGAGACGTTGTCGAATGCAGTAACGTCAATACGAGAATCCTTGCCAATCAGCGGCGCCTACCCTCCCATAAACCCTATCTTATCTATTCAGGAGCATACCACGATTGACATGGCCAGGCATCTAGAGAGCCTGACTGCGCACTACGAGCAGATGGCGAGTGCTTTGCACGATAGTGAAACAGGTGAAGTATTCAGCGAAGAGGACTTGAGAGGTAAGCCAGCTTACCCGCGCAACCCCATGTCTTGAGCCGTCCCACTGCGATTTAGACATGAACCGGGACACGGAAGAACTACCGGCAATCATGTCAGAACTCGAAGAAAGTGTCAAGGCAGTCGAAGCAGCTCAGTGAGTGAGAACCATCGCATAGTGTGCAGTTGCACAAGTGATTAATTAGCCATCGTACAGTGAGAAGCTGCTAACAGCTAAGGTTGCTGCCAAGGAGAAACTGGATGCCAGTAGTAGTATCCTTGACGACCTCGACGAACTGGGGGAAATCATGTCAGACATGCTAGAGAAGCAGCAGGAAGTTGAAGTAAGCTTTCGCCGTATGCTTCCCCATCCTGATCCTTTTAACGACGGCTTCTTCCGGTTAGGGGGATTGCGAAGATGTGCTAGAGGGCCTACAACAACGACTGCAGGTGGTCCAAGAGCTCCATCACCAATATGTGTTATACCAATCCTCCTTCAACAAACTGCTCGTTGAAATCGCGCGCAGACGACAGTACCGAGAGGCGGCTGAGAAGATCGTTGAGGGCATGGTGGGGCAACTGCGAGCAATGGCAGAAGGCAAGTATTTTCCCCCTGCAAATTCCACCGTTCAATACTCATTTGTGAGGTTGATAGAGGAACGCCAAGTGCGGGACGATTTTAACGCGGAACACGGAGCTCATATCCCTGCCGATTTGTGTCTGTGCATTGAGAACCCGCCTACGCGTTGGGACGTTGTGCCGTTACCTGGGGATGTACGAGAGACTCTACCGGAGATAGATAGTGACTTGTTGGCTCAGGTAAGAGTGGAATATGTATGTATGTACTCTCTCGCGATCTGATGCGGACTGGTTGACAGGCGAGGGAGAAACTGTCGACGGGAGACGTCATTTTTCCCGGTACGGACAGTTTGTAGGGTTTCGTATGACGTATCGAGTCCTGCCTATGGGTCTGGTCTAGAATCCACATTGCCTGTTGTGGGGCTTGGACCCTTCTCACATCAGTTGCAGGTCGGCCATGAACTCGTCCACCCTTGAACTCAAGACGACCTCGGGTCATCAACGCTAAGCGGTGGGGCTACTACGAACGTTTGACTGATCGAGTTGGTCTTACGGTGGCCCAAAACAAGTGGCATACCCAGCGGGGCCATTCGGACCAGTACTAGTGACCACGGGACATACAACACACATGATCAAGCTGCTCCATGCACGTGACCTCGAGGAATGGAGGGAAGCGGAAATTCTACCACACGCACGGTCACAAATGAGCGCATCGCACTAGCTGTGATTGCAAAATTTCCGATTCTCCGAGCACCCCGAGTCCCCATCCATTCTGATTATTTGTAATCTTTCGTAAAGACGGGTCCACGCGGCGTTGGGTCACTCAGTCACAGCTGTTCACTTCGACGGAGGAAATTGCAAAGACGACGGAGATATCTCTCGCTGTCGTGATTCTGTCGTGATACGGGTGGACGAACTAGTGTTACTGCCTAATAGGGCAAGCCAGTGCAGCCACCCGGTCCGCAACTACGCTTGATCGTGAACTCCGAGGTCTTACGAGGACCCGTCGTCATTGAGGTTTCCCTGTCTGTACAGTGGCAGTGGAGAAAAGCACTTTAAACGAACTGCCTATTAGTATAAGTCCATTCAGAGCCACTTACACGATAGTGTGGAACGTTGCAACTCGCGGAGAATATGGTGCTGCGCCCTCGAAGTATGCAATTGTCCAAGGCTCAGGCTCATCAGAGCCGAGGTTCGCTCCCGGGCTGCCTGCATGCCAAAAAAAAGAAAAAAGAATCAAGCTAAGAACGACCCTGCCTACGCTGTCCGATGCCCAGAATTCGAGTGCCCAAGACCTTTCTTTCCACGAGACCCGACGCAGTTGCTTGACAAACTCAGAGCAGTAGCATCACTACTCTTATTGACCCACCTTGCCATTTTGACGTATGTGATATAGTGGATGTAAGATGGCCATCAGCTCATCCCCGAGCCATGCGGAAGACCAGGAGGACATGAGAAGCCTACCTGACCGCTGGCACGTTCACCATGGCAATTATTGCCCCGTGTATGTCAGTTTGGGGTGAAGGTGATGTGTGGAGGGGGCTGGCACATTTGCGCGTCCCACCTGCCTAGGCAGACGGTTTCTTCGCCGATATGCATGCGCGATAACTCGGAGCATCCTTGAGTGACATCGCAGTCGTTGAAGCGGGTGCGAACGGGTGGTGTTTGAATGGGGTTCATGGTAGTGACCAGCGAGTACTCTCCCCCAGCGAAATCGGATCTTGACTGTATTGGACCCACAACCACGACAAATACATACCCATTCTTTCTTCAATCGATGCGTGTCGTGTCGCTATCCTATCAGAAGTGCTTGTTGGCCGCTTCCCGTCTCGAAAAAGATCTCAAGATTCGAGCTGTCAAAACACCCAAATAACTGTGAGCGTCAAAACTTCTTCAGTGAGTGTTATTATTATAGCTGTGTGATGATCTCCTTTCGGATATCACATCTCAAACTCAACGCTATCCATGCGACCGTTCGTCCGGGTTGTCCGAAACCAGACGGATACCCCATCGGTGCTTTCCTTGATGACTCCCAACCTGGCTATACTTTTGCCAACCCATTGAAGGCCACTGAATCGCGAAACGATCTGACGCCTCAGCTCTCGATATTAGTTCGAACCTGCACGCAAGGTCTTTATCATGCCAGGTTCCACGAGCTGAAGATAGCTTCTTTTTTTCATGAAAAACAGACTCGTGCTTGTCGAATAGCCTCAAGAGCAGGGACGTACTCCGATAGAAGGACAATCAAGGGTCCTTCCGCGGTTCAGACGCATTCCATCTTGGTGCACGAGAGGTGCCGTGTGCCGTGCCACAGATTGGAGACCCGTCGGCGGGAAGCAACCCGTCCCCAAACACGCTCACAGCTCTCTAAATTTGTACAGTCTTCGGTAGGAACATCAAAATGTTGGCGGTCTCGAGGTGGAGTGGTACGATTTTCTCTTTTTTCCCCCGCTGTGCATAGTTACTTACGACATTGTAAGTTGTCTTGCCATTTGCAAGCGGGGTATGCTCCACGCCGTGGCATCGAAACAACATTTAACGGATCGTCCACCCAGTCTCCGCAACAGGCTTCCCTGTGTGAGACTTTCCCCGGAGCTACTCTTGGACGGGAACCACGAACTGTGAGCGCAAAGTCTGGCTGTGCGAAGATAACCCAGATCGGTGGCAAGTGGTGACAACTTTCTGCACATTCACACCGCGTTCCTCGGGTTTCCAGAACTCGACAAGGGTCGGGGAGTCGCGAGAGCGCGCCACTGGCAACGTCAACTTACCGAACTGCTCTGAATTCCTTGGTTTGTTCGACAGTCACAGGCGTTTCTCTAATTCACCTACTCGATGTCCGCTTGAACGCTTCTATCTGACCATGTTGATGGTCACGGGATACACGTACCCGTTTACATGTGATCGCGAAGTTGCTATATAATAGCGTCACATATTCATAGCTATGGCGGTGCGCTTCCGTCGCGTGATCTGGTGAGAAACTGGTGGCAGGATTCCTCTTTCCGGTGGTCGGCTTGCGACAAATGAAGGCTTGCCATAGAGTGACCCTCCGCTCACACCGTCAACGATGCCTTCTTGTTGGGAACCAGTGCAAACGCCCTCATCGTGCACCTACATGATCTGAGTCCGCTAACACCGATCAACGGTTTGCAATAAACGACTTCAACTAACACCGGGGGAATTGGGTGCACAGAAGAGATGGTAATGACCCCATAACAACAGTTTGCGCCCCCTTGGACGGCTTCTTTACAGCTTTGCGACCACTTGACCCTAAACGTCAACGCGTATGTTAGGACTTATCCTTGTTGTGGAGAGAGCGAGTCATTGTTATTCCGTTATACGTTGCTAGTTTCCACGTTCAGCGGTATACGTGAGGTGGTGGTATTGTTCCCAAGGGTGTATTTACGGACATTTCAAAGCCCCTAACTAGGCCCCGGTTCCAAATTTGTCTATCGCATAATAGTTTTCTTTATCTCTCCGATTCCCGGGTTGGATAGCAGACACGGGTTCCATGCCCTGAACCCGTGATCGACGATTTCGACAAGTTGTTGTCCAGTGTTGACTGGGAGAGAAGAATGCCTCAACTTGCTTCCATGTCTTCGGTGGTCATGTGTGCTGTGTCTTCTTGCGGCAGTCGCCGTGTGGTCAATTTATGTCGAGCGATCAAGAAGGTCTGCTGATTCCAGGTGAGATAGATATCCCATCAAACATGTTTCGTACCTGCTGCATGGCCACTGGCACCGCACAACGTGCCCGTCATGTTATCCAGAGCTCCTACGCGTGTTACATATCCAACACCGTTGGGCGGTTAACTTTTGCCAATTACAAGGGGGACCTTGTTTCATCATCCCTATGGATATATGTAATGAAACGACCTGACTTACTAGTGCCTTGCAGTTAGCCTGTCTGCTGTGGCGAGGACGGTCTCTTTCACAAAAACCTGTGGCTAAATCTGCGACAATCGAGATAGTACGCACACAAGGGTGGTTAATCTGGTCCAGTGTTTCATTGAGCCACCGTGCACTCGGACCGACACGGGCCGCGACAGTGCGACAAAGGCGTTACAGCTACATACTTACTGGTGCCTTGATTCAGTAAAGCCATTAAACAGGTGCCGTTCAGGTTCGTGGCCTGATTCGGGAGGTCGACGTTATCGATGACACTGAGATGTGACATGTGGCAAAACCCCCGCGCACTGTACCTGTGATGAAATCATGAAGCCTCCAGGAAGTGACGGTTGAAATGAGATTCCTGCAGTGGAAGATCCAGGGCTTGCCAACAAGCCAGCTCCGACCTCCATGCACGTTACTATTAACTGTTGTAGTATACCTACAGGTCCCTTATACATACCTTACTAGTGTTGCACGCGCTCGTGTGTTTAGCATGAGTGCATGATGCCATGACGGCTGGAGTCCCACGCCGACTCATCACACTTCCGTTGCCCCGAAGAACTCACGTCTTACCAAATCATGCACTAATACCTCAGCCCTCCGAGTGGCCATCCCATTCGGCTATAAAACCTGGTTGCCTTACAACGTCGCTAACCATTCACTACTACCAACATCCTTCCTGCCTTACAACCGATCCTCCTCTCTCTACTAAACCGCCGTCCCCCTTCTACCGCCACCCAGTATGTGCAGCATGGAATGGTGAACACCACTACTATCAGGATCCGCTGAGCTTCTCTGACGGCACGACAGCTTCGGAGACCAGTACAGGGGCTGCGGGGTATGTATTCGTTGGCCACTTTCCCGGTGGTCCTCGTCTCTGACAGTACTGCCGTCCTCGTCGTTCCTCCCGTGAAGTGCTATCATCGGATATACCAAACGGGCGTCACCTTGGACTGCGGATCTCCCTACTGCAAGCTGAGCACCGCACACATGCACAAAACCGCTAAGAACTGCGGGTGCAACACGGTCAGTAGTAAATATCGGTGCTTACCGCGACTAACATCGTTGGTTTGGCTATCGTAATACCCGTTTAGGAATACGCTGATCACCGGAGAGTGCGCAATCTCTTCCAGACAAAATGCGATGACTGCCGGGCAGTGGAAGCCCCGCAAGGCTTTGATTATGGTCGCCGACCAGGTCGACAATGGTGATGAATGACGAGGTCCTGCCGCTCCGAGCTATCTGATTCGTCATCCGGTTCTATGGCGCAGACCCACCATCACCGACTTTGATTAGTAACCCCATTTGTTTTTGCCATTATCATATCACACATGCATGTTTTAGCCGCATTGCTTTCGCTCGTAACTTATCTACGCCCCCCCTTCATCTCTCAAGCGATATTAGCTTTTGTATTAGCCTAAACCTCCATGATACTCGCAACTCCGTGTTTTTGCACGTACTCTACTCATCCGACGCGACCAGAGATGAAATAACATAGTGCTCGATCTGCCTTACGACATCCGTCAGAACACGCGACTAGGGCCTGGAGCAAGCAACACTCAAGCTATCTGAGAAAGAAATCATACAAACGCAGTGTCATCGGCATCAAACATTTCATGATCAGCCGCCAAGCTTACTCTTGAACGGGATACTTTTAAAACAGGCAAGAGCATCTCCCAGTGAAATATAGGGGTCAAAACCTCCTGCCTGCTCGTCGCAGTGGTTGCCTTGTTCCTCGTATGGAAGCAGCCCCACTTCTGATTTGAGCTGCAAGTTTCTTGCGTTCCTCTTCGCTGTCTTCGTCGCTTGTAGGGGACGGCCTCAATTTCTTTTTTGCTGGTCGGATAGGTGAGGAATCCGTGTCACTAGACAGGGGCAGTCTTGTCGCAGTCCGACTTTGTGCCCCACTTGGGGTAGGAGAGGGTGCCTTTGATGGTACAGGAGATGCTGCAGCTGTTACGCTGTGTTGACCGGTAGCCGTAGGGGGCCTGTCCCTGAACTCCCGATTGCCCAGTGTAGGACGGTGACCCTCACTTTCAGATTCGGTGGCAGAACCTATATCCACGTCCGCAGTGATGGGACTCTGTCTCCGTAAACTTTTTGCCTCAGATTTCAAATCCCCTGTGGTATCAGCTGTATTCTGAAAATTACATGAGGCTCAAAACATTGCCAACAATCAAGAACGTTGATGATTGCTCACAGAGGTTACATAACCTCCCGTACTTCTCGAGGGCTCAATTTGTGCACTTAATTTCGGCGTTGGTTCGCGAGGTTGAGGAGGGGTGGCTTCGTTAGCAATCGTAATTTTAGCTGGAACAACCGGCAATTTAATAATTCGACGCCGAAGGAGTCATGTACAATATAACCCACGCAGGTCCGAAATGAAGTTGAAAACTGCAGTCATGCGCCGAAGGGTCGTTGCCAAGCGGGGCTTAGACAGCGCATTTTTGATATGCGTGTCGACGGTCCTGCGAGCTGTCCTACCAATCTTATCGATAGCCTGTTGCGAGCGAGCGAGCGTACGTGAAAGGTCACCGCTATGTTTGCCAAGCGCGTGGTCCGACAAGGCACATACCTTCTCTAGATCATCTTCGCCTAGATCGCCAACTGCATTTGGGGTACTGAAGGCAAGATGGTTAACGCTTATCAGGGGCATGATGAGGTGCTGGGACAGAATGTCCGCGGAGGTCTTGTGACCCACGAAGATGGCGTCCCACCGCCACTTGAACGTATCACAACCCAATTCAAACGCCAGGTCCTATTACACATCATGAATCAGCTAAACACGACTACTCACGCAGGAACATAGAATGCACCGCTGTTTTGGATTCCACGAGTTCAAAGGACAAATCTGACACTGTGCCTAGGGTATGCGCCCGGGACAAAATCTCGAGATGGCGTGTTCTCCATGCCTCTTCCGCGTCGTCATCCAAGAAGGGAGAGCTGATATTTTCATTGCATTCACGCCAGCGCCGGGCGAACTGCTTGCTATTCAGCACTAGCAAAATGACAAACTGCCGGTGTGTTTCGGTTCATTAATTACCGGTGGACCGGATAGACTCACCCTCCGCCCAAGTTGTCTTAGTATCTGTAATTACGAAGCAGCATGTCAGATCTACTGAGGAAGAGTAAAATTTCTGTTTCGTATGATGTGGCAGGATACATAGTAGGACCGAATGATGTCAATGGCTAGCGTGTGGGTGATAGAAAATGTGGAGACGGACAAATAGATATGGCTTGGACGTCTGTGCGTCGACTTTCACCAACCACTCCTTTGACAGCAGAAGCTTGGAGTGTTCCTGTGTGGTCGGACCATGCGTCAGACGCGTTGGGTGGTAATATGAACGACGAAGTTGTGTTGCACCTCGCTGAAGTACTCCATTGCTAGGTCGTTGACGTTGCTGGTCAATAGGAGATCGGAGTTTGAAATGTCTCAAGCGTCTCTCCATGGACAGCAAAGCGGGCGACTGCGAGACGTCCGAGTACGACCCTGCATACGAATGGCTCGGTGACAACGATATCGTTGAGCGCACAACGTCGACAGCGTGGCCGCCTCTGCGTCTATTAGTCCTCCAAAGCTCCATTCTTCACAAGCGCCTCCGAGTTGCTGTGCTCGACGCCTACGGAGAAGCTCAATTCGGGCGCGATCATGCCCCTGTGGGTAGCGCTATTCCACGGATTCGACTGAAGGAGATGGAGGTCTCGAAGCTACATGCTACTGCTTATTGGGACAAGGGGAGACGAGAGTGGGCTGTGGTAGACATGGGCTCTATGCATGGCACGTTCTTACAGTCCGGGCGTCAGCTTGACTTGGAGCCCATCCGTCTGTCTCCTCCCCGGGTAGCGAGCATACCACGGCCACTATGTCACCTTGACCGATTGGTTATTGGCAGTACCACGTTTCTTTGTCACATACACGAGGACCGAAAACCTTGTGTAGAATGCATGTCCAATGGCCAGGGTGACATACCTCTCTTCACTGTCCCGAAAGGCAACAATCACATCGCTGAGAAGAGGACATCTGAATCTGCAGGACTTGAGCAACGGCAGACCATTGTTGAGAGAAGGGACCCGAAGAAAGCATTGACCACCCTCAAACGTGCTCTCCTTTCACGACATCATGAACCATCTGAATCAAGCTTGCCAACGTCCACGCGGCCTGCTGCCACCTACGTCGATCGTTCGGCACGTCGCCGTGCGATGTACCCGGCATCCCAGTATGATAGTCCTGGCGTTCAGAGCCCTAGGGGCGACTCACCGGGTATCAATAAACCGTCTCTTGAATTGACGCAGTCATCTGTCCCACATGCAACTCCCCATGTTGAAGCTCCGCGAAGCCCTGGACCCTTGCCGGATAACAACATTGGCCGGAAGCTGCTCCTGAAGCAGGGATGGAAACCTGGACAGGCTCTCGGCTCCCCCTCAGATGAGGACGGCAGGAATGGCTCGGGGTTGGTGGTGCCCTTGGAGGTGACCCCACTCCCATCCAGAGCTGGGCTTGGGATGCCTGACAAGACGGGGCCATCCCCACAATCCTTTCACCAGTGGCGAGAAGAAAGCAAAGAGCGGCGGTGGGAGAGTATGAAAGCCACAGTGCATGGGGCAGGTTAATATGGTTGTTAGTTGGGTTCTCCGGCTTCGCTTATTCGTTGTTTGACTGAACAGTCAGGGTCCCAATGTGCCACTATCTCTTTCGCAGACGTCATGCTGTTGACTTTATCTCCCCCGGGTGCTGCGGGTCAATGAATACATGATCCGTGCGAACCCGTGTAACAGTGATGCAACTGTTGATTGGTGATAGGCCGTCAATTTTCAATGGAATATCTATGGTACCACCGATGCCTGTACTGGTGTACGAGTCGTAGTAGAACAATCCAATTGACTTGCAAGGTTACATCGAACAACCATTCTTCTGCGCGTCATTAAGGAAATCGCGTCGCGACGTGTCTGTTGTGGGGTGTTATTTTGTGGTCACGTGGTTGGTTCGCGTTCCACCCTTACGCGACGAATTCTCGCCGGTGGTTGGGTTTTCTTGTGCTCGTCCACTTCGAACGCGGCTGACTTGTCGACAGCGACGTTACTCACTCGACCACATTTTATTAGCAGCAGCCACGGTTTGGCTTTCTTTTTTTTCTTTCCTTCTCTTCCCCATCACAATCCCTTCTTCCTGTATCTTTCTCGGCCCCGCTTCACCTCGTCGCTCTCAGAGTTTGGTATCTCTGTAGCATCTCTCCCATATACACCCCATTACTAGCATGCCTAACAACATTATCCGAGTACGACCATCGCCCCATCTTCTCTTCTTCTCCGTCGCTGACCTACGCCACAGCCATCCCAGACCCGCACCCGCTTTGGCGCGCGCAAGGCAAACGGCGACGAAAATGCCACCAGCAAGCACTTGCGCCAGGGATCAGGTATCGTTGGTACGGGCGCGTCGCGCGTATCCTCCGCCTTGGGCGGACTCAAGGTTGGACAACAACGTCCCGCACTTAACGAAGTGACGACGACCGCTGTCAATCGCAAGGTCAGCTACGCACACGTAAATGCCACAGCACATATCCACTGACGCGTACGCCTCCCTCTCTAGGATGTTGCAGGGAAACCCGCTGCCAAAGACGGACTGAAGGATGCCTCTCAAGAGCTGGGGCTCAAGCGTACTCGCTCGTCGTCGCTTGCAGCTGCCACTGGCCCACAGCGTGTTCCCCTCGGTCCAACCAAAACGGAGAGTGCAGCCAACCTACCCCGTCAAGCCGTTGTTCGCGCCCAGAAAGCATCGGTCTTCAAACGTATATCGCGGCAGGAAACCGCTGTACCAGTTATCATCCCTACAGAAGATGACAAAGAGAATGACATGGATATCGAGGTTCCCCATATTGTAGAGCCAGACGCTGACCCCGAACTCAGCATCATCAACGAGAGGGAAGTAGAAAGCATGGTAGACGTTCAAGACATAGAAGTCGAAGCGGCCGACAACGCAGAGAGCATGCCTCCGGCACCCAAGTCTCCCCGTGTATGGCCCAATATTGACACAGATCGCGCGATGAGACACCACAAAGAAGTGGCTAAAATTCAAGAGTCGTTTGAAGACGAGGTCGATATCTACGACACTACCATGGTATCGGAGTATGCCGATGATATCTTCCAGTACATGTCGGAGTTGGAGGTAAATGGCCCCTGATTTTCACAGAGCAACATGAGCTTGACCTGTCTCCAGAATGACATAATGCCCAATCCTGATTATATGGATGCGCAGGCCGAGGTCACCTGGTCCATGAGGCAGACGCTCGTCGACTGGCTCCTCCAAGTACATTTGAGATGGCACATGCTTCCAGAGACCCTTTGGATAGCTATCAACATCGTCGACCGCTTCCTCAGTAAGCGTCCCGTCGCACTTGTCAAGCTCCAGCTTGTTGGCGTCACTGCCATGTTCATTGCGGCCAAGTATGAGGAAATCGTTGCACCGTCGGTCGACGAGTTCGTCTACATGACCGAGAATGGATACACGAAGGAAGAGATCTTGAAGGGCGAACGGGTCGTCCTGCAAACCCTCGAATTCAAAATTTCGCAGTACTGCTCGCCGTACAGCTGGATGCGTCGGATCAGTAAGGCAGACAACTACGACATTCAAACAAGAACCCTTGGCAAGTTCATTGCGGAGATTGCTCTACTTGACCACCGGTTTTTGAGGTGCAAGCCCAGTCTTATCTCTGCGGTTGCAATGTACAGTGCAAGAAAGATGCTAGGCGGCGACTGGGTGGGTCGACTTTTTCGTCTACACGTGATACGTGCGACTCACCTTCCTTTGACAGAATGATGCGTTTGTGTTTTACTCTGGCTTTGTGGATGAACACCTGGAGCCAGGTCACCGGTGGATTTGCGAAAAGCTTCTAGAGGAAAATTCTACGCAGTTATACGTGTGTCAAAAGTATGCGCACAAGAAATTCCTCAAAGCCTCGCTGTTCGCCATCGACTGGGCAAAGAACAACTGGAAATCAACAAACCAGGACAGCTCGACGCTCAAGAAATAAAACCAGAGAATTCACGATACCCCCCACATCGCAGTATCATTCAGTCTCATCGCGTCATCTCGTGCTTGCATACCCGTCCTTGCATCGTCTTCGCAATCTCAATTGTCTGATTACACATTCGAGTCATGTCTTCATCTGCGTATGTGTCGCTTTGCCTTGCTATCTACCCCCATGCATTCCTCCTCTCCTCTTTGGACACTCTAATCTGTCGCCACGTATCTCCGTCAGCCGCATTACTGGCCTCGCGTCATCCTCCCCTGGTCGAACCCGCGTATTTGTTACCCACACAACTACATGACTGTTTCGCCTATGCCCTTCGTTACACTCTACACGCATCTCTGGCATTTGCCTACAATCACTCATGTATGCCATGCACTCCATCATCTCTTGTCGCTTTGTTTCCTTTATCTTTTTTTTCGTGGTGTTTATTGTTTCAGTCATCTATTACTTTGAATTTTACATTCAGCTGGCTGCTTCGTGGTCAGTTTTCTATTTTCGTTGGGCTCAGTTTTACAGGTCCTCATCCCCATCCCCTCCTCCCTACTCCTTTCAGCAACTTCTGGTTGGCGGGAACGATTTTTCTTCTCCGTTTTGTTCCGGCGCGTTCCCGTCGCTTCTTTGGTTCTTGAAGCTAGAGTCCTTGGCTCCTCAACGACAGTGTATATACTGTGACCTTAGCCGCGCGGGACGCTCAACTGACCTCAAAAATCACAACCGTTATTTATGCCCTACAACTGTGAGATCATGCGGTGTGCAAGTTCTGCCAGCAAAGTGTGTGAAGTCCGGCTAAATGATATCACAACACTTGGGCCACATTATTTCACGTGCAACCGGTATACTAATAAGGGCGCTCGGCGTAGGATAGCCTCTTAAACTTACAATTCAAGCTAAAACAATCATGGCCCCGCTCTCGTTCAAAGGTCACACAGTTGTCGTCACTGGTGCGGGCGGTGGTCTGGGAAAAGCGTAAGTGGGGAAATGAGGGGAAAGAGTGTGGAACTAACCTCATACGTGATCCAGCTATTCGCTCTTGTTTGCTTCTCGGGGTGCTAACGTCGTCGTTAACGATTTCAACGCAGCTGCGGCACAAAAGGTGGTAGACGAGATCAAACAAGGTGGGTAGTGGACATCGTAACCATTTCCGAGTTCTATCCCTGTGACTAACTATGGGGGGGATATGACGTGTCGGCAGCCGGAGGCAACGCAGTCGTGAACGCATCTTCGGCAACGGATGGAGCCGCCGTCATCCAGACTGCGATCAACTCGTTTGGGCAAGTTACTACCCTCATCAACAATGCAGGTATTCTGCGGGACAAGGGGTCAGTGGTTGTTCTTTTGTTTTCCCACTCGAGTACCGTGGTTTCCCAAAACAAAATTCGGATGTTTACGAGAATCATCAGGTTCAAGAATATGTCTGATGCGGAATGGGACCAAGTCATTGCTGTTCATCTGAAAGGCGCCTTTGCATGCACGAAAGCTGCATGGCCTCATTTCCGCAACCAGAAGTTTGGTCGGATCGTGAATATTACCAGTGCTGCTGGCATCTATGGTTCGTACGTTCCCCCAAAAGAAAAGGCTTACGAACTAGAGTCGCTTATACGTATCGTTGGCTTCTCTAGGTAACTTCGGCCAAGCTAACTACAGCGCCGCGAAGATGGGGTTGATTGGGTTCACGAAATCCCTTGCAAGAGAAGGCGCGAAATATGGTATTGGTGCCATCGCTGTCGCACCGGTACGGGTGTACCGTCGTTGTCGCTTCTGATCTGATAACCGTTCGTGCGTTTAGGTAGCTGCATCTCAAATGACGGAGACAATCATGCCTCCTGACATGCTCGCGAATTTGAAGGTCGTGTTTCTATTCTACTTAACAGGCACTGGTCGTGTTGAATCGCTTCCATGACAGCCTGAATTCGTAGCACCGTTCGTAGCTGCTATTTGTCATCCTGATGGTCCGAACGCTTCCGGACGCGTGTTCGAGGTTGGTGCTGGCTTCGTCGCCGAGGTCCGATGGGAGCGAAGCAAGGGAACAGTCTGGAAGCCAGACGAAACATTCACTCCTTCTGCTGTAAATACTGCATCCTTAGCTTCTGTCGCTGTGTCTACAACTGAGCAATTTTTCAGGTCAAACTCAAGTGGTCGGAGGCCACTGATTTCTCGGACCCAAGGCAGTAAGTACAATATCCTCCCGTATTCTCCCGCTTCCTAAGTGCTCTCCGTGCGCGTAGCCCGGAGTCGATGGCTGATGTTGAGAGGACGGTAAGTCACGGAAATGTGGTTGGAACGCGAAATGGAAGGATTATATCTTGTGATTTCCCAGCTCGAGGTCGCTGTCAAGTTACCTCCCAACGCTCAAGCGACACCTCCGGTTCGTTTCGATGGAAAGACTGTCATTATCACTGGTGCAGGTGCAGGTCTTGGACGTGCATATGCGCTCATGTACGGGCGCCTCGGAGCGAACGTCGTCGTCAACGACGTCAACGAGAAAGGAGCGACCAGTGTCTGCAAGGAGGTTGAAGCCGGTGCGTAACTGAGGTTCATTGCATACAGCTAAGCGATTCAAAGCTAGACCTAGCCGGTGGAAAGGCGATTCCTGTTGTTTGCTCTGCAGAAGAGGGGGAGAAAATTGTGAAGGCTGCCCTGGACGCGTTCGGTACCGTGCATGTCCTAGTTGCCAACGCGGGCGTGCTCCGAGATCGATCGTTTGCGGCTATGACTGAGCAAGAATGGGACACGGTGATCGCCGTCCATCTTCGTGGTACCTACAAGGTCTGTCGGGGTTATACAATGAGATGTGCGTGGCTGAGTACACGGTTGTCCAGTGTGCGAAAGCGGTGTGGCCAGTGTTCCAGAAGCAAAAATTCGGTCGCATCGTTACGACAGCCTCTCAGGTTGGCATATGTGAGGCTTCGTCACTTCCGCATTCTTCTTTTTAGCCTGACTTTGAAATCCCAGATGGCAACTTTGGGCAGACCAACGTAAGGCAGCCCTTCTGTTCTGTGTTACACGTGGAGCTTATTTGCGGGGTGCGGTTTAGTACTCGTCTGCGAAGGCTGCCATCATTGGCTTTACCAAGACCCTTGGCTTCGAAGGCCGAAAATACAATATTCTCTGTAATGCCATCGCTCCTTCTGCCGGTACCGCGATGACCATGACAATATGGTGTGTAGATTTGAAACCTGTCTTTCTCTCTTGACACTGAAATGTCCCTAGGCCAAAAGAGATGGTTGATGCATACAAAGTTAGTTATCCTTCTTCATTTATTTCAGTCGTTGCCTCAGCATGTTCTTTTCTCCTCCAGCCAGACTACATAGCTCCCGTCGTAGGTTTCTTAACGAGCGAGGATAACGCTGATACCACTGGTCGGCTGTTCGAAATTTCTGGAGGTTGGGCGGCAGAGACACGCTGGCAACGAACTGGCGGCCACGGCTTCCCGACCAACGTGCAGTTGACCCCTGAAGAAGTTGTCGCGAAGTGGAAGACGTTTACGACTTTCGGTGCGTTATTATGGTCGTTGCCTCCGAGGTCTTTCTCTCTGATCACTCTCGTCGCAGATGATGGAAGGTCTACTTTCCCAACTACGACGGCCGAGAGCTTGCAGCAAATCATCGAGAACTTTGAGAACAAAGCATCGTCGGTGGTCGAGGGTGCTGTGGAGGCAGTCAAAGAAGCTGGGAGAGCACTGAAAACGAAGTTATAAAGAGAGAAACACTGCTGGCTGATTTTGTCGATTCCTGTGCGAGTATAATGTAGTAAAGAATCTCGAGTGCCATTTGATTCGAGCTGAGCACATTATTCAACTGCTGAGCATGTGATTTCCCAAGAGCCCGCTTATATCGATAGCAGGCAGTCTACTTTCCCAGCAAACCCTCACGATGACCTTGCCCACCGTCTTCGAAGACCCAGAGGATTCAAGGCTGGTTGCCGAAGCGAAAAAGGAGGTACTTCCAGACGAAGAATTCACGTACACCGAACGCGATGTCATCCTGTACAACCTCGGCATAGGAGCGACAGAACGCGACCTACAGTGGACGTATGAGGGCCACAGCGACTTTGCAGCACTTCCAACATTTGGCGTGGTTCCGCAGTTTGCTGCCAGCTCAGGCGTTTCTCTTGGATGGCTTCCAAACTTTAACCCAGTGAGTTACCATTCCTTCGAACCACCAACTTCTAATCATGTACGGTTGTGGTTAGGCGAAGCTCCTCCATGGAGAGCAGTACTTGGCTATCAAGGGTCCTATACCTACTTCGGGAACACTCGTAAATGAAACTAGGTAACATTCCACGGCCAGTATCATTTAACCAGTGGGCGTCTGACTATATGCTGTATTGCTTAGGCTTCTGGAGGTTTTAGACAAAGGGAAGGCCGCGTCAGTCACTACCATCGTTCATACCAAGGACAAAGATACTGGAAAGCTTCTTTTCGAGAACCAGGTGACGGTGTTTATCCGCGGTGCTGGAGGCTTCGGTGGCAAACGGGTAGGGTCAGGTGGGAACATTTCGTGACTGACGTTCGCTCTTCTCAAGATGCTGATTACGGGCCGCGGTATCTACGTATAGATAGAGGTCCTGCCACAGCCGCAAACCTGCCACCTACTCGTCAGCCAGATGCTGTGGTGGAAGAAAGGACGCTACCTAGCCAGGCTGCACTCTATCGGTAAGTCTGTGCTCCTGTGTATATTGATGCTTGTTTAACGCCTGTCATGGCATCGCACGATTGCGTCAACGACCTTGTCAATACAGGTTAAGTGGAGATTACAATCCCTTGCACGTGAGTTTTCCGCCCTAGAATTCTAGAAAGTTTTTTAGAAACTTCTGATATCAATTTGGATTTGGACGGCACTAACAGATAGATCCCGATTTTGCTGCTATGGGCGGCTTTGATAAACCCATCCTCCATGGTACGTAGTGCTACCCTAGGTGGCGATGCTAAGCTTCATCTGTCCTTGTCTGAACTTGTTATCTGTCTCTTCTATGTTTGGTAAGGATTGTGCTTTATGGGGTTTGCTGGCAAACACGTGCTGCAGACGTTTGGCCTGTTCGATGACATCAGAGTACGGTCAGTACGCCTTGTTCTTTCCCACTGTGCCCTCCGCAAGGATGACACGCATTCCCCACTCCATTCCCCCACCACACAGCTTTGCGGGAGTGGTCTTCCCGGGTGAAACGCTCGTCACCGAGATGTGGAAAGAAGGCTCCAAGGTCATTTTCGGTACGTCATCCATACGTCAGTATCCAGGTTCTTCAGGGGCTAACTTCAGGACGCTTTTCCGGTTTAGTAACCAAGGTGAAGGAACGAGGAACCACCGTCCTTGCGGCAGCAGCGGCGACACTTGTCAATGAGGATGCTAAGGCCAGACTGTAAAATTTTTGTTCTCGCCACCTGTACCATTCCCGTAATTGCTATATGTAGGCACCGTTGTTTCATTGTGTCAGAGAACTCCAACCTAACTTCCAACCTAACTAAATTTCCTGTGTACTGTATACGCCACACAACCTCCCAGTTATAGCATGGAGGAATAAGTTACATACTATCATAGGTCTGACCCTGGCACATTATCAGACTGAAAACGTGTTGTAAAGATGAACGCTTATACGAAGTAATAATTGAGCGCTGAGGTATCCTCCATCATCAGACGACATAGGAATCAAGTAGTAGATCATAAAATTCACTGCAAGCAAACTGAGACAGAATCATAGTCATTTTCCGAATGTTAGGTTGGAAATTTAGCAGCTTAAAATCGGCTCGGTGCCTGGATCATGACATCAAGTAATCAGGATTTCAGTACATGCTCAGTTGACGTACCAGGGTAATACCAGAATGTCACGCAAAGGATGAGATACAAAGCTGTTCATCCATCCGTGAGTATCTAGATAATCCGCAACAAAGGAGCGGGATGAAGGGCTTACACATGAGAAGCATGCCCTCTAGCCAGTTCGATCTGCCATCTTGAACGACGTAGTTGACCGTGAGGACTGCGAAGTTCTCTGTTATGGTGGTGCGACCGGTAATGGGGTCGACTCACCAGCAAGGAACATGACTATAGATTCCAGCGGGTCAAACATGAGGGTTAACGGTTTGCCAAGGATCCATCCCAGTGTAACGGTGAAGCTATCAAACTAGTGAACACGGGGGAATACAATGTTGCTATAACATGCACTTACGGAATGACAAACAAGGCGATTTGCTGTACATAAAAGTCGTGAGGACAAGCCAAAAGTATACCAGAGTGGAACTGCGTACAATACTCGATCCGACGGCCACCCCCAAGCTTAAGGTTAGCTTGTCTTTGACTGACACTGTGACCGCAGTAACATGTTCCGCCGCATTGCCAACGATGGGAAGTAGTATCACGCCAACAAATTCCGTACTGATAGAACCTCCGGAAGTTAAACCGTTGATGGAATCCACTAGGAATTCCGCAGTGACAGCAACCAGCTGTGTTTCGATGCAATTGTCAGTGATCAAATTGGCGGCCAGAACTGTGCAAGCATACCACCGTGACTGTAACGAGGAGGCCAATGGACACTAGTACTGTCATCTGAGGCGTTTCCACCTCTTCGTGTGACCCGCTCTCGATATCGCCGTGAGCATCGTGAGCTGGGGAATTTTCATCGCCATCCTCAAGATGAGTGGGTTCTTGACGGGGAGAAGAAACCATAGGAAGATCTGTCATACCCACGTCGTCTGGAGCTCGTCGTCTGTGACGCAGTCTGTGATTCAATTTGAACGGGTTTCCGCCCGAATATTTCGTCGATGCCTCGATGGCGTCGTCGCTGTAGAGGTTCTTATGGGAAAAGAGCTGGAAGAGGAGATATGAGCAGTAAACTGGACCATCGAGGGTTGAATTAGTTTCGCTGGCTTTAATCAACGAGTGGGATCCCCTCACTGAAGAGTAAGATAATGGCGACCTTTGATAAAATTAATTTTGATGACATGTACTTGAAAATCACTCACCCCATGGCTAGTCTTCAAGATTCGGTTATCGACATCACTCTCACTGAGGGTAGTGGAGCCTTGCAAAGCCATATGGAAAGCCCCAGGTAATAGGACGGCGATAACGCTGATCGTTAGAAGGGAAGAGTTCAGTTGCGCCGCAACTATGGGACTGCGTCAGCATGGATAGTTTATGCGGGTGACGGGCTGCAGACCATGTCCGAATCCTTGTTCCGAGAATCGCAAACCACCTGCGAAAAAACACATGCCCAGAACGAGTACTGAAGATCCATCATCAGTACGTTGTCCGTGACTGGTGCTAAAACATACACAAATTACTCAGGATGGATCCAATAACTTATAGAAGCATTAACCTGGGCATTCACTGAGTCATTAACATGGAACCTACGAGACGATTGAACAATTTGCAATTCACACTTCGTCAAGGCAATTATCTGACCGGTCGTTTGAGAATAGCAAATCCGGGAATGATGACAACAACGCACCGAAACAATGAGTTCAACACTAGAATGCGGAGGAAGTGAACGACTGCTTGCATGTAAACGCGCGACTTACGCATTTCCCTGGACAGGCAGGTCAGTGAGTGATCCACAAGTAAACCGAGCGTACATACCAACGTTGCATTCATAAGCCCTGCGAGTGTTTGCCCAACACGCATTGACAGCTCATCAGTAGCAAAAGCAAGGAGCTTTGTGTCTGGTCAAAAGAGTTCACTGATGGCGTTAAAATATCATACCTTAGCAAGCGGTATTATAGCCAGGAATGAGACTGGTATCTATGTTGGAAGAGGGCGACAGGAACAGAAATAGGGCGCACGTACAAACGAATATAAGGGTATGTTGGTCGGGCAGAGCGAAGTTCATAGCCCACTGCATTCCCCCTCCCAGTCAGTAAAAAAAACTAATATCAATGAACTTGCATACCGATATTGGGATGCAGACTAGGAGGACATTTAACCCTAGGGCGCGGATGCGTGACAATCCTTACGGTGAGTTGACAACAGAACTTACAAGACGCTAGAATAATGGCTCGCAAACTCTTCCAGGAAGAAGGGGGAGAAGAAAGCTTCCTCTCTGGTTGGAATAATGTTGTAATGTGGCGCTTCATCGTTCCCCCGCGTGGGACGCGGTTGGTGGGCCGGCTTCGTGCAGCGGGACTTGTGGAACTCCGGCTAGCTTGCAGCGTACCAGGAGTCTCGTCCGACTGCAACAGCCGCGAGTGAGAGGGGGGGGGCTCCAAGTTCGATTCTGGAAACGACACTGTTGATTTGGACTCGTCCATGAATGACCGTGAATGGGGCCGTCTCCTGTCACGCACTAGCAAATTATACGTTCGAAAGCACAGGTTCTAGGGGGCTACGCTGAGCAGAGGATCCTTCGTCAGAGAGGTACTGCCCCGTTGGAAGACAGCTGTGAAGTTGGGCGGACTCTAAGAGGACAGTTCTGCGGCCCATTGTAGTTCTTGGCATATGTATTTAACCACCCTGGTTACGTAAGTCTATTGGCGTCGATCACTCCACCGTTGCCTCCAATCCCACAAATCTCAAGTTATTGGCCATTGCCGCTGCGGACGCAGGAGCCCACCCTCCTTGCAAGATAATCAAAGCAATACAGTACAATGGCGGAGGGCTCACTGGTCAAGCAGTGTCTTGTGAGCGGAGATTTCCGGCTGTGGGAGAAACAGCCGTCACCGAGCCGTGTTCCAACAGAACATTCTATATACACGCACCATGCAACATCGATCGCACTGCCTCACTTCTCGCTCCAATGTGGTAAGGACATATCAGCCTTGTTCCACTTGACAACACATAATAGCTCAGAGGCCTCCTTCGACTCAGATAGCTCTCCAAATTTGTTCAAGACATCTTGTCAATCGCTTGGTAAATTTCTGACTCTACCCTAGTCTTACGCCGCTCAAACCTGTCCATATTGCGTCCGGTGGACGTCGCAGGTTTTCCGGCCCGAATCGACTGCGCCCCCTTCTCAGTGTGCCACACTTATCTTAATTTCACCTACTAATATATACAGCGCAACTCATCGGCCCAGCCCTGCTATTATCTCACAAGTGCACGAGCCTCTCGGACAAGCTCAGCAGCGATGCGCCAATAACGAATGCTCGGGGATCGACCCCCACCCGCGGACAAACAACTATGATGAGGAATGAATTTAACAATACGCTTGACACATGAATTGTGGACGTGTGCCATGAAGAGCGGCGTTGACTACAACCTGCAAGGGTTAGCGATGGGATCCATCTGCTCTGGAAACTTTACGTAGTCCTGGTGGCACTGGTCCGAACGCACGGGGGACTAGAATCTCCCGTGCTTCGACATAACTCCTCCTATGACGTCTGGAGTTCCAAACTTCACATGCACGGGAAAGAGGGTAGTGCGGTCTCATTCGCCATTTCGCGGTATTGGGCGCCGTTCATAATAGCCTCGCTCCTTGCCTGCGGACCAAGGGATCGAACTTGGCGTCGGCGCAATGACGTCGTGGGCCGGCGTACTGGACCCTGCCGAATTCCTCAACTAAACAGCGTGGCCGTTCCTGAAGAAAAGAACATGGTGAATGTCAAGGGATCTAAATTCGCCGAACATAAACGTCACCTGGAATCATGGACAACGTGCCCGTGCAAGCAGTGAGGTTCACTCGGGGACAGAACCAAAAACCCGGCAACTAGTTGTACCCGATTGCAAGCAGGGCGCCATACAGTGGTTGTACAGCTTTCCTTCCCGTCCGTCTGCCGCGTGTTACTGAGCTGCCCGAAAAATTCACCTTGAGTTTCGGGTCGGTGATAGGTACGTATGCCAGGTACCGACTTTTATCACTAGTTTGAATGTAAGACCTTCTCTGCGTTGACTCCAGAGCACGTGGTCAATAGCTTCGGCCCATACTGCGTACCGCCATGATTCCCTAGTAGCCACCTTGTCGAGTATGCGTGGAAGGGTACGTCGGCACTCATCTGAAAAGTGGTAAGATGTTGTCAAGTACAGGACAAGTCTGCTTCGTAATTTGAGTCATTCCACGATATATCACATCCGTACTACTTACGCCCGACTTGTTATTAAATGCGCGACTCCTTGAGCACGCGAAGAGGTCATGATCCTTCAACGCGTTGCTACTTCAGCAGGTGACCGGCTATCGTCTGACAATTTAAAGGCGGTGAGTGCACCTCACAAACTGCGTAATATCTGGGTTGCCGCACCCGCAGCGAGTCCTGTGCGTCCTTGATCGACACCGCGCTGAGAAATCCCGAGATGCCGTCATTCTCGCAAGACTTGGTGTTTCATGCCCGCTCGCCGGACACACCATTCATCATCCTTTTTTCACTGGAATTTCAGCCCATCTGTAAGGAACTGCTGCGGAGAACATGACTGACGAGTTGGTTTTCCTGTAATACTCCGGTATATAATCCTGTCAAGTAGCACGAAGTATTTGATTTTAGGATGGTGGCGGTGACAATGTTCACTATCCGCGGAGTGGCGAGCTATGCGGGACTGTAGTTACACCTTGAAGTAATATCACGCGCACGGATACCCTGGCAACAGCGAACACTGATCACACTTCGGCGTTCCTGCGACTTTCACACGAAGACCGCAACTAAGATGAAGGGACGGAAATTGCGTTTGCCATTCTCTCGCTGCTCGCTGTTACAAGCACACAGAGTAGGTACGCACAGGCTCGATGACCGCAGAACCGTGTCCGGAGCACAACCATGGAGAGTGCTCAAGCATTCCCGGATAGCTGAATGTACGAAGAGGCTCAGTTCCGAGGGGCGTTAACTTCTGTGACAAGGCACGTGGAGCGCGATCTTCGGGCGTAAAACCGAGCCCCTTACCATCCGCTGCTGGTCCACCCCGGCCGTGGACAGGAAGGAGCCCGACGCACAACCGGCTTTGTTAGGAGCGAGGTTTCTGCAATTTTTTTTTCTCATGGAACCCGCATGACACCTTGACGGGACATGCTCAAAGAATGCATTACTCCCCTACCGCGCCCGTGTACTGGATAGAGAGGTGTAGAACAAGACAGCGAGGGTCCGGGGGCCGGAGCTTGTACTTGTGCCCTCGGAGTCGGTGCATAGACGATTCCCGCAGGTAAATACAGGCACGATCACATGGGCAAGGTAGAAAGGCATATCATGTAGAACACACCTGAACGAAGTTGGCGAAACCAATCCCCATCTCTTGTTGCGGGTAAACACAAGTCTAGAACTAGCCGTCGGGTAACTACTGATCCTCGGGCGGCAACATTTGCGGGAGAAACACGGCAGCGCGGCTTGCAGGACTTCCAAGAGAAATGACACTAACTGGGGCGTTGGTAGCCAAATGTGGCCGTGTTTTCACGACTAACGCTAGCAATGGGGCAGCTACGCCTTGGACTTCGGTCCCCGGCTCGGAACGCAGAAACCATTCTGGCGTAGTCGGTAATGATCAGTGTGGGACAGAATCAAAAGATTTTCAACTGAGATCTCGAACGTGAGGTCCTATGGCTTTTACCCGCTAGCGACTGTCGTAAAGCTGCATTCGAGTGCCAAGTTGAGTATGTATAGATGGCCGTCTACATCAACTCGCGCGAGGTAGTCAAAGTTATGCGGAGTCTGAATTTCGGACATTGCCTCGGAATACACGCCCACGGTACGAAAAAGCGGAACAACGGATGTCTGACAACGGCTCACAACATGATAAGATACAGCGGATTTACAAAACTCAGAATTCTAAGACTGCTGGACTCCACCTGGCCCCGCACGCCTCGATAGGTGTGACTGTTTGTAGAGCGTGACCCCTCCTCTTCGTGTAAATATTGTCTACATCGGACGTCAGTTACCTTCTGTGGTAGCTGGCGGCAGGTGGAGCTCACAAAGCGAGTCACATCCATCATTCTCGCAAGTTGTGAAGTGACGTGCTGGAACATTTTCGAGCCAAGAATTGAATTCCAAAAACCTTTACTGTTTATAATTTATGTGCTAGTCAATGTCTACGACCGGCTGTAAACAGATTGGTAATTCTACACGAATAGTGACATCCTAGAAACGGCAACTAAAAGCACAAGTCGATAGCGTATGAGGGCTGCAAGACCAAGCTCCAGCAATCGAAGGAGAGATAGATATATTCAGAGAAGAGAGAAAATAAGAAAACCATTATTTCACCCTTGGTACGCAAAGGAGACGGCACCATAAAGACCATCCTCGCGCCCTGACATTCCACATCCATGCAGCACCTGGGAGAGACCGCTCATCAATCTCGATGTTTTACATTGACAAAACGGATGAAAACGTACCTCCATCTTACGAGCGTGCCAGCCTACTCCACTATTGACATTACCGTTGGCGTCTGCCAAGCGGTTCATTTCTATTCGGAAAGGGTGGTCGCGGGGCAAGCCGCGTACGAGTTCGCCTCCAACCCACCCACTAGCAGTGTCGACATACCAGCCCCTACCACCCTTACTCCGAATAGTACGCCATGTACCGGCACCGGCACCAAGGCCGACCAATACTGGCATAGACAGCTCTATCACCCGTACGCGGGTAGGATATTGCGCCACGGCTGGCGCAAGAATCGAGGTAAGCGGAGGTGTACATAGCGGTGAGATGATTTTCGAGTGCAGCGCAAGTGACGTCTGCCGTGCAGTACCTCTTGGCATTTCGATGCCTCCACCGGTTCTGTTCCACTCTAAATCTTGGGATGTGGATATTAGAGTCAGAATTTCTACATTTTGTGCCTTGTTTTCGATAAATTTAGCGGTATCCTGCAATTCTAGGTCGGGAATATAAGATAGCCCCAGTGATCTGAGCTTAGGCTGTGGTCCCAATTTGGACAGCGACTCGCCAGTTACAGGAGAGCTCGACAGGTCCAAGTAAATGAGTTCACCGCTGGTGAAGCAGGGCGCGAGTGTGAACAGTTCCTCAAGATCTTCGGTGGAAAGGGGAGAAGGGAACGTCTGGTCCCCATAAAGCGTTAATTCTTGAATTTGGGCTGCGGCAGGCGCTCGTATCAAGAACGTCTTGATACTTTCTCCGGTCAGCCGGATACATCGGGCAAGTGATAGTGAACGAAGCCTGACAGACGTGTTTGCAAGTGCGGTAAGCAGGTCGGGCGTCACTCGCGTGGCAGAAAGATCCAAGTGAGTGAGCGAAGGGAAGGCGAGCACAAATGAGTTGAGAACGTGTGGTTGGATTGACTTGACACCACGGAGACTCAGACGCTGCAGAGCAGAGAACGTCAATGGACCATCCTCTTCGAAGCGCACTGCGCGGCGGAAGCGTCTGTCATCCCTGCGATCCTCACCGTTCGTGTCATTGGTCACCGGCGACAGATGGGTATCGACAAACTCCGTGAGGGCACTCACGAACACGGCACTGACACAACCCGTAAAATCTACAGCTTCAAGTTCAGTGCAGTCACGTCTTCTTTCATGGTCTTCCTCGTCGGCAATGTTAGGGTCAACCAGTCCACGTCCACGAGAGGGACGACCTGGTACACGAGAAGAGGGGCCACGGAGGAAAAGTTCGTTCAGAACGGGTAACGTCAATGCACCGTCCATATACTCAGTCGCACCAAATGCAGTAAGATTTGGCATTTCCTGAGAAACAGAAGTGAGGCACAGGCGCCAAAATAAAGGTGGAATACCACAAATACCTTGAGAATTGCCTCCACGCGCTGTCCGGTAACAAAACGGCTGTTCACACCTTCCTCTACGGAACGTCGCATGCCAATGGTCCGGAAGTGGTTAAAGTCAACGTGCCGTATAAACCTCCCGGGTCGGGGGTCATGCACTCTCGGAACTAAGTAAGGGGTCAGGGGGAATGCCGAACGTGATCACGAGAAAGTAACCGGACCGTATAGACCGAATTCATTGCGATCAGCTATGTCTTGCACAGCGTCGCTGATAGACCGCATGAGTTTCCAGCGAGCTGGACTCTGGCTTTTTGCCCGCAGACGCCTCGGACTCGGATCACGGGAAGCTGGAGGAGTCAGGACCTCCGGAGGAACTGACCCATCCGGACCAGCGAGAGTCTGGAGAATACGCTCCTTCCATTTCTTGAGGGCCTCTTCGTCTGAGGAGGCTCCCGTCGTCGCCACGGCTGCTTCTGCGACGGCTTGAATTGACTGTTCAACAGCGATAGCGGTCCGCTCTACACTCTGTTCATCTTCCCCACCGGTTATTTCATCCACTAAGGAGAGCCAGCTGCGAGGAAGGCGAACCTCTATCCTCCGCCACAACCATGGCTTGGCAGCTTCGTACCAGGCGTGATTGACAAGACATAGGCTGCTCAGGGTCTTGCGCACTAGGGGTTCTGGCCAGTGACTAGGAGCCATCGATGAAGGTAGAGCGGTCGGCATGCCGTAGTCACCCAACGCTACCGGATCCAGTGAGCTCGGAACTGCGGGTATACCTGCGGCATAGATGTGGGAGCATATGATGAAGAGTAGCTCTGAGGGGTACTGTAAGTTGGCAGACATGGTGAATAAAAAGAAATGGATGGCACCGAACGAGGAATGTGCGAGGGCTGTCGGAGCCTCTTTTATACTGTTTCTTTACGGTCGGTACTTAGCCCTGACATCACTTAGCCGGCGAGTGTGTTCCTTACGTAACATGGGGCAACCTTACTCCTTATTTGTGGGGGAATTCGTTAATCGACCAGCACTTTCATGATATTCCCTTTGCGAAGATCGGTAACCTGGGACCAAGTAAAACCACCTCGGCGGGGGAAAAAAAGTCCCGTATAAGCTTCTAGTGGTGGCCAGTATCGTTGAAATTCTCGGTGACAGCACACGGCCGAGTCTGAAATTTGAGTTAATGACTGGTGGCACCTCGTGACCGCTGTAGGTAAAACTCACAGCAGCCTCTTCCCTCAATCACCAGGTACCACACCGTTCCGGTCGTTTACGTCTTGATCAATCGAGACTCTCGTTTACGCACATAGTTAAATCCGAAAATGAACGTGTCCGGTTTAGAAGCCCCTGGCATGCGCACCCGAGACACACACGTTCGAAGAAACTAACGGCGTCAGGTGAATATGTTCGTAATGACACTGTTTCATTGTAGGTACTTCCACGACGATGAGTTCCCAAGCTTTGTAGTGTTGCGTAAGAGCCCACCACCTACATGGCATGACGCCTCTTCGCGCAATTTCCGCCCTGCTTTCCGCAACGAATTTCTCCTTGGGGTTAGCATTTTTACCACCCCAGAATATTTTGATGTTGGGAAGCTGGAAATGTCGATTTATGACTTTGAAATGTAGCGAGCGAAGTACCATCATCCTGCCATCACGAAGCGCAATTCGAGAACGTGGCATAATTCGAGTGGGCGATAGAAGGCATAAGTTCAAAAGCAGCAGACTGTACTCTCGGTTCTGTTGCTACGCAGCCTTGGGACAGCATCTCAAATATGCTATCATCCAGTTACCCGGTTCAACGTCGTGGAGGCCTCAAAATTAGGATGCTGCATGTGCATGTGGAGTCGTGATACTGTCCTGACATCTATCCTGTTGGACACGATGCGCACATTGCATATGGCATCACTTGCCACACCACAACAATAACTGGCTAGCTGGCAGTCTAGACCAATCCCTGGGGGGTAGTAGCAAAGCACAATGAGAAGAGGATGAACTATAACACGACATGCGCAGTGGGCATCTTAGCTACAGCAGATCAATTACGCAGTACTCCTGCCCTAAGTACTAACCATCGCAAGCTCACTCTCACACCGGCTTCCGCACTTGCGGGCCCTTTAGAGTTGAGTTGAGGACGACTACACGTATAGAAGAGGTGCCCAAAATTGGGTTTCCAATGAACAGTCGGGTTCTTCTGTTCCGATGCATGGCCGTTTTGCGGAATGGAAGAGAGGGTATGGGGAACTTCGGAATCGTGCGATCCTCTCATCGGGTTTTGATTCACCCTGTCGAGCCTATCGGTGGTCTGAATCCTCCGAGGGTATTTATGGAAAATGCACATTGATTGTTGAGAACACAAGGCATGTCAATCTGTAAGTAAATACTCAAGCAGTGACGTAGAAATCGTAATCACGCAACATCCATATCAAGGACACAGCTTGAAAAAGCGACGTCAGAAGGGTTGATGAGGCCGACTTTACGACAAACTCAACTGGATACAATCACCGGAATCAGTGCTGCGGAATTGAACTTCGCAGTTTGATATATCAAAATTTCAGAAGAAAGGTGGCCGAAAGCGATAAGGTACGTGAAGAGAGCCATGTCGTATATCCTACAGTACGTGGAATAAGAACTTCAAGGAAGAATCTAGGTTGGTACGCACCTTTTGTCATGGATATAGTATGCGGCGTATCCGCGGACAATTGCAGCCGTCAGAGTCCAGGCTGCGAAGGTCCTCGCTTGTAGAGCGGTAACTTCTCGACAGCATACGAGGGATGCCTTTTCCAGAAGGGGAAAGAAAACCCACCTTGATTGGGCGGTACTCGTGTGTATACTCTGCGTGTCAACTTCAACGTGGCGAAGTTCTGCAGGGTATTGAAGACTGCCACAGCAGCCACCAGTAACTGCCATTTCGGCAGAAGTCCGTCGCCTTTTGGCAGAACTACCGCATCGTCAGCCAAACTCGATAGACTTGGTAGTGAATTTGGACCTACGTTCGAGGATGGCCTGAGTGTCCAGTGTCATGTTGGGTTGTAACTTGTTTGCAAGACGACAGACGCCCTTTCAGGTCCCCACATTCTAGGCACGTGGGGGTAACGTAACGGATTTCCTAAAGTAGATTTTCCAGTTTTACTTGCGGTCGTCTTGCCAGTTGCTACCGAAGTTCTGAAGCAGTGTGGGACCTGGAAACCCATGCAACTTCAGCGGGGTGTCTCATGCCGGATTCCTCGTCTGTTATATTCCCCGGAGCAACTCGCTCAAATTCGCTGGCAAGCACAGTCAGCAGCAGCGGGGCCAGTCTAACACGTCGCTCGCGCATAAGAAAACGGACGCGAACGACCACGGAGTCTTCGCGTCCAGAGTGCGTACCAGATGAATTCGACACCGTCTTGGACATCTCTGCTTCGCACACGCAAGAGCTGGTCTCTACTTCGGTCAGCGGCCCGTCCGAGGAACCTGTCGACCCCCCGGCATCCCATTCTGAGACTGGGAACAATACCTCTAGCAACCTCAACTCTAATACGAGCAATGCGACGTGCGGAACATTTGGACAAGTTGGGCGGAACGGGACGTTGGCCCAGGGAAATAGTGGAGTGGGTTCGGCAGGCAGTCACCCAGAGCCACCTCGGAAAGTGGAAATTATCGCAACTCCAACAACTTTCGTAAGTCGCCGTACTCCAGAGACGCGTTAAACTGAAGCAACCTAGTTGAAGGGGAAGGGGCGAAACTCGAATCTACCCCGTCTTACTTCTCCTCCGTCATCTTTCCGACCTACTCCTGCTGAAGGGGATACCGTCAGAAGCAGCATGCGGGATTCGTTGCTTACTCAACAGTCTTCGACATCTTCTTCGGTTTATCCGCTCAGCACGTCAACAGGAACAGAGTCTCCCCCTTCCCCGGTGTCACCCGTGGAGCAGGTCCATGCCATGACCATTCCTGCTGTTGGTTTGGACGTCCCAAGAGTGCAGGAATTTGACGCAGATGATGTCTCATATCGCCTCCGTTTACTTATGAAGAACAACTATTTTCTTCCTCCTGCTCACTCCAAACCGTCGCCTTCTGATTTTCCTCCTGCCATCAATCCCACGAAGAAGGCGCCCGCACCTGCCTTTTTGGACTTGTTCCGTGTTGGCAAAGCAAAATCAAAGCCGGGCAGTCCTGATGCAGCCGCTCCTGTGGTCAGGGTGACGTCAGATTCGACGATTACATCCGGTTATGCTGTCCGTGACCACGCACGCCCGTCCATGCAAGTGTTCCGCCCACCAGTCGCTGGCCAACACATGACGAGAGTCGTCGTGGTTAGGGAAAAAGTGGACGATCTGGACACTGCTACGAAGCAAGCGGAGGTCGATTTGAACACTCACGACTTCCTGGCGGATCGCGAGCGGGCAACTCGGAGGAGTAAGCCAGAGATTTTTGATGGGATTGTCGATCCTACGGATGTAGTCGATATCCCGCCACCTTCCGCAAACTACCCTCTTGCCTTGCAGGCTTCCGCTCTACATGGCATGGGTATCGAAGAGTCGGTTGGGGCGGCCGTGCTGGCGGAACGCTTACCGCCACCTGGGAGTCCTGGTGCCTCCATTCTAGATCCTCGGGACCATGCATGGAGGAAAGCACTACTCCACGAAGCTGTCAACCATTCCCTCAATAATTCTGCCGCGTCACTCTCCATCATTCAGTCGACACCTACGAGGTCTCCACACCACGTCAGGTCGTCCGAGTCCTTGAACCACAGAACCATTCAACAGCAGAAGAAAATGTTGGACCAGAAGATATTGAGCCATCCGATCATCGATCCTTCTGATGACTTCGACCCTCCATTTAGTCCTACCCCTCCCGGTCCCGTTAATCCTACTGGTCCTGCCGCGACGCTTACACCAGCCCTAATGCCAGACATTCATCGGTTGTCCAACTACGCACCCCTTCGTGTCGAAACCCCTGTACCACACATACCTCTATCTCCACCACCGCGTCGAGCGCTTCCGTATTCAAAGTCGCAAACGGATTTGTCAACACCGCAGCAAGCGCCTCTTGCTCGAGACTCCAAGAAAGTGTTGCGCAGGTCCATGTCATCACCTATGCTCTCTGATGGGTATGAAGTATGGACTGCTGGGACAAGGACGCCGACAAAGACTCCACCCCCGATGCCTTCCCTCAGTGTTTCGCCGAATCCCTCGTCGCACCACCGCATCAGTTTCATGACGACCTTGTCGCGCTACACGAGTGAGCCTGACGACGTTGTCGTTCATAATGAATCAACTTCCCGACCGTCCCTTGCGTTTTCGGTGCAAAGTATAGATGGTCGTCCAACTGCGTCCGAATACTCACAGCCTTCGCCTACCGCCTCCGCATTCCGCGATCGTTGGTCGGAGGGGTACTACTCTGCCAACTCACAAGTCCAGCTTGCAGAGGCGCCACATAATCTCCGGGAGTCCGTTACATCACCTGGTGGTCGTTTGTCACGCATATCCGCAATGTCTCCGCCACCCCGATCGTCTTCTTCGGTCGCCGGTATCGCTCTTACCCCAGCTCCTCGTCCAGGATACCTACCTTTCCACTCTACACCTTCGCGCATTGTGCAACCCTCCCGGTCATCCTCCGAGCTTAGCCGAGGTACCTTCCGCTCGTTTGTATCGGCTTCAGCATCACAACATATGCAACTACCCACACCTCTAGACGTGAATCTTTCAGTGCTCAGTTTTCATTCCGCCCTCCATTCTGCGCCACCACCTTCTTCCACCGCTGAGTTCTTTGATCATATACAAGGTCATCCAAGTACTATGGATGGTCTGTATGATTCGGAGGACAGTACCAGTGAAGTGGACCCAGAATTAACCGCCGTTTATGCTCCTTCCTCCCAGCCGCAGCGTTCGTTTACGCGACTGGGCAATCATTCTACGCCAGACATCATCTGTGGTGCCACTGTGCCATATTATCCTACTGGTATTTCTACAGATCGCAAGAAGGCGGTTAGCAACGTCCCGCCGAAAAGTCACTATTTCACGAACCTCAAGGCATCGCCCCACTCCCTCACACAGCTATCGCTGTCCCAACACTCGACGGAGCAACTTGTGGAATCCCATTCGTCTTCTCCTGTTTGCCGACCAGCTACATCAGGGGAAGAAAACATTCGTCGATGGCAGAGGGAGCAACTAACTCTAGAAGAATCGTCAAAGAAATTGGACGGGATGGTTATGCAACACATGCAGGCGGAACGAGACACGATGAGGAGGATTGCTGAAACAGCAAAAGTACCCAAGTCATGAAGCTTTTCTACCCTACCAACATTTGCTTTCTGTTCTGCTTTCGCAACTTCTACCTACATATACCACACACTCTTCTTTCATTTTTTTCTGCTGTTACTTTCGTTTTCCATTGTAACTTGGGATGTACATGATTGATACCGACGCTGCGTTTGCTACACTGGTCTATCACACTATAGGCACTGGGCGGGAAATAGATTCCATAGCAGGCAATTTGGCCCCTGTGTGAGCTGCGCCACACGTAAGCTTGTTCTGACTCCGCCTAGGCTGCTGCTGTACAGCTCGACCATCTCAAACGACCCTGTTGAAAGTAACACACGACCGATCACGACTTGCAGGTAAATGACAATGGAGAACTGCGACGCTTTCAAGCACTCGTATTCCTGGCACCAGGTGCGTTCGAAAAGTTCACCGCAACCATCGCTGCGGATATTCAGCGGCTAACACGTTGGCCACGTCCAACTCGCATAGTCTCATGATCAGGTGAACGAGTTGACTCGGCATTGGCACCAGGATTTCTGACCAGTGGTTCGCGTATAGGCAACTGTACTGTTGCTAGTTCCGCTTGACACCTCAGAGGAGGACGTTGCCGTGAGTTATACTTGCCTCCCCACGTATAGGAGTGCCCATATGGAGTATTCCCACAGGTTGTGATAGAACGGAGCTACTTGTTGGCTGGAGTCAAGGGCCAACAGCCCGTCGTGAAGGTATGCATATTGAACGATCTCGGTATCCCTCTCATACAAGTACATACGTGAATTCAGGGACGCCTCTATGGCAATGTGGACGTCGCCAACTCGGCGTGGCAGCTCGAACCGCGGACTTCGCGGCCTTCTACACGGGAGCGTACTACATCGACTTTATCAACCGCATCCACCCAATCATCTTACGCCTTCGTATCCGACCCAGATATATCGAGTAGCTTCGCTGCATCACTGGAGAGCGCGCAGGCGTCAGATGCCGAAGAGCCTGTCACGCCCTCCCCTGCGCTCTCCTCGCCCACGTCATCTGCAGAGGAACAGCCTGGATATCATCGGCGGGCAGCCCCAGCTGTATCTGGGCATATGTCGCCCGTCATGCGACCCCACGCCCTTTCGTCGTTCTCTTCGCTAGAGTCATTGCACTCGCCTTCCGGAAGACTGTTAACCTTGCATCTGGAAAAGGACCAGTCTGTCATATGGCCGTCCCTCATAGTGGGCCCCGTACCTCAGGAACTTTCCCCGTCCGCACCGATCCCTATGCTTTATGACCCCGATGCCGAGGTGAAATACAATATGGACCCCACTAGTCTCGTCCTTTTCGCCATTGAGCTTCTCGATATCAGGAAGGATAAGGAAGAAGCATTTGAGTGTTTCGTGTACGTATCCTTTTCTGGAAGGTGTGTCTCGTAGGCTGACTCTTTTTTTCCTTCCGTCAGGCGAGCGTGGCACCAAGCACACCTCCCGTCTGCTACTATGAAGCTGGTTACGCACTACCTCCCACCGCATACATCCTTGAGTCATGTGAAGGAGGCGGAAGAAACCACACGGGGCACTTTATCCTATTACGTGCAATGTATCGGCGGCGGCGCTGGACTTGGGCAGCTATATCTGGAAGCTGGCCTCCTCCATCTCGAAGGTGCCGCTTCTGTCGTGCTCTCCGCTTCATATGCGACCTTGTCGTCGATTCGCGTTCCCCCACACCCACAGCCTGAAAATGGTGCAGATGCATGGAAACGGGACAGAGATGCTGCTGGTTGTTACTTCGACCGTGCCCGGGCGATGAATCCAGATCTCGACATACCGGTGATTTCAGATGAGAGAAGTGGACAGACCAAAGTGCACGAACTCGAAATGCCCTCGTTGGAAATTCCCCACCAGGACTCTGCGCCCGAGAGTGCCTATTCTGGCGAAGGGTCCTTGTACTCGGAGCAGGAGAGAGTCGTCCGGCGAAGAAGGCAGGAACGCACGAAGGACGAGTTGATCTTCATTGACGATGTGAAGGGTAAGGACGATATCGACAACGCTTGGTACCTGTACATCCCCGGCCTCGTAGGCGCGGGCACGGCATTGCTGGTCGTTGGCGTTATTGGCGCTCTTAGCTTTTCCACTTGGAGGCGGAATCAGGGGTCTTAATTACGGTACATACTATTTACTGTAAAATCCATCGCTATCCCCATGTTATCGTTGTGTGTTTGTTTCAGTAATATGCATAGTCTTTCCCAGTGATTTGGAGGGGTCTGTGTCTCCGGCACCATTACTCGGATCTTCTGGCCTCTAAAGTGAAAGAATGGAACTGCTGTCATTTGCGTCCGTGGGACTGACGGATGACACCCAATACTGCGGGTGCACGTTCTCCAACAACGTGCATGTACAGTCGCCGATGACCAGCGACGCGGAGGCTTTGTATCGTTGTGCCATGTTGATCCACCGGCGATCACAAGCTGCAGACCTGTGGCTTTGATATATAACACACAGTGTCACTAATGGATGCCATTCACCAATTAGACTTGTCGGCTCGATTTTAGGTGCACAACCTACGAATTAAACCTTGAACACTTACGTCGTCTGAGTTGTGCCACGCAATGTAATTGAATCATTGATGAGTCAATAACACCAGGGTAATCTATACGTCACGGTACAATGACACAACTCAGCAGCAATACATCGATACATACACACCAACTGGTGACGCGAAAATCGATTGCGAAATAATGGCATCATCCCCGTTGTCTGTGTGGGGAAGGCGGGGTGCCTTCGGCACAGGAGTTCGGCTCCTCTACCCTACCCCGGGTACTCCAAGATGCGACGAATGGCATGGTTCCTAAGTAGGGATCAAATCTAGCTAGTAGCATCACGTCGCCTTAAGAGCGCGCGATCGGTCCGACTTACCTTTGTTTGAAACGTGTAACCAATGCCTGAGGGTCCCGTAGAGACGCCTGTGACGATTCTAAATCGGCGCTATAGTAGTTTTGGAACGTTCGACTCAGTGTGCCATCAGATCTCTCCCCCATATAATTGATCTGGCGTACTGGCTATGATCTGCACCGACCGACGTCACTTGCAGGACATACATGTTAGAGTTCTTGTCGTCGTCCATACCAGCCCCTGGCGCCTGCGAGACCTTGACGCCTGAAAGAGCGAACTGGCTCGAGGTGCTCTTGATGGTCGGAGCTGTAGGATTGTCTGGGTCGTGGTAGAGAACGAACACATGCTCGTCTGGGTGACTCGGAAGTAAAGACAGCGGAGAGTCATCGGTGTGGCGATATTGTATATCGACGTGGGCGAGTACGCTTGAGGTCTGTGCGGCTGTACCGGGTTGAAGTGTGTCGTGAGATGCAAGCACGTAGTATGGTGGTGTGCGTGAGGTCATCGTAGTTGGATGCGAAGCTGCGCTAACTTGACCTCGACCCCCTAACATGGTGCACCGAACGCCGTGGACATCGTCCGGATCCCTTACGTCCGATCGCATACCAGCGCGACAGGTCCCCGCCAGTACCACCCCCGCGAAACAACAGACAAAAGGAAAGGGTCAAGCAGGACTGCCCAAAGGCAAGGCCGTCTTAGCCCTCGAAAACCGCCTCCACAACGTAGAATACGCCTCCGGGAAGGAGAAAGACCCCAAAGGCGGTTGTTTCTGTCTGGGTATGTATCCGATTGTTCTCCCTTCCGTCGCCATTAGGATCGCCGACCATGAAAATACATACGTTCAGCCAGGGAACACGGTCTATCTACCTACGTCCCCCTTTGCTGTAACTGCGGCCTCGTCGTTTGCGAGCTCAACTTACCGCACTATGCATGCCCACATTGCGGCGAGTCGTTCCTTGGCAACACCCGTCGACCGGCGTTGGTCGCCCAAATACAGGAGGAGCTCAATGCGCAAATCACGAAAGAGGAGCGGGAGCGAGGGCGGATTATCGAGGAGGCTCGCAAGGCAGAAGGCGCATTCCCCATGCTTCCCGGTGCCAGTGGTACGCAGGGAGCCCGTCGGCCAGCTGGCAAGGGTACAGCTGTCAGTTCCCAATCAAGCCATAAAGTCATGTCCTTGAACTCCACGACGAAGAAAGTAACCGTATCGTCGTACACCAACACACCCATTTCATCACGTCCGCCATCACCCACTCCAGAAGAACCTCGTAGGGTTCCTCCCCCTCCAGGAGAAATTAACTACGTGAAACAACCTCCGGATCCAGCGCATCCTTGGAAAAACATGCAGTATCCCGACTTGCAATATATCCCTCCACCCAAAGACCCTAGCGCGCATAGCAGAAGACAGTGGGAGAGAGAGGGGTGACCCTAGATACTATTACCGCAGGCCAAATATGCTACATCGACACAGGTATACAAACAGGGAAGACAACAGGTTCACAGGGTAACAGAATACGCGTAGAAATAATGGACAGATAATCACGAAAGCAAATAGATAGCGAAGGAAACAAATCTACAGTCCAAGTATCAAATGGCTACCTGTCCAGTGGTGGACTAGAGGGTGGTATTTGTCGTCGCAGATCTTCGACCTCCGCTCGCAACTGAGCTAGTGCACTTTCTTTCTGCGCCAAATTTTCTTTAGCCGTCGCGAGGGCAATTTGCACTCGTTGTATGTCGGAGGAGGTAGGACTACGTTGAGAAACAAATTGAGGTGAGAAGGTCGGGGAAGACGTTCGCACAGGAGAGAAGGGTAATGGGATAAGAGAAGGGTCAATCGGTTCTGGTAGAGTATCGTTGTTCCGCGTAGATAGAAGTAAAGTAGGCTGGAGAGGTGTTGCAAGCTCCATACTTTCTTCTGCTATACTGGTATCGACAGGGACCGGTGGCTGCAGTACGTGAGTCTCATAGACTCCAATGGTATAGCAGAAAGACGTACAGAAGACGCTCGCCTGACTCGAGACCGTAAGACTTCGATCTCTTTCAAGAGCTCTTCTTCGCGGGAACTCGTCTCGACCCTGGCCTTGTCCATCTCCTGCCGAAGATGGCAGACCTGAGCAGACAGTCTGTTTCTGGATCAGTACACGATGGTAAGGACCAAAAACACAGATGGACGCACCGAACACACTCTTCTTCGATCCGTAGAATGTCTCCTGTGCCGTGCGCATTCATGCCAGATGTTGCCTGCTCTAGGTGAACGACACCGCTGTATCACTGGGAATGTGCGACAACGTACCCGTTTTTGTCTGGCAGCCGCCGCAACAAGGGCTTGTCGTTCGGCTTTCGCGGCCTCGATTTGTGCAGACATTTCACGAATGTGGTTATCTAGTTGGACGACGGCCAACATGGCGGAAGGGGAATCGGGTGTGTGTGTAGTAAATGGAAGGTGCCACTTTTCTCCATCATTTTTGGAAGGTGAGGAGGGGGGAAGGTTTGGAGTTGCGGCAGTTGGGGCACATGAGGTCCGCGTCTCATGACTCGCTGAACGACTGCTGTGAGCTAGATTACCGTTACTCAATGGTGCCCTAATCTGAGGTGCATCAGGACGACAGTCGGGTTCACTCGGCGAAGGCGCCGTGAGTCTAGCTTCCTCTAGCTACTCCTCGACATATCAAGCATTGAGAAAATCAGAGGGAGGAACAGATAGCTCACCTTAGCAAGTATACCGCGGATTTCGGTTTCCATCGACCTATTTCGTGCACTGTTGCTCTCCAGAACACGAAGACATTCCTGGTCCGAGAGCGTCTTCGTACATAAACGCACTTTCGTCGGTATCTTTCGTACGGGTAAACGACTACCAGTGTCACCTTCGAATAATCGCTGGCCTGGTAAACGAATACACGTTTCCAGTTCCGTCTCCCTAATGGCAACCTGTGCTTCGAGTTCTTCGATATGATGGTTAGCTTCTTCAATTGTCTTCCGATGTTCGCGACGTTCGAATTCAAGTTCGCTTCGTAGTCTGGCGATAATTGCAGACGCGTATGCAAGAAGGTCGTCGCTGGGATTCTTGGTAGTAGATTCAAGTCCATTGGCAGGCGTATAGGGAAGTTCTGAGAACCGTTTGGTTCCGAAAGCAGGCCCGAGTGCGTAGAGGACTCACCGGCAGGTTTGGTGATGTGTATACGACTGCAAGGCCACGAAGTCCATTCGTTGGATATCTGAACTATGTAAACCGATTCTCAGGACTTCAGTGAACAAACATGGAGTGCTGCACACACTTTTCTCAATGAGATCCTCCACCACATTCTTCATCTCATCTTTCTCGACTTCCAACGCTTTGGAGATGGTACGCCATTGGTCGACGTCACATGCGAGTTTAATTTTCTCCTGCTCTACGGCGGAGATTTCCAAAGCATGTTGTGCCCGCAGTGAGTCTAGGACGTCTACGGTTTTGAGTAAGCGAATGTGGGTAGCGGATGCTCGAGCACTGCAAGCTTCCAACTGGCGTTCGAGGGCTGCTATCTGCCAAAAAAATGAGCGTACAGTTGGAGTAGCGCAGACTTCTAGACGTACTTGCTCGTCCTTTTGCCAAAGTAGCGCTTTTAGTTCATCGTGGCTTGGCTTTCGGCTGGGTCCCATATGACAGAGTTCGAGATCGATGTACGACCCAACCTCAGGCGTGGGCCACCTGCAACACCGCGAGGGCTATCATCGATTCGTCCACCACGCACTACACAACATCGCATCTGATATGACGCGCTCGTTGGAATGGACCAACAAATGGCACTTGGCATAGACTCACGCACGAAGATGACGTGGGCGCAGACCATAGGCACGTTATTCTGTGCACGCAATGATCCGTCTGAAATTACAGACCGGGACTTTCGTTCCTCAACCCTTCTACTTCGAGCGCACCGTCTGTGGCACGCGGGCTAATCATCTAGGACCAACCGTCCTTCCGGAATTCACTGGACATAGTGTGGAATACTTGCGGCGTTGCTGTGCAGACGAAGGCACCGACCACCTGTTTACTTCACCTCCTTCCGGATGACGATCTGCGTCTGCCGTAGGTGTGCTACTGCCGAATTGATTGTGGATTGCATGACCTGACAGGATCGCAGGTATGTTCGGACGTGATCAAAGGCAACCTAGATTCCTTGCGGACCGACGTTCGAGAGTGCTACACGGCCAAGGTTTTACTATCAACGTTGAAGTCTCAATCTTTTTCACGGCCGCGTCTCAGGGCGTTCCGGTCGTAGCAAGACAACGGATCAGAACTCTACAAGTTTGCCGAAGTGTATAGTGTAACAGGATCGCATCTTCTGGCCACTTGGTCATTCGTTCCAATGAATTGAGAAATGCGGATGTCATAGCGCCATTACCATCTACACAATATCCAATATCCGAACTTCGCTTTGTGGAATGCTCGCCGAGTCTACGGGGTGAGAAATGATGGAGGTAGGAAATGCGGTTCTTTTGTACTCGTTATCATCCACTCACCACACACGACGCAGTGTCGTATCCGCCGTGTCAACGAATGACGTTTGACATACTCCAAACTCGCGGACACATGCAAGGATGACTTGCGGATAGACATGAGGACACCGTTCTACGTTCACAACAATCCGTCTGAGATTACAGAAACTGGGACTTGTCATTCCTAATCCCTCCTACCATGAGTGCGCTGCCTGCTACATGCAGGTTAACCATCTTGAAGTAACCGTTGTCTTGGAACCTACCAGACATGCTAATAGAGGACTTTCATGTGGCATGATTGTGCAGACGGTGGCGCCAGCCAACTGTTTGACTTCCTTTCAGGTAATCCTCGTTGTCAACGGGTTTGCTACCGTCCAATTGGTTATCCTGATTGTCTCATCCAACAGAATTGCAGGTTCCAGACTTGACTAAAGGTAACACAGATTCCTTGCGGGCCGACGTACGGGAGTGCTGTCATGCTGAAATTTTAGTCTTTTTCACATCTGTATCTCCGACCATTCCATTCGTACGAGACCATGGACCGGTATCGATTGGTTCCATGTAATGCATGTCAGACTCCCAAAGAAAAGTGGAAACCAGAAAATCGGGGGGTCGGTCCATTCTAAAACTATAATATCACTCCCATTGGCGATCCTCCTGTTGACAGGGCTACAATTTGCCGTGCTTCGCCTGCCTGGATTTCGTATGAGTAGTTCGGAGTACAGGCGGAGGGTCCTTTCAGCTGAGTCGCTGTAACACGATGGGCTATGCATGGTAGTGCGAGACGGTGAGCGACGAATCGCAGAAGGGGCGACTTAACGAGTGTACGACACAGCGTCTGTAGTGCTGCTGACGCCGCAGGCTGCTCGCTCGTTATCGACGTATGTTCCTCTGCGTTGGGCTGGAGTGAAGACAATGGTAGCGTTCGATACGAGGTGAGCTGGGCAGGGAAGCAGCTATGGAACCACGACGCCTCTCCCACCCAGTCTAGAACTGACATATCACCAGGCCGTGATGTGATTTCGGCCAAAAGACGGCCAAGTGCACTCTCAGCAGATTCGCCGTACAGAATAGGCAGGCGGATGTCGAAGATTCCAAAAAGTGAGTATGCGATATCTTCAGGCCGTGTAGTACAACGCGGCGACGCCCACCAGAAGAGACTACAGCATGCTTCGAGCGTCGCACTTCGAAGTGGGTAGCATGGAAGCTATTTACTTGCACGTCGCGCATAATCATATGAGTGGAAATGACTTCGAACTTGTATGCAATGTATGATCGTGTAAGTATGCTAATCGTCCATCTGAGTGGGACTCCGCTCCTATGTCCGAAACCGTCCGGATTTGTATCGGAAAGACACATGCAACGAAAAAGAAGGCGTCGCTAACGTAAGCCCGTCTCATACAATATCTAGGGACAGGATTTCGCTGTCTGCAATACTCGCCAGATCTTGAACGCGAGCGGTGATCGTACAATCACTCGCAATTCTCTTGTACTCGTTATGAGGTAGTCTCGTCAGCAGAAGTGCATTGAACGGCTTTTCGAGCTGTTCGAGCACCTCCCACGTGGCGTCGGTTTCATTCGCCGTCTGTGTTTCGAGCCATCTTGGATGCCAAGGCCGAACGAGAATATATGTCATGGGGCCGTCCCCCAGACAGACCGAAAGTGTGAGCACCAGGGGCATCAGGTACGACGCGTGAATCTCATATGTGTAGCTAGAAGGGTTGGTAGTAGTTCGCAGCAAGTTGACTGCCACAACACGGTAGGCAATGGAGGGCAATACAAGCCTACGGTTAACAAACCGGGGACGAGGTAACTTTGAAAGGGTATTGTACATTTTCTGTGCACCCTCGAAGTGGAAACCATTGCATCTGGTAGGGTCCCCTGGAGTTGACTGCATGCAGGACACCGTCTGATATGGTGTAAGGTCGGCAGGGAAGCAACTGTGGAATGTCGACGCCTCGCCAACCCAATCCAGAACTGAAATATCTCCTGATTGTGATATGATCTCCGCTAGAAGACGCCCAAGCGCATTCTCCGCAGATTCACCATAGAAGACTGGTAAGTGGACCTTGAAAATTCCAAACAGAGAGTAAGCGACATCCTCGGGTCGGGTGGTATGACGACCTGATGCCCAGCGGAGTCTTGACCGTGCGTTATCCATGCCTGGCGAAAAGTCCTTAAGATGCCGCGCTGCAATTCCCGTCACCCTCTGGAGCTCTTCGAGCATTCTGGGATCTGTTTTGTGGTTGCTGGCTTCAGAGTGTGCACAGAGCGACCAGTCCTGCATATAGAATACCAATGTCCGTGATGCCAGTAACTCTTGAAGCGTCCATCCCCGCTTGAACCAGGCACTATTGGCTAGTGAAGCAGCATTGGAGACGTCGGAGAGGTACACAATTGTTAGAGACGACCGGTGATACCAAGAGAACATAGATCCTATGGCCTCTTGAAGCTCTGCACTGCTATCTTTATCGATGCAACAAGTATCGCTCCATGCCCATGAGAAACCATATCTGAGGGAAAGCAGGCAAAACTTTTGGAGTTTCACCAGACCTTCTGCCCCGTCCAAGTCGTAGATCCTTTTCCCTTCAATGTCCCGTAGTAATGGCTCGCCAACCCCCCATCTGTGTGATAGAGTGGTAAACCCAAAGAATGATGACACCTTCCTGCGGATCTGCTCTGGAGACGTCAATGAGTATAGCTTGGAGTATTCAGGGCTATCCACGAAAAGAGATAGTAGCGCATCTCGATCGCATAAAATGCCAGTTAACGTATGCAACAGCCGTGGTGGCATGTTTGCGATGATTTCGAAAATGATGTTCATGATCACTTTCTGCATATCGGAGGGATTGCAGTCAGAAGCATCTGTCACTGCCCTCGTTGGGTGAGCTCGGGGAACCCCTTTTCCGACCTTTGATTCAAGGCAATCCGCGAGACATTCCCGAGACAGTGCACGATCCGGTTCTTCGGGGGGATCTAGTGACGACGCGGCACGTGCAAGCTCAATAGCCTCGTCCAGATCATTTCTTAAACGGAGTAATTGGTATCTTGTGTGAAGGGCATTCGCGAGGTGGACAAGCGATCTGCAGCGGTCCGCTAGGGAAGCACATTCCAACGCAGTTCGGCGAAGAGTTATGATTTCCTCCAAATCCGCGACACGCCCCTCCCTCTGGAAGCGCTTATAAAGGCAATCGTCCAGCGCCGCGAGGGTCCCTCGCCGCCTTGGGTCATGCGGTGACATAGATACCCAGGCAATTCGTCTAAGAGTGACAAGCTCATCCAAGTCTACTCTTCTCTCTTCCTTCCCGAATCGTTCGGACAGAAGATCAGCACAAGCAATGAGTGCTGAAACGTGCCCGGGATAACTTGCAGGAGTGAGTTCCCATGCGATTCTCCCGAGTACGATTTTCGCGTCCAAACTACAGTCCGTCGTTTCCTCCTTGAACCTTTCGAAGAGGAGGTCCGCAAAAACTCCGAGACCTGAAAAGTCATCTGGGAGTTTTGGAGGGATATGCTTCGAAGTAGCTCTTCCGTAGCCGGGGATCTCATTTACCTAGATGGAAACGGAGATCAGATCATCCGGTGAGTCCGTCAAGCGTTCTGGAGAGACGTACTTGAGTTCTTACTATGTCCTTGAGAAGCAGCAGTGCCGCGCTCCATGCTATTTCCGGTTGGCCTTCGAACACTCCGGGGAAAACCGATGCACGCCACTTGTGGCCACCGTTGCCGTACGACGATTCCACCACACTTTGCAGTTCCAACAACCGTTGGCCTAGCTTTGCATCGGCTGAATTCCCGGTCGGTACTACATAAACGCGGGAAGGAACCATGGACTTATTAGGAAACCTGGTCGCAAATGTATCAAGGTGCCGCTGCATCAGCACATCTAGATCCCTTGGATCGTTGGCAAGAGGGTGGAGAAAAAGGACACCAGACCGACACTTTTTGGTGATCCTGCTGCGATATTTGGAAGGATACAAAAAGAGGTTTTTGCACTTACATACCTCGACTTCAACCATGAAGTCATAAAACGCCCAGCATAGAAGTCATGATTGGTGTGAAACGACGGTGTGTCGATGATTAAGATACCATTCGTACTGTTCTTGAAATTGTATCTCCATGTTTTGACATGCCACTTGGTGCAGGGATGTTGAATCTCCCCGCTTAGGATAACACCATTTTGTGAGAGCTTTTTCGTGAACTATCGATGAATCAGGAGGTGTGAGAAGCAATAACGTGTCAGCATTGCGTACCCAGCTCTTGCCAGCACCCGTTGGACCAACCACACTGAGCGCGAGGGAGTTAAGAGGAAAGCAAAGAGAATCACTGTCCCACTCACAAAACTACAAGGTCATTTTCCGTAACTTCCGGCACTGTAGGGCTGGGATCGGAAAACAGAGATGATAATCGGTGCCAGTAGGAATGGCGACACATCTCTAGCCTTTGCCTTTCTTTCCGTGCCTTCCGCAGTTCCATTTCAACACGTCTGCACTCCACCTCAAACTGCTTCGTAAGCTGTCGAGCCGTCCTAATTCTGGTAACTCCCAAAAATTTCATGTGTGCTTCCACTTCTCCCTGGATGAATTTCTGAAATTGCAGGTAGAGAGTGTGACCGGCAAACGTCTCGTACAACGTCCTCCCTGCATCCACCAGCTCTCGTTGGAGTAAAAGGGGTTCTCCTTCCCCTCCCAAATCCTTCACAATGTCCCATGCGGATTGCTTGGAATTTTTGAATCGCAGATGGCGAGCCCCTGCGTCGAGTAAAGGCTTCCAAAAGTTTATCTCCAATTGCGATGCCACGGTCTCTGCGTCCTTGGGATCTCCCACCCGGTCCCACATAGTAGTCACCAGCCGCACACGTCCGGCGGCTTTGTCTCCGCAGATACAGGAAAATATGTCTAAATTTTCACAGAGTAAACCGTCCATCTGGCGGTCGGTAATTGCATAAGTGTAGATGACACCAGTGAGAAGAAGGCCCTCTCGGTATCTGCGCATTGGTCAGCCAGTGAAGGTAATGGTCACCCACACTTCCACTCACTTCCTCTCTAGCCAGTCAGCGATTGTGTGGAGTATATCTCTGGCTGACTGATCAGGGTCATTGAGCCCTGGTGTGTCCACAAGAATGTATTCTCGGTTATCGGGCAGCTGTACCATGATTTCCCTGATGGAGTCCTGTGGATGCGGCACAAGTTCGCACGCCGTCTTTGCTCCTTCGACTCCCGTAAGTTTCTTGATGAACTGTGCCAACTTAACCAACGACTTGGACGATAGGGTTCCTAACTTACATTGCTTCGCCCGGATCCTGCAGGTCCCATGACTCTGGAGTAGAGTAAAGGTGTGAACGACGAATAGCATCCGCAGAAAAAGAGGACATACATAACAATTGCAGGCTTGGAAACCATTCTGCGGGTGTGGAAGGGATTTCATCGGGGAAATAATGGGAAACAGTTGTATACCATGCTGAAGAGCTGGGCACGTGTGCACCAACTGGTCCCCATGTTTGCAATGCTTGCTCAAACCCACGCCCCAACAACCGAGAATACGTGCTGTCGTGTGCGTACTGGATCCTATAAAACATAGGTCAACGAGTCCGATCACGGAACAAGGGCGGTCATTGCCTTTCAATGCGTATTATACCTCGTGTCGTGCATTTTGAGACTCATCGAAGACCTCGTTATGATATCAATATGACACTTTCCTTCATTTTTCTTGACGCATATCGGACGTAAAACCAACCATCTTGCATGTACCCTCGGTCAGCTGTGGGGATGGCATGTACTTTATCGCTTTCCTCTCCCCGGAGGATTGGAGTTAAAAACGTGAATGTTGAAACGTTCACGCACGAAAGTTCTCCATGTGGCGTCCTCGCCACCTTCCAAATTTTGCCTCGTGTCCTGCCATACGATGCTGTGCCAAATGCGACGCCGGTGCACGTTCAAGCTAAGCCCCAGCCTTGCTGCAGCATTCTCCTGCGCTTTCTTATGTTTCCGTCGCAAGTAAACCCACTTGTCCTTCAAGCCCTCCCTTAGCTAATGACGGATATAGGATCGCTCTCTGCCACACTCTCCAAAAATACACGGGATCGACGAGATCGAAGAGGGGGCTTCCCGTCCTGCAGCCATCGGCAGTGTTCCGAGCCCTTTGGACAGTACAATCGATTGCGAGGCGTCCGAGAGTGGTTATCGCACACCTCCGCCGAGAAGTAACTGGAACGTCAACGCCTTGCTGGATAGGCTTCGCTTGCTTCCCAACACCCGTCGAGATGACACCACTCTCGACCTCAATGATGAAGGGATGTCACCGAATGGAGGAGTTGCGATTGACCCGGACGATATCATCATTGTGTGCGTAGCTCCCTTATGGACCCCAGATATTAGTAATCAACAGTAGTGTCATGGGCCCTACTGCATCGGGGAAGACAACAGTAAGCATCCCATACGTCCCTTGTAGCAAGCTCTCCTAAATGAAATGTCTAGTTCATTGACTACGCGGCTGGTAGATCCGATGTAGATCGTGGGTCGACTTCCTGTACAACGGAAGTGCTCCCTGTCCGATACCCCCACTCTGATGGTGTTCGCAACATTGTCTTGGTTGATACACCGGGATGCAATAATGGATTCATGACAGATTTTCAGCTTCTTGGAATAATTGCGGAGTGGTTGAATTCAATGCAAGTTGCTTACTTGCCTTCAAGTGGTTCCAACTCTGACAGCCTTTTTAGCTACAGAAAGAACATCAAGTTAAATGGCATCTTGTATTTCCATCGGATTTCAGACTACAGAATGAGAGATGCGTCGTCAAGGAGCTACAAGATGCTTAGAGATTTATGTGGAAATGATAACTGCAAGAATGTCATATTCGTTACCACGATGTGGGACAAAGTATCGGAAGAGGTTGGCTCGGAGCGCGAGCAGGAATTGCGGGCTGTCTCCTGGGGGACAATGGTCAATCTGGGATCTACCACTCACCGCTTCGAAGGGACTGCCGAATCCGCTTGGAAAATAATTGATTCCCTTTCCATTTCACGACCGACTCAGTGCCACCCACTTCAAATCCAGCGGGAAATGGTGCATAAACATCTACCACTTCATCGAACAACTGCGGGAAAGACCATTTTGGACAGGTACAATTTCACATCTGGTTCCGAGGGGCTTTTGGATCGGTTGAAAAGGGGCATGAAGAAAACGGGTTCCCGGGCTACGCATGTGACGAGAATCACCGTCACTCTCACTGATGACCCCACTGCACCCCAGTATGTTGGAGCGGGTACAGTGATCTGCCCTGGTTCCGGATTTTGCAGCGTGGAAGGTTATGGGAGTTCTTTGGCTCAGGTCATATCTACTTTGCGGACCGCCGTTGGCACGGCAGAACTTGTCCATATCCATTACCTCAAGGATGTGATCGCTCAATGTCTTAACCTTGCCCTGTCCATTGGGGTAAGTGTCGATAGTGTGAGTCGTAAAATTTTTGATGGACCATTTTCTACAGACCATGACGGAAACGCATCATGCACACTTCCAAATTTTGGAAACGGCTACACTACTCGTCAACGTGATAATTGAGCACGCAAAAGAGACGAAAATATCCGCAGATATAAAGACAGCAGTCCACGAGTTTGCAGAGTAAGGAGCCGATGAATATCACATATATAAACCTAATACTCGTACCAGGGAAGTGAGCCACGTGCAAGAAATCGTCCGGGATCTCCCTCAAAGAGCACCTGAAGCTCGGCGTGTCCTCCAGTCCACGGATGTTCGTGTTATTTCTTCCTGCGCAGATTCGATACGGTTGGTGTGCAACGTCCTTCGAGTGCGTGCAATGGCCTACCCATGTCACTCGTAGCTGATTTCCACAGTCGACGTCCCCCATAAAATACGATCTCGGTAGTGTGGGCGATGGTTTGGGAGCCCTGAAACGGGGCTTGGAGATTGTTGGTATTCTCTCCTGTTCGTGCCTCGGGGTCATGTTATCTCATTATTATCGTTTAGGAGAAATGTAGTTGTGGTATTCCCTTAGAGCAAGACCGAGCCCTCTCATCCTAAATGCCGTGTTGTAGGTGAATGCATATCCTATCCCCATATACTGGATTACCTGTTGAACGTGGTTAAGTACGAAATCGTGTTCAGTGGTCGTCTTTTGTAGTTCCTCGTCACTCTTTCCACATCCTCTACCTCGCACTTCCCCAAGAAATACAAGCTGTCTCCGTACATGTACCTCAAGGCCTCAGAGCTGGAGCGCGGCGGGTCATAACACGTGTTTTGGAAGGCAATGCTCTAAACAGGAGAAACGCTAGCATGCAAGACAGTAGTGACAGGCAACAGGAGACTTCTATGTAATGCTCGATGAGCATTCCGCGTCTCATGTGCTGAGAGCGACTCTGTTGTTTGAGAAGTCGAGTAAACTAGACAGAGATCAATGAAAAAAGGAGTTCATAGGTGAAAGCTCTCTGACGCTTGACGAGCATTCAGATGTGTCAGGGGTGTCGTCGTTGTCAGGGGGAGGCACTCGAATGGGGATATCCGCTGAGGTGGATCCAGAAGTAGAGGGTGTGAGTTGTCATCCGGTGGAACGGAGAAGAGGGGCAAGTCTACTCAAACAATAGTATGGAGGGATAAACACTAAGGCAAGAAGGGTAAGCAAGGTCGGTGTGGCCAGTGGAAGGCATAAACAGTATCAAAGGGCCAATTCAGGATGGCCAGTATCCGTTTTCCGTCATCCACGTCGTGTTCTGCGGCATTGAGCAGAAACGGGGGCAGAAGTGTAGAGTATTAGATGGCAACACAGCGATAACGGGGGCTCAAACATCGGCGAGACACCCGGCATAGTCGCAGAAAATAATCATTCGAAGCACTCGCATACGCAGGCCACAAAAACATACTGAACACTGGAAGACTTCTTCCCATCCCAAACACAGTTATTAGTCGGAACAGTACCCAACTCCGCAACAAAAGGGACGAGACAATCCGAAGTTAACGTATCAAAGGCATTCGAGGGATCTCCAGACAGGGGGAAATATGGAAAGCCTCGAGCAAAATCTTACCGGGAGCGTTGGAAGGGAAGTGGGCCTTCGCCTTCACATGACTAACAGTATTTTCCGGAAGAATAACATCGTTAAACGGGGTGTAGGTGCGCAGCTCGCCAGGTAAAGAAAAACTGTCTGTACAGTGCAACAGGTGGTGTATAAGCCGTAGTGAGACTTTGACGCGCAGTTGGGCTTCAGAGGAGACAACCCTCTGCCACAGCCAGCTATCCAGTGAAAATAGGCAGAGCCGTCGTAGAACGCGACAACGAGACGGAATGACAGACCCACGAGAATATATAAGAGCAGCAAGCAGTCTACTCCAGACGTGAGACACGGGCCGCGGACGTATGTAGGATGTACCAGTCGCACGCGTACCCCCCCTCCCAGACAAACAACACCAAATGAAAGCCGGACCGCGTCTACGCAACACAGCAGTACTTTATATGATTTTACGTCCAAAAAATTTACTTGTTTCGATTCATAGACTAGAAGGCGCTGTTGCCGCCCGAGACCTTGCTAGCAGGGCTAGAAGGCTCGCAAGGTGCCACTATAGCTAGTTCTTCCTTTCTATTCTCCCTTTCATTCGTTTTACTACGGACGAGGTTCCTTCCGCTGAGCTTGTATTGGTGCAGTCGGTCGTATTCTTATTTTACATTCACCTCGATGGGTGCCCCGTAACGATGGAATCGCTGCCATATCTCAACGTATAGTAAGTATGTAACGGATGAAGGGGTGTCGCTATACCCATTACAGTTATCGCGAGAAGATGTGCTACAACAGACCCGTACAACATGATATCTGCGACTGGGGGTGTAGCTAAAATTGCGACAGGAATGAGAGTTGGAAAAGATACTAGAAAAAGTTTGGAAGGAAAGATCTGAGAAAGCAAGATTGGTTGGTGATCCGTATCACGATACGTGTGAACACTCACATTGCGCCCATACCGATCGCGAATGCTGCGACACCCCATGCAAAAGACTTTTGCCGTGGTTCCAAATGGAACCTTGAAACGCGTTTGTTCGTTGCTATCTTCCGCTCCTCAGTCTCTGGTTCCTTGGGGTTGAAATTCCGTTCAGATTCCTCCTCGTCGTCCCGTGCTCTCTTCAATGGTGCGACAGTGTGATCAGTCTCCATGCTTTGTGCGTCCCGCTCGGCTTTCAATCTTTCGATCAATTCCTTCTGTTCCGCAATATCTTGCGACATGCTAGGTTTTGCCATCTCTATCGTCTCTGCTTCCTCGTCCACTACGGTCTCGTCTGATCCCCCAGGGGTGGTGACTTCAGCTACACGGATGGTCCGTGCGATTCTAACTGATTTGGGAGACTTGACAGTTGGCAGAGGGAGCGGAGGAGGTACAGGACTCTTTGTACGAGCCAATCTACGCGGAGGCGGTAAGCTAGATTGTGGGGTTGGGGCAGGCACGGGCGACGACTCCCTGCGTCTCTTCGGCGTTGGGGCCGGGATGGCAGATGAGGTCGTGGTCGAACCGCCAGCTGGAGACGCAGGAGCTCCAGCTTTGGGTGTTGTTGCCCCTTTCGTCGACCGACGGTAGCTTGTGTTGGGATCTGGGGTTGCATTCGCGACATGGGCAACGATGTCAGCGAGGTTGTAGCATTCGGCGAATTCAGGTAGTACGGCAATGTTTGGGCTGACCCAAGTACCGGCGAGACGGACGATGTGCGGTTCCCGAGTGGAACCGTTGTTGCCAGATAAGTCGTAAGTCTCCTTTACCCACTGAGTCTCTTTCCGTTCGTCAGCTTCACTGGCGGTTGGGAAAGCCGCACGGAACATGGTGGTAAGGCTGATAGCGCCAGTATCATAACGGCGTAGGATGAAGGCATGGCCGCCTTGCTAGAGGTGGACGGTGAGGATGAGCCGCAGGATACGAGACGAGAGTAGTACGTACTGTCGGGATCTTCAGACGACCCACCTATAAGAAGGGGAAATATTAGGGGCGTGGATGATGAACTGTGAAAAAGCGATGTGCAGTACCAGAACCTCATGTCCATCGCGATCAAGCGATTGATATTTAACAGGAGGTAATTTGCTGGGTTCAACTGGTATATGAAGCGAGCGTCTATTGAGCCTGAATTTTGGTTGTCCTGAGAGCTGAATGACGTACAAGACTTGAGAATGGGATTCAGTTGTCTTATGGGCAGTTCTGGTCGTTGAGGCATCGCTAAGGGAAGTAAGACAAGGAATCAATAAGAAAAGGGGACGGAACGGGCGTGGCAAGTGTGATGGGCTCGAAATGCAAACAACTCGGCGGCGTGCAAGTCACGTTTCAACGAACGCGACACAGCCACACAATCCAAACTCCGACAACGCGTCGATGAATTATGTAATAGAACAGTGACTAGAAAGTCCGTACAGATGGCAGCTTGCACGACTCCTGTTCTCGTGGTACGTCGTCCCTTACCATTCACCACCCGCACAGATTAACAGACTCTAACACAAGGTCGGAGCAGGCCCAACGGGATTGACCGCAGCCTTGACACTCGCCCAGAACAATGTGCCAGTCCGCATCATAGAACAGGAACTCCAACACCGGCGCGGACAGCGTGGTCCTGGAATCCAGGTAAATTACGTCGTTTCTAATACTCTTCTTGCAGTGCTAATTCCACTCAGCCTCGCACGTTCGAGGTTTTCCACTTTCTGCGTGTCCCCGAGATCAGTGAATGTGCAACCTTCGTTCTCCCTCTTCAAGAACACAACAAGGGTTCCCTCGAAGCACTCAAAACATTTACCGTGTCACCCTACACGGAACCCACGCCATCGATTCCATACGTGAGTATTTTTAGTTTCTCGTTATTTTTTCTCGCTATATGGACAATGCAGAATAGGTAGAATGAAGGGCTAACGGATCAATACAGTACAATCCCAAACTTATGGGTCAACAGACGCTCGAGGCAATTTTACGCGAGCACCTTGCCAAGTTTGGTTGCACCGTTGAATTAGGCACTCGACTGGCCTCGTTCACGCAAGATGATCAGTGCGTCAGGGCCAAGATCGTCAAGCATTGTACTGACCAAGCAGAGGAGGTTGAGGAAGTGGTGGAGGCGGCATATTTGATCGGTGCAGATGGCGCGAGAAGTGTGACAAGAAAGCAGCTCCAGCTTACATTTGGTGGTTCCACATGGGAAGGTACCCGTATGGTGTTGGGTGATATCCGTCTAGAACTCAAAGGTCTCCACCGCGAGGTACGTGTCGACTTCTACGTGGACGCACCAAGTTAATTAACGAATCCTTTCAGCTCTGGCACCATTTCGGCATGATATCGCAAGAAATGTGCGCTTCAGCGAGGCCTTCACTATCCCGCATCGGCTAATCCGTTGCAATTTTCAGGATCTCACTCCGCCCTACTGATGAACTTGGGAAGGATGGATACCAGATCCTAATCACCAGCCGTGTACGCGAACTAAAGGGTTTAGCCCAAGACGAAGAGGCTCTCGTGAATTGTATTAAAGAACTTATAGGCTTCGGTGATGATGTCAAGGTTAAGGAGGTGATGTGGGCTTCTGAATTTCGGTGCGTCACATTTTTTACCCTCAATAAACTCGGTGGGTTGGAGCGGTTGTTGATGCTTTTTGGCAACCAGACCCAACATGAGGATGGTGGACAAATTTGGTGTGGGAAGGGTTTTCGTTGCGGGAGGTACGGATGCTTGTTCATATCCGACGTCGTCAACTACGTAATTACTTTTCTTTTCCTCCGAGCTCAGATGCCGCCCAGTAAGTTTACATATCCGTTAGGTTCTAATCGGGCTCGAATGACCTCCTTGATAGTGTACACAGTCCAACTGGTGGGCAAGGTTTAAACACGAGTATTCAAGACGCGGTAAGACCATCTGCGAGTCTCGAAATTTCAAGCTTACCCACGCTCAACAGTTACACCTTTGCTGGAAACTCGCACTGGTTTACAAGGGCTTTTCCCCAGCCTCTCTCCTCGATGCGTACACCGCCGAAAGGCTCCCTGTCATCGCCGAGATGCTCGACCTCACCACTGAGATTCTCAAACGCATGCACGGCGAATCCAAGGTCGAAGGTGCACAGACATCAACTGACGGCAAAGACGGTGCAAAGGTGGAGTTGAACTTGGAACGCATGAAGCATCGTGGCAAGAACATGTTCATGCTCGGTGTCAATTGTCGTACTAGTCCAATTGTGGTCGACGAGTTTGCCCCTGCATCGACTCCCGGAGTTGCAGTCGCATACAGCGCATATGGGAACATCGAAGAGGGCATTTTGCGAGCTGGAGATCGTGCACCCGATGCGCCAGACCTTGTGCTCGTTGCGAACTCTAATCATGCAGCATCCAATGCCTCGAGTATTTCGGCCCCGCCGACCAAAGGACTTGCGACCACTCGTCTTTTTGATATCTTCGCACCAGCGTATCATACCGTTCTCATGTTTGCACCTGCTTTGGCAGACCCCGTCGTGTCATCTGTTCTGGCGGCTCTACAGCAGTGCGTCCCGGAGAACGACTTGGTGAGGCCCCTGGTCGTGCTTCCCGACTCTCCCCCCGATTTGCACAAGGGAGTCGAGACGTCTTCTGCGCTAGATCAAACTCCCGGTGTGGAAGTATTGGTTGATCGGGTGGGCTATGCGTACGGAGGGTATATCATCGAGAAGGAGCTTAAGGTCATAGCCATACGCCCGGATGGGGTAGTCGGTGCCATTGTGCGTGGTGCGGAGGGATTGGAGCGATACTTCGACGGCGTGTTTGAGAAGAGGGACGTGGGTACCGGGGAGGAGGTGCTGTAGACGGAGTCCTCGGAAGGTTCGTTCGTTGTCTGTCCTTGATGGCGACGCTGCCTTTGTACTTACGGTTTTCAGCGTGTGGCTAAGGAAGTCCTGTATACCCTACACTGCGTTTGTAGCCTGTAACACCACAATTGTAACTTTGCAAAGGTTAGCACTTATCCACGTAGGTGAGGGGTAAGTATTCACTGTAAGCAGTGCTCAAGGGAAAGCAGCGAAAATATCGACACACATGAAAGAGGTACCTATTATGTCGGATGCCTAGACTCGGCAACGGCGATATTTTACGCCAAACTCAGGCGGTGCGCAGTCTACATTCGAGGGTGGTTGGGCCGAGCGCCCATTTACTGCATTCGACAGTTACCCATCCCTAAAGATAGCGTCTGGGACAGTGATAGGACGGGCGGGCATTCGGTTTGGGAGCCGCCGCCACTCTGAGGATAATACCAACCTAAGCGTCCTCCATATAATGGAGGGTTGAGACTCAGTGAGGCCAGCAACCCCATTATCGGTTGTCGTGTTGGTGCAGTTCGGGTAGATGTAGGAGGGAGAGGGAATCTTACTTGTCTGCGTCTCAACCTGGAACGAAGCTTTCGCCTCTCCCTTCTCCTCTATATCGGGCCAACCTCCCTTAGCATATTTTAAGTATCACATTGATTACGCCAACATCTCACCTCAACCGCTGTAAAAATCCTGCTTTCTGGTGACTGCAAGGCTCATATCCGATAACTTACTTACGTCTATCATAGTGCCTGAGTGTTTCAACTGATGGTGGCGTTCACAGCTTCGCCGTGGTACGCCGTACGTGCCACGGGGAGTCCCCTTCTATGACCATGACGGAATCAATCTTGTTTCAGGATCGCGGCGACGATTGCATCCGCCACTGCCGGGTATCTTCTGATTCCCCGCATAATTTCAATAGGCCCAGCTGCGTACTGCGGCCGTGTATCAATCACCTGTAGGCTGTAGCCGTTGTTACGTCTCGATGAGTATTCTGATCCACTTGACTTATCCATCTCTTATCTACCCAGAGTCCCGGGATGAGAAACGCTGAATGTTTTCGCCCAAACGGGGTTTCTTTGCAGTGTATTTAAGGTCCTAGTCACCGCCTAGCTCCCCATCTGGGCTTACACTCCTGACAATCAATCATCTCCACGTAACCCACAGAAACTGTTCAGACTCAAGATGACGACTTGCACGGCTCCCGTACTTGTGGTATGTTTAACCCTCTCTGCTCACCATTTTAGACCATCGAGTCAGAAATCTAGGTCGGAGCCGGTCCATCCGGCATAGCAGCAGCCTTGACGCTTGCCCGGAACAATGTGCCAGTTCGGATCATAGAGAAAGAATCCCAACACCGGCGTGGCCAGCGCGGTGCTGGCATTCAGGTAAGCTTCACCTGCTCAGATTTTCCGCACAAAGCTATGACATGTAACCTAGCCTCGCACATTCGAAGTCTTCCACTTCCTAGGTGTTCCGGAGGTCCACGAACGCGCGAGCCCTGTTCTTCCTATTCAAGAACACAATAGAGGATCTCTCAAACCTCTCAAGACGTTTTGCATGGTGGACTATGCAGAACCCACACCGGCGATCCCATACGTGCGTACTTGTTTCTTTTTACAGTCCTGTCATTATCCCTTGTTAGTCCATACAGAAAAACGGGGAATTGTGCACTAACGGTGATGTTATAGTTTAACCCTAAGGTGATGGGTCAACCCACCCTCGAGGCAATCATGCGCGAGCACCTCGCCCAACACGGCTGTACCATCGAGTTAGGCACTCGACTGATTTCCTTCTCACAGGATGAGAAGTGCGTTAGAGCGAAGATTGTCAAGCACCATGGTGACACCGGGGAAGAAGTCGAGGAGGATATAGAGGCGGCATATTTGATCGGTGCAGACGGCGCTAGGGGTGTGACGAGAAAGCAACTCCAGCTTACCTTTCTTGGAACCACTCGGCAAGAGGATTTTCTGGTACTGGGAGATATCCGCTTGGAAGTAGAAGGCCTTGATCGAACCGTATGTATTATCCTTTGCGGACGACGCGAGTGGGGGAACTGAGTCATCTTTACAGCACTGGCACATGTTCGGCCAGACGTCGTATGATGTGTACGTTTTTTTTTTATGACCTACAACAATATCATTCGTAAGCTGACGAGCTGCAATTGGCAGAATAACACTTCGCCCTACTGATGAACTTGGAAAGGATGGATGGCAGTTCATTATGAGCAGTCGCTCAGTTGACTTGCAGGGTCTCGTCCGAGATGAAGAGGCCCTTGTGAATCGTATAAAAGACTTTGTAGGCATCGGTGATGATGTCAAAGTCAAAGAGGTGATGTGGGCCTCAGAGTTCAGGTGCGTGTCGTTCGTTTTATCGTCAAGCTTAGTTTTGTGTGGATTTTGAGACCTGCGCGGACTAGACCGAACATGAGGATGGTGAACAAGTTTGGAGTTGGAAGGATTTTTGTTGCCGGAGGTATGGATCTGGCATGTATTCAACTGTCATATTGCTCATGTGTCTTCCGCCGAGCTCAGACGCTGCCCAGTAAGGACGCGCACTTATTTGGGATAACTTTCCTACTGATCCTTCTCTTAGTGTACACAGTCCAGCTGGCGGACAAGGTCTGAATTCCAGTGTTCAGGATGCAGTAAGACACAACGCAGTCCGAGTCACGACGCTCGAGCTAAAATGCCATTGACAGTTTAACATCGCCTGGAAAATTGCATTGGTCTACAAGGGGTTATCCCCAGCGTCTCTCCTGGACACTTACACCGCCGAACGACTGCCTGTGATTGCAGAAATGTTGGGTGTCACCACCGAGATGCACAAGCTCATGTTTGACGGGTCCAGAGTCGGGCACACTTCGCAATCCATTGCAGATGACGACGGCAACCCGAAATCCGATCTCGAACGTGGAATGCGTCGCGGAAACAATATATATATGCTCGGTGTGAATTATCGTTCGAGCCCGATCGTCGTCGATGAGTTCACTCCTGCTCCGGGAGCCTCGGACACACACAGTGCATACGGAGAAATCCAGGAAGGCGTCTTGCGAGCGGGCGACCGTGCACCTGATGCGCCTGGGCTTGTGTCCGTCACCACCCCTAACCATGCACCACATCTTGTCTCTAGTGGCTCTCAATCGGCTGTATCAGTGTCTGGCGGAATGACTGGGAGCACTCGTATGTTTGATATCTTCGGGTCGACGCATCATACCGTTATCATTTTTGCGCCGGCCTTGGCCGTCCCCGCCGTGCGATCCATACTTGAGACATCGCAGCAGGTTGTCGCGAAGGAGTTAGTGAGACGAGTAGTAGTCCTTCCTGGTTCTGCCTGTGAACCGGATAGCCGTCCCGTGACATCTTCGGAGGGAGATCAAACCATTGCGGCCGAAGTACTCGTCGATCACGCGGGTCATGCGTACCGAGGGTATATCGTGGAGTCACAGGAAGTGAAGGTTGTGGTGGTACGCCCGGATGGAGTGGTCGGTGCAATCGTGCGAGGTGTGACGGGGTTGGAGCGATACTTTGAGGGCGTGTTTAAGAAGAAAGGGGATATTCTTGCCATGGAAGATGCGGTGCAAATTTAAGTGACGAGGGCGCGCATTCCTTCACATCCCGTTTGCACGACCTGTGCTTCATTTGAACTAGTGAAACTTGTAATTGTAGTTCGAGGGCAGGTTTGGGAGAATGCAGTACAGAATCGGTGAATGAACCCTGGGTGCGCAAGATTCCACCTATTGCACCAACCTTCTGCCTGGGCGAATCTCGCGGTGTAAACTCACTTTGGTGGTTAAATCTACATGACACTGTACGACCTGACTTTTGTCTGCGGAATGCCGCCCGAGTCTACGAATGGAAAAGTAACGGAAGTAGAAGATACTATCCTTTTATACTCGCTTTCACTCATCTACAGTTGATGTCAACAGAAGGGTGATCCTAGCATAAGAAGGAGAAAAACATGACATACTATGTGATCACACCCGGAGCTGCGATCAGCAAGTACCTTCAACAGGTAGCAGGCGCTGGAGAGGTGTCGGAGGACAGTGTATTAGTATCTTGTAAAATGATTTTCGTCTGAAGAGCTGCGAGACGCCGCTGACATAGGTCGTAACGAGGATCTCCGGACGTGAGTAGCTGTAAGGCCTCTTTCTCAAGCACAATAGCCTCGTCTATATCAGCTGCGCCACCATCAGGTTGGACGGGTGGACGGAGCGTTTATGCTGCACCATCAGACATGGTGGCTTCTTTGGAGTTGGTGATTAACCCCTGGTTGTCTTGTCTATTCACAAGACAGCCAACGAGGTTTCCCAGCGAGAAAAAACCGAAGAGGATGCCCAGATGGACATAGCTCCAGGGAATTCAATTTCCTCGTCTCGTCCAAGTCGTGCATGTCAGCTTTTCCCCCAGACCTCGCCCTGAGGTTACAAGCGAGACTGTTGAGAGATACGACACAATCCGGATGCCCTGGTAGACAGAGCTCTAGTGCTGCACGTCAAATAGCACAGCTTCTTCCAAGCCGGTGACCGCCCCCCGATTGTCATTTCTGTCTCGGAGAGAGTGAGCAAGGTCTTGGAGTGACGAAAACCGATGAAGATGACCAGGGGGGCATAATTCCAAAGCTGTTGAAGTTGCAGTTTCTAATTTTCATGAGGGAAAGGCCTTCTGGACACCGAAGCCCTAGGTGTGCCCGCAGCGACCCTCAGACTTTCACGACCTTGAGTCAGCGAATGTGAGCAGTAGGTACTCGAGCTTGAGAGCTCGGGGGCTGCTGTCTGGACTCTGCAAGTAAATGAGTGAGTCGAAGTCGCTGGGACATTAACCGTGCTTGCTCGTCCTTCCACCAAAGTAGCACTTTCAGTTCGTCGCGGTTTAGCTTTGGGCTGCGTGCCGCAAGTACTCGTTTTTGATGTACGGTGTCAGTCCACTCATCATGGGCGTCCACCGTGTGCTGCAGCGCCACTACACCATACGGGAGTGGGCCAACGGCAGGTGACTCTTGACATATTCCAAACTCGCGGCAGACGTGCTTGGGGGATGACATGGGCGCAGACATAAGCACGCTGTTCAACGCACGCAATGCTCCTTCTGGGGATACAGACTGGGACTTGTCATTCCTGAACCCTTCTACTTCAACCGCGCCACCGGTTGCACGTGGGTTGATCATCCTCAACCAACCGTTCTCCAGGAGCCTACTCGACATACTATGGAAGGCTTGCTCGTGGCATTGCTGTGCAGACGGTGGTGCCAACCGGCTGTATGACCTCCTTCCGGATGAACTTCGTTCTTCGTGGGTTTGTTAATGTCGGATTCATCGTCGTGACTGCCTGACCCGACATGATCTCAGATACGTTCCGGACTTGATTAAAGGGGACCTGGACTCCTTGCGAGTCGATGTACGGGAGTACTATTCCTCCGAGGTATGAACATCGATGTTGGAGTTTCTGTCCTTTTTTCATGTCTGGGTTGTCGGCAGGGCGTCTCCGTCGTGCAAGATCACGACCAGGATTCTACAGATCTAATGAAATGTGTTCAATCCATCCAAGAAAACGAGAAGCTAGAGAGTCGGGAGGTAGGCTCCTGCTCTTCAACACTGAGCAGAGATCGCTCAATTCCAGGGGTGTGATGTAGTACGAAATCGTCCTCCTCGGAGGACTGGGCGGGAGATTGGATCAGACGATACATACACTCTCCTACGTGCATAAGCTACGGAAAGTGCGAAAGAAAGTGTTTGTCGCCACGGATGACAATATTTCCTGGGTGCTCCGTGAGGTATACGTTGCATGACCTTGCGGGACGGACGTGGTACTGAATAAACAATCCAGGGCCAGCACCGTATTCGCATTGATCATGACATACTGGGCCCTACATGTGGACTGTTGCCCGTCGGAGTCGATTCCACGGTACTGACGACCACTGGTCTTCGCTGGAACCTGAGTACGCGAAAGCAATCTTTGTTATGATGTTTTTTCTTGACTTTCTCCCTTAAGCTGAAGCACGATCATCGTTCGACGGGTTAATCTCGACGTCGAACCACCTGGTCCCTAAAGAAAAGTATGTGACGATCAATACTTCAAAACCGATCTGGTGGTGTGTAGAGCTGTCTAAGAGGGACTGATAAGTACTGTGTCTCGTGTGGGATTGGGGTCCAAAATGGGTAGTACTTATGGTGGTCAACGTTCGCTACTACAAAGCTATCTACAAGTGTCCACGCTGCACGGCACGTACATGGCCCAGGTTACTGTTCTTTACTTTGCTGCCGCGTCCACCGCTACTGGTCGATACGAAGAGACGGTAACGCTCCCGACGACACCCTTTCCCTTGTCATCCTTAGCATCCCACCTCACCTCACTCCACCCGGGTACGGGTCTGGATAAGGTGCTGGCCACTAGTCAGTGGAGCGTGGACGCGGTGATGGTGTATGAACCGGAGACCTGCCACCTCAAGGGTGGTGAGGAAGTGGCGGTCATCCCTCCTGTGTCAGGTGGATAGTCGCGGTGAGATCAGCGCCTGATCTTATCTTCTCGTCACAACTCACGATAAGCCGGAAGATGCGATGGAATGTTTCTACGACCACTTAGCCACAACCTTCATTGCTGCCAGCATACTCTGTATTTTTCTCGGTCTACTCAAAGCGGCTAGCGCCCGCTCGATGTCCCCGCGTACCAGTAATCCAGAGCAAGAAGCGCGCAAAAGTGACTCGGTGATGTCGATCATCCCCGCATTCAAAGCTCGCCAAATAATGCCGAGCACCTTCTTGATCATCGAGTGGGATGACATCTACAACGAGCATCCATTTATCTATGCGAAGATCGTATCAGCCGTGCAAACCATGTTGATCCTTGATACCGGATGCGGAGGGGCATCCAACAACCCCCGTATCGGAGTAAGAAGTTTGAGGAAGTTTATCGAAACAGTCCCCATCGAGGAAAACGAGAGAGCGCCTCTGAACCCCGGAGGACGGTTGGCGTACGTTGTCATACAAAGCCACTGCCACTACGACCACATACGTAGGTGTACAGAAAACGATCTGTGACAGATGATGTTGATAAGATTTGGCACGGTTAGTGGGAATGGAAGCTTTGCTTCGGACAGCGTGATCCTGGGCTCGGGGCATGATCCAACCTTTACCTCACCAGAAAACCTCGCTGCTCACTCGCTCTGTGCTATCTTGGGTATCAGGACGCCGTCCTATAAGTTCAACCTCGTGCCTCATCTACATAATATCGTTTCCGTCAACAAGGTGTCCCTGGGAGTCACGGTGTTGCATACTCCAGGACATATGTTGGCGACACTCTACGAAGACGACCCCATCGTCTTCCCAGAAGAGGGAAACCTTCCTGACTGGTTTGCTACGGTCGATAACCTGCTCGCCTTCGTTTGCAAACAACCGGACCCCGACAACGTCAGAATCAATTTTGGCCACGCAACGGTTATGAAACCGGCAATCGAGGTCCTTCGAGCGACGAAAGAGTTCATGAAGGATGTGGTATCGGGAACAGAACCACCTAGAAGGCGTTTTCAGAGGAGAGGGCAATGGGAGGTTGAGTATAAACAGAGAAGCGGGCGATTTTCTCTGATATGCCCAGAAAGACTAGTATCGGACGCCATGAAAGACACCTCAGTCTGAAGGCATCAACTATTTAGGGACCAACAGAATCTACAGCGTGATGGAAAATACCTATTAACCCCTACTTTCGTTTCTTGAGCACTTCTTCCTCTAACTGAGCCAAAAAGGCATCCGCGTCTGAGGGTATCGTCGCTCGTGAACGAGTTGTCGTTTGCTTGGATTCAGGTGGTGCCAAATTAGATACTTGCTGTTCTAATGCAGCAAAGGGATCCTTAGATGGAATGGTAACAGGTGTATGCGAGGTCGACTTTGATTGCGAGGATGGCACTTCCCCATCAGGTTTCAGCTTCTTCCGTTTCGCCTCGAGCAGAGCGCGTCTAGTTTCGATGTCTCTTTTGCGTTTCTCCAGCGCCCGACTGCCAGAGCTGCTAGAATCCTCGGCACGCATGCCTTCCACTTCACCAGGAGTCACGTCAACTGCACCTATCTCCTCTCGAGTCTTCTTCGTCTCCTCCCGAGCGGATCGAAGTTCCTCCATCTGTTGCCTCCTGGTTTCCTCATCCGCGGAGAACTGGTAGAATGCAGCACCCTTCGCGCGCACTTCCTTCGTCGCATCATAATGCATTTCAGGCTTTTTCTGTGCCTCGGCCAGCTCCTCTTCCACAGCCTTAACTCGCTCTACAGAAGGTTCATAGACAGGGAAGAAGTCCACGGGATTGTCTGTGATCAGCGTCAGTATTGGGTCATTATATTATTGCAAGGGTCTGCCTATGCGTACATATGACGTCCCTGGAAGATCGCTGCATTAGCGACAGTAGTTTCGAACCAAGTTTAGTGAACATACTCGTCTCCTATTTCCTGGTCTTTAGAAGCAGGCAACAAATGTCGGGGTACTTCAGACCTGCGGGCGATCCGTATGCGACCAAACTCGTCTTCGTACTCGATGACTGGATCATCCTGGGAAACCCATCAGACAGCAATGGAGGACAGAATTCTAAGTGAACCTACATCTTGCTCCGGTGCTCTAGGAACAGTCAGAGACTCGTCGACGTCATCGCTGTCAGATTCGTAGCGGTCCACGGCCTTCGAATCAAACTAACATTGTAGGGACATATGGCATCAGTACCTGCACCAACAACAATCTCATCCAAGACCACTCACATCCACCAGCAGCGCATCATACTGCTGTTCGCTGAGACCGCCCGACTTTCCTTTCTTCAGCTTCTCGTAGAGCTGGGCTTTACGCTCGAGGGCAGCCCGTGCCGATTCCACCGTCACCCTGCTGACCTCTTCCAGCTCAATGTCTCGCCTCGCCCGGGCCTCGACACCCTTGTTAGACCGCGACCACACCGTCGACTTGTACACGTACATAGCCGCAGCGCGTTAGTTGTCTCAGGGAAAACTTTCGGACGAGTACAGCGTACCTTGGCCTTCTTAGCTTCCTCGAGATGCTTGGCGCCAGTCCTAGCTTTGTTCTTCGTAAATTCATCAGCTTGCTTCGCGAGTTCAGACTTCAAATCAAAGAAAGACGTCACGCTGACACCGCCAGCCTTACTCTTAGTTGCTGGTGCCATGGCGTGATCGTAGTGGGACGAGCATACCTACCTTTGGGCAAGCGCCTAACTATTGGGGTCACGTGACTAGAACACCTAGGGGGCACAACCGGGGGGATATCATGGCAGACATCAACCGTCTGTTCCAACGTATGTGCATAGTCCGACGAGAACGGGTAAATGATACAAACGATATACATATTTCACGAAGAACAAGAATCACATCACAGCCTACAGATATCTGAAACGTATTCCTAAAGTCAGCTACGACATCACCACCAAGGAAAGGGCGAGGTACACACGTTGCATCAATCTGAGTTAACTGTGGAAGGGCCAGCCTTATTTTTCTCATATAGCTCGTGCCCTCAATTTTCTGGCAAGGGTTTCCTTCAAGATATATTGTTTGGAGCGTGGAAATGTGTCGGAGCTGAGGTTCAAGCGTTTGTAGATCTGGGATCTTGTTCCCTCCTAGCTGAGTAGAGGGTACAATCATATCAGTGGCAGCGGCCCGTGTAGTGAAGGTATAACCCACCCAAAGGTCCTCCAACGACGTAAGATGGGAGACGTTTTCAATGGCTGGAATGAAGTTCGAACCCACGTCCAACATCTTGAGTTTCATCTGCACATATCTGCGTTAGGGTACCGCTAACGGCGGGGACTCTGCTATTCACTCACATTGTTTCCGAGTCCCTCCAACCTTTCTATACCATTGTGGCTGAGTAGCAGTTGCTCGAGGTTTTCAAGTTTCTCCAAATTTTCGATCTTGGTTATCCGGTTCGATTGGAGGGATAGAATCGTCAACTGCTTCAAGTTGTCCAAATTCTAAGGTGCGACGGTCGGTACGCGCATGCTGAGAACAGGCTACGGCCAGCGGCCTTACCTCGATCCGAGTGATCTTGTTTTTCCCAAGCCACAGCTCCTTCAGGTTGACAAGCGCATCCAAACCCTCTATCCGCTGGAAGAGGAAGAACGTGTTAATACAAATGTCTGATTTTACAAAAAGATGAACGCCACAGTTACCCTGATACGGTTCGCTCCCAGCTCGAGAGAGGTAAGGGTCTCACCCAGACCTTGAAACCCGGTGATATGCGATATGCGATTCTGCACAAAGAACACTATCTTCAACGCCGTCAAACGGGACAACGCTTCTGGAATTTCCCGCAGAACGTTAAAGGAAAGGTCCAAGTGCCTGAAAGATAAGAAGCATCACGTTCCGCTCAGTGACACCCGTGAAAAATTCCGGCAATTAAAACAAGAACTTGGCCCACTCTAGTGAAGTCAAGTTGCTCAGCGCATCTCCGACGTGCTTTATCTGGTTGTCGTAGAGGTCCAAGTGTTCCAACTTGGACAAGGCTTGAAAGATTTCAGGATCGAGCTCTTTTATCAGGTTTTTCCTCAGGACTAATCGAGTGAGGTGGTCTGCAAAGCGTTGAAGCCTCAGAGGGGCTAGCGAAGTGATACGCATGTCCCATAGATCCAGTTCCTGTACGGGCAGCTTCTCGTGGGGACAAGTGGGGCTAACATGACCTATCACTTACAGTTGTTTCATCAGGGTAATTCTCTAGAATGTCCTCGTCGTCCTCATCATCCCCGTCGGGCACTGCGTTACCTGTCTCGTCATCGTCTCCATCATCAGCATCGTGGTCAACTCCGGAAGATAACACCACCCTCGCGGTCGGGCTAAATCAATAGCAAGGGACCAGTATAGGTTAAGTCTTAATCGAAGTTTCCACTCTCGCTTACCGATCTTCTCCGTCGGGTGCATTGTTCGCCCCCGAACTCTCTGCATTTACAACGGCAGTAGAACCTGACATGGCCATCAAGTTAAAAAGCCGGTAAGTGGTGATGATGGTCGACTTGATATCAAGTCGCTCCTTTGGCAGCAACTGGATATGGCAGCCTACTAAACTCGTAACCCTGGGTCAGCGCTTCAGCCCTGGGTACCCCAACGTTAGGTAACAAATGTGTATGATTGCTCCGGTGGCTGTGCTCCGCAACTTTCGGTGACGAAACAACATGGAAGCCTCATGTAGGGTCGCAATATCAACCTCGTACCGTATAACATTCCCCAGACGCTTTTGTAAAAAAAAGGACCGATTGTCAGCCCCGTGAAATGCGTGAAAGAGTCCGTGGTCTAGAAGCTTCATGGCTTTTCTACAGCGACCTCCTCCAGGTTGGCAAAAACTCAGCAAGTGCTGACTCAAGAGCCCCATCGTCATGTCGATTGCATATTGGCAGTGACAGGATCTCCGCTCATTTCGTCTTGACCAGGCCAATATCTGATTTATTAGATGTCCGGTAGTATGATAGAAATACATTTGGGAACTACGCAATAGATGGATACTATTTTTTTCGTGGATGGTCCACTTGGTTGATCAGAGAGATCGTAGGGGGCTGAGTGAAGTGGATAGATAGTAAGATGCCACTGCAAAATGAAAACAAGCATGCGCTAGCTGGCTGAAACTCATGACATTTCACTACATGCGCGTAACATATAAATCTCGGTCAGAAAACGAAAGGCTGGAAATCCAAAGTAGCACATGTGCATTAGCGTTGCATGGTCATCGTGAACCTGTCATACTTGGCCTCCGAAGATCCGGGCGGAGGTGCCAGGTATCGGTCATCGACCTTGTCTCGTTCAAAAGAAGGTAGTGGGGTAAGAGTCCCCACCGGTGACGTATTGGCGGAAGTCGCCGAACTGATGTAACCGTTGTACGGCCCAAACCGTGAGGGAAGAGGAGTCGTATCTTCCCGACTCCTGTAGCCACGCTGTGCCTGTTGGCTAGCTAGTGGAGATGGCATCTGCTGGAAGGAGCCACTTGATTGGAGGGAGGGCCGTCGATCACTTCTCGGTTGGACACAGCGAGCAGCTGGAGGATGCGAATAATGTACAAAATTAAGGCTGGGAGGCGATGGCGATGCCTCTGTAGCCACGGGACTGTGCTGCGAGTAAACCTCGCTACCAGATGCAGAGCCAACCGAACTACTCTCAAAGGCAGTAGTTCGGGCAGTCGCTCCGGTAATCGCTATTGGTGCGGACTGTGGGTGAATAGAGTCCTCTTTGAACCCCATAGACACGGGCTTCTCCTTTTTCCGGCGCTGTCCCGTCACCACGTGTCCCTCCTTTTTCGCACGGGAGCGGGCATAGCGGAGGCCACACCTGTGTCACATGTGAGGAAAGAATTGTTCGGCAGATAGCAATAAGCGACATACGCATTGCAAAGTTCTTTCCGCCCGCTAGGTCCCTTCCGCCATTCTGGACTCTGTGTCGTCTTACAGCTGGTACACCTCAATGTACCAACGGGGCGGTTTCCTGTCCGTCCGAAGGACTCGCGTGAAGCTCCAGGGCTGCCACGATTCCTTGGGGGTGGTACAGCGTCTGGAAAAGAGCTGGACAGTCCAGGTATGTCACCTCCGCGCCTGTCTATGTACTCTGTATTTGTATTTGCTGAAGGTGAATACCCGTGCTGTGATGGACGCAAATCACCGAAAGTCGGGGAGTCGCCGGGCCTGTGTGGAGACGGAACTCCGTACGTTGCTTCGCGGACGGGGCATGACCCAGGGATTGAGGTCATTTGTGTTGAATTATTGTTGGGCCACCTATTGTAGTTCAATAGCGAAGAACACTCTGAGTGTCCTGTCCAGGACTGGGATGAATATTGAGGTGGAAGAGAACCACTAAGATGACTATAGGTAGGGATTGATGCCGACACGGGCGGAAAAGTATAAGAGTTCGCTGAGATATCGTAAGCATGCTGGGGCGGATGAGATACATGACCTTCGTTGGTTCTTGTTGTTGGATACTGCGGATGTGACGGAGTGCCGACTCCGTTGCGAGGGCTGGGTTGGATCGTATGACAGGCAAACATAATAGATCCTACATTGACAGTGAGAAACACATGGCGCGAGGTGTGACGTCAAGCAAACCACAAACCATGAGGTATGAAAACGCTCTCCACTTCGCCATTGATTGCGGGCATTGTGCCACCAATCCGCCACCTCTTTGTGCAGCTCGTCTTGACATTAGCATCGTGGGAAGACGGCAAGACACCTTCCGCTCTCCTGGCGAAATCCTTGGCAGATGGTTTGTTGGAGTATTCATGACTGGTGTCCGGCGGCCAGGTGAACAGCAGCTGGTAATCTTGATTGCTGGAATTGGTCAAGATCTGGAACACCCTGCTAAGCACTCCGGGCTGCGGGCAGCAGCACTGCAGCCGTTGGTAAAGAAGTTGTAAATGACTCGCGTTCATCATCGGCGTTCCGCACCAAGTGGTCCAAGGCGACTTATTGTGTTCATTATTATCCGCGAGATCGAGTTCAGGGACCGCATGGATGAAACACAGGACTAGACCTTCTGCGGCCCAGCTGATCACGATATCGACGGGCATGTACAGTTCATTAGACGACGCTTTGTCGGCGTCGTTCCAAGACGGGTTCAGACCGGCATATCCGAGGATGCGACGAACCCTAGGCAGTCGGCAATATCTTACCCTAAAAAAGGGGCGGTATATGAAACTGTTGACATGCTTGGTAATGAGGCGGACGGACCTTGTCACACTTCCGTGCATGGTTTTTTGCTCGAGGGCATCCGTCAGGTCATTGCGAGCGGTTTCTTGCTCGTCGGGATGCACGAAGCATAAAAGGGACTTTCCGAGGAGTAGGGACGCCTGATCGTCGAGATGATTAGCAAGGGTGGGATCAAGATAGATGAAAGAGAGGTCTGATGACAACAGGGACCAGTCTGAAATACGAAGGGTGTTAGTGACGGGTTCCGCAAAGACCGAGAGACGATGATCGGGGGGCGGGTTGGGCGGGGAGTAATGAAATTCATCGGGGGCAAGACATGATGGGTGCTTACAACAGCGAGTTTCTCCTAGCTTTGGTAGAGTGTGTGCCATTGGGTCTGGGAGCAACGAAGGAAGGAAGCAAGTATTTGAGGCGGATGGCATGCCCTGGTGGGGGTGAGGGTACCCTTGAAAGGAGGAAAGGGGCAATTGCGATCTGTCTGTGTGGTTATGTACGGAAGAGAGCTCAGTTAATGTCTGTTGGACCAAGCCTCGTTGCGACGGCACGAGAAAGCTCATGACTGTCTTTGGAACGTTGACGCTGTCAATGGGACCGACATGGGGAACACGACGAGATCCAAATCGACACTTAACTTTTTTCTCGTCATTCACTCTACGAAACATGTTTGTCCTCGGTTTGTACGGCTTTCCTTTTTGGGATAAGGAAGATAACCCGAGTGATCGAAGCTCGCATCAGAGATTCCTAGTAGTAGTGCGCCACCGATGCCCGTCCCAACCAGAATACCACAGGAAAAAAACATATGGGTGGCGGCAGGCGACGGTGACTTGAACAGAGTCCAGGTTCGAGCCGTCAGATATGCGATCCCGCTGCTGGCTTGTGCTGAAACCTCTTCCAGGAACTCGTAGAACGACAAGGCACGTCTTCACCCGGGATCACACATACCGTTCTGACCGGATCCTACACAGCGATCTCTCCAAATGCCCCCGATGCATTCACTTACACTCCGATGCATGCAGCTGCATCTTATGGCCAGCTCCCAGTGTTGTCCTATCTCGTCAGCCAGGGTAACCAGTCACCTTCGCGTAGCCCCTGATCGCCTCTTCTCTAAAGCACCTCTTCAGGTGGCGACGTGAACGTCATCGACGAGGACGGTGATACTCCTCTGTACACAGTCGAAAACGTCGAAACCGCCCAGTGGCTTATCAGTCATGGCGCAGCCATCGACAGACGTAATAACGAAGGCGTCTCTGTGAGCAACTAATACCTCAGCAGCGCGTCCATGAAGCTTAGACTTATGTGGCAATCTAAAGCCGGCAGACCATTTGGAAGAGGATTTTCCCGACGTCGCCGCGTTTTTGAGGTCGCAGCTGGCCGGGCATCCGGTCGTACCCAGCGAAATCCCGATTTCACAGCCGTCCCAGCACCAACAAGACGCGGCGTCGGAAACATTAACCTTAGCGCTGATGCAGTCGGTGCAGGATATCATGCGATGGGCCGAGACAGACGATACGGACCCAGATGAAGAGCTCAGACAGGCGGTCAGCCGAGCTGTCCTGGAGGGTGTCTTGGCGGGTTACGAGATGTCGAATCAACAAGGCCAGTCAGAACAAGACTCTGAGTCCTTCAAGCGTCCTAGGACCGAAGGAGACAGCGACCACGGTGGGGGTGGAGCCGCCGCCGGTACCGCCTGATATGTAGATACATTGTAGTATGTAGTCTACCCGCCAGCGCTTATGATCTATTGATCAGATTACTGTTGCAAGTTTTGATCATGATCGATCAAGACAGCTGTCACCATCGCAAATCCTGTACACCTAAAGTTAAGTTACCGACCCCTCAGCTAGCCCGCCCAGCGTAACGCCCACCGCCACGGCGCCTCGGACCACGACCACCTGATCAACGGAACACGTGCACTCTTTCAATAAAAGGAACGCGGCAAGCAGTGCCAACCACAAGTCCGTCGTGTTTGTCGTGTGCATGTCGTCGCGGCTCTCCAGTGGGTAGAAATCATTTATTGACCAGACAACTTGAAGCCCGGATCATCGTGCGATGGACGTATCCACCGCTGGTCTGACATTTCGTCAAATTGGCATATTTTCAATTCGAAGCTGGCTGCATAAACGGAGTCTAAAGGACAACCTCATGACTCTCAAAAGTGGTTAGGTTGAACCAAAAAAAAACACCTTCAATCAATCAGCGGAACGCAGTGACCCTCTGCCTCGGTGAACCTGTGCTGACTTGACAAATACGGTCCACCTCTGAGATAAGAGGACGCCTGAATCTGGGGACAGAATTGGTGGAGTCATTGCGAGGCCCGGGCGGTTATGATGGTAAACCGTCCACAACGTCATGAGTTCATTTTGCATAAATCGCTCAAGGAAGACGTTTGAGAACGATGAAGCAGATGGCTCGGGCCCCTTGCCTACCCAAGAAATGGTTGGCAGGAAAGGGCGCGGGCGTCCGAATGGGACCAGCAGGTCAAACACGCACACAACACGCTGCTTGCTGGGACCTGCCTTTTTTGGATTTATGTGATGCTTTAACCACCACATCGTCTCAGTCTCAGTGCCGTGTGCCGCGTACTGGAAGAAAAAAAAAATGTCACCGTTTGCCACTCTGGCCACGACGATCACGCTTGAGGACATACAGAATAAAGCCACAGGTGTCTTCGAACCTTATGAGACAGCAGTCCTTGCCCTTTCTGCCGACTGTCAATCCCAAGGTTATCAGGCGATATGTTTACCACTGACCACCAGTAAGTGGCAGGAACGGTGGAAGAACATGTGCATCGTGCCCTCCATAGAAGATGCTGGAAACGAAGCGGTCATAGCCGCTGACAAGGAAGCGGAGGCTTGGAGGAAGTCTCCTTCATTCCTACTCGATGAGGTGACGATTACAAGACTCGGTGAGATATCAATCACTATGCGGCCCCCGTGCGACGTGCCATTAAAGAAATGAAAATGATAGATGAGGCGGAGTTCGTGCTCGCAATGGCATCTGAATGGCTACGCCTCGACTCCGATGATGATTGGGTCCGCCATGATTCAGCCATCGTAAGTTCTCGACATCGTCTGCGCCGCGCTTGTGCGTCGCATGTTCAGACCAGTGACCCCGTGGAGGGTGTCCAGGTGTCGCCTCGGCAGTTTACTGACGGACTCGTCTTTCATATGCAGGCTTTGCGACAGGAGGTGGCTTATGCATCCTATCTCAATGTCCACACAATCATCCTACCTCCACCTCGAAACCGATCACAGGTCGCCTCTTATGCACGCGTCATCAACGACTGCCTCAAAAGTGTTCCCTATATGCAATTCTCCATCCGGCTGCCCATCTATGATCCCGCTGTGTTTCAATCCAAGGAATCTTCTTCACCCCAGTCCCACGGGCATCACGGGTGGAGTGGAGCGTCGTCGTCTCCGCAAGCACCAACTACACCGCCAAAAATGCCCATCTCAAACTCATATCCACAGGGATCTCTTAGATCCACCAAGGCGCCCGAAGGTGAACTCAACGCTACTTGGGAGATGTGGGATATCATCCGCAACGTCTGCGACTACAATATGCGCCTAACTCTCGGTAAGTTCGTCATTATGGGCTTCGAAATGTCTCCTATTCATGTCATTAGCACTGGATCTGACTCCTCCGCTCCCGGTCAATGCCGGGGTACTCAACCGTTGGGCGGCCGAACCCGTAAAACACATCTTCTTACCTGCGTCGGCGTTCATCGCAAACGTCAAGGGATACCCGGTTTTACCAAAAGGTACTCAAGCGTTCCTCCGCCAAAGCATGATCGTGAGTTCGTCATCGTGTACCTTATATTTACATACGTCCGACTCGGATGGGCATCAGCATCGGCCCACTTTTATCCTATCCGGCGTCAGGTCGGGACTGCACGCGAAAGGAGGCGAGCCAGCCTATGCGCAATACGTGAAGTACCTCGAAAAATCAAGTCCACTCGTCCAGGCAATGAGGACGGAAGGAACCGTCGAGAACTTTGGACAAGGTTACCAAGATTATCTACAGAATCCTTTACAGGTAAATCCAATCAATCATCATCGTCCTTCACGGCCCGATTCTGATCAGCGTGGGTGAAATAGCCGTTGATGGATAACCTACAGTCGATTACGTATCAAACTTTCGAGCAAGACCCCGTAAAGTATCACAACTACGAAGAGGTATGCAGGGTCTCACAGGGTACGGTTTGTAATCAACGTTGGTATAGGCCATCTACCGCGCACTGGTCGACCTTCCTGATAGCGTCCGCATGTAAGTGCTCAGTGTTCTCCGCTGAACGGAGGTGCCTAAAAATTGAGCCACAGTGTGATATGTGTCGCTGGCGCGGGGCGTGGGCCCCTCGTGGCACGTAGCCTCGAGGCTGTCCGGCGGTCCAACAGGCAGGCCTTCATTTATGCGCTGGAAAAGAATCCTACTGCGTGGATCACGTTCGTCCTGTCGCAATTTGATCTATGCCACGAGCTAATCGGACCGTCGCAGTCTGCAAGAACGCAAAGCCAAAGACTGGGGCTCCTCCGTGGAGCTCGTCTTTGGGGACATGAGATATGTGGAATTGCCAGAGAAGGTGGACGTTCTGGTCAGCGAGCTGTTGGGCTCGTTTGGCGATAATGAACTCAGCCCTGAGTGTCTTGACGGTGCAATGCGATTTTTGAAGCGTAAGTATGCACGACGTCGATGCACTGTGACTTATTGTGGTGACAAGCCGCTTAGCGAACGGAATTTCTATACCGAGTTCGTATACCGCGTATCTTGCCCCTCTATCTTCTTCGAAGCTATACAACGCAGCGCGGGAGAGCAAGGAGCTGAAGGGTGTAGAAACGCCGTACGTGGTGATGTTTCAAAATGTCAATCTTCTGAGCGGGGATGGCGGTGGCGTTGGTGGGCGATGTGGTCCTCAAATTCAGGAGTGCTGGGAATTCGTGCACCCTAGACGAGATGTGGCGGTCGATGATAGAGGTCAGATCTGTCACCTCCAGTGCGCGCATATGAAGTGGGGCTGACAGCGGCGGGTCGTTCAGGACTTCCATTCACGAATAGTCATAACGTTCGCGCTGCCAGGCTGTGTTTCCACATTCCACACGCTGGTGTGATGCATGGATTCGCAGGATACTTCGAAGCCGTACTCTACGGCCACGTTGGTTTGAGCATCCATCCACAAAGAAAGGATTACATATCGAAAGACATGCTGAGCTGGTTTCCGTTGTTTTTGCCACTGCGGGTGCGTTCATGTGATGCAAATCCTTGGTGATGAGGAAACTCACGGATCGCCTATACACAGCAACCTCTGTATTTGCCTAGCAACTCCGAGGTGCAGGTGTCTATATGGCGACTGACCAACGACAGACAAGTGTGGTACGAATGGTATGCAGAGTCGTTTCTTCCGGTGTTCAATGCGCCGTCGCCGGTAGAGCAATCCGAGGACGTTTTGGGTCCAGATGGATCCTTCTTTGCATCGGCTTCGACGCATGTTGCGGTACCCAGCCCTTTAATTGATGCAGTAGATGCATTCCCGTTGAGTCCGCGTTCCGTCACGTCAAAAATGGGTGCGGAACCGGCCAGGCCAGCTTCTGGTGTGGTGAAGATTGGGCAGACTGCCCTTCACAACCCTGGTGGGCGGAGCAGCTGGATAGGGTTGTAGTGAACACTGGCAGCTGGTGGTATAACGCTTGATACATACAAGGATAAAAGCTGATCGCCGATAGGGAGTCAATCGGATGTAGATCGCTCAATAAAATTGATTTCAGAGTGGTCACGATGGTCGACCATGGCCAAGAGGCATGTAGGGGCCAACCACCGCCCCCCAAATGTCACGAGGCCCAGCTTGTTCCGGTGAAAATCCTCGAAGTGAGAGGACCTGGTGACCTCTTTCTTTTCTTTTGAAGCACAAGTAAAAGGGGTCATGACAACGGCATGGCGACATTGCAACGGCTCCACTGCTATCCCACACATGACAGGAAATCGGCTTGCACGCGAACCCGAAATTCCAAAATTACACCGCGGCCCAAGGCTGGCAAATTCTGTATTATTATTAATAAAAATAATTGTTTGCATGGATCCATTATGAATACCATAAAGGGAAAGCGATTCGAACTCCGAGCGCGTACTGTGGCGACCCAAAATTCGGGGCAGCTCGTCGTTTCCCAACTTTTTTTCACTCTCGTTGTTTCTGTTTTGCAATCACCGTCGCTCTTTCGTGTTTTAACCAACAGCCATGAACTTCATCACCCTCATCGCAACTCTCGTTGCTGTCGCACCCGCCGTGCTCGGGCAATTGACCATTAACACCCCGTGCGTATTACCCCTACTCGGTCAACCAACCCGTATTGAAATGCATACACACAGATCCAATGTCGTCGAATGTGGTTAGTGCTAGGCTGGGCCCACCAGCCGACCTGCTTTGGCCTGTGAGAATTTTGACTGACTTGTTACAGAACCCACACAACTCACCTGGTCAGGCGGTCAAGCCCCTTACTACTTGTCCCTCGTTCCCGGTACGTGTTCTCGCGTCCAACGCGGTGTGTACGTGCTGACTATATACCCAATCCACAGGCGGACAATCGTCGGCGACGCCTGTGAGTGTTTTTGACATTTCAGGTCCCTAGCCCCTTACCGAGACACGGTTGTTGCTGCCTTCCAGCTTGAGCAGTTACCTACCCAAAATGGAAACTCGTACACTTGGATGGTCGATCTCCAAGCCGGAGTCAGCTTGTAAGCGGATGTGCTTTACTCTGGAATGGACGTGGATTGACAAGCTCGTTCAAGCAACGTCGCATTGAAGGACAGTACTGGCGCGACAGCATACTCGGACATCGTCACCGTCCAGTCAGGCGGCTCTACCAGGTAAGACAAGGTTGACCAGGAGATGTCGTAGCTCTCTCTGAATGACTCACCCAGCTGCTCGAACTCTACCGTCCAGGGAAGCACTGCAACGTCGGGTGGTGCTGGTGCTACTGCTGCTGCCAGTGCTACTAGTGGAAGCGGGACTAGTGCCGGTTCGGGTTCGGCTACTTCCACTTCCTCTGGCTCCACTGCTAGCTCCACGTCATCCAAGTCTAGCAACGGTGCTGGCCGTGTTAGCATCTCGACCGCTTTCGGTGTCGGCGCCGTGATGAGCCTCGTCGGCGCTGCTCTCTTCTGAGTGTGGTCGTACACATAGCGCGCCCTTCGTTTGAACTCTTCTTCTGCTACGTACGAGATGATGGACAGATCATTGGATTGTCTCTTTACGCTCCAGCCAGTTACACACGCCGTTGTCACGCTGTGCCTTTCTTTGATGGACGCGACTTAGACTGGTGTTTAGTATAAATCTGTTTTAATCTGTCAAATGTGTTGGAAATACCGTTGATGAGTGTCCGACGTCCAGCACCCCGAGCCTGCGCATCAAATCCGCAGCGAGTATACATGTACACAGTACAACTAAGAACAACTACAGAGCACGACGAATGGACAATAACGAACAACGCAACAGATAACTACACCATAAATATAGAAACCGCAGCGTGCATGTTGTACGTGCGGAAGGGAAAGCATGGTTAGGATGTGCGATGGAGATGCCCAGAAAAAGCCCTGTCCATGATGCAATGTTATGTGTATGTAAATCCGCATCCAGTGCAATCGACCGATTGACCCAACCCGGCAATCAACGGGACCGTGTTTAAATAAATAGAAAAAAAGGTGGAGAAAGGTTAAAGAAAATGTCGAAGATCCCTCTTACGGATCTCCCTTTCAATACTTTACCTCTACGAGTATATTGACCACCATCAACACCGCATAGGCTATTACCAAGAATATACCCCACTTCCGCGTCAAATGATATCCATTCATAGGTACACCTACCAGCGTGACGAGGAGCAACCCGAGAAGCCCGAACGTGCTGCTCATGAGGGAAGGCGTGAAGTGCAGACGGTAGGGCTGGGCATTTGGAGTTTGGTAGATGATGTAGGATCCGGAGATTCCGACGCCGAGAAGGATATTGACCATGGGACCGCCGAAGCAGGCGGAGAAACCCATGATAGGGGCGAAGACCTGGCCATGGGAAGAGATGTGTGTGTGTAAGAGAAAAAGAGGTGACAGAACGTACAGCAACACTCATGTTAGCAACAAGGTCGGCAAGAGAATTCCCAACAGCGAATATCGTTAGCCCGATGATAGCGTCCGACAATCCAAATATAAATCCGAATGTCTAAAAACCCGTCAGTATACCCTAAACGAGAATGGGGTCGGAAGAAGGCGAAACGCACTTGCAGAACGTTCACCACTTCATCCGCAATGGCCATGATCCAGACAATCGCGACGAAGAACCCCATTGAACACCGCATCATACGCGCAGTCGGGTGGAACCCATCGTCGGCAAAGATCAGTACGAGTAATCCCACAGCGATACCCCCGATCGCAGTCCCACCAAGGAACCACAAAATACGTTCCGTTCCACCTATACTCCGCGTTAGACGAGTGACTCCGGGAGAAAAAAAAAATACATCGTGAAAAGAGACGCACTGAACAAGACGGCCACGCAAAACAACGGGCCAAACACGCATTGAGCAGCCATCAACCACTTGTTAAAGTTCATCTCATGAAAGTCCTCTTGTATGACCTCTTCTGCCATCAACGTCCTCTCTACACCTTCTTCCTCGAAGTCGACAAGTCGAGGTTCCATCTCTGTATCATGATGACGGTGGTGATGATGATGCGATGGCTTCTCCTCGTGGGTACTATCATTTCCGTAGGGTATCACAACAACTGGGAGTGTGAGCGTCAACGCCATCACAGCGGGCGCCGCGAGGAGTGCAACGATCTTCCTGAGGATGGTCTTTGACCGGAAGTGATGGAGAGAGGGAAGGAGGATATGACATGTCCTTGCAAGGACGTGCCTAAAGCGTTCACCTTTCGTAGGTGGAAAGTACGGCTCAACGTCCGTGGACGTATCGGAATTAATCGGCGACGCTGGTGTGCGGGAAATCGAGGGTACCGCCTCCTGACCTGAGAGAGGAGAACGAAGAAGCTGGATGCCCTCATCGAGTGCACTCGGTCTCTCGCTCTCTTCCTGCTCACGGTCTTCGGGGATAGACGAGCGCAGGAGACGAGGCGAGCGGTCGTCGAGGGGTACGCCGAGCTCCGCATCCCATGGATTGATTTCTGGTCCAGTGCGAGAAGGACTGCGTGATTGTGAGGAACCACGATGGTGGTGTTGGTGCTGGTGGTAGTGTCCCCCTGCGTAAGGGGTGAGAGGGGAATCGAACACGTCCAGCGAGGAACTGGCAGCGTGGGTCTTCAGTGATTCGACTACTTGGCGGAATTCAAGTGCGCCGACGAGGGAGAAGGAAGGCATGTGGGTGAGGTGGGCAGGAGTATGGATTGGGGAGGGCGTGCGTGATTTGGGGTGTGAGGGTAATTGGGTTTGGACGCCGATTCTGGGTGGCCGTGAGCTGGATATCATCGGTGTTGGGGATACGACAGCAACTGCGAGGGTATCGGTGGAGGCCGTTACTGCTGGGGGTACTATGTGACGAGATTGGTATGTATGTCTTCGACAGGGATGGAAAGCTTACCTTCGTCATGGTATGGCTCTTCATCGGTATAGTGTTGGGTGGCGGGTTCTTCGCTATGCTCGCCAGATATGACAACTTCTCCTCGCTGTACGCGTTTCGTGCGTCTTTCCAACCAACTTCCGGCGATAACTGCTAAAGCGTAGCAGACGTACCATAGAACAAGTATGGCTGATTCCCAAGCTTGTATAAGACCGTCTCTGAGAATTACGAGTAGCATGATAACAGCGACTGTGAAGAAGCCGACGTCTCTTAGGAACGGGAGCGGATCTACCTTGAAAGGACGAATCATGCACATGGATCCAACGACGCAGGAGACGATGAAGGAGGCAGCCCCAAGGAGCTCACCTATCGCCAAGCTGCCTGAGTCCGCGCGCATGGCTGAGAAGGTAGAGAAGACATCTGGGCTGGCGTTTCCAAAGGCGAGGAAGGTGACGCCGGCCACGTTTTCGTCGAGGCCAAGAAACTGGGCGATGGTGGCAAGGTTGGGAGTGAAGAAGTCGGAGGCAGATATACCGAGCGTGGAGAAGAGGAAGGAGAGCCATAGCAGCAGGGCGGTGAAGATGAACGGACGTAGGCTAAGATCCGAGCAAAAGTAGGTCTGTAGATATGGAAAAGACAGGACGGTATCTGAGACAGGACACTCCTGCTGGACATGGAGACATTGGGTAGCCAGCGTCCTGAAATCCAACGGGTGACACTGCAAGTGGACGTCAGACCCGACGAGTTGCAAGTTGACTTGAGCACTTGCCTGGGGATGGTTGAGTTGCTTGGAGAGCGCACTGACCAACTGGTACTCCTGGGGTACCCGTGCCTGTCTGCTTCGAGATAGCAGAACGCACTGGATGAACAGACAAACGAACAGAATGGTTGTTGCGGTCCTCGACGACATTGGGAGGTCGACTGAGAATTCGGACACGCTGCAGGTCTTCAATCAAGTCATGACATCACTTTCAAGGTCACTCTGCAAGTATTTATGTATGGCAGTCCCCCTCGCCATCGTCGCACACAGTGGCGGCTGTCAGACGGACGCCCCCCAAAGTTTTCGCCGTCGGACAGCCCAGGGCCCACGCTAACCAAATCGATATCATAACTAGGTCTCTATCCCCGACGACGTCCCTTGTTTGTTTTCTCTTTCGTCCGAGACCATCAAGCCCACCATGAAACTCGCCGTACTCACGTCGGGCGGCGACAGCGCAGGCATGAACGCAGTCGTGCGTGCTGTCGTCAAAGCAGGAATACTAAGGTAGGTAGGCTCGTACAGCATCCGCACACCCCTCAACGTTGCTCAGTGGCTGCGAGACCTGGATCGTACGTGAGGGATACGAAGGTCTCGTTCGAGGAAACACCGATACGCAGACACCCTCCACCGCCGACGAGCCCTTCGCCGATCCTTCCGCTAGGCAACGCGTGCGCAGCGGAAAAGCTACCAATCTCGTCGAAAACCTTCGATTCGGTGATGGCGATCTCCTTCGCGATGGTACGGGTGACCATGCAAGGGGACGGACACTCAAGGGTAGATACATCGTCCGCGCGGGTTGGGACGACGTTAGGGGCTGGTTCGCGGAGGTGCGTCGGACGGGCATCGTTCGACCGTCGTCGCTGACCCTAGCTGCCACTGATCACAGGGCGGCACTCTCATCGGTACAGCACGGTCAAAAACGTTTCGCACCCCGGCAGGTCGACTGGCAGCAGCTTACAACCTCATCAAGGAAGGCATCGATGCCCTCGTCGTATGTGGAGGCGATGGATCTCTCACCGGAGCAGACCTCTTCCGCTCAGAATGGCCCTCTCACATTTCTACTCTCCACTCCGAAGGAAAAATCACGGACGAACAGCTGTCAAAGCATGGCCATTTGCGTATAGTCGGACTCGTCGGCTCGATCGACAATGACATGAGCATGACTGATCTCACGATTGGCGCTCCAACAGCGCTGCATCGGATCTGCGAAGCGATCGACAACATCAATTCGACCGCGGCATCTCACTCGAGGGCCTTTGTGCTCGAGGTCATGGGTAGACACTGCGGATGGTTGGCCTTGTTGGCAGGCGTGAGGTTTGTCTTTTTCTTTGCGAGCATAGACAACAGGCTGACGCAATGTGTACGCAGTGCTGGTGCTGACTTCATCTTCATCCCGGAGCGGCCACCCCAGACAGACTCATGGGAGGATGAGATGTGCGAAGCTATTTCCATGGTATTCTAATTCTTATCCACTCGATCTCTTTCACCCATCACGTCCCTCAGCACCGTGAAGTGGGCAAACGCAAGACGCTCGTGATCGTTGCCGAAGGCGCCCACGATAGTAACCTCAAACCCATTCGTGCAGACTACGTGAGGGACGTCCTCACCGAACGCCTCGGTCTCGATTCACGTGTCACTACACTCGGACATATCCAACGTGGTGGGCGGCCGTGTGCCTTCGATCGCATCCTGGTGAGCTGACCTGCTAGTTCGAGTGTTGTACACATCTCATTCGGTTGAGGGCATATAGCCTACCTTGCAAGGTATAGAGGCTGTCAAGGCGGTTCTCGAGGCTACGCCAGATACCCCGTCTTACATGATCGGTGTAAGGGAGAACAAAATCACACGTGTTCCTTTAGTGGAGGCTGTGGAGATGGTATGTGCGCGAATCTCTGCTTCCCAATACATTGTTCGAGAGGCCCGTTCCAGACACGGGCAGTTGCGGATGCCATTGCCGCCAAGGACTTCGCGAAGGCAATGTCTTTGCGTGACCCAGAGTTTCTGCAGAGTCTGGAAGGATTCATGACCACGTCTCTATTGTACAAGGAGAAAATGCTCTCCGAAGAAAAGGTGAGCCCACTTTTCGGCAGGCAGCTTGATTTGACTGATACCCCTCGCAGCGTATGCGGGTAGCCATCATGCAGTGAGTCAAGACATCTAAGTGTGTACGTCATCCTCTCACGTCCTCCAGTGTCGGTGCCCCCGCCGGAGGCATGAATGCCGCTTCCCGCGCCGCAGTCCGGTACTGTATCAAACAAGGACATACTCCGCTCGCTGTTCACAACGGATTCAAGGGTCTCCTCGATGACGCTATCCATGAACTCTCCTGGCTCGGTGTCGACGGTTGGACATCCCGCGGAGGTTCCGAGCTCGGTACAAACCGTACCTTACCCAGTGTCGACCTTGGTGCTGTTGCAGCCCGTTTTCAGCAACACGACTTCCATGCCCTTATGCTCATAGGCGGATTCGAAGCGTTCAATTCTCTATTGATCTTAGAGAACGGGAGAAGCCTGTATCCAGCGTTTCATATCCCGATGGTGCATCTTCCAGCGACGATTTCGAACAATGTCCCAATGACCGAATTCAGTCTTGGAAGTGATACCAGTCTGAATGCGCTCGTAGATGCGTGTGATGCGATCAAGCAGAGTGCGAGTGCGAGTAGGAATAGGGTGTTTGTTGTGGAGACGCAGGGTGGACAGTGCGGATACATTGCGACAATGGGTGCTCTGGCGGTACGTTGTCATTTTTCTGGGCGACTTGTGATATTGATGGTAACCTTCTTTTTCTTGGGAAGACGGGAGCGTCACTCGTGTATACACCTGAGCAAGGGATGGATCTTGATATGTTACGCGCGGATGTCAAATTCCTCAAGATACGGTACGGACTAGATGTTAAGGGCAAGAGCGAGGGACGTTTGGTTATTCGGTGTGTGTCCCCCCTTTCTTCATCTACTCTCTTTCACATACACTTGACACGGGAACTTACTTCCACCCAGAAACGAATGTGCCTCTAAAGTATACACCACCGATATGCTTACCGATATGTTCCGCGAAGAAGGTGGCGGCCTCTTCGATTCGCGTTACGCCTCGCTTGGACACATCCTCCAGGGTGGAGTACCCACCCCAATGGACCGTGCTCGCGCCGCCCGTCTCTCCTTACGATGTATGGCATTTCTCGAGGAACATCACCAATCGTTGCTCGTTCAACCACCTAAATCGCGGTGCGCTCCCCCGGAGAGTGCGGCTGTGATCACGATCCAGGGATCAGCATTAAAGTGGGTACCAGTGACAGAAATGGTGAAGCATGCCGATATGAAGAATAGGAGGGGGAAAGAGGCGTGGTGGGAACCTGTCAAGGGTTGGGTGGAGGCGTTGTCTGGGAGATCGGAATTGGTGTAGGTTTTTTGTAGGAGGAATGTGCATGGTCTGGAATCTAGAGACATGTAGAATTTTGAATATGGATGTATGTAGACACAAGCTCTGGATCATACTGGCCACCCTCTCTACTCTGCATGTTGGCGGACCAGATGTATTTGAGTGGTCTGTCTTGAGGAAAGATTGATTGTGGTTGATGTCCAGGCTATAGTGTTAATGTATTGCATTAATACAGCATAACTATTGTACACCTGCATTGCAACAATCACAATAGAGGTACATGATGATTGGCTGTTCCCACTCTGGTTGTACAGTGACTCCAAAAACCCTTTCTGTGTTTGACCTCACAGCAGTGTTTGAAGTATACTGCCAGACACATGAAAAATCACACTAGGCTTTGGTGGAGTCATAAATAGTACATACTCTTGGCTACAAGATTGCCCTATAGGTCATGTGATTTCATTCACACAGTCCTGAGATATGGGCATTTTAAAACAGCAAGTCCATGGAAAGGGTTTTTTTCACTTTTGAATTTACAGGGGTATTAGGATATTATCAGTACTTGGTATAGCCACCTTTTGCTCTAATCACTGCCTCAACCCTTCTAGGCATACTCTCAATCAGTTTCTGACACTCCTCCACTGGTATCCCCTCCCACTCCACCTGAACTCTCTCCCATAGCTCATGAATCCCATTAGGGGGGTTTTCATGGCTTGCAAGCCTTCTTTTCAGGCAACCCCAGAGATGTTCAATGGGGTTAAGGTCAGGAGATTGTACAGGCCATACTATGGTCCCAAAATACTGCTCTTCTAGCTAATCTCTAACCTTTTTGCAAGTATGCTGGGGATCATTGTCTTGCTGAAAGATGTTTCAGATGGATTGAGACCATAATACTCCAATGTTTGTTGAAGCTCATCCTTCAAAATCTGAAGGTAAAGGTCCCCATCCATCCTACCATCAATCTTTGCAGCACAGTGTCATGCCCATGCCTCTGGCCAGTGCTACCCTTGACCTCTCCCTGTTCTTGTGACCCCCCTCTGCTCCACTCCACACCCATCTGCTCACACTGGTACTCATATGACACATTACTGCCCTGTCCTCTGTCAGGCACTATCAGTCCCTGTTGGGCCCACCATGTGACTGTTGTTGTTGGTCAGTGTTATGCCGCAGGTTGCTCGAAGCACCTAATAAAGGTGTAGCAATGTAAGAGTGGAATAATAAAACTAAATTGCAAGTCACTTGAAGCACCGAAGAATGGTGTAGCGACTATGGAGTGAAATAGTGGGGTACCTTGGTGCATAGAGACTTTGAGCACCCTTGGCCCACACACTCATATCACCAAAGAATGGAGATAAATGTGAGAGTTTGCAAGGTAGTGAAAAGTTAAGGAAATACAGTGGTACAGTAACTCTCTATATGTACTGTAGCTGTATTGGGCCTAAAGCCCAGGTGGAAAGGTGTCCATGGCCCACTAAGAATGGGCACATAGCATGTACAGTAAGATGGGACATGGGCACACATCAGTAAATTTACAAGCATCTTTTTTGTACTTATTGTGGCTTATTTGTCTTTGCCAACTAAAATCCAACCACAGCTTGCCACCTACACCAGAACTAGCAAAAAGATTACTTGAGAATGGATTATCTTCATGTTTCCAATAGAACTAGGTATGGTAGTAACCCTCATGTTAATATTTCTGATGTGGTGTAAGTTGAGTTAGCCAGATAAGCTCAAAAAAGCTTATATAAGACTCTTGTAAATTTACTGATGCATCTGATTAAGGTAGGGTGGGCAACAGACATAAGGTATGTACGGATCTTGGGACCAATGAGAGCGAGCACACAGAGTGGGCTCATGACAGAAGGGCAACAATGTGCAGCAATGTGCAGCTATAGTACAATGGGCACAGACACAAAGATGAGTCAAGAGAAACAGGAACAGAGTACAAATGTGAATGGAGACATAGGCCCATTGAAGGGCACATGACATATCCTGATAAGGGGTTGGGGTTGTGCCCAACTAAAGAAGATGAGGAGTAACTGATCAGGGATCAGTTACCAAAGATAGAGGCCAGCGGGTTGGTGTTTGAGAATAACCTGGATGCTGATGAGAATGGCAACAATGCTGCAGCTGACGATGACAAAGATGGCAGGACCGAAAGTGTGTATCCACAGCTCCAGTCTGGAAATGGAAGGAGCTGGGTCAAGGCATAACATCACCCCCCCCTCAAGGGCAGCGAGCTCCTGATCGATGAGTTCAGAGGGTACACAGTGAGGTCGAATGACAACCAGAGGAGGACATGATGGGAGATGAGGAAGGGGAGGATGAGGGTTGGGAGACAGGTGGACTGAAGGGGCAAACAGCAGCTGCATGTTGAGGATCCATCCAGCGAGAACCTGCCCCATTGCCACAAGACCAATGGCTGGTGTAGCCACAGTCGTAGCAGGTGTAGACATGGAGGGGATGGTCAGAGGGAACCTGGGTTCGACCACCTAAGTACAAGCACAACTTATCCTTGAGTTCGAGAACAATAAATGGCGAGGGCAGGAAGGTACTGAGCATGTGAATCGCATTATAAGGTTTCTGATTGGCGATTCCCCAGGCACTCTCACATGCTTTATCTAGGAAGGCTTCCCAATTGAAAACAGTGGTGCTGGTGGTCGAATTCTTGGCTAAGATGACAGCAGCCTGCTGGAAGATCCTTTCTTTCGTTTGTCCTTCCAATTCCAAGGCTGGAGGAGGCGTCTTGACCTCAACCTTAGGGACAGATAACCTTGTTGGGTCAACTCCACTAGGCGAAGGCTCTCCTGTTGGCTTAGCATTCCATGGTGATGCCTGGAAGGACCCCCATCTGTCTGTCAGTGACAACTGTACCTTATGAAGTCCTGATCCTCCTCTCTCTGCTGCAGCAGCCACCTGGCATAGGACATCCAGACTGGTTCTTCTGGGTCAATTGGCCATAGAGCGCTGAAAGGAATTGGCAACAGTGGGGCCTAAGTCCTGATGGAGGATCTGAATGAGGTCGTATTGCACCTTGCCCATAGCAGAGATGGCAGTGTGGAGGGTGTTTTTGAGGAAGGTGGCATTGCCAGTAGAGTCAGGGAGAGTAACAGTGGTGTCGAGGAATTTAGGGACATATGAAGCAACTACGTCTGATCCTTGGAAGATCTGACACAGCAGCCATAAACGTTGCTCCTGTTCTCGTGTGACCCTGACAAGTGGGTCCCCTGGGTTGTACTTCATAAGCATCCAACAATAGTTGAAGAACTGTGCTGTCATGGGTTCCATGATGGGGTCAGAGTTTGTTGATGCTGGGAAGGGGGAAGGGACAGAAGACCCAGCACTTGTTGATACATGCTGGTGTGGAATGGGCTCAGAGAGGGATAAAGTGGGTAATGGTCAGCGGTTGGCTTCAGCTGTCTTTCCACTGAAGGGTTCATCATCGTAGGGTGCAGCTGAGAGTTGATCAATGAGGGGGACCGAGGGGATCGGTGTGGGAGGTTGGTGATGGGCCTTGCCCTTGTTGGGCTTCATGTGTCATAATGTAAGGCTCCCAAGTGGGCAGAAGCTGGAGGTGTCAGAAAGGGGTTCAAGTGAGGTGGAAGTCTCATTGTCAGTTGACAATGTCTTTCTGGTGAGTGGATAGCTGAGTAGTTCACATGGGAGGGGAAATGAACCAGAGGGGGGGTATGAGGGAGAGGTTGCAGAGACCTCCATGTAGTCATCAGCGAGGTCAGAGGCAAGGGTAGCATCATCATAGTCGAAGTAGTCTGAACCAGGGTTTTCAGTATTAACAGAGCAGGTGCTTGCCATTTAGTTGAGATGACGAGCGAGCTTGTATTGTTCGAGCACCTCCTCCACGTGCTCCTTTATATTCTCTTCTGGCTCCCACGTGTTAGAAGAGTGAGGGAAACCAACCCACTTAACAAGGTACTCGTGACCCTTTCTGCACCCCCTGCTGTGGTGGTTGAGTATCGTCTCCACTTCCCATTTGACTTCATCATCTACCAGATCTGGAAGGGGAGGTGAGGGTGCATTGCCATACTTGGCAGTTTTGGTGAATGGATAGATCCGAGAAGTGTGGAAAACTGGGTGTACCTTCCAGGTGGGTGGTAGACCTAGTTTGACAGCCACTGGCAAAATTACCTTGACAATGGGAAATGGACCCAAACATCTCGGTTCTATTTTTGAGGACTGTCCCTGAGTGCACAAGTTACCCAAATCTAACCAAACTTGGTTGCCTTCTTTGGGCTCGACATATGTTCCTTTTGATCTTGATTGCATCATGTCTTGTGCCTGTTCATGGCTGAGCTGGGCAATGTCATGATTGATCGCAAGAGATTGAAGCCAATCATCAACTGATGGTGCAGCAGTGGTGCGGGCAATGGGATAAGGGGAAGGGTCAAAGCCATAAAGTAGCGAGAACGGAGTTTGCCCATGTACTGAGTGAATGTGTGAGTTATGGGCAAACTCAGCATCCAGGAGTTTACAAGCCCACGAGTTGGGCAGCTCTGTGCAGTAACAGCATAGGTAAGTTTCGAGTTCTTGATTAACCTGTTTGCTTTCTCCATTTGTTTGAGGGTGATAAGCAGAGGACAGCTTCATTCTGATTCCAAGTGACTTGTACAACTCTCTTGTAAAGGCAGACACAAACTGCGGACCACAATCAGATATGACTGATTCAGGAAGTCCATACCACTGATAGATATATTGTTGGAACAAGCGGGCAAGGCCCACTGAATCAACAGTTTTGTTTGTCGGTATGAACACAGCCACTTTGGTGAGCCCTTGATCCACCACCGTCAGGACCAAGTCATAGCCTTCTGATTCTGGAAGGTCAGTAACGAGGTCCATTGATATTTGCTGGAAAGGCAGCAGGTTCTTGGGTGTATCATTTGGAGTAACAGGCAGCATGATCGGGTGAGTTATGACCTTGTTCACTTGACAAACAGGACAGCCTTTGACATAGTCACAAATTGACTTCCACATTCCTGGCCACCAGACTGCCTTTACCATCTTCTTCGACATCACTTTTACTCCGGGATGTCTGGTGGCTGGGTGATCATGGTAGCTGTGTAAGCATTGTCTATGAGTTTTAGGCAGGATATAAAGCCTTTGTTTATACTGTTTCATTCCGTCCAATGCAGTTTGCACTTTGGGGTTCTCCTCAGAGAGGGTTGGATCCTTTGGTGTTTCACTTGTGGCATGATCGTACACCTCTTTCGAGATAACATAGACCCCCTTTCAGTGATGGTCAACCTTTTTAACATCCATTGTGCAGCATTGATCCGAGGCCATGTTGGTGTTAACCTGTTGATTGGAATGGAAACTGTCGGAATTCACCCCCCCCTCAAGCCACATGGTGTTGGGAAGGGCAGCAGCTGTGATGGTGGGTTCTTCACCATAATTAGGCCGTCAGGACAGGGCATTGGGGATGCCCATTAGCTTGCCAGGTTTGTGCAAGAAAAGGACCAGATAACCTTGAAGGGTATTGAGCCATTGTCACATCCGTGATGCACGTGTAAGGTCCGGACCACGGTCCGACCATCTGAGGTGTTATTCTAGCCCTATGGGCTTCCATCGTAAAACTCCGTTTCTGTCTCTGATTTGACTTACGATCTATTTCTATTTCTGTTTCCATGTTTAGTATGTTTCTCTCGTGCTTCTAAGTGACTCGCTACACTACCGTACCCGTATGCCTTACTAATCCCCATACCATCCGGCTATCCGGCGACTACCGACTTACCTTACTAATAGCTCACTAATATTGTTACTCATCCGTACTGCGCTCTGGTAGTCGCTGCACCCCAGACATTGCTTTATACTTTTTTCTGTACTATAAAAGCCTTGTACATATGTTGTAGCACATCAGTTCGAATATCGAATAAGATACTCATTGATCTCACTTGACTCCAGACAGTCTCTGGATAGTTCTGACCTCTGGGACTCAGCAGGAAGAAGTGTACTAAGTTGTACGCTAAACTCTGACTACCCGGACTTTCGCTCTAGACACCCTCTGCCCTCAGACCCTCTCGGAGACCATTGAGAACCGGTCTTGACAGTATATTTGAACTCAAATCCCTGCATGAGCCCACCAAACCCCCATGCCATGACCATGACTACCTGACTCTGTTCCCGCTCAATGGCTGTTGAAGCTTCAGAACAAGCTGCGATTGACGATATGCACGAATCAAGTGCACGTATCGCATTAGCAAGCCGCTGACGTCCTCCACCGTCGGTCAGCCAATTTCGAAGTTTCTCTGCCAGGGGTGAACCCCTCGCTACCCTGACTCCTAGAACCGGCTCCTCTAACTGATGTTCCTCATCTACGGTGCGACCAACCCCAGACCTCTTTGGAGGTGATGACCCCAGAGATGATGGTCCGGGAGACAATGGTCCCAGAGACAACGACAACAATGACGATGACAACGACGACGAAGGAAACCCTTTCATCAATGCCCCAGAACAGCTAGACCCCCAACTAGTGGTCTTGCAGAACTTGGCAATGGCCATCGACTGTCTGTCACAATCAACCCATCACTCCGACGACACCTCGTCCTCACGTGCCAAAGTCCGAGAGCCAGACACCTTTGATGGAACTGATCCAAAGAAACTCTGGACGTTCTTGGTCCAATGTGAACTATGTTTCCAGGATCGTCCCAAGGCATTTCGTCTTGATAGAAACAAAGTCACATTCGCCCAATCTTATCTTAAAGGAATGGCTCTCGAATGGTTCGAGCCAGACCTTCTGAACTCTGGAGATCCAGCAGACTGTCCACTCTGGATGGACAGCTGGCTGGACTTTGTAGCAGATCTCCAGACAACCTTCGGACCACATGATCCAGTTGCAGACGCCGAGCACCAGCTCGACCACCTACACATGAAAGAGACACATCGTGTAAACCATTATGTGGTCGACTTTAACAGATTGGCATCGCAAGTCCGAGGTTACGGAGATGGTGCTCTCCACCACCTGTTCTACACCGGGCTCCCAGACCGCATCAAAGATGAAATCAGTAGGGTTGGGAAGCCCACCACACTATATGGTTTATGCACGCTAGCCCAAGAAATTGACGCATGCTACTGGGAACACAAGGACGAGATCTCTCGTCAAGCAAGGTCCTCCGGCAACAACTCCAGAAGTAACTCTGGAGGCAAGGCCAACTCAAACAAGGGGGACAAGCAGAAGTCTGGTAGCGCCAACCCTCAGCCTGGTAGTAACCAACCAACTCCGTCTACCCCGAACCCCAAGCCTCCGAACAACCAGAACTCCAGAGCACTGTCCGCATTATCTAACAAGCTCGGTAAAGACAGCAAGTTGACACCTGCCAAGCAGAAGAGACGTTTTGAGCAGAACCTGTGTATGTTCTGCAGGAACCCTGGCCACAAGGCCAAAGAGTGCCCTAGATCTACATCTCACGCAGCTAAGGCTCGTGCAACCACGGTTACTGAGTTGGAAGCCAAACCAACTGCCTCCTCCAAGGCAAAAAAATAGAGTGCAACTCTCAGAACTCCACACAGCCTGGGAGTTGCGTTGATACCGACTGTGCACCCTCGGAGGCACGCCTCAATGCATCCACTCTTTCAAATCCTAATTCATTAAAACCTTCTGTCACCCTCGACTCATATAATATTCCGGACTTTCCAGCATTAATAGATTCGGGCTCGACCCACTGTTTTGTAGATTCTACTTTTGTCAATGATCACGGTCTTTCAACTTACTCCATCTCACCCCTCGTCCTCCGTCTGTTTGATGGTGTGACAACAACATCAATCACTAAAGCCTCAAACCTCTCAGTCCATTTCCCCTCTGGAGATATCACCGACATGACCTTCTATGTAACTCCGTTGGATTCTGAGTGTAAGATAGTTCTTGGACATAACTGGCTCACCTGTTACAATCTGTCGATTGATTGGGTACTGAGCAGTATTGAGTTCCGAAACCTTACATCTTGTTTGCCAGCGCCGACATCGCCCTCTGACTCGGAGTCAACTCCGAGAAACCCCATAGATGCCCCCCTGGGCTCTCCGGAAATCACCCTTCCCGAGTTGGTTGATACAGTGAGTGAAAAAACGTGTGCAATGTTTGGCTGTTTTGTACTAAGTCCAGTGTAGCGCCATGAGGCGTGGGAATCATGCTTAGCCTTGGTGAGGTGGGTGGTAGTACTCGCTCTTGGCTACAAAATGGTCCCAGGGTCATGTGATTTGGTGCGGTAGTCATTGAGATATGTCCATTATAAAACAGCTACACCATTGCACACGTTTATTCACTTTTGGGCTGGAAGTAAAATCTGAGTCAAATGAAGAGATAATTGTGGTTGTTTGGTCCTACAAACAAAGATACACATATAAACATTGTGTCTGAGTTTGAACAAGTTCACACGCTTCTTTATTTCCAACCTTTACCACCATGAGATCCATCTCCTCCACCCAAAGGAATACTATCCTCACTATGCTTGATTCTGGTCATTCTCCTTCCTCTATTGCCTCCAGTACTGGCCTACATCGCTCTACCATCTCTAGACTTTGTTCCAAGGAGCATTCCAGCCTGCAGAAGTCCACTGGAGGTCGTCCATCCAAGCTTTCCCCTGCTAATGTCCGCCATGCCATCCACCTCATCTCAACTCAGAAGGCAGACAATGCTGTGCAGGTGACCAAAACTCTCACCAATGTCATCAACCAGCCCCTCCACCCAAATACTGTTCACCAGCACCTGAAGAAGACTGGTATGAAGGCTGTGGTAAAGCGAAAACGACCTATCCTCTCTGCCAAGCATCACAAGGCAAGGTTGGACTTTGCCTATGCCCATAAAGATTGGACTTTGGAGGACTGGAAGAGGGTGGTATGGTCTGATGAGACTAAAATTAATCGCCTGGGGTCAGATGGGCACAAATGGGCATGGAAAAAGCCAGGGGAGAAGCTGAATGATAGGCTAGTAGAGGGGACACTGAAGTTTGGAGGAGGGTCTCTCATGATGTGGGGCTGTATGACCTGGGAGGGTGTTGGGTATGGCACCAAGATTGATGGTAGGATGGACGGAGACCTCTACCTCCAAATTTTGAAGGATGAACTACAAGATTCCCTTGAGTATTATGGTCTCCATCCTCCTGACATCATCTTCTAGCAGGACAATGACCCCAAGCACACCTGCAAACAGGTCAAGGAGTGGCTAGAGGAGCAGGATTTTAGGACTATGGTATGGCCTGCACAGTCCCCTGACCTCAACCCCATAGAACATGCCTGGGGTTACCTCAAGAGGAGGCTTGCAGAGTATGAGCATCCTCCCAAGGGAATACTGGAGTTGTGGGAGAGGACTCAGGTGGAGTGGAACAATATACCAGCTGAAGAGTGTCAGAAGTTGATTGAAAGCATGCCTAGGAGGGTGGAGGCAGTGATTAAAGCAAAAGGAGGCTATACCAAGTACTGATATTCCCCAAATACCCCTCACTTTTCAAAAGTGAATAAATGTGTGCAATGGTGTAGCTGTTTTATAATGGACATATCTCAATGACTACTGCACCACATCACGTGACCCTGGGACCATTTTGTAGCCAAGAGCGAGTACTACCACCCACCTCACCAAGGCTAAGCAGGATTCCCACGCCTCATGGCGCTACACCGGACTTAGTACAAAACAGCCAAACATTGCACATGTTTTTTCACTCACTGTAACTCCTCTCCACCCAACACCCAAGCACCTAACATCTCCCTTGTCAATGCAGCAGCCTTCATCCGCACTTGCAAGCTAGATGGCTCAACCCAGTTCTCCCTCCAGATCCGACCTCAGGATGGTACCAAACTCCGGGCTGCCACCGTACAGGATACCCCAGACTTGTCGTCAGTACCCCTGGACTATCATGACTTCACTGATGTGTTCAGCAAGGCCAAGGCAGCTATGCTTGTGTCTCACTGGGAGTTCGACCTCAAGATAGAATTGGAGGAAGGAACTACTCTGCTGTTGGGAACCCTCTACTGGCTTTCGTCCGTTGAGCTTGCTGCTCTCTGGACCTTCATCGATGAAAATCTTACCACTGGCTTTATTCGTCCCACATTGTCTCCGTATGCCGCACCTGTCCTCTTTGTCAAAAAGAAGGACAGATCACTTCATCTTTGTGTTGACTTTAGGGGCCTAAACAAGATCACCAAGAAGGACTGTTACCTGCTACCTCTCATTTCGGACTTACTCGACTTGCCTAGTCAGGCTAAAGTATATACTAAAATTGATCTGCGCCACGCTTACCACCTGGTGCAGATCGCCGAAGGAGATGAATGGAAAACGGCTTTCAGAACCTGTTATGGATCTTACAAGTGGCTCGTGATGCCATTCGGACTTACCAATGCCCCTGCAGCGTTCCAATGCTTCATCAACTCCATCTTCGCGGACCTACTGGATGTATGCATCGTTGTCTACCTAGACGACATCCTTATTTATTCTGATAATATGGAAAACCACAAAAAACATGTTCGTGAGGTACTCCGCAGACTCCAGGAGCATGGCTTGTATGCCAAACCAGAGAAATGCGAATTCCACTCCAAGTCCATGGAATACCTTGGTTTCTTCTTATCCCCCGATGGTTTGTCAATGTCCGAGGACAAGGTAAAGGCTGTCCGTGACTGGCCTGAACCCCATAAGGTGAAGGACATCCAGTCCTTCCTCGGCTTTGCAAACTTCTACCATCATTTCATCTTCAATTACTCGGACATTGTGGTCCCACTAACACGTCTCACACAGAAGGGGGCACCTTGGAATTTCTCCGAGGATTGTCGCCGGTCCTTTAATCATCTCAAGGAAGCTTTCTCCACAGCTCCAATATTGACTCACTTCCAACCCAGACTTCCCATCATGGTTGAAACAGATGCTTTGGACTATGCTGTCACCGGCATTCTGTCCGTCACTTGCCTGGATGGTGAGGTATGACCGGTAGCGTTCTACTCCCAGACTTTGACTGCCCCGGAGTTAAACTATGACACACACAACAAGGAGCTGTTGGCTATTCATGAAGCCTTCTGGACCTGGCGCCATTATCTCGAAGGCCCCACACACCCCATTGACATCGTTACCGACCACAAGAATCTTGAGTACTTCTCCACCTCGAAAGTGCTCACCAGGCACCAAGTGCGTTGGTCTGAGTACCTCTCCCAATTTAATATGGTCATTCGTTTCCACCCCGGTAAGCTCGGAGCAAAGCCCGACGCCTTGACTAGATGATGGGACATCTACCCCAAAGAGGGGGATAGGGGCTACGCCCAAGCCAACCCACAGAACCTCTGACCAGTGTTCACCACCGAACAACTATCCAATTCGTTATGGGCGACCTACTTAGAAAGCCCGGTACTGCGTGCTAGTATAATCATGGACGTTGAGAAACTCCATGAAGATATCAAGTCTGCCTTAACGTCCGACCCACTTGGTCGACTCCACCTCTCTGACCCATCTAACCCCCATTGGCAGGTAGATGAATCTGGACTTTTACGTCTGGATGATCACATATATGTCCCCAAAGCAAATGACCTCAGGCTTCGCATACTCCATTACAAGCATGACCACCCCTTGGCCGGTCACTTCGGACAAAACAGAACACTCGAACTCATCCATCGTGAGTATGTCTGGCCAAATGCCCGGACTTTTATCAAAGAATATGTCAAATCTTGCACCACCTGTGCACATGCTAAAACACTGAGACACAAACCATATGGTATGCTGAAGCAACTACCGATACCGGAGAGACCTTGGAACTCCATTTCGATGGATTTCATCGAACAACTACCAAACTCTGGAAACCATACTGCTGTACTGGTCGTTGTAGACTGTCTCTCAAAACAAGCTATATTCATCCCCACTGAAGATACAATCACCTCTCCACAACTCGCTAGATTGTTCCTACTCCATGTCTTTTCCAAGCACGGAGTTCCCTCACACGTAACCTCCAACAGAGGCACAGAGTTCGTGTCTCACTTCTTCCAGTCACTGGGCAAAGCACTGGATATGAAGCTTCATTTCACTTCCGGATATCACCCTGAAGGCGACGGTCAAACCGAACGAACTAACCAGACGTTGGAGCAGTACCTATGGGTCTACTGTAATTACCAACAGGACAACTGGTCTGAGTTGTTACCGCTCACGGAGTTTGCGTACAACAATGCTCCCAGTGCTACAACCAGAGTTTCACTGTTCTTCACCAATAAGGGTTATCATCCTAACGTTACTGTACACCCAGAAAGAGAGTTAACATCTTCTCAAGCTAGAGACTACACAGTGGACTTAGACTCCCTGCATACGTTCCTACAAGAAGAGATGAAGGAAGCTCAGCAGAGATACCAAGGTCCGGCAGATGCTAAAAGATCTCTGCCTCCGGACTTCCAGATTGGAGATTTGGTATACATCAAAGCTAAGTACTTCAGGTCCATGCGACCTTCAAAGAAACTCTCGGAAAAGAACCTGGGCCTGTACCCCATCATCGCTCGTGTTGGATCATTATCCTTCACTATCCAACTACCTGACACTATGAAGTCTGTACACCCTGTATTCCACGTCTCGCAACTAGAACCAGCAACTCCGAATACCATCCCCAACCGTGTCCAACCTCCACCCCCACCCGTTGAAGTTGACAGAGAACCAGAGTTCAAGATAGAACAAATCCTAGACTCTAAACTGGACTACCGTAGGCGATGTCCACTGCAGTACCTAGTCAAGTGGGCTGGCTACGAGGGCATGGACAAAGAAATGTCCTGGCTCATAGCTACCGAGTTAAGCAATGCCCCTGACTTAGTCACAGATTTCCACAAAGTGTACCCCCACAAGGATGGTCCGTTGAGCGCCATCCCACCCCGGAAATAACTGGACTTTCCAGAGTTTACTCCGTCCATGCTATGAAGGACCCATGCTCACTCATATTCGAAAACGGACACACAGAAAATATATTTCAAAAAAAAAAAAAAAGAAAGCAGGGGGGGGAACAGGAAACTCGAAGTACGATACAGACACAGGTAAACTAAAGTAACGACTAGATATCGTCATCGTTCAATGCCCGGTTGATGAGGGTTGTCGTCGCGGTCTTCAGAACCTTGAAGGATTCCTCCAAGACTCTGGATAGGTCCTGGACTTCCCTCGACATCGTCTCAATGGCTGCCGTATTCTTCTCAATCACCTTGACGATTTCTCCAAGTCAACGGTCCAGGACCTCCACCAAAGCGTCTTGATGCAGAGCTTGTCCACAGGGTTGGTGAGGCTTCGTGATGACCTCAACATCTGGCATATTGTCCAAGTCTTTGTTGTCAGCCGGCTCTCCGAAATGGGCAGACTTTCTCTGCTTCCTTTTTTCTCCACCCTGGGGAGACAGCACGGTCGATGCTGGCTTCTCGGACTCCGGTGCCTTCGGGTTTAAGTCGCACTTGCCTTTTGTTTTCTGGCACTGGATGCATGACTTGCTATGTCTGGTACCCGGCACACACAGTTCCCCGGCCTTGGTACAGGCAGAGCAAGCCTTAGCCTGCTCTGCGGGCCGTCCACTGACCGAAGCGACACACTGAGACTATTACGGACTTGTCAGTATGGAGTTTAGAATGATAAGTATTGTTACGCACCATTGAGCTCTCCGCCTGCTGTGCCTGACACGTCTCCTCCTCAAGATGCCTCTTCTCCGCTTCCAACTCATGGAGTTTCTTCTCCTCAGCTGCCTTCCTCTGTGCAGCCTCCTCGGCCTTTCGACGCTCCTCAGCCTCCTTTGCTTTCTGGACCTCCTCAGCTTTCCAGTGCTCCTCTTCTTGAATTGCTGCCTGCATGGCAGCATGCTGGCGACGTTGCCACTCGTCGAATTTCGCCATTTTCATGGCAGGCAGGTTGTCCAGATGTTCTTGGAGCAGTTCATCATCAAGTACCTCCCAGGCAATGCCTGCGGGGTTGAGGGAGGACTTAAGTCGTTGGGTAGGAGCCATGGTGTTTAGGAGAATGGAAATGGGCGTCTGGACTTGACAAAACCCTGTCAAGCTCTTTTTACTGTGAAGTTTTTCAGACTCTGACAATGTGGACTATGAAACTCCGAAGCGACGCTTGAGCACAACAAGTGCCTCGAGGGCTCAGCCCTAAGAGGGGGATACTGTCACATCCGTGACACACGTGTAAGGTCTGGACCACGGTCTGACCATCTGAGGTGTTATTCTAGCCCTACGGGCTTCCATCATAAAACTCCGTTTCCGTCTCTGATTTGACTTATGATCTATTTCTATTTCTGTTTCCATGTTTAGTATGTTTCTCTCGCACTTCTAAGTGACTTGCTACACTACCGTACCTGTATGCCTTACTAATCCCCATACCATCCGGCTATCCGGCGACTACCAACTTACCTTACTAATAGCTCACTAATATTGTTACTCATCCGTACTGCGCTCTGGTAGTCGCTGCACCCCGGACATTGCTTTATACTTTTTTCTGTACTATAAAAGCCTTGTACATACGTTGTAGCACATCAGTTCGAATATTGAATAAGATACTCATCAATCTCACTCGACTCCAGACAGTCTCTGGATAGTTCCGACCTCTGGGACTCAGCAGGAAGAAGTGTACTAAGTTGTATGCTAAACTCCGACTACCCGGACTTTCACTCTAGACACCCTCTGCCCTCAGACCCTCTTGGAGACCGTTGAGAACCAGTCTTGACAGCCATCTAGCTTGCCAAGGGGTTAGCTTCTGTGGATGGCGCCAATAAGTAAGGTTCTTGTGATCTGTGAAGATCACTGTGGGTTCTACCAGTGATATAAGGTAATGCTGGAAGGCGTCCAACGTGCGAATTACTGCAAGCATTTCCAGATCGAAGACCTGGTAACGTTGTTCAGCTCCCTTCAAGGATTCGGAGAGAAAGTGGCAAGGGTGCCACTCATCGTCTGGTCCTTTCTGTGCCAATACTGCACCAATGCCGACTTTGGAGGTGTCCATCAACAGGGTGAATGGCTTGCAATGATCTGGAATTTGGAGTACCGGTGCTGAGCACAAAAGTGACTTGATTTTCTTGAAGGCACCATTCTCTTCTTCACTCCATCGCCATTTTGTGTCCTTCTTTGACAGGTTGTGGAGGGGTCTCATGATTTGCAAGAAAGAAGGGATAAACCTGTGATAGAAGTTACAGAAGCCCAAAAACAAATGCATGTCCTTAAGGTTGTGTGGGGTAGGCCAGCTTTCAACAGCATCAATTTTGACTGACACAGTTTGAACATTTCCCTTAGAGATTTTCATCCCTAAGAACTTGATTTCTTTGGCTTCGAAGACACACTTTGAGATCTTCAGGTGTAGCTGTTCCTTCTTACAAATTTCCAGGAACTCCCTAACATACTTTCGAAGCTCAGGGATGGTCTTGGCATGAACTACAACATCATCCATGTATCCACACTGCTGCCATTTATGGATCTGGTCAGCAAAAGTGGTGTCCATGAAGCATTGGAAGGTTGGCAGGGAATTGCATTGTCCAAAGAACATTACCGTGGGCTCAAAGAGACCTCTTGGTGTTAAGAATGCTGCCTTCCATTGGTCTTCTGGCTTTACTCTGACATTTGTAAAACCCCATCATACATCAAACTTTGCAAAATATTTTGACTCACATAGTTTGTCTACCATTTGAGGAATGTTCAGCAGAGGGTATGAATCATGGATGGTATTCGAATTCAGATACCGGTAATCTTGAACCAGTCGTTTCTTGCCATCCTTTTTTGCAACAAAAAATACTGGTGTAGGGAGTGAGTACTCCCCACTATGATATTCTTTTGGTTTTATAGCTTTTACTTTTACTTTTTACTTTACCCTTTTGTTTTGTTTTGTTTTGTTTTTATTCTTTTACCTTAGACTTCACTTAGCTTCGAGTTTAGGCACGTGAGGTAGCTTACATAAGCCCATGCGCACCTACACTCCTCTGTAACTACTTACAGAATATATCATCAAAGTACCGAGTTATGAGTTTGAGTTTGAGTTCGAGAAGGCCATTGCAAGTGCCTTCAGTCTTCAGACAGATCTCAGACTGCTCCAGATGTCTTCTCCTCAGACAGCACTCTCTCACAGGCTATAGAAGCCCCTTAGGAAGATCTCCCCCTTCAGTATCCTCAGTCCACCCTTAGCCACACTTAATCAGTCTCATCATCTGGAGCCCACTGCGAGGGGCTTCTGTCTTAGCCTGGTGACATTTTTCTTATCTTGTTCATCCTTGTTTTCATGTTTTTAGGTCTCATGTTCTCAGCCTCAGTCATGTTCCTCTTTGAGTCACACTTTCCCCTGGTATTCTCAGTTTATATCATTTTCCTGCCTTCGAGTTCCCTCGTGACATCATGCAAGGCCCGAGTTCCCCTCATTCTGGACCTTCCGAAGCTTCAAAACCCCCTCAGTACTCCTCGAAAGACCTTCGAAACTTTCTCGAACATGTAATCCGAGTTGCAAATGTTGCTAAGTCACTCCTTCGAGCCTATGGAGACCTTCGAGAGGCCAGTGGTTTGCATGCACAGCCACCTACCGATTCCGTGAGTTGCTCACCCCACCATACATACTTGTTTTGCTTTTTCTGTGGCCAGAAAGGCCATATTCGAGCAAATTGCGACTCGTGCAAGAAGTATCTAGCTGCTGTAGGGAGCCTAGGCTCCCTGAGTCTGCGAGGCGCCCTCAGCGGCAATCCCAACTTCCCCTACCTGCCAGATCATGTGCCCATCACAGTCATGGGATTGTGTCGCCACCTACACTATGCTCCCTCTCGGTCACATGCCTATTACTGCCAGCAACATCGCCACCTGTCACATGTCACTGCGCCTCCCTGCAGACCCTCCTTTAGCTATACTGCTCCCGTCACCCCCTGTCAGCTTCCAGGGTGCGATCCCATTGCTCAGACATGTAGTTATGCCGCCTCGTCTCGGTTCATGTTCATCTTCTCCACTTTTGTTTGTTTTCCTTTCACCACTGTCACTGCTGTGCACGTGTCTGTACCAGCGTCAGACTTTGCTTTGTCTGTTATTACTTTTGACATATGACAGATCTGAAATATGCCAAATTTTACCTTAGATACCACTGTCTTTACGATACAAAAGCCTGGGTTACTTAGAAAAATATACCACCCACCTTTTGGCATCACACAGCGAGAATCTGAGAGTCCCCTTCGAGTCTAGAGAGCCCACCTGAGCCATCTTTGAGTTTGCAAGAGTACCCCGAGTCCCAGAGTTCCCTTTACCATCATTTCGCTGCCATCGAGCCCCAAACACCCCAAAAACCATCCTACAAGCCAACTATTGCCACCTACTGTGTTCCAACGAGCTCTCAAGTTCCCCCTTCATATATTTCCCACTTTACCACCTAGCATCCCCCTCATCTGTCTCCTTCTGACTCAAGACCCCTTGGGATGAGCCTAGGATTTACCTACAGCTTTCCCTCTCTTATTTCCCTTAGCACTCTCACAAGAAGAGTAGCCCACACTGTGGGAAAGTGTCTGTTAGTGAAAGGTCGCATCATACTACCTATGGGATGAGAGATACCGTGAGAAGTACCCGGGTGCACTCTCAAGGACTGTCTGGACTGCTGGGGTCTAGGGAATTGGTCTAATGACAATCGAAAGCCTCCTTTGAGTCAAGGCCGGCTACCCTTGGAGGATGTGGGTAGTCAAAAGCCACAGACCCAAATGGTTCCACTAGGTGTGTCTCAGCCCCACTTGCCAGTGCACCCTCACCCCCCCTCGGCACAACTGTTGTGTGCACCACTCTCAGTGGAAGGGCTGAGTCGTCCCTCAGCATCAGAGCAACCCCAGGCCCCCAGTTGAGGGCATAGTGAGTCCTCGAGCACACGTGCACCCTCTCGAACAGTACCTACATCAGACTCTTGTGGTCAACCTCCCTCCCACTCTCGCGATCTTGAGGACCTGCGTTCGTACTCTTATTCAAGTAGGCCACACAGCCCAGAACCTCCCTCTCGCTCTCGTGACCTTGATGACCTGTGTTTGTACTCGTATTCAAGCAGGCCACGCAGCCCCGAGCCTCCCTCTCGCTCTCATGATCTCGACAACCTGCGATTGTACTCGTACTCAAGTAGGCCGCACAGCCCCAATTCCCGCGACTACCCCCGTGACTACCAGTACTATGTCCGCTCGCCACCACCTGCGCCGCGACTCGCATACTCGCGCTTACCAGAAAGCTCGAGGGATGAGCCCACTCTGGTCCGGCCCACCAGCTGGCTAGTCGAGAGAACAACAGCCTCGGCCTCCTACGAGACTCGGTCGTCTCGTAGTACTCATGTGTCAGCCTACTCAAGAAGGTCACCCAGCTGCAGCCGCACACCTCGGCCTTCGTACCAGTTCTAGTGAGTCAACAGGGGGCCGCTTTAGCTCGTTGGGATCTTTTTATTGTGTTTTATTCTTTTTTTATGAATATATCACTCTTCAAGTCCCCCTATGAGTATCAGCCAGCCGTGCACCTTTGTCATCCCCCACCTTGCTGACTTGATATCTCGACAACCACTCATCCGTCCCTCTCGCAAACTGGGATTCTGGACGTACTCGACGATACCTTTCAAATGGTATACCTTTCGTTGCGATGGCCCCAGCGCATGCGAAGATATCATGGTTCTTAGGCAGGCAGGCAGTATCATACCATTTTGCGAATATCTCGGGATTGAGTGCGCCGTTTCCCTTGTTTCCTCGATCTCCCAACTCTCCTCGCACGTCACTATGACCTCCTGAAGTTTCGTAGAATTCCACCTAGCGGTTCCCCATCGACGCGATGCCGTCCTCCCACCTCCTACCCCGTTTAGGTCCTAACTCGCGCAGTTCTCGCCCAAATCACTCGCTTTTCCCAGACGTGAACATACTAGACGATACCTACCAGACGATATACAAGACGTCGCGTGTGCTTTCGTGGTTCTGAACTCGCTCGGGTTTTTGTATTTGGACAGGGTAGCGAGGTCGGGTTCATGTATCTCGCTCATTTTAGCATCGAACCTCTCGCTTTCTGACATTGTGGTTCTACTGGCTTATGGCTACCTGGTGATACCCTTTTTGTTCCTATGCACTCGATGGATGTGGAGATATGGGTTTTCTCAGTGGACAGTAGGGTATGAGACAGTTTGGCAGATATCTCGGGAACGGGTGCGCGTTTTTCCCCGATTCCTCGTTCTTCCAACTCTCCTCGGGCGTCTCCATCACCTCCTGGAGTTTTGTAGGATTCCACCTAGCAGTTCCTCGCCGACGCGATGCCGCCCTCCTGGCCCCTACCTCGCTTAGGCCGTAACTCATGCAATTCCGCGCCGAATCGCTCGCTCCTTGCAGACGTGCATCCCCTAGACGACATCTACCAGACGATATCCGAGACGTCGCGTGCGCATTCGTAGTTGCAGAGTTATGTGAGTTTTCATGTCTGAGCAGGGTGACGAGGTCAGGATCGCGTGTCTCACCCATTTTGGCGTCGCGCCTCTCCCTTTTTGGCATGGTGGTACTACTTTATTATGGCTACCCGGTGATACCCTTTTCGCCCCTACGCGCTCGACGGTTGTGGAGATATGAGAGTTTCTGTGTATGGAGGGGGTATGAGGCGGCTTGGCGGATATCTTGGGACTAGACAGGTTAATTGGTCTAGTTCCTTTTTCACCATCTCTTCCTAGGTGTCTTCTACCACTATCCGCGATTTCGTATCGGTTGCCTCAGTGGTCATGGCTCGGCGGCCTCCTCTTCTCGCTCCTCCTGCTGCCCTACACACTGTTCGCATCGCATCTTCCCCAGTTCTTCGCCTTGCCTTTCGCCTTTTTGGGACATGATACTACTCGACCAGTGCTTTCGAATGGTATACCTCGTGTCGTGATTCGCGCAGCCCTTGTCGAGAAATTTGGATTTTTGTGTGGTGAGGTGTCTTTGGCCGGTTTTGCTGATATCTCGGGATGGGGTGCGCGTATTCATTCGATTTCTTTTCCTATGTCCTCCCTACGCTCCCCTTCACCGTCTCCTCGAGTCTCGTAAGGTTTCGCCCAGCCGTCGTCCTTCGGCGAGTTTTTCCCGGCTACCCCCACTTGTCAGCACCTTCGAGCTCGTACCGTCAGTTTACAACCGAGGACGGTTGAATTCTCAAGTGACCCGCGGATGTAGGGAGTGAGTACTCCCCACTATGATATTCTTTTGGTTTTATAGCTTTTACTTTTACTTTTTACTTTACCCTTTTGTTTTGTTTTGTTTTGTTTTTATTCTTTTACCTTAGACTTCACTTAGCTTCGAGTTTAGGCACGTGAGGTAGCTTACATAAGCCCATGCGCACCTACACTCCTCTGTAACTACTTACAGAATATATCATCAAAGTACTGAGTTATGAGTTTGAGTTTGAGTTTGAGAAGGCCATTGCAAGTGCCTTCAGTCTTCAGACAGATCTCAGACTGCTCCAGATGTCTTCTCCTCAGACAGCACTCTCTCACAGGCTATAGAAGCCCCTTAGGAAGATCTCCCCCTTCAGTATCCTCAGTCCACCCTTAGTCACACTTAATCAGTCTTGTCACCAGGGCTGACACAGGAGAATCCAAAGGCACAATCTTGCTGCATTGCAGATTTTCATCGATGAACTTGTCCAGAATTTTGAGTTCTTCAGGCGACATCAGATATAGCATGGCCTTCTTCATCAATTTCTTATTGTCTTTCTGAAATTCATCCTTGGTTTTAATTTTGTGATCTAACCCCTTATGAAAGTGGGGTAGCGGGATGTTGGTTTCAGAAAAGACCTCAGCCAAGTCAGCATATTCCTTTGGGAGATCCAGGACCTCATGCAGTCCTGCGTTCATTTCCAACTGGGTGGAAATTGTGGTGCACTTTACAGAGGCATTCTTGACCTCATGCATAGTGACTTCTGTCTTCTTCAGCAGTTGCTTGTCCAGGGAACCACCCCATCCAACCACCCTATGTGTTTGCCAATTGACGATTGGCATTTCTTTCTTGAGCCATGGCATGCCTAAAATTAAATGGTCTTTTTCCATTGGGCCGACATAACAGAGTACCTGAAACTCATGAATGGGTTTCACTATATTTCAGCATTTCAAAAAGACCTTCTTCCATACAGTGTAATGGACATGCCTGTCAAAGGCAGTAATTTCCCAAGTTTTCTTGACTGGGTAGGTGCAGAGTTTTAACTTGGCAACAAGCTGGGCTCCTATTAGATTTACTTCGGTGCCACTGTCGATCATGGTGGGTATCCTCACATTTTCGTAGTTGAGAAGCTCAAGTGTTCCATAGATAGATCAGGCGCACATTTCAGATTTGTCGGCGATACTATTACAGGAAGCACGAGCACTCAAGACATCTTTAGATCTGGGAAAACTGCACAAGGAAAATTCAGAATGCCCCTTTAAAAACCCTTCTCTTTGGAAGGTTTTGACTCTTGCTTGACCTCTTCTTTGTCCACATCCACTTCCTTAACACTTTTCTTCTACAGCTTTGGGCAGTCCTTGCTGAAGTGCCCTTCTTTGGCACAATTGAAACAGTGCACCAATTGAACATGGCTTCTGCCACCTTTGTTATTCTGATGTCTCTTATCAATGTCCATAGCATTAGGATCCCTAGAGGGATGGGAGGGGAAATGATACTGCAGAGATGGGTGAGTTTCTCCAGCTTTCTTTCGGTCGAGAGTTTTCTTCTGTTTGATTTTGCTTACTGCTTGACTGGCATAGGCAATCCAATCTGAGACAGTACAGGGTTCTTTGTGGTCAAGAACCCAGTCATGGATTTCCTTCTTCAATCCCTGTCCAAAGAATATAGCACTGTTGAAATTGTCATCATTGTAACCAGTGCAGTTAAACATGGAAAGGAACTGAGAAATGTAGGATTCAAAGGGATCATTTCCTTGTGTCAATGTGACCAGTTCGATCTGGGCTTTGTGTTCCAGATTTCCAGAAACGAAGGTTGTGTGAAGTCGAGCTTCAAATTGATCCCAGTTGTCCTCATACTTGAGTTGGTGGCTTTGGTCATGTTCATTGATATAGACCTCGGCAAAAGCAGCAGCAGATCCTTCTGTCATAAAAGACAGGGTCAACCCAATCCGAAGGTGATCGGAAGTATACACATGCTGATTAATTTGAAGATATCCCTTAACCTGAGTGATCCAGGTAAAGAACAGATCATGATTGCCGTTATAGGTGCACGGCTTGTTGAGATTAAATTCGCAACCTCCATTTGGTTTGTACGCGTGGGCATCAACGATCATTGTAGAGGCAAACTTGCCATGAAGTTCTTTGATTTCCCTAGTGGTCGGTTCTCGATTAAACAACAGAGTTTGATTGGAAGAGGGCTTCACAGCTTCCTGCCCAGATCTGGATCCTGATCTGAGATTCAATCCTTCAGTAGCATGAGACATGATGTGGATAAGATTCTCTTCATCAACATCTGGAACATAAGTGTCTCCAACAATAGATCCTAAATTGGACTTATTGTCAAAGGTTAGCAGTTCAACATCTGTTTCCAACTCCGGTTTGTTTTCTCAGTAAGCACCCAAGATAGCTGGGTTGCAAAGGGAGGATGGAGGAGTTGTGGAACGAGGTTGATTGGGATAGTAATGCTTGTATGGGCTTCCAGTAGGTTTATGCGGAGTGTACTTGCGAGGTAAAGGTTGTGGTGGAGCGTGACATTTGCCTTTGCTTAATGAAAAAGCACTCGACATATCTGGAGGAGGCAGCAGAGGTGGTCTTGAAGACACCTTGGGCAAACAGTAAGGTGCACTTGAAAAGGTAGAGGGGTGAGTCAACAACACCAAAAAATGGTCAGTCGACCAGTAACGTGTTTAGGGTTGCTGGGTCGTCAATCCAAAGAATGGATAGTCCAGCAAAACAGCAGATAGCATAGAGAGCTACAAGTTCCAATGAGTCAGCAAACCTAAGAAAGGTTAGTTCATTATAAATGGAACAATGTAAGACACTAGTCCTGCAGGCTAAACAATAGCCAGACTAGCAAAGACACAGTTCTGAGATGGAGAGGGAATAGCAGGCATTGTGTCCAAAAAACAGTCACAGCTGTGAATTGAACTTTTTGCTTTTGTTATGCTGCGAGTTGCTCGAAGCACCTAATAAAGGTGTAGCAATGTAAGAGTGGAATAATAAAACTAAATCACAAGTCACTTGAAGCACCGAAGAATGGTGTAGCGACTATGGAGTGAAATAGTGGGGTACCTTGGTGCATAGAGACTTTGAGCACCCTTGGCCCGCACACTCATATCACCAAAGAATGGAGATAAATGTGAGAGTTTGCAAGGTAGTGAAAAGTTAAGGAAATACAGTGGTACAGTAACTCTCTATATGTACTGTAGCTGTATTGGGCCTAAAGCCCAGGTGGAAAGGTGTCCATGGCCCACTAAGAATGGGCATGTAGCATGTACAGTAAGATGGGACATGGGCACATCTGATTAAGGTAGAGTGGGCAACAGACATAAGGTACATACAGATCTTGGGACCAATGAGAGCAAGCACACAGAGTGGGCTCATGATGGAAGGGCAATGATGCGCAGCAATGTGCAGCTATAGTACAACAGGCACAGACACAAAGATGAGTCAAGAGAAATGGGAACAGAGTATGAACATGAACAGGGACATAGGCCCATTGAAGGGCACATGACATATCCTGATAAGGGGTTGGGGTTGCACCCAACTAAAGAAGAAGAGGAGTAACCAATTAGGGATTGGTTACCAAAGATAGAGGCTGGCAGTGTGGGCGACTCTTCTTGCAAGAGTGCTAAGGGAAATAAGAGAGGGAAAGCTGTAGGTAAGTCCTAGGCTCATCCCAAGGGGTCTTGAGTTGGAAGGAGACAGAAGAGGGGGATGCTAGGCAGTAAAGTGGGAAATATACAAGGGGGGAACTTGAGAGCTCGTTGGAACTCAGTAGGTGGCAATAGTTGGCTTGTAGGATGGTTTTCGGGATGTATGGGACTCGATGGCAGCGAAGTGGCAGCAAAGGCAATTCTGGGACTCACAGTACTTTTGGAAACTCGAAGATGGCCCAGGAAGGCTCTCTAGACTTGAAGGGAACTCTCAGAAACTCACAGTGTGACACCAAAAGGTGGGTGCCATATTTTTTCTAAGTAGCCCGGGCTTTTGTATCATAAAGACAGTGGTATCTAAGGTAAAATTCAGCATATTTCGGATCTGTCATATGTCAAAAGTAATAACAGACAAGGCAAAGTCTGACGCTGGTACAGACATGTGCATGGTGGTGACAGCGGCAAAGGAAAGGCAAACAAAAGTAGAGAAGATAAACATGAACCAAGACAAGGCGGCATAGCTACACATCTGAGCAATGGGGTCGCATCCTGGAAGCTGGCAGGGGGTGAAGGGAGTGGTATAGCTAAAAGGGAGGTCTGTGGGGAGGCACAGTGACACATGACAGGTGACGATGTTGCTGGCAGTAATAGGCATGTGACCGAGAGGGAGTGTAGTGTATGCGGCGACACAATCCCATGACCGTGACAGGCATGTGATCTGGCAGGTTGGGAGAGTTGGGATTGCCGCCGAGGGCGCCTCATGGCCCCAGGAAGCCTAGGCTCCCTACACCTCCCAGGGTCTTTAGACTTTGACTGTCCTCGGTCAAGTGCATGTGATCAGGTATGGGATGGAGATGGAACACCATTGTGATCAAAGTGGCTGTGCATGGATCAAAGCACAAGTGACAGGGTTCTCGAGCATGTGCTGTGGGAAAATGCTTCCGTGGTGTAAAGTTTGCTTAATGCACCAAGTGTAATCACCATGTTCATTCTTTTTCTGCTAAGTCCATCAACCTCGCTCCTGCCCACTCGTTGATACCAGGTTTCTCCCATCCCCACACAATGTCGTCTTCCCAAAGTGCTTCTGCTTCTGCACCTCCCTTCGTTACCCCCAACACCACAAGGGATCTCGTTCCAGGCATGTGGACCTCGCACATGAAGAAACTAGAGGCATTGATGAAGGAGATTCCTGGTGAGGCTGCAGATGAAGAGATGGTGCGAGCATGGTTGGGCCATTACGAGGAGTTGTTGGTGAGTAGTCCACAAGGTACCTATGCCTCTATCCTTCTGACACTTGAGTGCAGGGGCGTATAGAGCAACTATGCAGGTTTGCTTCCGACATGAGTATGGAGGTTCCCAACTACCCCGATGAAACTGAGATTGCAATTAGCAACACCTTCATGGTGTTGATGGCTCTTCAGGCTTGATTCCCACCACACGCAATGAAACCCAAGCCTAAACTGACTGTGAGCAGTATGGGTACTCCCCAAGCAGGAGGTGAGGCAGTCCATCAGTCACAACAACAGTTAGAGAAGTCTGCTGACAAAGGGAAAGAGGGTGCAATGGTGCATACAGGAACCCTGACTGACAAGCAATACCTTAACATCTGGGACTGGTCAGGCTACCGAAGGTGGGTCTCCAGCTAGGGTCGCTGAGGGCACAGCATCGACTAGCCCGAGTGGCCCTGGGGCGGATGAAGACATGATGGAGGTCGACCCTATGCCGGGGAACACTGAACCCTGTGAACGGTGCATAAAGTGGGGGATCATCTGTGTGTGGAAGGAGTGGACCGCATGTGAGGCTTGCCACGACGGCAAAAAGAAATGCGACAAGGCTGGGAGACCAGGTAGGAAGGTAAGTAAAATTCTTTTGACTGGCACATTCAGCTAGTGACCACGTGACATAGCACAAGATTCCAGAGGGTTTGGTGCCTGAGTCAGCGTTGACAAGCAAAAAGGCCAAACCGCACCCTGCTCCTCCTCCACCCTCAGCACCGACTCCTATGACAGGACGACCATGACCTTGGCTGGTCAGTCACTCAGCGGCTTCCCAGCCCACTGCCTCTACATCTGTCGCAGCTGAGACAGAACCCCAGGACCCTCCACCACTGCCTCCCCTTCTGCTCTTTCTCCCCAGTGGCCCATCCACTCCCACTCCCACTCCTAGACCCCTGGTTCCCCTGGTTCCCCATGCCACTAATGAACCCGTTGACAAACCCAGCGAGTCCTCAAGAGGTTCAAGTGAGTTTGTGAGTGCGCAAGTCGAGACGAGCCAGGACGAAGGGACTCCTGAAGTCATGGGCAGCGAAGGCACCAGTACAGCGAGGATTGAAATCGACTTGACTGAGCCTGAGGGAGCTGCAACACCTAAGGGAAGAAGTCATTCATCTGTGACAGGTAGGCACAAGTCTCGAGGGGACCACATGCACCCTATCGAAGAGTTGGATGCAAGGATTGCTGAAGTGGAGTTGTTGGTTGAATGGGGGGAAGACGCCCTCATGGACCTGTACTTGCAGATGGCGCAAGTTAACACAACGGTGACCCAGGTATGCGAAGCCCTTCGTCAGTCCAAATGCCAACTGCAGGCACTGAAAGCATGGCACCAAGAGCACTTCATCCCTGGGCCCTCCAACCTTCCCTAGAGCGGTAGCGATATTTTTTTTTTTTTTTTTGTGTGCAACTGTCCATTCTGCTGTCATACTGTGTGTTGGTGGTAATATTATCTTGTGTGTGCGTTGCCTAAGAACAGACCTCGGTGGTAGGACTAAGAGGTCAGAATAATATAAGAACATAAGTGAAAAGAAGGAAGAACAAGCGGTATAGTACTGTCATCCCAACTGAGCAGGTAGCAGCAATTGTCGCTTTAGTTTTGGCTGAAGTCTATAGATGGTAAACGGTGAGTAAACTACGAGTCAAAGGAAAAGAGGAGACAAGGAAATTTGGCTTTTGATTTTTTATATCATTTTATGGTTTTTGTGTTTGGCTTTTTGTGTTGGTAATTTGTATAGGTAAAGTGTCTGTAAAAGATAGACAAAGGACAAAAAGAAAAGAAAAGAAAAGGAATGTAGGACATAGGTTACTCATCTAACTTGTCCCCAAGGACACCAGCCAGTTCTGGGTCAGGAAGGGAGTTGTCTTCGAGCTGATCTATTGCAGACCTGTCAAGGCCGACCAGGTGGGTGACCTTGATACGGGACCTGTTTCTTGGGAAATAGGGGTATAAGCGAAAGGTGGCAAAGTGAAACCTCGAAACAGTGCCATCAAGCTCTGTGAGGAGATAAGAGCCACCTTTGGTGTGGCATATGACTACCATAGGACCTAGGTAACGAGGCTTGGTCTTTCGGTCCAGCTCTTTCTCAATGCAGGAATTTCTGACAAGGATGAGGGTACCCAGTTCGAAGTCAAAGTCATGGATAGTCCTCTTGAATTGAGCCATAAAGTCCTTTGCCGAAGCGAAGTGGGAATTGAGGACTCGATCATGTATTAGTGCTAGGTCTTCTGGGCGCTTCTGCAATTGCTGAGCACAATTGGCAATGAGAGTGGTAGTAGAGTACGACTGTGCTTCGAAAGGGGCAAGAAAGGTTGCTTTGGCAAGGTCAAAGGGGAGTCTGGGATGGACACTATGAGCCATATAGTAAGGGGAAAACCCTGTAGCCTTGTGAACTGTAACCCTCTCTGCCCAAAATACAGACAGGGCCACTTCTGACCATCTTGAGGCTTCGCCCTCACAACTCTTAACCATCGCTTCTCTGACATCAAAATGCCACTGCTCCACAATACCATTTGCCTGTGAGTTATAAGGTGAGATACATATATGCCAAATGCCATACGTCCTCGATAGCCAGTCCAGCGCTAGAACATAAGGACTGCCATTGTCAGTGATGACTTCTGCCACAGCTCCCCATCTGCACAATATCTGCTCAAATAAGAATTTGCCAATCGACTTTCCAGTTTCAGATCGAAGCATGGCCCACTCCGGGTAGCTGGTGAGGGAGCATCGGGCTTGAGTAATGTAGCAGTATCCGTTGGACTTTGGCATTATGAAAGTGTCAACATAGGCTTTGTAGAACAGGGGCTTGGGTATTGCCACGACAGGGGGAATGTGAATTTGATTGAGGCGGCAAATCTGGCATTCATGACATGTCTTGATGTACCAGTGAACATCCTGCTCAAGCATGGGCCACCAAAACTGTGTCAGCAAGTGCATACAGGTGGAGAAGATACCCTTGTGGCCTAACTCATCGTGGGCCTGATGAATAATTTCAAGCCGCTTGTGGTGGTGAACCATGAGCTGGTGGCGACCTTGGGGCTCTTTCCTCCAAAGCTCTCTGCCCTTTACAAAGTACTGGGTTGCTAGCTGCACAAGACTCTCCAGCTCCTTTTCTCCCAACTCTTCTGGCAGCTTCTTCGTTTCCAAGAACCTCCTCACAACCTCCAGCCGCTCATCCCTCTGTTTCGCCTTCTCGGATTGTGGGATTTCAGTCTCGGTGTTTTCTGGTGCTGAACCAGTTGCCATAAATATGCTGACATCCTGAGGCAAGATTTTAGATGAGTAGTATATGGACGACAGAGTTTCTGGAGGGTTCTTGGCTCTCGGTGATTCACGAGTTCCATGGCGAAGGCTCCACATTTGTCTACCCAGCCTTCGTACTCTTCTTCGTCTACCTCTGGGTCTTCTTCAGCTCTCAGTCTCCTCAACAACCCATCAGGGGCGGCATGCTTAGCGGCAGGTATGTGGACCAGTTTGAAATCGAAGAGTAGAATACTGGCAATCCACTGGTTGATGGTGGCATTAGGCTGTAAGTCTGGATTGTTAATCATGCCCTTGATATATCTCGCGTCGACCTCTATGACCAAGTTCTGCACTCCAAAAACATAAAGCCACACATCATGCAGTGCTTGAAACAGACCGAATAGTTCGAGTTTGGCTTGACTATACTGCCTTTCTCTGTCGTTAAGAGTGATGGAGCTGAAGTGGGCAGGGTACCTCTTGGAATCTTCTCCCTCCTGCATGAGGATGTAACCGATGGCAATGTTGGAGGTGTCGATGGTGAGGATGACTGGAAAGGAGGAGCCATAGTCAATAGGATGCAGCACTGGGGAGGTGACTATAGCAGCTTTGAGATAGTCCATTGCCACTCGGTGTTCGTCACGAAACTCGAATAAAACATCTTTCTTTGTGAGCTCGACGAGAGGACACGCATGCTTGGCGAAATCTTTAATGAAGATGCGGCAATACGAGCATAGACCTAGAAAGCCCCTAACTTCAGTGACATTAGCACAGTAAGGCCAGTCTCTAATTTTTTGGACTTTAGTTTCATCAGGGATCCTCCCATCATATGAAACCTTATGCCCCACCACTACAATAGATGGGGCGGCAATGATGCATTTCTTGGCGGAGACAGTAGCTCCTGCATGGCGAAGCTGGTGAAGTACACGATTAGTATTTTCGAGGTGTTCCCAGATAAAGTGCCGAATGCCGGGGTTCTGCAGTATCATTTTGTAAGACCCGTCGGCATTTAGGTAGCGAGACTTAGGGCCTTTGATTGGGCAGTTGTCGATGAATGGGATGGAAACCTCGGGGATTTCGTCCTTTAGGATCCAACAGACGTCACCATGGAATATTTGAATGGCATTAGTGTACCCCATAGGTAACTTCATCAGCCTAAGGGTACTGATGGGGGTTTGGAAGGTAGTCAGGTCATGGTAATCATTGTGGATGGCTCGGTGGTTGTAGCTGACCATCAGGTCCAAGATCCTGTACACCGAGTGACAGGTGAAAGCTTTGGCAATCGAGTCGACAAAAGGGGGGATGGCTGAATCTTGGATAGATACAGCATTTAAGGGCTGTAGGTCGTGAACGAGGCGCAGAGACTTCCCGTCCTTCTTGACAATGCAGAACCACTTGGACTGGTACGATGAGGTCGAGGGCTCGTAAACACCAGCAGCGATTTTTTCTTTAATTATTTGGACGACGTCTCGAAAGATGGCAGGTGGGATAGGGATGTTATGTTCGACCCAGGGTTTGTGAGGTAAAGTTGGGATTTTTAGGGGGGGAAACATATCTTCATGAAAGGTTCCCCTTTCTGAGGTCTCCCAAGCAAAAGTGGCTTCGTGTGTTCAAACAAGCCAACGAACAAGATCCAACTCCACTGGCCAAAGGAACTTGGTAGGATCGAGGTCGAGCTCCTCTGCCCTTTGAGCAGTAAATCTGGATCCTGGAACAAATAAAGGAGGGTGGTACAGTAATACAGGTAAATCTGCGAGAGGATTGCCGACCTCTCGACACTCTACCCTGAATTCAATGGGCATTGCAGTCGGGATGGGCTTTACCTTCTTCGCTACAGGCTTGTATTTTAACATGTGGAAAACCAGGTCATAGTGAAAGGTAGACTGTAGGGCAGAAAGTGTCAGTGGAGAAACCGTAGTACTAGTGGTAAACAGGAAGGGGTCTTTAGGCAAAATGAAACTGGAATCGAATGGATCAGGAGGCGCAATATCTGGGGTATAACTGAACAGCAGCACTGCTGTGGCATTCTCTTTAAAGTCTGTAGAAAGAGGGGAAGTAGAATTTCTCGAGGCAGAAAGTGAATCTGAAACATAAAGGGAACACACAGATACTATATTATCTTGGTCTCCTCATAACCCTATCAAGTCATCGACCATTGCTAAAAACCCTGTTCACTCTCTTGGAGTTGGCAGTGGTGATTCTGGTGGGCGAAGTATTCTGCCTTGTCATCTGGGTTCACGAATCAGGGATATGGGTATAGACGATGTCGGGGGCAGGTGGGGATAAGTAACTGGCAGCCTGAATTGGGGTCACAGATTTCTAGAGATTGTTCGCCATCAGGGAAGTGTCGAAGGATGCTGCTGAGGAGGCAGAAGAATGGGCGGCCTAATAAGAGGTCGAAAGGGGCTTTATCGACGACTTGAATCTGCAGGTGAGCTTCAACCAGCCCAATTCAAAGAGAGGCATTTTTGATGACACCTAGGGTGCTCTCTTTAGACTGGTTAGCGGCTTCTAACATCATACACATGTCTGAACGGAGGGGGGCCCCTAAGGCCTCCCACAATTCGCACCTGAGGGCAACTACCTGACAGCCACTGTTGAGGATACACTCGACCTGAAGCTTGTCCATAAGGACACCATCTACTGCATGGAGAGGGGTGGTGGCAAGACCAACACACTTGCCATTGGTATCCTTAATGAGGTATTGTTCATATGAGGGCCAGGTAGACAACGAGGACGATTCTGACACAGTCTCGAGGGTACTGATTGCTACTTTCTTTGTCATAGCCATCTCTTTTATCTGTTTGCAGATTTCCAGGCTGACTGCCAAAAGATCTTGGGTCGAGATTTCGATCTTGGCCTCTAAAACTTGAGACATGAGTCATTTAGTGGCAGCAGCTTCGTCAAAGCCACTCTGGTAACAAAACTGAGGAGTAGGGTTAGACGAAGGTCTAGAGGTCGAAGGCTCAGCAGCATTAGATTTAGCTTGTGTCTCGTTACATGCTGGCTGGGTGTTTGAAGTCATGGTAGGTACAGGGTTGTTGGAAGGGGGAGGGTTGGCTGTAGCGGCATTTCAAGGGCGACGAGCAGGGATTTCCACACCATCAAAGTGGGCTGGCTTCTTCCTTTTGATAGCATTCTTAAGCTCCTCTACCTGAGCATAGGCTCTGGTGAGGGCACGCTTATCTTCTTCATCGGCATTATCTTCTATTTCTTGGTCGATGAGGTATGACGAGGGGTGGTCCTCAACCTGAAACTTGGCAGTGTCTTCCAAGCCAAAGAACATGGTATTGACGAGGTGGGGCAGGGTATCATGCCCTCTAGCTGAAGAGGCAGTAGCTGGAGACTGAATAGAGATGAGATTAGCTGATGCCATAATAGACTCTCTGAGAGCCAGGAAGTTATTGATTTTCTCTTTGAAGTTCTGCCCTGCTGCAGACCTAGGAATGTCAGAACCATCTTTCATAAAGACTTTACCGCCTATAAGCATGCATTTCCCTTGGCAAACATACTCTTTGCAGAGCTCGCACTCGGCTGTTCTATGGCCATCAGTTCCTCCACAGAAGAAGCAGTGGGGGTCGAAAGAGCAGTGAAACTGCTGATCTGCGGGTTGAGTCTGGTGGCTGCCTGAGGCAGGGTCAGTGGCTTGGACATATTCCCTTTTTAGAATGGAGGGTGGTGAAGTCAGTTGGGAGTAGGATTCTGGGAATAAGGCCAAACTATCGATTTGAACAGCATTTTGGCGGGCCCCACTAAGGAGGTAGGTCGCGTGCTTGTAGACTTCATCGAACAGCCATGGGTCATCGACATCATGGTCTAGATCTTTGAGTTGTAGGCGAGTGGCAAGGCTGCTACAGAATTTTGGGGGAAACCCTTCGAGGAACTTCTCATTAACATAGTCATCGGTTAGTCTCTTCTTCTTGTTAATTAGGGCTATGACTCTGCAGAATTCCCACACATATTTGCCAAGGTCTTCTAGGGATGACATGGGTTTCTGGACTTGGTGGTGGAGAAGGGTCTCGAGGTCAGCTTTGGTATACTGCTGCCCTTTGATGTCAGCACCAGGGTAGAAACTGGTAACTTCTCTAGTAAAGTCATCCCAGTCATCACCCATAGTGGAGTCAAGGGAGGACCATAGCTCCGACTCGTTTCTGTCGGCATAGTGAATAGCCCACTTAATCTTAACTCTGTTGTCGGTGATTCCTGTGTCAGTGCAGATCTGGTCGATGTCTTCAAAGTAGGCGCAAATGTCTTCTGTTTTTCCTGAAAACTTGGGGGCTTTGTTAGAACCTCTAAGAGGCATTTCGTGATGATTGGTAGAAGCAGACATGGCTGTGGGAAATGATGATGAGAGTGGAAGGGGGTACTGAGGTATCTGCAGGGAAGTATGGGCTAGCAGTAGAATGAGATTCTGTGAGGTGGTGAAGGATGTCAATGGGAGGAGAAGTTGTTCTGTGGCAAAGGTTGAAGCTGATGGAGAAACTGGAGGGGATAGGTTGGTAAGCAGTGATAATTCTTGATGATCAGGTGGTGGTGCAAAGGACTCGTCGAGCTTGAAGGCACCTGGTATATCGACTATTGAAAAGGAGGGAGATTCTGGACGATGAGGGGATCCAACAGCAGAAAGCTCTACGTCTGGAGAACTAGGCTCTGGGATATCACGAGGGTTAGTAGCAGGTACGAAAATATCAGAGGAAGATATAGAAAGATGGTGGAAGGGCTCTAAGAGCTCTTCGAGTTCTGTTCTGTGGCAGGTAGGTCGTAGGGATCTCCTTTCCAGATCTACAGACCCCTCGTGGTGGGCTCCAAAATGATGTGGGCGACTCTTCTTGCAAGAGTGCTAAGGGAAATAAGAGAGGGAAAGCTGTAGGTAAGTCCTAGGCTCGTCCCAAGGGGTCTTGAGTTGGAAGGAGACAGAAGAGGGGGATGCTAGGTGGTAAAGTGGGAAATATATGAGGGGGGAACTTGAGAGCTCGTTGGAACTCGGTAGGCGGCAATAGTTGGCTTGTAGGACGGTTTTCAGGATGTATGGGACTCGATGGCGGTGAAATGGCGGCAAAGGCAATTCTGGGACTCACAGTACTCTTGGAAACTCGAAGATGGCCTGGGAAGGCTCTCTAGACTCGAAGGGAACTCTCAGAAACTCGCAGTGTGACACCAAAAGGTGGGTGCCATATTTTTTCTAAGTAGCCTGGGCTTTTGTATCGTAAAGACAGTGGTATCTAAGGTAAAATTCAGCATATTTCGGATCTGTCATATGTCAAAAGTAATAACAGACAAGGCAAAGTCCAATGCTGGTACAGACACATGCATGGTGGTGACAGCAGTGAAGGAAAGGCAAACAAAAGTAGAGAAGATAAACACGAACCAAGACAAGGCAGCATAGCTACACATCTGAGCAACAGGGTCGCATCCTGGAAGCTGGCAGGGGGTGAAGGGAGCGGTATAGCTAAAAGGGAGGTCTGTGGGGAGGCACAGTGACATGTGACAGGTGATGATGTTGCTGGTGGTAATAGGCATGTGACTGAGAGGGAGCATAGTGTATGTGGCGACACAATCCCATGACCATGATGGGTGTGTGATCTGGCAGGTTGGGAGAGTTGGGATTGCCGCTGAGGGTGCCTCATGGCCCCAGGGAGCCTAGGCTCCCTACAGTGGGTTGGTGTTTGAGAATAACCTGGATGCCAATGAGAATGGCGACAATGCTGCAGCCAATGATGACAAAGATGGCAGGACCGAAAGTGTGTATCCACAGCTCCAGTCCGGAAATGGAAGGAGCTGGGTCGAGGTGTAACAGTCAGGTGACACCTTCCCCCCTCTTAGGGGTCACCTTCCTTTTGGGTTGATGGGCCAGTCTAGGCACAGTGCAGCTACTGCACTGCATGGTTTGGTGCAGGGTCACTACTTGTTTAGGCTTTGGCCTATCTTCTGATTGGTTATTGGTGAGCACTCTGAAGACATTCTGTCCATACTATTCCTTTAAGAGATTTCTGAAGATGACTGTGAACAGAGAATATGCTCAGCTGTGTGATAATGTGCTACTGTACATGTGAACTATGCAAACCTGTGAACAGAGAACATGCTAGTACCATGAATTGTCAGTCCCATCCACCAAGTAATGTACAGTAAACATACCTCAGCCATGAAATAACATGCTGAGGAGAAAGAAAAGAAACATGAGCTGTATCTATGCATATAAGTGTCATGTGATGATGATGGGTGTCAATGCTGCAGCATCTAAAGTCTATAAAGTGAAACCATACTGAACATATCCTAACAATTTCTTCTTTGTCCTGTCCTTCACCTCCATCATATGTACCCATTCTCCACCTGAAGTTTTCTGACATTCCTACCCCTTGAAAATTTACTGTACCCCATATGTTAGATCCAATGCTCTGATACTGTACCACCTCAGTGGTGCACCAACTGTGCCTGCCCCACTCAGCAGTGTCTCCTCAGTATGAATATTGATTTAGTTCTCCCTCCTCTGTAGTTTTGACCAGCCATCTCTGTCTTCTGTTGGACTCTCCTTGACTTCTCTCTCTATTTGAAATCTGAGGGCTGGGGTTGTATGAGGGGGCAGCACATGAGCTGAACCCAATGCCCTCTCCCAAACCTCTGTTATGACTGTCAGCCACCTCTTGGCCAGCATTGCTCTCCATCAGCCCTTGTTGGCCAAGCATCAGCCCACTTCAGTCTACCTTTGTACACCCCCCATGGCCTCTGTGAGTATTGGGGATTGTCAGAGTAGGCCTGAACTTGACAGTATATTCATACTCACACTTGTATGAGTCCTCATCCATTTTTGATACTCAAACACCACTATGCAGACCCAATCACATACACAATGAGAAACCACTGAGAGGCTTGCCCTCACATTTGCCAACCTGTGACATGTGCCCTCAGTGGTTGAACAGTTCCACTCATTCTCTGCCTGATGTTGTTCCCAGAATGAAAGTGCCTCTCAAGCTGGACCCTCTGAACCCCAGCAATCTGAATTTCACACACCACCACCACAAGATGGTGACCCATTCAACTCTGAACATCCTGAACATCCTGATGGTGGGTCCAATGGTGGGGGCAGCAGTGATGGGGGTATCCCTGAAGATCTGGTGGAGCCACCTGAAGACCCACTCCTTGCCCTAACAAGGGCCATCCATGCACTTGCCCACTCCAGCCAGTGCACTGGAGACTCAACCCCTAAAACTAAGGTCCAAGAGCCTGACACCTTTGACAGCTCTGACCCAAAGAAGCTCCATGAGTTTCTGGTGCAGTGTGAGCTGAATTTCCAAGACTGCCCAAATGCCTTCTGAACTGACCATGCCAAGGTCACCTTTGCCCAGTCCTATCTCAAGGGCATAGCACTGGCCTGGTTCAAACCTGACCTCCTCGACCCCAACAACTATCTTGACTGTCCCTTATGGATGGACAACTACCATGAGTTCCTTCATGAGCTAACCATCAACTTCAGCCCACACAATGCAGTTGCTGATGCAGTGCAAAACCTTGAGAACCTATCAATGAAGGATACCTCTTGCATAACCAAGTATGTCATGGAGTTCAACCATTGGGCTTCACAGGTCAAAGATTATGGTGAGGGTGCACTCTGCCACCACTTCTACACCAGTCTCCCTGACCACATCAAGGACAAAATTGCCTGTGTTGGCAAGCCTTCCACCCTTGCTGGGTTGTGCAACCTTGCCCAGACCATAGATGCTAGGTATTGGGAATGCAAGGCCAAAATCTCCTGCTCTGCCAAGCCCTCAACTGAAAAGTTGTCCACTGGGAAACCTGCTGATGACAAGAAATCTTCATCAGCCTCATCATCCTCCTCATGCCCCAACAATAAAGGCAAGTCCAGACTGAAGGATGGCCAAAAGTCAGATGTGCCTAAATCTGAAATCACTCACCTCCTTGGCAAGGATGGCAAGCTCAATGTGGCCAAACATCAGCACCACCTCAAAAATAATCTGTGCCTCTTCTGTGGTGAACCCAGGCACTCCACTAAGGACTGCCCAAAATCTACATCCTGCACTGCCAAAGCCTGCACTGCTGCAGCTGCCACTCCTCCTACTCCTCCCAAGGAGAAACACCACAGAATGGGCTAATACAGAAAATAAGTTTATATCCAGACTTCCACAGATATTCCACAGACTCTTATTCCATTTACATTTCCAATATCTGGCCAGAATATATCCAGTCCCAAAGTGTACCATGAGTGGACCTCAATCTTGCAACAACTATTTGCAAGATGCTTCATCTGTGTTTCACACTTGTAACAATTTTGAGCACAATATAACACAGAAAAGGGTGGGAGTATATTCACACATGTCACAATATGAATTTCCCAAAGTATGAGGTCAGTAGAGCAGCGTTGTGGTGTGCTATGAGTGTCACACTCGTACCCACATTCTGGTCCTTCCCCACTCCGCTCTGCACTCATCCACTCCCTCTGGTACCTGTACAATGCACTCCTGCCCAGTCCCTTGTCAGCCACTGTTGGTCCTTGTCGGGTGCACCACGTGACTGTGACTTGTCAGTCAGTTGACACCTCCCACCATCTTAGGGGTCACTTTTCCTTTTGGGCCAATGGTCTGGCCTAGGCATGGCACACCTACCACACTGCATGGTTCAGTGCAGGGTTGCTACCCATTTAGGCTTTTGGCCTGTGTCCTGATTGGTTATCGGCAGGTGCTCCGAAGCCCTACTGTATGTACTATTCCTTTTAGGCATTTTTCCTTTGTCCTGTCTTTTACCTCTGTTGTATGTACCATTCTCTGATTGAAGTTCTCTGACATTTCCACCCCTTGAAAATTTACTGTACTCCATATGTTAGTTCCAATATTCCAATACTGTACTGCCTTGATGGCGCACTTGATGTATATAAGCCCGTGGCACTCAGCAGTGGTCCCTCAGTACAAATATCAACTTAGTTCTCCCTCCTCTGTGGTCCTTGACTGGCCTTCTCTGTCTTCTGTCAGATTCTCCCTGACTCTCTCCCCTATCTGAAATCCAAGGGCCAGGCTCATACAAGGGGGCAGCGCACAAGCTGAACCTGATGCCCTCTCCTGAACCCCTGTCATGACCATCAGCCAACCTTCAGCCAATGTCACTGTTTGTCGGCCCCCATCAGCCAAGCATCAGCCTATGTCGGCCAACCTCTGTGTACTTCCCACAGCCTCTGTGAGCATCGGGGACTGTTGGAGTAGGCCCAGACTTGACAATGAGGAGTTTTTGATATGTTTTGCAAGTCTCCTAAACTCTTCAGTCATTTTCCCATGGTCCCAAAACCTCGGCTGCCCTACAGTACCTTCAATACTCATTGGCAGGAGTTGAAACTTTGTACAGGGGTAGATATATGTGACAGGCACCATTCCCACAAATTTCGAGATATGTTATTAATGTGGATAATGTGTGGTACCCACCTGAAGAAAAAGAAGAAAAAGTGCACCCACATCTTATCTGTCATCTAAACCACCCATATGCCTTTACAGATATATTGTACTATGCTCCCCCCATGCTTCCAAAGTATCAGAATTCACACGAGAGAGAAGGATACAAGTCTGTAGGGGGAGAGGGAGAACTGACCATAACTCCAGAAGGGATGCCTGTGGGGACTTCTTATTTTAACAGTTTGTAGACATATGTCAGTGGGGCCTGTGCTGAAAATTTCATGGTGATATGTCAAGAACTGTAGAATTTGGAACAGAATTCGCATTTTTTCCCCCTATGTATTTTGAAACCCATTCACTGCCCTAAATTGAATGAGATTTGTTTCTATCTAATGGTTAATATATTCTAGGTGTATTCAGATACATTAGAGCACATTACAATGAAAGGAGGAAGTGTGGTGAGGCAGAAATGAAGCCCGGGAGACCGCTTTTTTGCTTACATAATCAAAAAAGCGGAGTAGGAGGATGGAGCAATTAAAGTATGACACAGCCACAATGTGGGGAAGGCCCAGGCTGCGGCCACCCCTAATTACTAATCAAGTGTACACACTGTGCGGTAGTCTGAAATTAATTAGCAAATAGCTAGCAGTGTGGGAAGGTGGTGATGTAATTGACACGTGCATTCACTCGTTTTCACACTCTGGCTCACACCGAGCACCTCTAACCTCCCGAGTCAAGCTGACCAGCCCGTTACTGCTAGGAGACCTCTTTATATCCCCCAGGTCCCTATCTGTTTGACCTTACGTCTGGAGCCCACTGCAAGGGGGCTATTTTGCTTGGTAAACCCACCTTCTCCCCCTACCTCTGAACTTATACACGTGATTTCTTGCGCACCGTCGCGCCAAATCTCTCGCAAATTTCAGGCCAAGGACTACTCGAAGAGGCCTTTCCAGGGGTATGTTTTTCGTCGCGTTTGCTTCGGCACTTCCTGAGATATTGCCCATTTTCTAGTGGAAGGTGCTATACAACAAATTTCAACATAACTCGTCATCGAGTGCGCCATTTTTCTTATTTCAGCGTTCTCCCATCTCCCCTTGATTACCTATACCATGTCTGGAGGTCTCGTAGATTTCTGCTGAGCAGTTGTGCCTCGACGCACTACCTCTCCCCCTACCTCTGAACTTGTACACGCGATTTCTCCTGAACTGTTGCCCCAAATCTCTCGCAAATTTCGGGCCTAGGACTACTTGAAGAGGTCTTTCCAGCGGTATGTTTTTCGTCGCGTTTGCTCCAGCACTTCCTGAGATATTGCCCATTTTCTAGTGGAAGGTACTGCGCGGCAAATTTCGACATAACTCGTCATCAGGTGTGCCCTTTTTCTTATTTCAGCGTTCTCCCATCTCCCCTTGATTACCTCTACCATGTACGGAGGTCTCATAGATTTCTGCTGAGCAGTTGTGCCTCGACACGCTACCTCTCCCCCTACCTCTGAACTTGTACACGCGATTTCTCCAGAACTGTTGCCCCAAATCTCTCGCAAATTTCGGGCCTAGGACTACTTGAAGAGGCCTTTCCAGCGGTATCTTTTTCATCGCGTTTGCTTTGGCGCTTCCCGAGATGTTGCCCGTTTTCTAGTGGAAGGTACTGTACAACAAATTTTGACATAACTCGTCATCGAGTGCGCCGTGTTTCTTATTTCAGCGTTCTCCCATTTTCCCTTGATTCCCTCTACCACGTCCGGAGGTCTCGTAGATTTCCACTGAGCAGTTGTACCTTGACACACTACCTCTCCCCCTGCCTCTGAGCTCGCACCGCATTTTCTCCTGAACCATTGCACAGAACCTCCCGGTTTTCTACAAGGTGATTCTACTCGAATAAACCTTCCAGCTGATATATTTTCTGTCACTGTTGCACTGGCATGTCCAGAGATGTTGCCCTTTTTATGGAGAAAGGCCCTGTATGATGAAATTTGGAATATATTGGGACTGGGTGTGCTGTTTTTTCTCTAATTCTTCATTAGTCCAACCCTCCTAGATGCTCTATGTCATGTCCTAGAGTTTCTTATAGTTTCTCCCAGTGCACACTGAGTACAACTTGTGTAGAAATACTTTGTATTAAATATCATTTTTGCACTGGTAAGCCATGCCCAAGCCAACAGCCCCAGCTATTGGGCCAAACCAAGCCCTCATACTGGGCTTGTGGGGCTTCATGGCCTGGCCTGAGGTTTCCCTGGCCCCAAGCCCTCAGAAGCTGGGCTGGGAAAACACTATGTGCAGGTCACTTTTGGTCTCCCTTAGTATACTTACTCACTATGGTAATAAAGACTGTGATTACAGGTTAAATATACACTGATGTTCAGATGAAACAAGCTAGAAAATTGTTTATCTGACTTTGGGATATTTTCTTTGTGTTCTATGACTGGAGCCCACCATGAGGGGTATTGGTTGTTTGGTTTGACTCCCTGTCCCTCCTCCCCCCATTTTATGTGCCACATTCCACCTCTGTTGTTTTCCACTGAATCTCTTGCAAATTGGAATTCTTCTTCAACTGGGTGGGGGCTTTCTATTGGTCCATCTTATGTCACTGCTGCATTTAACTTTTCAGGAGATACAGTATAGCCAATTTTGCACAAAAAGGTATTGGGGGACTATCTAAAGATATCTTGGGATTAAGTGTGCATATTCACCCAGTTTTTTGTTCTTCATGTTCTCCACATGTCCCCTCACTGTGTCCTCACATCTTATAGCATTTTCCCCAGTGATTGTTGATTGGCATGCAGTCAGCCTTCCCCCCATTGTATTTGCCATGTATGCCCCCCATCTTCCTGCCAAATCTTTGCATTTTTTCAGACATGACTCTACTCAACATTGCCTATCAGACAACCCTGAAGATACAGGCCAACCCATAGAGTGTTGGTTTGTGCCATATATCTTGTTCATTTTCATGTCATATGTTTCACTTTTTTGAGGATCCATCCTACCTCCAGGCACCTTACTGATGATATCCACTGCATCCCAGTATCTGCCACCATTTGTGAAATATCTCTTTTTTCATGTGCAGTGCTCATTTGTGCATCATATCCCATTCTCAGTCTCCTCTCTACTCTTGGGTCATTTACACATCATACTTTAGATGTATGAAATGGATATAACTGGTCACAGTTCATTTGGGGCAAAAAAATTTACTTTGGAGTTGTCACTTTCAAGTCATGCCTCTAAGTTCCCTCTGAGTTCATGTTGAGACACTGACA